>CM053595.1:40053709-40094990 GCA_028646575.1 Pseudocheirus occidentalis | reverse complement strand
GGGGAGGAAGACTGGAATGGAACAAAAGATTTTTTTTTTTTTGCTTTTTGGAGGGGAGAAGTAACTTGCCCAAGGTCACATGGCTAGTAAGTGTTAAGTGTCTGAGATCACATTTGAACTCAGGTTCACCTGACTCCAGGGAGGGTGCTCTATTCACTGCACCACCTAGCAACCCCTAGATCTATTCTTGAATGCCAGGCTCAATAGTTTATATTTGATTCTATAAGTAACAGGGAGCCACTGAATATTTTTTTTTTAGAAGATGAATAATATGGTCAGACCAGTGCCTTGGGAAGATGATCACATTATGGATGTGATCTCCTTTCACTGGAGAGGAGAAAGCTTGATGGCAGGGAGATCCATTAGAAACCATTCATTATCCTGGAGAAAGATGATGTGGACCTGAAATTAAGGCAGTGGTAGTAAGTGGGGAAAAGAAATCAGCTGAGAAAGATATTATTGAGGTAGAATTAATAAGGGTTGGTAATTTATGGGATATAGAGGGTAAGAGAAGAAGAAAGGTCAAAGATTATTCTAAGGTATGAAACCTGGATCACTTAGGAGGAGAATGCCATCAAAAGAAATGGCTGAATTGGGAGGGGAGACAGATAAAGGTTAGGTGATGATGACCCCTCCTTCAGACAGCCATCTTTGATCCTTTGGTCATTAAAAGCCTTTCCCGCTCAGACATCATATAATATTATAATATCCTCATGTAAAATCATACCTATGTTTATGTAGTATTCCTTTAGTAGACTATACTTTCTTTGAAAGCAGAGACTGTACCATTTTCCTTATTAATATTCCCTCTGTCTAAAGTTCTTCACATATAGTAAGCCATTAATAAATATCTGTTGAGATGGATTATTGATACAATTGACTCAAAACTAAAAATAAGTAGAATCATAATGATTTTACCTGTTGTAGGGATCTTGCCAATTTAGTTTAATTAAAAAATAGTTATCAAGTGACAATTATACTTGAGGCACCATTTGCCAGTTGGGGGATTATTCTTTAAATAAAGCACACTTTAAAACATTGATTTAAAAATGAACCTGGTAAAAAACAAATTATATATTTTCAACCTGAATTTTTTTTTAATCCAGAAACAAAAAAGGGCCTAGGAGAAAAATTAGTTCACATTTACATGGTTGGGAAAATAGTCTTATTTATTTATATCAAATGGTTTACCTAAAACAATCATGTCAAATATCATTTAAAAGTACAATTCTAGAATAAAGCAAGAATGTAATGCAATTTCACATCAGAACAACTAGAGGACAATGCAAGAGCCCTTCAAAAATTTCCCCTGAACAAGTGTCATCTATAGTCTGGCTTTCCTGATGACTCAGTTAGTCATTTTCATATTTTCTATATCCCATCCAATATTATGTAATGTACTAATGAATATATGATTTCCCAAAACAAAATAAGCACTATAGAAAAAGTCTCAGTGTGCTGAGCTTGATATGTCCAATATTAATCATAATTTTAATACATAATTAATTCTACTTTTAAAGGATGTCCAATATCATAAGAATAAATGAGACTTAAACTAAGTCTTCAGTTGTCCAAGGTTCAGCCAGGTCCCAGATTAACAATTATTTACATTTAGTATAAACTCATTTAACATTATTATCACTTTTATTAATGCCATCAATTTCTCTTTCACTTTCACACATTCTGGGGGAATTAACAACACTTGTTCTGTTGCCTGTAATTTGTGCATTCCAGCTAGATCCCATGCAAACACACAACAATTTTTCCCATACATTTTTTTCCTTCCTTGTTTCACATCTATAAAATTCAACCTTGATCAAATAAAAATCCATTACTTTTTTATTAGTTCCTTGGATGAAAACCTACTCAGGAGTCATTACCACAAGCCCTGCACTAAAGGTAGAAACAATTAATTTGTTTATTAAGTTTTAGCAGGAACAAAACACACTGTATTCAAGAGTGAAAACACATTTTCCCCCAGCTAGCACAAGACGATAACATCAAGAAATACAAACACTATACACCCCAAGGAGGATTTTCCACAAATATTTTTAAAGGCGTCTTTTGGTTCTGAATGAAGCAATATACTTAAGACTGCCACAAGAGGATGAACAGGGCTGTGAGAAGCCATAATTCGAATATTCTAAGAAAATGTAAGCAAAAATTGCAAATAAAACTGCTTATATTCATGTAACTTGTTTGGCGACAGCAGTATACCATAAGGAAAGCTGCTATAACTCATAACAGCATCTTGTAATAAAACAGCTTTATGCATCCCTCTCAAACTGTTTAGTGCTCAAATCTCATCAGATGGCTGAGTAAGCATTACACTTTGGGACAGTAAATCTGTTTCCAATATGGTCTACATTCACAGATATGTACTTTGGTATTCATTCTAAGACACTTCCAGCTAAGTACTTATAAAGAAAGGGTAATCATATATTTAAATATCTGAATGCTATTTTCTCTGTCTATTTTAGTAATCTGGTTTGCATTAAAGATAAGCCAAATGGATCGAAAGAAATCTCAACTCAGATCCTTATCCTCGTGAGAAAAGCTCTCTGTACCCCCATCCTATAATAGTCTATTATCTCCTGGAAACAAAGAGTTAATGAGTTGGATTTCAGATTCTGGTTTCTCTCCTTGTCTTGACTGGGAGGTGGGAGGAACTAGGGCAAACTCTAGAAAGGGAGAGATTAGTTTTTGAGAAATTTTTCCTGCAATCATGTTTCTAAGAAAAACCTTCTAGTCTGAGCTTTGGAGGAAAAAAAACTGTCCCTTCTTTTCTTCCTTCCTTCCTTCCTTCCTTCCTTCCTTCCTTCTTCCCCTCCTTGAAAAAAATGCTGTATGAGATGACAGTCATGATTTGGGACTCCTTAACTATTATCTCTGTAATTCCGGTCAAATGGTTGTCCATCTTGGGCCTCTTTCCTTGTCAGACAATAAAATAAAATAAAATAAAATAAAAAGGTAACAGGAATAATGTCAGTAAACAAGGAACAGGTAGGTGGTGCATTAGACAGATGCTGAACCTGGAATCAGGAAAATGTGACTTCAAATCCTGTAAGTCACTTTACATCTATCTCCATTTCCTCATCTGTAGAATGGGAATAATAATTCTACTTACCTCCCAAGGTTGTTGTGAGGATAAAAAGAGATGATAACTGTGATACCCGTTGCAAACCTTGAAGTACTACATAAATATTAGCTATTTTTCTATGGTATGATTTTATGATTCTGTAAACTCATGACTTATTAAAGAAAGGTTATTTCTTGAAAAAGAGACAATTCCTATAGCAGAATATTGTATAGACTCTTTTTTTAGATCTGAAAGGGGAAGGGGCCCGAAGATCATCTCTTCCTCACCAAACATACAATAAATATGTAAAGACTCAAGTCCATGTACATACAGTCAAAATTGAGAACTGAGTTGAAGCAGCTTATTTTCCAAGTACTAGGGAAGGCTGTGATATCTTGCCAGAAAAGGGGGGAGGGCGGGCAGGCAGGGGGAAAGGAGCCCTGGGGCTCTCTGCAGGCTAGAATCTGATGGACTCTGATACACCATCCCCATTCAGAGAAGAAGCAGCAGGAGGGGGACAGGGTTCATCAGATCAGGCTAGAGACTGGTGAGGAAACAGCAAGAAACTGGCAGTAAGTGGGCAGGCAGGGAATGGGCCACCCCAGCGCTTAACAAGGATACAGAGGTGAGAGGGGTCTCTTTTTTGTTCAGAGAGGAGGAAGGAGGCAGAAGAAACAGACATGAATAGTCTCATCTTTACTGCGTCAGTGGGGAATGCCAAGGACCACTGCTCTGAGTGTTAAAATAGCACTTGTGCAGATGCCAGACAGTGAAGCAGGGAATCCCACTGTTCTTTCTTTTCCTTCTCTCCCCTTGCTTAAAAATACCTTTGCACAATGAAAAGTTGAATTCTCCCAACTGAAGAGTAGGGATGTTTGAACACAGGAGTGTGGCAAGTACACTAGACTGAGAGTCAGGAGAGCTGGTCCTGGTCCTGCCAGATGCTAAATGTGTGATGTGGACAAGTCACTAAACCCTTGAGAACCTCACTTTCCTTATCTGTGAAATGAGGGACCTGGAAGAGATGATCTTCAGGCCCCTTCCCCTTTCAGATCTAAAAAAGAGTCTATGATATTTCAAAGAAAGCAAGGTTGTGGGGTTTTTTCTTCTTTTTTTTATGGTTCCCAGTGAAATAGCATCTGTCATGTTGGTGACACAGCATTTGTATCCCTCCCATTCTTTTTCTCCTGCTAAGGTGTTTTAATCCTGACAGTATAATAGAATAAATCACAGCCATCAGTGATGGGAGTGACATTGGCCACACACATTAGAGATAAACAGTCAGAAACCAATCACCCATACCTTCCCCTTTGCCCACAGTCTGTGCTGTCTGACAACACAAAGCTTGAACTACCATTTCCAAGTGGCTTCACAGATATAAGTATCAAAATAACCCTCTGTATTGTCTTAATAACTATAATGATACTCTGCATTCTTGTCGCTTGCTTGTCCAGACCATCTTAACATTTGGACGAGAATTCCTTCTTGGCTTCTCTGAGATTTGACTTTTAAAGTCCTGCCTGTGTTAGATGATTTTAACATGGAAAGGAGAATGGCTAAAAAGGGTAAGTGGAAATCTGAGAATGTGGATTGGGGATGGTTTTTGGTGCTGGGATGCTTGCAAAAAATGGACTGCTCTATTTCTCAAAAGATGAGTGGTACAGAAGGAAGCGTATTGGATTTGGATGGGGGAGGGAGGACTCTAGGCCTCAGACTTCTCATCTGGAAAAAAATGAGAGATTTAGACAAACGCCCTTTAAAGTTCATTCTAGTTTTAAATCTACAATCCTATGATTATCTACCCACCTTTTAATTTATTCCTGAAACATCTGGGTTAGTTAGAATCACTGTACCTGTGAGTGAATGCTACCTGTAGATAAGAATTTTTCAAGTAGAACTGACATGCTTGTGTTCTTCACACTGGGGAGTGGGAAGGGTCTTGTGGTAAGGCAGACGGTTGTTTCAGGTTTTCAATAATAATAATTTTTAAAGCTTCCCACCCCCTTTTTTTTCTAATGCCAAATTTAATTTACTGTCAACTTGGATGAGAGCTAAAAATCTATCCTGGCTCTTATGTTTCCAAAAAGAACAAAGTCAACACCAAGGATGACCAGAGAGCAAATATTGAAGGGCAGCCAATGAAAAGCAAGTGAAACAAGAAGAGGCTCAGTTTGAGATAAAAGACAAAAGGACAGTACAAACTTTTCTGTCTCAGAAGACAAAGTTTACGGAAAAGGGACATTATTCTACGGAAATGAACGCTGACTGTTTACGGAAAAGGGACATTATTCTACGGAAATGAACGCTGACTACTCTCCACAAAAGGTCCACTCTAAAAAGGCTAAGGCCATATCTCAGGAAATCTACTTTCCGTCTAATACAATAGGGAGGCAAATTTATTTGCCTTCAGGACACAATATGTGTGAACAAGTGTGGAATTCCCAAATTACTTCTGCCAGAGGCACCTGAATCAATCTTGGGCTCCCTCCCTGACATAGGTTTGAATGGATGGGCTTCAGCCTTACAATCTTCAGATCTAATTTCTTTTCCCTCAGGCAAATCAGTCATGGTTTCTTAACCTTGTTACATTTATTTATTTAACAGATTTTTTTTATTTTACATTTATTATTTATTTATTTTTAACATTCATTTAACTTTTTTTTTTTGAGTTCTGAATTCTCTCTCTTCCTCCCACCCACTGTGAAGGCAAGAAATGTGATATCAATTATATATGTGAAATCATGCAATACGTATTTCCATATTAGCCATGTTGCAATAAAAGCAAGAAAAATAAAGTGAAAAATTTATGCTTCAATTTGTACTCAGATTCCATTAGTACTTTCTCTTAACAGATATTTATTGAATACTACAATGAATAATGCTCAGTACTAGGCACTTTAGGTGATAAAGAAATATAGGGGAATACTCTTCCTGACTTCAAGAAGCTCACAGCCTAACAGGGGCTAGTCAAGTCAAGGAGGATTTATTGAGTGCCTGAAATGTGACAGAAATTGTGCTAAGCCATTAGGAATACAAAGAAAGGAAAGAAAAAAAAAAAGACAAAACCAACCCAGTTCCAACGCTCAAGTTCCAGGGTCACTTCCTGATTCTTTCCCATGCCCCATTCTGTTCCTCAGGTTCATTTCCCAGTGCCTTAGGACGCCTCCGAACTTTCCTTCTTTCCTTCTTTTCCCATTCATCTCAACATTTCTGCCAATGACGAGCAAACGACAGGTGCAGCACATACTCAAGCTAATTTATGACAATGCTGCCTGATAATACAGTTTCCAGGAACATATCTCATTGTAAAAGCAGTCACTGCCTTTCTTTGCTTGAAGCCCATTCCTGGCTGCCAACTCTACCACCCTTTTCTTAGGACACAACCCCCTTTAACTAGAAACATTCATTTACATTTTGGGCTTCAATAAAGTTTTAGAAAATGTTTCACCAAAACAAAATGCAAAAATAAACAGAAATGATAGGAGCTGATTATTTTTGTGCCTTTCCTTATCTCCCCTCTCCTATCCCCACACCCCACCACATAATGCATGGACAGCCTCAGCAACTTTTTTTCTCCCCATGAGCTTCTCCATTCCTTATTCCTTTCCCTATTCTTACTCCAAGATTTCTGTACGGATTAATAAATGCTTCTATAAATTTATTTGAGATCCTAAGCTGGAAGAATAGAGTACTATGATTATTATTAATATTATTGTTATTAACCACTTAGCAGACAAGCTAGATATATTATTATAGTCTTCGGAAAGCAGACAAAAATATGTTGGCATCACTTGGCATCTACCCAAGATCTGGATAAAAATAAATCAGTGCACACAGAGTTCACAAGCATGCCCCAGAAGATTTCCATACCACCTTTTGCTACCATCTTTTGCCAGCATTGTTTGGCAACAAAGAAAATGATTGAATTTTAAAAGGGGGGATAAAAGAAGCTTTTGGAAAATCAGTTGTGTGCAAGAATTTTGTTTGCAAGCATTTTTCACTGTTTATTTGTGGCAGAATTTCAATCGCACCAGACAAAGGAGATGCTAGAGCTCTCTGCTTAAGCTAAGCAAGGGAACATTTTTTAATAGTCTTTCCCTTCCCATCTCCTTCTTTAAAAAAATCTGAAATACTTTGTGATTCCTATTGATTTGTTATGAGGTGTGATGAATATGTTTACAACCTAGCCCAGGGCTTTGCAGCTAGTAGGTGCTTAATACAGGTTTGTTGAAAAGAATTTTTATATTCTACAGTTTTAGAATAACAATGAAGTGTTTTCTTTTAAGGGGCAAAATGGGAAGCCAGAATTAGAATTTTATTCATAGAAATGCAAGCAGAAAACTCACTTGTACTGAACAAAAACAATGAAATCCCCTGTAAGAAAATCTTTAAAAAGTCCACTAGACACAAACTGAATGGAAAAATGATACTTATTTTGACAAGAAGGTGTGCAGTTTAAGCTAGAACCGTAAAATCAACCAATCTCTGCTTACCTTTTCCAGTTCTTTAAATAGCACCAATAAAAAATGGTTATCTTAGTACTAAGACTGACATGCTGACTTAAGGTTTCAACGTAAACCTGATTTTAAGTGGAGTCAGTTCAGACACATACATACATACATGCATATATATGTATATACATTTATATACACACACACAAGATACTGTCATATGTGTTAGATATACAAATATAAAGGGTCTACCTAACCACTGTCCTCAGAAAACTTCTGCTGTGTATGCTGATAAGTATGTGTAAGTCACAGGGTACCTTGGG
Source organism: Pseudocheirus occidentalis (assembly GCA_028646575.1). Lineage (NCBI taxonomy): Eukaryota > Metazoa > Chordata > Mammalia > Diprotodontia > Pseudocheiridae > Pseudocheirus > Pseudocheirus occidentalis. The sequence continues at coordinate 40,087,137 of CM053595.1, read as the reverse complement.
ACAGAGTAGAATGTGATAAGGCAAGGAAGGAGAGCAGAGTCTTCACCCTCAGCATTTACAAACCATAAAACAAGAATTCAGAGGTAGCCCGGTTTAGTGGATAGAGGAGAGCTTGCCTTGGAGTCAAGAAGATCTGTGTTTCAAGTCCCACCTTTGACATGAACTTGGCTGTATGAGCCACACTGTGTGAAGAGTCATTTAACCTTGTTTGCCCCAGTTTGCTAAGCAAGTCTCTAAGACTGTAAATTGCAGAGAAGGCATTCAGCTTCATTGGTGGGGGAATTTATTCATCTGAAAGGCCCCTGTGCCAAAGATGGAATCAAAGTAATCACTCTATTAGCTCCTCCCCACTTACACACAAAAATGGCAGCTACGTACAGAGTTTCAATTGCAATTATATTGGGAAACAGGTTTGTTTCTTCTCTTTTTTTAAACTGTTGTTTGCAAAGTTTCCATGTCACTGGTACCTTCAGGGTAGGGAAGGAATGAACAAGTGCTAGACACTGGCAGGAGTTTGTAGGATTGGAATTAGTGAACTCACCCAGGAATATGATGCAGGCCTGTTCTGAATATAATGACAGTCAAGGAATCAGCAGCTGCTTAAAGAATAGCATGGCTCAAATTCAAAACTGGGAATTCAAAAACCAAACCTAGTGGCTGGGTCAAGAAAATCTGATATGAGTTCAAGAAAGGGGAGGTCAAAAGCCAAGGGGGTTGTCTGCAGGGAGTAGGGTCAAGAAAGCAACAAAGAAAAGGAAGCCAAGTATTTTGAGGATGCTGATTTGTATGAAACAAAAGTTCAGCCTGAGGTAGTAACATTTTATAGAGAAGTAATGTGTTATCCATTACTTCCAAACCTGATTTCCAACCCCACATACATACACACGTGAAAGGGAAGGCAGCTGTGTACCTCAACAGGAAACAATATACAAGACTTCTCTGTTAAACTATTTTAAAAAATCCAGATTGTCTATGAACTAGAAGGCTCCATAAAATTAGCACGTCTATACTCGGGGACAACTGACATTCTTAACTGCAATGGGAACCAGAACGCTCTATATGATCCTGAAATGCCTTATGAGTCAACAAAGAAAGAAGAAATTAGGTACAATATGATGAATTTATTGCATTCTGTTTTTAAAAATGAATAAAACATCTCAACCATTTATCAGTAAAAATATTTACTACCTGTTGTTTAGTCATGACTGACTCTTTGTGACCCATTTTGAGATTTTCTTGGCACAGATATTGGGGGGGCTTGCCATTTCCTTCTACTACTCATTTTATAACTGAGGAAATGGAGGGAAACAGGGTTAAGTGACTTGAACTCAGCTTGTAAATGTCTGAGACTGGATTTAAACCAGGTTCTTCCTGATTTCAGGCCGAGGACTCTATCCACTGCACCATCTACTTGCCCTTACTAGAAAACCCCAATTCCTGACTAAGCCAGGTGACTTTAATTTGATGTACTTGCTGTCTCTTAGTGAATGTAGAGTTACTAAGTGAAAATATAATATGTGTCATTTTGTTCACAAATAATTATTTTGTCTAATCAGAAGATAATAACAATTGCTTTATAATCCTATATGAGGAGCTTTAAAAAATTCCTTCATGTCATTACAATCACCCTAATGAAATGCTTTGAAAAAATTGTAAGGCTAGAGTATCTATCTCCATTTTGCAAATGGTGGCAATGAAGGAAAAAGGGCAACTGATTGGCTCTCCCTAGGTTACCCAGTGGATAATCAGATGAGTGCAGAGGATGCTGCCCATCCCTTCAGTCCAAAGAGTAGTAGAAACCTAGGCATAAAGATCAAGCAGCTAGCAAGTACACTGTCTTAATAAATAGTGAAACTGGACCACTGGATCTGAGGTACCTTGTTTGATGTGGTAATGGGCAGATATGCTAGTAGACAGGACTGGACCTGGAATTAGGATGAATTGAGTTCAAACTTTCTATGTTCCCCTAAGAAGGTCATTTAACTCCTCTCTGCTTAACTCCTCATCTCTAAAATGGGAGTAACAAAAGCATGCACTTTCTGGGTTACTGTAAGGATAAAATGAAATAATATTTTTAAGGTGTTTTATAAGCCTTCAAATGCAATAGATGTGCCGGCTATGATGATGATCATATGCATGGTCCACACTCCAGTCACATCATCCTATTTCAGTACTCTCGCCCCATTATTTCAAGGTAGGTTCAGATACAGCCACATGTGATATCATTGAAAAGTTAATGTATTAAAAACACAGTATTGAGTTCACAGAAGGAGTAAAGAACCATTGGCTTGAAACCAGTGAACAAGTATCTATTAAACACCAACTATGTTCTCGGCAAGAGGAAGCTGGTACTAGACAATGGGCTCTTGCCAATTTTTTCTCAGTGTGTAAAAATACTTCACAGATTTTTTTTTATTCACTGTCCAACTCTCTTTCTGTCTCTCTGTGTCTGTCTGTCTCCTTCTCTCCCTCTCCCCCTCCCCCCTCTCTCTCTCCTTCCCCTTTTCCCTCTTTCCCTCTCTCTTTCCCCCTCCCTCCCCCCTCTTATGCATGCCTGCACGCATGCACACACACACACACACACACACACACATACAATTATGAAGACAAATCTCTGTGGCCCAGATAAGGACAGCTTATTATTTATCCTACATACTATGCTTCTTCCATCTCCCAGAGGACATTCCTTTTCTAACAGAGTGAGGCAGAATAGTGGTCACCAAACCACCTCTGTACCAATGTGATTCTGTTGCCACCTGTTGTCAAAGCAGTGTTGAGTTTTATCTGTTGACAGACTTACTGAATGGAGAGAATTGTGGGAGAGGAGAAAAAGTGGGAGAAGTTAAGAATTTCAAATGGGGGACATTCTCTTGGATTTAGAGTAATACTTAACATTTTGATGCCTATATAATACTAATTTAATTTATAATAATAATTCAATATATTTATGTAATATATAATTAATATATTTATATTATATAAATGCATTTCTGTTATATACTTACAAAATTAATATATTTATAATAATAATTTAATAATGTCTAAATGTATATATAGCTCATAGGGTCTAACTACAAATAGTTATCTACACAGGGCCTTCAAAAATTCTTGCTTAGTTTTTATACTTTTGACTTAGGAGAAGAGAAGAAGCATGGCATGGTGGATATAGGTTTGGCCATCAAGGCAGGAAAACCTGGGTTTGAGCCTGCTACTGAGATCTACTCTCTAGGTGACCCTAGGCCAGTCATCCATCTCTGGGTATGCCAGACAACCTTGTAAGACTCTAAGTTACAGAGGAGTTGCTCACCTGCTCTGGTAAGAGAGAAATTTCACATTAGGACATCTTCCCTTACCAGGGAATGATAAAATCACAGGTATGGACCAAAAAACACACTGACCAAACAGAATCCCCTCAAATTTTTGGCGACTGGATTGATAGAGATAATTGACTTTTTTTTTTTTGCAAATGACATGGATTTTGAGTTCTGTTGAACAGCAGAATTCCTTGAAAGATACCATGGAATAGAAATACTGGCCTTAGATTAGAAAAGACCTATGTTTGAACACTAGTTAGCTCTATGACCTTGGCCAAGTCACTTAACTTTTCTACAGGGATGATAGTTAAGAAGAAACATTAAAGCACCACACAGATGTGAGTTGCCATGAGCTATATGACATAATATACCATCTTGTTAAGGTAGCCTTTTCTTCATTGGTAGCATGATCAGAAAACCCCAAATATACCACATAAAAGTGCTTCGTGGAAGTATCCTTACTTCCATAACTCTTAGCTAAAGGTTTAATTCAACTGGATTCTAGTTGATTTAATACTCAGGTCAGAAAAGGCATAGGGGAACAATACTGAGGATGAACATCTAAACGGTAAATGTCTAAAGACAACTAGACCTGTTAAAAATCATTCTTTTATAGATACAAGTAGATTCACTATATAACTGAACACTATGAACCCGAAGAAGTGTAGTAAAGAGGAAAAAATGCTGACTTTGGCATTGGGGGAACTGCTCCTTACGACCTGTGAGCCTTTACAAATCAACGCAGCTTTCTGGGCTTCCATTGCCTCATTATTAAACTTAAGAGGCTGCAACAGGTGAGTTGGAACAGGTGTGGTCTTTTCCAGCTCTAAATCCTATAATCCACAAAGGAACTCTGCTCCAGTTCCTTACCTGGTATCATATCATCTTTGTTCCTCTTTAAAAGAAGAAACCATGTCTCCTGGTCCATTCTGTCTTTCTTGTGCTCTGTTCACTCTGGTTTTCAGTAAATTGCTTTCAGCAGTTGACAAAGCATAATCATTTTTTTCTCTTCCAAAGGAAACGAATTATGTCAAGGGGAGGAGTGGATCATATCCCAATGGTATGATTCCATAAAATGTTTCAAGGTAACAGTATGAAATTAGAAGAGAGAGACAGTGGGATATAGTAGAAAGGGCACTAGATGTGCAGTCAGGAGGACTTGGGTTCACAATCCTACTCCAGACATTTGCTAGTTATGTGACTTGGACACATTGACTAACCTCTCTGTCTCTCTGTTTCCTCATTTATAAAATGAAGAGGTGGGGCTTGACATTCTTATAAAAGCATGGCCAACAGAAATCTATAATTAATGTCTTCGAGTCTCAAGAAAGAAGAGAACAACAGAAATAATCTTCTTGAGGGCAGACACTATTTTATTTCTATGTTTGTTATTTCTAGGGACTGGCACAGTGCCGGACATATAACAGGTCCCTCACATATAGAGGTTAAATCGAATTACACCTATAGTTTGCCTTACATCCTAAAAAACAGTCCTCTTATAGTTGAATGGGAAGGTTATTCCAAGACAATTCCCATGTTAATCCTATGGGGTGGTTTGTAGGGAAACCATTGCAGAGGCCAAGGATATACATATTAGGGCCAGATGACAACCAGTGAGGCAACAATTGCCATAACAGTCAAATATCTTCAATTTCTCTCCCAAGCACACATTGTGAAATAATCACTTTGTAACATAAACGGTAATATTATTTAAAAAAAAAGAAAAGGGGAGGAGCTCAACAGAAACACAAAAGACAAACCCAAGAGGACAAAAAAAGCTAGGGCTAGAGCTGGGATTCACATAGGCAACTGTCACATTAGCTGCCCCCTCATTGCTATCTGTTCAAGGCTACTCGGCACTTTCCTGATGCTTCCCTGCTGTCCATGTCCTGGACCTCTGAACCAGAAACTGCTAATTGGGTCATTACTGTGCAGTGGTATTGTAATGTACACACACTGGAACCAGAATGAGAGTACTAAGCTAATTTCCCCTGAGAGTTAATAAGAATTTGAACCCAAGTCTGCTGGTTGAATGGCTGGTGTTGTCTGTGATAACACTCTGAAAAATTCTGAGAAGACATAATTTAAAAAAAAATTCTAATTTGGAAAAATGTGTGCCATGAATATTCATCCTGTAATGCATCAAAAAGGATACAAAAAGTGATGATTTCTGAGGATATTATAATAGTATTCCTATTTACTGAAAGTGTCCCAGCTGCCACACACATAGATCCTCTAGGAATATTATTCAGACCAATTGGGCTTAGAATTTCAATAAACTCAATAATGCAGTTCAAAGTGCTACAAATACATTCAATTTTATGAATCACTTTAATATATTTAGGTCCTTTAGTGGAGAGAAAGAGGGAAATGGAGAGAGGGTGGGAGGAAGGGAGAGGGAGAGGGAGAGAGAGAGGGAGAGGAGAGAGAGAGAATCAGAGAGACAGAGACAGAGACACAGAGACAGACAGAGACAGAGAGACAGAGACAAAGACAGAGACAGATAAAAACATAGAGAAACATTTTAAAGGAACTACTTTACTTTAAAAACAAAATCCATCCTACTGGGACAGTAGCTGACCAATGTGGACAGTTCTTAAATTACTATGAAGGACACATATATCTTATAGCTTTGACAAACTAAAAGAACCTAAAAAATGAGAACCTTGGTTCAGCCAAAAATATAGAAGAATTTCTCTCAGATTATGCCTTCTCTCAGATTTTGAGCCCAGAATGATCTTTGTATCTGAAAGGTAATGCAGACAACGCTCGTACTAACTTTGGTAAAATATTATAAGAGGCTGTTGGACATTATTAAATAAAACTATGTTGTACTTATTTTTTTAATATCTTGAAGCACACTCAGTATTTGTTCTGATCATTCCCAGCAGAGATTTATTACCAAACTAGATCTGACTTGAAGCTGAGTGGATGAGAAAGCAGTCAATGTAGTAAGAATAGTGAGTAATAACTTTCTCCTCTGACTAAAAGCTTGGAGTTTAGTTTAAGCAGGAAGAGGGAACTTGTGAGTTGTGTATGCCAATTGAGGAATTCAAGAAGTGAACATCCATTCATTTGGGGAAGACGTTTTCCTCCCCCTAGGAATGCTTTTGGAGTTGCTAGAGCTGAAAATTAGATTATGAGCCAAAAACATGACACTGAAAATGTAATGTCTCCTTTGATAATCCCAATGCGTACTATTTGGCAACCGAGAGAATGCCACCTGCTCCTGGCCCCTACCTGCAAGTTGGGTATCAAGTCACAAATCAGCAGCTTTTTTGCCTCCCACACTGAATGTTTTCCACAGGTTATTTGCAGCATAAGATTAGCTAATAACAATTTATTCAATATTTGTAATGAGTACTTACTATGTTCCTAGAATTTTATTAGGTGCTACAAGTGGAACTGGAACTAGATTGAAAATCCGAGAAATGGGGATCAAACCCTAGCTTTGCCACTTAATGCCTATGTGACCCTGAGCAAATCATTTAACTGTTCTGGGCTTCAGTTTTCTCATGAGGAAAATGAGTGGTTTGGACTAGATGTGGGTCTAGGTCAGTTCTATATCTAAACCTATAATCCTATGAAATATGATTCACAGGTTCCATTTGGAAGGGGCTTAAGATATAGGTAGGAAAACAAGAAATGCACATTGAATAGCAATACAAGACAATGTGATTAAATGCCAAGTGAATCATAAATGAAATTATCTTGACTTACAGTTTCAAGATTTGTGAGAATTATACAGGGAACTGGGAACAACCATGTTGTGTACATTTCTCTATGCAGTCTGCCCTCTCCATTCTGATTAGGGCATGGAGAGAGTGGATGTTAACCTCTTGGCAACACTTCTTGACTTACAAAGCACAATGTGATATTTGTATATTTCCCTACTTGTAGATGTAACAGGCTTATGTATGCACCATCTTTTCCCTGAGCATCAATTTCTGTTCAAGTAGACTACCTTAACTATTGGGTAAGCAATGGTATTGCCTACAACCAGGTCTTTTGTATACAAATAGACCTGATACTTGAGCAGCAGCACCTTCTTATGGTTAAATTGGGGGCAGAGGGAAGGAAGAGGTTAAATGTAGGCTCCCCCAAAGCTGAAGGTGTTTGAGAACAGGAAACACTTGAAAACTTCTGGGGATTGTATGAATCTTGTAAAAGTGTCATGGAGGAAGTGATTTTTAACTTGAGTTATATAGAACGGGTTGGAATTTTATAGAAAAACATTGGGAGAAGTTATTTTAGATGGTTGAAGAGAAAGGCATAAAGGCTGGGGTTATGCTTCAGGATACTTATGTCTATGGTACTTTATTAATATCTAATCAAATAAAACTATCTAAAAATGAAATAAGGTTAGCCTGGAACCACCTTTTAATGAACCTTTGTTGACTTTTATCAACCAGCTCTCCTTTTTCATTAGTTCCAAACTATCCCTTTATTAAGCCACTCTAGAGGGGCTTTTTTTTCCTTCAAATATCTACATCAAGCTTATATAGGATTATATTTTGGAGAATCTGTCTTTCTCTCCTCCTGGCAAATTAAGAAAATATTTGTCTGTTCTATGACAACTCTTTCATTATCTTTGGTTCTTGAAAGATCCTATGTAATCACATAGCAACCAAAGATAAAAGTTCTTTCAGTGTCCAGATGACACAGACTCCAAAAGTTTATCTTGGTTTTCAATTGCCTGTTAGTACTCCCTTGTGGTATGGGGTATTCAAGGAGGACTAGCACCTCTGGTGTGAGGGCTTGCCTAACACTCTTCAGGGCTGCTCATTTTGGAGTCTTCCTGGAACTCAGCTCTCACCTGTGGCTCCAAAAAGCTGTAACATGAGCAGTGGCCACACCCTGGTAAATGTTCTTGGCAGATTAGCTAAATCATGTTTAAGGTGACCAGTAGGCTTCAAACCTCTCAGTGGGTTAGGAGGGTGTGTCTCCTCCAAGCATGGAAACACTTTCCCTGTCACAGAATGGGCAGATGAGAACAATTTGTTCCAAAGGTCATGAAGGCTGCTGAAGCAGGCATTGTGGGGCTCTTGGAGCTTGGTCAGACATCAAAGACAACAAGGTCATCCACTGCATCCTGGGCCATTGCCAGTTGTCTTGACTTTCATCTGGCCACTGGACTTCAATGACTTTGGAAGAGATAACTGATAACTGACTGATAACTTTGTGAAACTCTGCCTTGCTTAAATCCAATTCACTTACAAGTCAAGATAGCACCCCATGATGCCATTGGTCCTCTTTGAAAATGAAGGACAACCAATATCCCCCTTGTATTTGTTCTCATTTATCTGCTCTCACTTCTATCTCTTCTAAAATATGAATTTATTGACACCTACACTCAGCTCTTCAGATACCTTTTCTTGCTCACTGGAATTGATTGCAATTGCATCATAATTTCATTTCATTTTTGAGAATCCATCATCTTTCTTCAGCTTATTTTAGATTTTTAGGCAATGATATGCTCTCTACTTAACCTCTCTACTCTTTGAATTCTATTCTCCTGAAGTCTAGGATACAAATTATACTATGTCCAACATTCTCATCTTATCTACCACAAAATTTCCTTTAAGTCAGCATGTTGATGACCTACCTAGGTCTCTATCATTTCTACTTCACTGACTACTTCATGATCAGAATTAAGTCCAAAATAGCAGTGCCCATGTCCACTTGGATCTGCTGAAAGATATATTCTCAGCAAGGCAACTGAAGAATTTATCAACTCTTCTGTTTTTAGCAAAGGGAGATTTCCAACATATGTCTGGATGCAGGCCTCCTTTACACCTATATTCCTTTTTAGTGACAGGTTTTGTATTCTGTGCCAAGAACTCTCATCTAAGTTGTTGGGAGTTGGCCTTGTGTATCTGGATTTCAGCAAGACATTTGTTCTCATAATTTCCTTAGAGATAAGGTAAAGATATGTGGATTAGACAATAGAACAGTTATATAACATAGAAATGGATAGATGACTGGACCCAAAAAGTATTAATTAATGCATAGATATGAACCTGTATTAGATACTTCTTTTCTTTTCTTTTTCTTTTTGCTTTTTGGAGGTTGGAAGGCAGGGCAGTTGTGGTTAAGTGACTTGCCCAAGGTCACATAGCTAGATTCTGTGTTAAGTGTCTGAAGTCCGCATTTGAACTCAGGTCCTCCTGACTCCAGGGCACCACCTAGCTGCCCCTAGTATTAGATATTTCTTAGAAAATGCTCCAGGACTCTGGCCTTGGTACCATTTTGTTAAGCAGTTATCAGTGACTTGAATAAAGGCACATATAGAAAGCTTATCAAATATGAGGATGAATCAGATTGGGAGGGATGGCTGAGGTGGGATCTAAGAACATCTTGAAAGGCTGCAATGGCGAATTAAAAAGCTGAAATTTTATTAGGGATAAATGCACAGCACTACACTTAAAAAACTGCATAAGTGCAGTGTAAGAGAATAGTGATCAGAAATTAATAATAATAATATCAACCAATAAACATTTATTAAGTGCCATTATATAACAGACCTGGGCTAGGTTCTAGTGATACTAAGACAAAATTTAAAAAGTCTCTGATGATGTTTTATTGGGAAATAATCATCAATCATTAATCATTAGTATTATCTTTATGAGAAGAATAATCATCAGCACAATAGTCTAAGGAACATTAAATAACAATAAAAAACAATAACAGGATAGTGACTTGTTCCAGGACTATTTCTATCTGAACTCCATTGAATATAAGAATTATCATCACCATAGTTGACCTGAGTATAGTGCTTTAAGGTTTGCAAATGTTCATTATTTCATTTGAGCGCTATCACAATCCTTTAAGGTAGCACTTGCTATCATTTCTAAAGAATAGATGAAGAAACTGAGTTTTGAAGAATTTGTGATTTTCTCAATCATCTGGCTAGAAAGTGGCTGAGATGTGATTTGATCTCAGCTCTTCCTGATTCTAAATTGAGCGCTATATTGACTGTACCACCCTGTTTGTGTAAAAAATAAAAATAAAAGAACTAGGTTATTTTAGTAGAACTTTAGTACGAGTCATCAGTGCAATGTCTCATCCAAAAAATATGTAAAGAAATCTTTTTTGTTTAGAATTGTAATTTAATTTGTATGGGGAGCTCCCTGGGAAGGAAATGCTTTCAATTAACATGAATTGGTAAGTATTCTGCAGTTTAAAGAAGTGCTTGGAACACTGAGGAGTTAACTTGCTTTCTCAGAAAGACACAGCTCTTATCTGTCAGAGTTGGGACTGGAACTCCAGATGTCCTCTTTCTAAGATTTGTTTTCTATCCACTAGCCCAGATTCCTTTTTCTCAAAGTCACTGCAGTCTACAATATCAGGAGGCTAGTATATAAAATGAGGAGAGCCAAAGGAGGGTGGTGGTAGAACACTGACTAGATTTGCTCTTCTTAGCTACTGAAGGGCAGAAGTAGGCTCAATGAACCAACTCCACTAAACACCTAGCATGTGCTGGGAACTGTGCTCATGAGAGGTGATGGATGAAAGATTTCATATAGATGTAAAGAAACATTTACTAACAACTAAATGTATCCCAAAGTAAAATGGTCATCTCAGACAACAGTAATTCTAGGGGACTTTAGGCAGAAGCTATATGACCACTCATAGTCATACACATGTTGTAGATGGGATCAATTATTTGGGTAGTGATTGGAGAAAAGACACACACTGGGCAACTACTTTATCAAAAGATATCTTTGGAGGGGAGGCTAGGTAGCACAGTGAATAGAGCACCAGCCCTGGAGTCAGGAGGATCTGAGTTCAAATCCAGCTTCAGACACTTAGCACTAGCTGTGTGACTTTGGGCAAGTCATTTAATCCCAATTGCCCAGACTTCCCCCTGCCAAAAAGAAAAAAAAAAGCATCTTGGGGAATAATTGGAGATAAGGATCATAGGATCATAGATTTGGAGATGAAAGGGCCTTCAAAATCATCTAGTCTAACTCCTTCATTTTATAGTTGAGAAAACAGTCCAAAACAGATTAAGTTATTTGTCAAAGGTTGTACAGGTAGAATCAAGATTTGAACCCAGGTACTCCTGACTCTAAATCTAACACTCTTCCCACTATATCATAATGTTTGAATGGTAGGTCAAGCTCCTCAACAGAAAACCTTAAATGCTAATTTTAAGTATATAACCAATTTGAAGTGAGTCCTATAAGTAAGAGGGAGTCATTGTAAGGTTTTTTAGCATGGGAAAAATGTGATTAAAATGTTATTTTAGGAAGTTTAAATTACTACTAGGGGTAGAGCGCTCAGAGAATTACAGAGTTGGAAAGGATCTCAAAATCATCTATTTCAGGTCAAGGCCACAGGTTCCCCACCCCTGAAATCTAACACACAGTTGAAAAAAGTCCCCTCTACAATATTACCATCAAGGGATTAAACAGCCTGAACCAAGGATTTTCAAAGGTTATTAATGGTGACTGACCAGTTCAATACCTTGGGAGGTAGTTTGTTTATGCCTGGTGATTTGTACTGTACAGCAGATAATTACTGCAGTGATTTTATAGTCAGGTAACAAGAGTGAGGACCAGGAACTAAACAATGGGAAAGGAGAGGAACTGATGTGTGGGGGAAAAATCATAAATAAAAAATTGGGCATCTTTCACAGAGTAGGTGATTAATACAAAATATATATTATTGATCTTTAATTGAACAACTGGATGGATGAATGAGGACAATTCTCAAAGCTGACATAGTCGAAACAATATTTTTCAGCAGACTTTGGTTATTGTCTTTTTTCTACTATTTACTAATTTTATGACATTGAATAAATTGATTCACTTCTCTGAGTATCAATTTTGTAATTTTAAAATGGATATATCATTGCCTACTTCCCAGGGATATTATGAAAATCAAATAGAGTAATAATGAAACTCTGAAGCTCTTTATAAATGTAAGCTATTAAGATGACTTCAAATAACTGGGAGAAGAACAGTATGAAGGACAAGTGGAAAAACTGAAATAGGAATTTGTTCTTAGGGAGAAATTTGCTTGTGAGGCATGCTGAGTTAGAGATAATGGCAGGCCCTCAAAGCTGAAATGTCCAATAAGCAACTAGAGATAAGAAACAAAAAGGAGAGTGTAAGAAAGAGAGGAAGAGAGAAAAAAGAGACCGAGATAGAGAAAGAGACAAAGAGAAACAGAAAGAGAAGACAGCTGGGGGAATGGATTGGCGATCTCCATATATGAGTAATTGTGGAAAACATAAGAATGGGCAGGAAACAAAAGAGAGAGAGTGAATCACAAGAAATGCCTATAGCTGGGGAGGTTTAGGAAGAAGATGAGCAAGAGCAGAGTTAGCAAAAATTTACCATCATGGAGATAAGAAAAGAAGAAAGATTTTAAAAAAAGGTGGTTACCATTGTCTAATATAGGCTAGAGATCAAGAAGAATGAAAAGCCGTTAGACTGTGATCTCCTTGAGAGCCGAGACTTTTACTTATCTTCTTCTTTTTGGACTCAACTGATTTAGTAAAATAGAAGGTCAGGCTTTTAAAACAACTTTGAGATATCACCTTATACCTATCAAATTGGTTAAAATTATAGATGCCTTTCAACTGGGAACAGAAAAACATGGACCTATGAAGGAAGATGCCATTTACCTTCAGAGAAAGAACTCATAAACAGAAGTATGTACAGTATGGCCTTACATATATGTATATGTGTATGCATATATGTATATATAGGTATATATATATATATATTTACATATATATTGTGTTTAATTGTAGCCTTCTTTAAGGTAGGGTGGGGAGGGAGGAGAAAAAAAGTGCGCTGCTAAGACCAAAAGAAAACTGAGAAGGAAGCACAGAAAAGCTGGGTAGCTTGGAAAATGACATGTAGTATTTATTATATAGGTTGGATTTTTTAAGTAAACAGTAAAAAATGCAAATTTATGATTTTGTACTGAATACTCTGTTTTTTGTATATGAGGAAATATTCTTTTTCATTTTGTATTTAAGTTTAAAATGAATAAAAATATTTTAAAAAGAAAAGAAAAAACTGAGTAAAGAAGAAAGTAGAACTGGAAATTTAAGACAGGTAGAGAATTATCAGAATGTCCCTCATATAATAAGTAATCAAAAAGTATTCTCAATACTTGCAAGTGCCCTGTAATGTTGGATTGCTTGTAGTTGTATATTATTACAGTTTTATATATTCATATGACTTTTTAAAGCATTTTCTATAATTGAAGAATAAAATGAAAGAGGAGGAATGAGTCAGAGTAGGGACTGGCACAGAAAAAAATCAAGGTATCAAATAAATCTATTGAACAAGTGAAAATAGTGATAAAATAAACTGATTATGGCATCATAGTTGAGTAAAGGAGATGTATCTTAAAGGTACATTATCATATGGGGTGGCTTAATGATGAAAAGGGCAAAAATGGTGTTTTATGTAAAGGAAAAGATTTATATTAATTGCTGAACAATGTAAGATATTGTTGCTATTAGAGATAAACCAATACCTAAAAGGAAAAGAAAAATCACTTTATTATAATACACTGCTAATATCTGTAAAATTCTTCCTTTGCAAGAAGCCTTTCCTGGGTTCCCTTGATGGTAATGCCTTCCCCCTCAAAATTTGCACTGACAGTTTACCTCCAATTATGATAAACACATACAAGTTTGCATTTTCTTGCCTTCCTATTAAATTGTAATCTCATTGACAGCAGGGGCTGTTTTTGCTTTTTCTTTGTGTCTCTAGTGCTTGGCACATAGTTCCTTGCTATTTGTGCTTAATTCTCGAAAAAGACCAAGACATCAGATGAACTGGATTTAAATGACAGAGGGCTGTGCAAAGTCACTAGCCTCACATTTTCCTCCTGAAACATCTGCATCCAGTGGCCAGATATTGATCAGGACAACTGGAGATGGCCCAGGATGCAGTGGGGCACCTTGGCCTTTTCAAGCTAAGGTCTTTAACAGGTCTCAGTTTGATTAAGGCAGTACCATTCAGGGATCAAAGTTTAATATTAAACAAATGAGGTAAAGAATGGCCTCTCAAAAAAATAAATATTTGGGTGGGGAAGAACCTTAGAGTTTCTGACCAAAACAAAAACAATTGTGATTTACTTTCATTCTAAGCGAATCAGGGCCCAAAAAGTGACCAGAGTGATTTGGGGTTAAGGTTGGTCTTTAAGAGAAAAAAACAAAACAAAACAAAATATTTCAGAGATCATAATCTACATTCCCTTTGGGCAGAGTAGTGACAGGTAAGGGTGTGATGCTATGTGGAGAGAAGAAAGAGAGAAAGAGAGACAGAGACAGAGAGACAGAGAGAGATGGAAGGAGGGAGGGAGGAAGGAAGGAAGGAAGGATGGAAGGAAGGAAGAAAGAAAGGAAGGAAGGAAGGAAGGAAGGAAGGAAAAAAGGAAGGAGGGAAGGAAGGAAGGGAAGAGAAAGAAAGCAATGTTGCCCAACTGGAAGTTTGGTCCCTTGTGGACAACTCCTTCTCTACCCAAAGAAATAGCTGTTTGTCCTTTTTTTTTTTGGCATATAGTAAGTGTTTAATAAATGCTTGTCAAGTTGATATTTATGAAGAAATAACATTCAGATAGGATTTGGAAAGTTTAGAACACAGGATGTTCTCTATATTAAAAATAAAGACTCAAATTTCTTCATGAACAACATAGAATAATGCCTTGATTATGTGGGAACAGTATGAGTATGACATTTTAAAGAGGCAAATAAAAATCTTTCATTTACTGAAGACTTTAGAAATATTAATGTAAAGAAACAGTTCACACTTTACCAAAGAGCATTAGACCAGTGATGCAAACTATTATGGAACCTCAGCTAATTTTTATATACAAGTTTTAGATTAAAGAAGGGGGTGGAAGAGAAAGAGAAGGAGAGGGAAGGAGGGAGGGGAAGGGAGGGAGGGGGGAGGGAGGAAGGGAGGGAGGGAAAGAGTGAGAGAGAGAGAGAGAGAAGAGAGAGAGAGAACGAAAGAATATAAAGATGTGGAGACAGGGGTATGATTTTTACAAGATTATTGACTTAACAGAAGAAATTTAGGGAACTGTGATTTTTTTTTAATGAAAAGCAAGTCAGAGTCAGAAGGCTCTCATTTAAGTCACTGAAGGTATAGAAACTAGGTTTAGAAACTTGAGAAGAACTGAAGACAAGCGGAGAAGGTTCAAAAGCTGCTCTGTCTGAGGCATGGCAGTTAGGAGTCAGATGATAGAAAGCTAAGTGATTCTTGAAATGTTCCACTTTGCACCAGCTACTCTGCCTGGTTTCAACTACAGGGAATGAGGCGCTCCTCCCAAGATACACTCACTAACTTGTAATCTCTTTAGCACGCTGCTGTGTCCTTCAGCCTTTTCTCCCTTCTGACGGGTAGCCTGGAGGGTGGAGTACCAAACACCTCCAATGACTTCTTTTATACAGGGCAGAAAATGGGCACAGTTCATTTAACTTTGCATCTGTTATTCTGCCTGGTTTCTACTCCACAGAACAAGATGCTGCCCTCCTTGGTTTCCCTCTGGTCATGCTTTCCTGCTTCCTTTTGTCCTGTCTCCCTCTCCCCCTCCTCCCCCCTAACTCATTAGGTTACAAATTCCTCGACAGCAGGGACTGTATATGTTTTAATTAGTTATATCCACAGTGCTTAGCATAGTGCCTGGCACACAGTGTGTACGTAATGGATGTTTACTTGATTGGATTAGAGAGAAAATTAATTTCATTGGCTATGTTCTCTAGTTACAGCTCTTGTTTACCTTATATTAGAAAAAAAGTGAAGGTTCTTAGAATGACTTCTTGCTATCTTCTGCCACAACTGACCTGCGAAAGAAAAGTCAAGGGGGTTTGGAGCTGCTTCGGTATCTTGGCAAGATGGTTTAAAGAGTCAAAATGAATTTCGTTGCTCTGAGCTTGATTCTGATTGGACAGCTCAGTATCTGGATGAGTGAATTACTGTAGACTGATCTATGTAGAGCAGAGGTAGCTATATGATATTTGTAGTACTCTGGTTCAAAGTGAGCTACTATTTGTATTAAATTCTCAACACCCTCAACTTTCTCAACACTCCTTTAAGAGATGATCTTTAACTAAAATAACTTATAAAGGCTATGTTTGAATAGAGAAGGGAAAAGAAATTTCTCGAGTCAAATATGTTAAAGATTGAGTCAAATAGTGAGCAAAGAAGCAATTTCATGCAGGGCAGATATTCAGAGAGGTGCATTACCATGACTACATGAATTTTTCTCTTGCACATATGTCATATTTCCACATCAGGATCCTATATGTGATTACCTTCCCTTTCACCATAGATATTGAGCACATTTGTAAAAATAATATGATTTGGCTTTATATATGGATCCTCATGTATTTTATTATGTTTGCATTTGTGCTAATATACTGGTTTATAGGATATTTCTTTTGTAATTTTTAGATAAATGTTTATGTTTAAGAATTAAAATTATTGTGGGTTATGTGAATATTAAGCACTTTGTGGACATATTATCTTGTAAATGCCTGTATATATAGGTGGAGGGTATACTGGCTGGGACTCAAGAGTTAGAATGATGAGTATAGGAAGTTTCCCATTAACATGGTTACCTTACCAGTAGGACCCTGACCTAAACACAAGTGACCATGTGTTTTGGTGCTTTATCTCTGGGAATCTAGACCTACCAGGGTGATAAGAAAGTTGTAGTGAAGTGAATCTACCTAGAACATAAGGGGTGCAGACATAACACATGAGAGATATTTGTGTATGTGCATATATATGTCCCACTATAGGTCAACACACGCAGGCATGGTTAGGTTGTTTATACCCTCCATTCTCATCTGTCATGTCATGCTGGACACAGTGGCACACTCCTCTGACACAGACATCAAAACAATAAAAGGTAAACAGTAGAAAAGGATGAATATTCTAGAAATGGGGCTGGTGAGCAAGTGCCTAATTTTTTCTAGTAAACACAATTCTCAAGTTAAAACAATCATTTGAATAGTTTGTCAAAGGGTCTAAATGCATTAAACATATTCAACATCGCCAAGTAGGCTCTTTGCCTTAGAGAAAGGATTTTAACAACCCCATTTGTGGTTTTCCAAATAATTTCTCCTAACATCTTTCTTACACCATGTCAGCACAGGATGACTGCTGCTAGATGGTATCATTCTTTTTTTAAAAATAGGAAAATGATGTGTGAGAAATTCTCATCTTTGGAAGCAAAAGATATGGTGCGTAGGGAGGCATACACACCCTATCAACAAGCTGTACAAGCAATTCTGGATTTGAAGATGTCAGAATCATTGCCAGTCATTGGAAACAAATAGAGGGAGGAAAAGCATTTCTGTTCAGCACAGAATATAATATGGGTGGGGATGAGCAGTCTTCCTTCATTTTCACAGAAAATGAGATTAAGAAGCAATGCACTTTCATTACAGCAAGAAGAATTTAGGCTAGACATTAAAAAGACACCAGATTATGTCATGCAGGGAGGGTGCAAGCTCGCCTTTGCTGAAGATTTCAAAGAGAAGGATTAACCACAGAATCTTCCTGAAATGATTTATTAAGTCCTGTACAGAGGCAGGAAGAGTTAACTGCAAACAACCCACTCAAGGTCACTTTCAGTCATTCTAAGAATATACTTAAAAAAGAAAAAAACAACAAACAACAAACTCAAACTTCACCAGAACATGATAAAGTCATTCTTTTTCAGAGAATGATAAAACTGAGTTTTTTTTAAATGGCTAAATAAAGCATATACTTC
The DNA here is from genome assembly GCA_028646575.1 of Pseudocheirus occidentalis. Classification (NCBI taxonomy): domain Eukaryota; kingdom Metazoa; phylum Chordata; class Mammalia; order Diprotodontia; family Pseudocheiridae; genus Pseudocheirus; species Pseudocheirus occidentalis. The sequence goes on along the minus strand of CM053595.1, from coordinate 40,069,066 downwards.
CATGCACTCTATTTTTTTTAAAGCCAAAAAACAACATCAACAACAAAAATAATGTTTTAAAGACAATAGCTTAAGCCCTAGACATAAAACTTTATGGAATACAGACCTGAGACCCAATTTCAATAAGGGCTCTAAAAATCCATCTGAAAGGCTATCACATGTTGAAAGTGAGTCAATTCTTGGATGGCTAAAGGTTCAAGGTTTATGTTAAATTTATGAATATAGGATAAATTTTGCTATGCTTTGCTTCACGCAAGCACATCTGAGGATGCATAGTACAGTAGATATGAGGCTTGCCATAGTTTAAATAAGAACTGGACTCAGATCCTGGTGCTGATATATTCTAGCAGAATGCCCACGGGCAAGCCACATAACTTCTCAAGTACTCTAAGACATGGGTTTTTACCCTAGGCTCCATGATATCCTAAAGGGATAAATACACATATATGTTTACCTAAAGGTAAATACACATATATGTTTTCTGGGAATCTGTGAACATGCATGGGGAAAATTTAATCTATAACTTGAAATGAAATTTAGAATTTCCTTCAACTATAAATTTAATGAAAAATGATTCAGAGAGCTTCATGGCTTCATCAAATTATCAAATGATGTTAAGTTATGAACTCTCATGCTACGACTACGTATTACAGATGGGATCCTAAATCTGCATTAGGGGACGAAGTTTCCACACAAGGAATTTCCCAAATAAAGTTGTATGTTGGAACAAAAATAAGCTTTACATAAGAAAATAATTTGTAAACTTCAAACATCAGGAATTTATTCTACAGATCCATAATGTAGAGACCTATCACAAACACGACTGAGTTTACCATAAAAATTGAACTTTTTCTTTCAAGTATATCAAAGGGCTTGTGAAAGTTGTTTCTTTGGCAGACATGATTCAGAGAAGTGATATGGTACAGACTAAAAGAAAGTAATCTTTCCTGTTGAGTCCTGATGACTCAATGCTGAACTATAGGGATAGCCTGAGGTATAAAAAAAATTCAATCTTGGTTCCCTCTCTAGGGACTACCTCTTTTCTCTGGAAAGGAGTTTGTTAAAAAACAAACAAACAAACAAACAAAAAACAGACAACTAGACTGAACCTTATAGCCTTTTTGTCTACCAGGGGTAGACCGTCATAATAAACACATGTTGCTACCATGGACAGCAACTTTCCTACATAATTACAGATTTTTAAAGCTAGAAAGGGCCTTTGAGATTATGCAATCTCAAACCCAAATTTTACAGACGAGGAATCTAAGGTCCAGGTGGGTTAAGGGATTTGCCCCATGTCACACAGTAATTTAATGACTGGGCTGGGATTAGAAATTCTTAGCATCCTTCTTGGTTACTGTGTCAGACTAAATGGTCATGGGCAAAAGGATAAGCTGGCTTAATGATGGCAGTTTAATGCAATATTCTCACATTGTGGTTCTGTTTCCTAAGTAGAGGTGAGGAAAAAGTGTTAGGAGCCTGAAGAGGTGATAGGACACACACAGAGAAAAGAGAACTGGAGAGAGAAAAAGAAAAAGTGTGGTAGGTGAATGTGGGCCAGGTGCTACTGAGGTTTGACAACTTCTTGTGGTCATTATTCAGCTGAGAATCAGAAAACCTGCAAATATCAGATATATCTTGCATGACATTTGATATATCAACTTATTTCTCTTTTTTCTTTCTTTTTCCCATTGTCAAGTGGAAATAATCATCGCTATCTCTACTACATAGGATTATTAATGAAAAAATGCATTCAGATTTCTTTGAAGGAAAAATGTTATATGTGTTTGTAAATCACTCTTTACTTTCCACATGATAAAACTTAAAGCAAGGAAAGTTTAGGTAAATCACTTATTAGGAGAAACAATGAAATTTAATAGCTGATTTAAGATGAGATTTTAGTTCTTACATTTTTTTCCTTGTTGATGAGCCATTCTACTTACCAGTGCATGTTATATAATAGATTTAACGTGGAAACTGCTTAAAAGGATTAGCCTCTAAACTGTGCATAAATTGAATTTCCTGAGCTTTTCTAACCTGCCACAATGCACACATTTATTTATTGCAAATATTTCCAAACCAAGTCTGATACCATGAAGGAAAAAAGCATGTTCAAAGAACCATAGAACTAAAAATGAAGGTATCTCAGAGCCCATCTAGCTTGACATCCTTCCCCCTCCATTGTACAGTTGAGGAAATTGAGGCAAAGAAAATTTCAGTGTCTTCTCCAATGACCTACAAATGGTAGAGTATTTGTTGAAGTACATGGAGAAGAGATCCACAAGAAAAGGTGGTTGTGGATGGGCTGTGAGCTAAAATTTTAGGAGTTCCCATAATCATGATATCATAAACACAATGAAGTAATAACATATAAAAGTATCTATATGCTGGGTCTGGTTCCTCATGAGAAAATGGACACCTAGAGAGGCTAAGTGACTTGTCTAGAATCACACAGCTAGCAAATGTCAAAAGCCAGATTCAAAACTCAAGTCTTCCAAACCAGCACTCTTTCAATAGTAATAATAAATATAATGTGTAAGTACATATAACTATTGTTGTAATTATTATAATAGCTAACATTTTCATAGTACTTACTGTATGGCAGGCACTGTAGTAAGTACTTAAAAATATTATCTCATTTGATTCTCAACGCAACCCTGCAAATTAGGTGCTATTATTAATCTCATTTTATAGTTGAGAAAACTGAGGCAAATGGAAGTTAAGTGACTTGTCTAGGGTCACATAGTTATTAAGTATCTGAAGTCATATTTGGACTCTAGTCTTCCTGACTCCAGACCCTGTGCTCTATCCACTGTGCTACCCAGATGCTACCTAGCTTGGTTCTACTAATTCCTGAAAAACCATTGACCTATGATTAGGATATTAACTTTCAGATGATTTGGCTGTTTAGTGCACAAAATCAGTAACTTACTCCTAAATAATTATTATAACAGGTCTAAGGCTTAAGGTCCAATATTTTTTCCCTACTCATTGGGAAGTCAAAGAGGAAATATGATTCAACAGACATTTATTAAGTCCTTGTTGTATGTGACACAGCATGGCATAGTGGATAGTGGACTAGCCTTAAAGTTAAGAAGACCTGAGATCAAGTTCTATCTCTGGTACCTAATGACCATATGATCAAGCTTTTTAAAAGCTTAGCACTCTTAAATACTTATAGGTTCCATTTCGAACTACCTATACTATTTTGGGTCTTGATGTAATCAGCACAATATCCCTTGTAAACAGGAACATCTAGAGCATCTCACCATCATTAAGACATCCCTCTTCCATTTGAACTTGGCACTGGGCATCCTCTACAGTGGCAAATACCCTTTTTGAAAGCATGTCATACTATTTTGTGCCTTGCTTAACAGGCATTGGTGTCATCAAACAATATTAATTTTGCTGTTGTCTCTTTGAAAAAAACTTTTACATTTGTAAAATATACATGGAAGATTTTGTTGGAAAAGTGCTTTTAAGGTATCACTTGGTTCTGCTGATTCAAATAGTATTTTTAAAAAATAAACAATAACTATGGTGATATTTTGCACTGTCTGTGCCTTTTAAGGTAATTATGTGAATACAAAGATATAGTACGTCAAAGAATATTATCTGAGAAACTCTGAAAGGATGTTCTCGTAGACAATTCTCATATATTTTGTCAAGATGGATTGTAAGCTATTGATATCGGCTTTATTGTGCTAATGACAACAACCATACTTTTCTTCCTGAGTATTTGTTGTCTTCCAATTTTTTTATATTTTTTAGTCCATAATCAGATAAAAGAGGTCAATCTAATCATCCACTAAGGATAACAAACTGGATGCAGAATGTTTATAATTTGAAAAACAACATGGCTTTGTATCCTTGCTCTGCTGTCTGCTACCTATGTGATATTGGACAGCTCACTTAATGTATTTGGATCTCTGTTTCCTCATTGGTAAAATAAGGGGACTGGATTAGAGAACTGTAGAGGTTCCTTCCAACTCTGTCTATTCTCTTACTAAGTGTTTTACAAATTGTATCTCATGTGATTCTCAGGCAACCAGTACCTATTAAGGGCATATTATGTGCCAGGAATTATGCTAAGCTCTAAGAATATAAAATAGCTGTCCACTGGAACGGACTATTCACAGAGCTTACTGATTAGTAGATATGTCTTTAAGGAGACAATGCAGGTAGACAATTAACTGGGTTCAAAACTGATCATAAGGATAGATTAGAGAGTACATTTTTAACACTGTGCATTGCTTTCAATGTCCCTGAGAGTTTCTCTGACAAAAGAGCATGTCTTTTTAATTGTACTCTTCTTCTAGAACAGGGGTTCTTGATATTTTGTGTGTGTGTCTGGTGGTTCACAGATCCCATTTTCATGAACAATGTTTTTAAATGTATAAATTATATAAGACTCAAAAAGGAAACCAATTATACTGAAATATAATTATTAAAATATTAAAAATAAAAAGTGAAGTCCAAGTTCATGATACTCAGATAAAGATCTTTGGCTCAGGGAGTAGGACGCTGGTGTTATAAAGAAAGCCCAGACATTGGAATTAGAATGAACTGGATTAAAATGTTATTTCTGGAACATCCTGGCTGTACAGTCCTGGGCAACACTCTTAGCTTCTCAGTGCTAACCAGGTAATTCTATGCGATTAAACATTGGTACTTGCTTAGAAATAGAAGGGGTTGATCAGTGAAATAGGTTAGGTACACAAGACACAGTAGTCAATGATTATAGCAATCTACTGTTTGATAAACCCAAAGTCCCCAGTTTCTGGGATAAGAACTCACTATTTGACAAAAACTGCTGGGAAAACTGGCAATAGTATGGCAGAAACTGGGTATAGACCAATGTCTGACACCATACACCAAAATACAGTCCAATGGGTACACAATTTAGGTATAAAGGCTGATACTATAAACAAATTGGGGGAGCAAGGTATAGTTTATCTCTCAGATTTATGGAGAAATTTATGACCAAACAAGAGAAAGAGAACATTATGAAATGCAAAGGGGATAACTGTGATAATGTTTAATTGAAAAATTTCTGCATAAACAAAGACAATGCAACCAAGATTAGGAGGGAAGCAGAAAAACTGGCAAAGAATTTTTACAACTAGTATCTCTGAGAAAGGCCTAATTTCTAAAACATATAGAGAACTGAGTCAAATTTACAAGAATATGAGTCATTCCCCATTTGATAAATGTTCAAAGGATATGAACAGGCAGTTTTCAGAGGAATAAATTTAAACTATCTATATTCATATGAAAAAATGCTCCAAATCACTATTGATTAGAGAGTTGCATATCAAAACAACTTTGAAGTACACTACACCTATCTGATTGACTAACATGACAAAACAGGAAAATGATAAATGTTGGAGAAGATGTGGAAAAGTTGGAACACTAATTCATTGTTGGTGGAATTGTGAGTTTATACAACCATTCTGGAGAGCAATTTGAAACTTTGCCCAAAGGGTTATAAAAATGTGCATACCCTTTGACCCAGAAATACCACTACTAAGTATGTATCCCAAAGAGATCATAAAAATGGGAAAAGGACCCACATGTACAAAAATATTTATATCAGCTCTATTTGTGGTGGCCAAGAACTGGAAATTGAGGGGATGCTCATCAACTGGGGAATGGCTGAAGAAGTTGAGGGATACGAATGTAATGGAATACTACTGCGCTATAAGAACTGATGAACATGTAGACTTCAGAAAATCCTAGAAAGACTTAATATGAACTGATGTTGAGTGAAGCGAGCAGAACCAGGAGAACATTGTTCACAGAAACAGCCACAGTGTGTGATATCTGATTTTGATAGACTTAGCCCTTCTCACCAATGCAAGGACCTAAAACAATTCCAAAGGACTTATGATAGAAAATGCCATCCATATTCAGAGAAAGAATTATGGAATTAGAGTACAGAGAGAAGCAGGCTATTTTCTTTTTTGTTTTATTTGGTTTTGCTTTTTTCCTTTTCTCATGATTTCTCCCATTCATTACAATTCTTCTATGCAACATGACCAATGTGAAAATGTGTTGAACAGGAATGTATGTGTAGAGCCCATATCATATTGCAAGCTGTCTTAGGGAGGAAGGGGGAGAAAATTTAAAACTTATGTAAGTGAATGCTGAAAACTAAAAATAAATAAATTGGAAAAAAAAATGCAAAAATAAAAGAGAAATTAGAGAACAGGTGCCATCTGCAGTGGCAGGAATGTGTCCTCACTGAGAATTCCCTAAACCACTTAAATCACAGGTTCAGTAAAATAATTAATAATAATAATAATATTAACAACAATAATTGAACAAGTAATCACATACTAGTTAAGCAACTACTATGTGCCCTACACTGTGTTAAAATTTTTTTTAAAATCATCTGCCAATGCTATGATTGTTGGAATATCATAACACAGGCTCTGAAGAAATAATGTTGTAGGTAGCCAAAAAGAAAAAAATGTCCAGTAGACATAAATCAACAAAGAACTGTCGATTAGAAGCATAAAAATGTTATCAAGGAGACATATGCTTAGAAAAGGTAGTAGGCCATTCATAATAATGACTTTACTAATAATTGATTCTGTAATTAGTGATAATTAGTAAAGCAATGATAAGAGATAATAGATGTACAACCAAGGTACTCATATAACGCCAAAAGATCATGAGTAAGGAAGGCAGTACAAGGAGCAGGCACCTTCTGGATGATCTACAAGAAAATACAGGCAGAAGTTTCATGGAATGGGAATGAAGAAGTGGGTTATGATTTGTACTGTTTAGAGAGGAGTACCCACATCATTGAGACCACAGATCCATTAGACTGTCAAAATATCCTGGATTTTCAGTGGAAAATAACTCACAAGATCAACCTTTTATATTCATTGATAACATACCTCCCGACTAATAAATATCGAGCTTATCTTGGCCTTTCATTACCAGAATAAGAAAATAAAACGAGAACTATTACATTGTGAAATTATCATGTTTGCCAACAGACCAATTTTGCTTTAACCCTTTCTGCTGTGGCTGTGCTCAGAGTTGTATTTGCTACTCATAGGATTACTTCTCCACCTCTCTCTTAATATGTGCTTATTGACTTCCTGCAGAGTTCAATTTTAGAACCCATCAAAGAGGATCCACTCCGACTCTGACTACATTTTCATGCATAAATTCATAGTTGTCTTCAGATGGAAATTGCACTTGCATATGCAAATACGTTCTGGGGCCTTTTCATTTCTACTTTTGGACTGCAGTTTTTAATTCATGCAAACACATTACACAAACAAATATGGGCTCAATAACAACACACTGCATGTGCGAATTGTTAATTGCCTAGCTATCAGCTCAAGGGCCTATTCTGCCCAAGCCACTCCCATTATTATCGAGAGAAGGGACAAGATTAAACAGAATGAACAAGGACATATACGAAAATAAAATATCATGGTCTTGGTTTCATTTTATATAGATTTTAAACAAGGAAAGGAGTGACAGGTCAATCCACAATCCACCATTAATCTGGGTGCTATAATGCAGCAAATTTGCCAGAAAGCACCTTTAATTTGACTGTGGTAGAAAAGTCTCAAGCTCAGCATAGTGGTATTCCAAAAAAGAATGTTTTCTATCATGCAGTAAGACCAAAACTGTAGTCGAAACCGAAAGTGCAGTGAATCAAGTATAGTGAATGCATGTGTCACCTTTCAAACCATTTGCATCTCACTGAGCTGATGCCATAGGAAAACAAAGCAATTTGCTTTAAATTGTACATCCTGGAAGCTGAATGCTACCCTAAGTGATGCAGTTGTGAACCTTCTTGTTTTTGAGAGCTTAAAACTCTTACTATGTGCTTTTTAGGGTCAGGTGAGAACTTAATGAAGTCAATCACTTGACATTATCTAGCTGATCAAAGACACTTGACACCAAGCAATTTTCAAGTTGATGGTATTTTTTTTCCTTCCTTTTCTCTTGGAACTACAGAATGTGTTTCATTTACATGAAGAGAACTCAGAAACTGAGAGACAAGATAAAAGCAAAACTGTATGCAGTAAGGGTCTACAATCACAACAGAAACACAGTTTTAACTGTTTCCCTGGTGAATTGTGAGATATAAATATTGCAGGCATTCTAAACAGGCAACAGTTTGTATTAGAATATGTTGTTTGGAAACAAATTTATAACCAGTGTGGATTTTTAAAGCCTTTGTGATCATGCTAACTGATTAAATAAACATATATGTATATATTTCTTTCTAAATTTTATAAAATTAAGTGTAGCAATTGGAAGCAACCAATGAACTAATTCTTCACTGCAATATGGTCCCATTGTCAGCAACTGGGATAAAAATTCCTCAGAACTAATTAGTAACTCTATTACCTGCAACAGCTACTCCTTTTTAACAAAGCCAAAGAAATGATATAGAGACAAAATGTCAGAATTCTAGTTTTGAGGTATCAAAAATCATGCTTCCACCTACACCACACAACATGATCTGCATAACATCTGGTAGGAATACTCCCCAAATCTGCCTGCAAAGGGAATCTGGATCCAAATTTAAATGACATTTTTCTCTATTAATTCGGTATGGTGGTAGAAAGGAGATAGTCATTTTAACTAAAATTCTAACACAGCATCTGCTAAAAAACCTATGATTTCCTCTCAATTTTCACAAACTGTGAAAGCTATACAAAGCAAACTAGATTGTCACTGTGGTGATGGTCACAGTGCTCTGTTGTTTTAGAAGTAGGGTGAGAGAAACAGGCACAAATGGTCGACTCAATCCTACGTACCTTGTCTTGGAAACTCATCTGACTCTCTGTGAACCAGATCTGAAACTCGGTTTCCATAGTGCATCCTGGTGTCATGATCATAGGCCTTCAGGGTCTCACTTGAGCTGTATGACTTCTGAGTTGGCACTCGGCAATCCTCACTGTCCAGGGAGGAACTCGTATAGCGACATTCCTTACCGCACCGACCTCTGGTCAAAGAGCGGTGTCTTCGGTCTTTTATATCCATTTTTCTCAATAAGGCAAAAAGCCAATGCTTTGAGAAAAGTCAGTCCTGAATCTTGGCACTTGTCACTTTGCCACCTGAAAACATCAAAGGGGGAAAGAGATTGTGATTACAAGAAATACTGCATGCAGTTCTGACTCATGTTTCATCTCTGTTCAAAAACACAACAGGGCAAACTTGGTAGCAGCAGTTGGAAAAACTCGTTTTGAAATGTTTAATACACACTTAAGCCATCCATCTAAATAGGGAAAAAAAACATCTTGTGGTGATTTCCTTTGCTGCTCAACAGATTTTTTAAAAAAATAATAATGAAAATCTCATCTTCTGATTTTGTAAATATATACACATAACATGTCTGAGTCAGATGTTAGCTATTGTTCTGAAGCTGTACAATGCGAACCAGATTCTACCATCATTAATTATTTCTCTTCCTTTTTTAACTGCAGAAAGAAAAAAAAAATAGCAGTTGAGAAAGGAGGTTGCAAAGGCAGATTCAAGGATGAAACATATATACATGCTATTAATGCTGTGTCAGAGTATAAGTTAAATTTCTCTAAGATAAGCATTCACAGCAAGGTTTAAAAAATAATAATGAAAAATAGCTCTGGCGGGTGGACAATCCACCACTAAAACAAATAAGGATTTCAAAAATCCCATTTCATTCTTTCTCCTCCACACAAGGCTGTATCTTGCATACACCTGATCACTTCTTCCCTGCCCATTCACCACAGGTGGTGGCAGTATGTGGCCACAACACTGGCAGACCAAAATGGCAAGAACCACCAGGAAAGTGCATGTCTAGTTGTCCAGCAATGACACCTGCAATGAAGGCTTGGTATCTCTCCCCTCCCTGCCTCTGTACCCATAACAGATGAAGAAATAGAAACAAACAAACAAAAAAACCCAAATGAAAGCACCAGGTCCAACACCAGAAAAGCTGATAGTGGGGCAAAAGTTCAATGCATGAGTTGGCAGTCATGTAGCAAATACAAAAACGGTATTTGATACCCTGGGACTAGCAAACTGTATGTCAGCATGTGCCAAATATCATTTGAACACATGAGCCTTCTGTCTACCAGACAAAACAAAAACATGGCAACACATCCAAGAAGTGACCTTATTGACTATGTTTGCCATGCAAAATTGTGTAGACCGTAGTGCTGGGGCCTGAACAGAATGGGCAAATAAGGATGGCAAGTAAAGAAATGTGACCCAGAACACTGGTCATGAATTTCTCTAGGTTCCTGTTGTTCCCTGCCTCCAAAATGCACTGATAAGTATTTTAGAAGACTAAATTGTGCTTCTGAACCTATCTGTAAGGTTAGATTATAGCACTTTCTAGTTCTTTAAAATATAGCCAAAATTCATTTCAAGGAACTTCCCTACCCTCATGAGTTTGGTTATAATACGAATCAAATCAGATCAAAGAGTAATGTAGATTGTATCCTTTCCTACTAAAATGGAAAATCTAAATTATAATTGCTACCTTTAACCCTGAATACCAATGCCACAGTTAGGTTGCTCAGAAACTGTGCCCCTGACACAACATATCCAGGTCACATATGTTTTAATTGAGATACTGACTAACTAGAGTGTATCTAGAGAGGGGTATTCATAATGGTGTCAGATTTGTAATCTATGTTACATGAAAAGCAGAAGTTAGACATATTTAGTCTAGAAAACTGATGAGGTAGGAAGACATGCTAACTATCTTCAAACATATTATTCTTTCATATAGAAAACACTGCAATTCCTTGATGGATCTGCAGTCTCAGTGACATGGGCACCACATTCATCCGTGCAGATTACAGTGCATTCACTCCTGTAATTCTTGTCCATGCCCTCCTAAATGCTCCCTAGAAGCTTGTATCCATATTCTAGGATACGGACATGTGTGCATGCATGTTTTATATTTTCTGGATAACAGTACAACATCAGGGCTATTTATCAGATATCAACTGCCCTAGCTACATGACCATCTAATATGCTTTGTATACTGATCATATAATTCCTTATCCTTGCAAGAATCATGCTTTCATTTATGGATAAAATTCTAAAATGGACACCCCTCCCAAATACTACAGGGCCACACAATTACACCCATATCAATTCAAAGACTGCACAGGGGAAAAATTGGATTAAGAATGCATCTTGTTCAGATTATAATCTTTAGTTGAATGGATAGCTTACTGAGTTAGTCCATCAGTATCTATATCTTGGAAAGTCCCTGGAGACAAAAAATGAACTGGGCATCCTAATGATACAGGAGAAAGAAAAGAAGGTAGATTGCTTTTGGAAAACTGGGAAATATATTCAATGACTTCACATTGATCCTTCACATAAAAACCTACCTCTTTCTATACAAAAGGCAGAGTATGTTTATTTTGTGTGACTCCAAAGAAAAGAATTAGGACAAAAAGGTGGAAATTATAGAAAGACAGATTTTACTGGAGATTTTATAATGGAAAGATTTTCAGAAAATAAATTTTTTCAATAAGACAGTAAGTTGCCTAATAAAGCTATTAGTTCTCTTTCTACAAGAAGTATTGAATCCAAGGTTGGGAGGATGAATGGGAAGACATACAAGGATGCTTCCACTTTATTCTAGGATTCTTTAAAAATACACACTCTCACACACACATATCTAAGACAGACAATATGGAAAGGTCTCAAGAATTGTAATCAGAGATAATATAGGTGAAGTTCTATGTAAATACTAGCTATTATTATTTGACTGAAGGAAGAAAAGATGAGAAGGAGGAAAGAAGAAAAAGAAAAATACAAAGAGTGAAAGAGAAAGAAAGGAGGAAGGACAAAAGGAAGGAAAGAAGGGAGAGAAGAAAGACAAAAGAAAGAAAGAAGGAAGGAATGAAGTGATTAAGCAATTAATACGTACAAAGCACTGTGCTTTTATGTAAATAGAAAAGCAAGAAAGTCTCTGCTCTCCAGTGTAGACCAAGAGTAAGTGGATCTTTCTTACTCTAATATTCCATTCACAGCTATGGAGAAGAAATCAATCTCTGTGGATGCCAGCACTTTGTTTCTTATACACAATTAAGCTATTAGTGCTCAGTATTTTTCATTCCTAATTTTAAAAGGGAAGGGTAACTTTTAAAGCTCCAATCTGAGAAACTGAACCCATTTTGAAAACAGAGTTAATTATTAATGGCATGGTAGGGTCTGGGTTTTTGTTTTTGTGATTTGCTTTCTGGATACCCAGGAAGAGTGAGATACAAAGGTGGTCTTCTAGCATAGGGATGATTCCCTTATCTGGTATTTATCACACAATAATGTTTCATATGAATTTTAATAAACCATTTTGGGGGAAATCTAATATGAAACAATTTTCTATATTTTGACAGAGTATAAAAATACAATTTAACCTATGCTATAAGACAGCATGCTATAAGACAGTGAGGCTCTTAGAATCTTCTTCAGTATTTAGGGTGGCTTTTCCTAATACTGAATAACCTCAGAAGTTTATGCATTTTGATTTCTTGTGCCTGCTTTTTCGGTACCTTTTCTACCACATTTTCCCTTGCTTTTAGGTCAACGGCTTAAATTCTTTGTTGCTATAAGGATGCCTCCATCTAGCAGCTTCATTTCTTTCTAATTGCCTGTGGGTAAGTAGTAAACAGATTTTTATGAATTGTACTTAAAATAATACATAGACACCAAGTTAGGGCCTTCAGGACCCTAACAATCTATCTTTTGGCAAAGTGCAAGGGCTTTGGTGGATGACATAATAGCATATTTTGATGATCAAAAGGTGGATTATTTTTCCTATTTCTTAGATTCTCAGCTGTGCCCTACATATTTGAGAGTTCCAGATAAATCGCACCCATCTAATCAAAATAGTATAACATATGTTGATGAGCAAGTTAATGGGGGGGAGGGGCAGTGAAAGAAATATAAATGGGACAAAAATACTGATGTGATTCTAGGGAAGGGCCCTCAGAATCAACAGGTAGTTGCTGCTGTGTTTATAACTGATTCACAAGACCCTAGAACAATAATAAAATTTGTATTCTTATATACATGTAGATGCATAGTCAACAAACCACCATTAGAAATACAAATAATTAGTGGGAAATAATAAAAGTCTCAAAATGACTGGGAAAGGAACAAGAATAAAGAAAGAAGACCAAAAACATCAATATTTTCAGTGAGTTTTCACCTTCAGTTGGACTGACAAATGGTAGTCATTGGGTGCCACTGCATCCCCCCAGCTCCTGAAGGCTACAACAGTGCTTCACTCCATTCCATTCCACATTTCCTGTCTTAAAGAGGAATCACACTGCTTTTTTCATCAGTTGCTTAAGTGGGTTCCATCACTTTATCAGAGCTGAATACGCAGAGCTTGCCTGGAAGCCTTTGTCTAATTAAGCAACCCTATGAGCTGTAACACTGTTCACTATTAACTTTTCAGATTATCCGACTACTTAAGGGCGTTGACTTGTTAATCACTGACAGCTCATATGTGTGTGTGTGTGTGTGTGTGTGTGTGTGTGTGCGCATGTGTGCAATAAGCTTAGTTTACAGACAACTATAGTGTCCATGGTATACTTGATGCCTCTGAATTAGTTAAGCCAGGTCTATTTTAGTCAGTCTTTTCATTGACCAACAGTTGCTGCTTTTACTTTTTAACTTCTTAAATGAAATGGTGCATAAAAATCTAAATTATATGTATCATATATGCTTATATGTATGTTACATATGCATGTATGTATATACATATATAAACATATATAACTTCTTCTTTACACACGTTTTTAAAAGGTTAGGCACCAAGGAAAATCAGCTGTTTTAAAACGCCTACATGTAGTTTGCAATCTGTGAGTTCTGAAAAATGCCAACATGCCGATTTCTCTTCCCCATTTTTAATTACGATAAACCAATGAAAAAGGGTGTCTTGTAAGAGGAGTTAGTATCATGTTTCTCAAAATTGCCTGCTTCCATATTTGAATGTGTTTCACAGTTATTTTGGAAATCTGATAAAGAGATTTCTTATTTGGGCTTATTTCAGAGTTAATAATAAAGAAAAATCTCTGAACTAGAAAACTGGTGAACAATACCTTCTTGATTCTAATGAACAGGAATTTACCAAGTCTTGTTGAGTCTATCTCCCATGATATTTTCCCCATCCATCCTTTTCTCTGTCCTCAGAGTTACCACTCAAGATCAGCTCACCATCATCACTTTTCCAGCTGAACTATTACAATAGCCTAATAATTGCTCTCCCAGTCTCAAGTCTTTTTCCACCTCTAATCTAGCCTCCACATAGTTGCCAAGTTGATATTCTTTAAGCACAAGTCTGACTATGCCACTGTCCTACTCAAAAAGCTCCAGTACCTACCTATTGCTTCTAGGATAAAATATAAACTCCTGTATTTGGCATTTAAATCGTTTGACAATTTGGGTCCAGCCCATCACTCACCTTCACGCACTCTGTGTTTCAAGCAAAATAGCTTCCTTGATGTATATTGTGCATAACCATCTATCTCCTGTCTCAATCCCTTGCTAGAAGCTGTCTCTCATGCCTAAAATGTACTCCTTTCTTTCCTCTGCCTCTTGGAATACTTACTGTCCTTCAGTGTCCATATCCAATGTCACCTTCAAAAGAAATATTATACTAACCCCACCCTACCCCCAGCTATCAGGATTTTCCTCAAATTGAACTGTATATATTTTTGTTTTCTTATCTAAGAAAATTTATTATTTTCTTATAATATTTTAATAATTTTATTATGATAAATTTGTTAATTTTCTTGTAGGAGTAAGACCGTTAAAGACAAGAACTCTCTTTTTTTGAGAATGTAGCATAATGGTACTTACACACAGCAGGTATTTAATAAATGTTTGTTGATAAGTCAATTGACTGATAAACTGATTCTAACATTCACTTTTTCTAATGTTTCAGGCCTTCTGAATGGAAGTAATGAATACCAAAATATTCCTTTGTCCTACATTATTGTCTAAAGTTTGACCATTTTCATTACTTGACCCACAAGTGGCATATTCATACAGTCTAGTATACTCACTTTAAAACATTGCTAGATTCCTCCGTCCCATCCCAACACCTGGCATACAAAATTGACTTTGGAAAGACTAAATCGCAAAAGAAAACTGGAGATTCCCTTTGCAAACTATAGTTCTAAGAGGGAAATCCCATGAAGGAAAAGGTTTATGGGGGAGGGGTCCTCTGATCAATTTTGTCCCTCTAACTCACTTGATGTGATTATAGAGCAGGGGTCTTTGTCAGAAAGAGACATCTCCTGTGTCACTGGCTCCTGGTTGAGAAATACATCCTTTTCTAGATAGATACATCAGCTCCAGATT
>CM053595.1:40008701-40053209 GCA_028646575.1 Pseudocheirus occidentalis | reverse complement strand
TCACTGAAAGCGCACCCCAGGACCACCACTCAAGACCACAATCCAGATCCAGGCCACTCAACGCAAGAACCCTTGGCCCTGATGGATTGCGTCAGCCCCCCTGCTATCTGCAGGCCGAGGGCTCTGAAGGAGCCCAGTGGGGGCTGCTGTGGCTCTCAGACGTTCCTGCTGCTACAGCTGTCTCCCGCTGCTTCCTTGCCCTGGGAGCAGTTTGGCCGGACCGCTCTTCTCCTTCCGAGTTAGCAAAATCCACTGACCTTTCTCTTAGCCTTTTTTCCTTCTGGCCTGATAGATGTGGTAACTGTGCCTCCAGGGCAGCTGATCTGCTCTCCTATAGCCACGGTTCCCTGCCCGATGCCCCAGGGCTTGACCAGGCTGGGTTTTGGCCGTGGGTCCCAGACTGCTGCGAAGAGCCCCGCCTGCTGTGCTGCCTGTAGCAACAGATGTTCTTTCTGTCTTTTGGAGTGTTTTGGAGCTTGAAAATCTGTTTAGTGTCCCATTTTATGAGTTTTTTAGCCTGTTTGTGTGGGAGCTGTGGTGCTTTGCTGCTTCTATGCCGCCATCTTGGCTCTGCCCCCCCGGGTTTCTGATTCTTAAAATGGTCACTATATCTGGAACCTGAAGATCTGAAATTATATCTCAGATCTTAGCTAAGATTGATTAGATCAATCTAATCCTTTGTGATCCTGGACAAGTTATGTGACCTCTTCAACCCTCACTTTTCCCATCAATAAAATGGGGATAACAATATTGATCCTATTTTTCCCACAGGGTTATTGTGAGGGTTAAATAAGAGACTGTAATGTATTTCATAAACTGGGAAAGTGCTACATGCCAGGCTATCATTATGCAATTCATTGTCTGCATCTGAATCTTTTCATGGCAGAAGAAATAGCCACAGAAACAGAAATTTTTAGACCTGGGAAGTACCTAGAGATCATCTAATCCAGCTTCCTTCTTTTAGTGACCCACTCAAGGTCACACAGTTAGACCCTATAAACACTAGGAGTAAAACCTCAGTCTGTACTTCAAACTCTCTTTCCATGATATATGTTTCCCCTCTTCCATTCATTGATCCTAGGTCTGCTTTCTGGAACAATATGTAATAAATCAAATCCCTCTTTCAAATGATAGCTCTTCAAATATTTGAAGACAGCTGTCTTGTTTCTCCTAACTCTCCTCTTCTCTAGTCTAAGCATATAAATAATACTGTAACTAACCTAGGATGATCAGCTAATCTAATCACAGCTGTGCAACAGTTAAATTTTCAGGAGTTCTGTGAACAGAATTTTTAAAAAATCAAGTTAAAGCTGTCATTCCATAACATTAAGTTTCCAAAATTTTCATTTTTTAAATATTAATGATTTTTTCCAAAAAGGAACAAACAATGCTAATATCTACCGTTACAATGCTGCTAATGAAGAAAGAAAGAATAATTTATCATTGCATAATTAACACAGTACAGCTAAACATGTTTTAATGACTTTGTATAATGGTCTCCCATAACTAGAGAATACTTGTTAGCCATGAAAAAAGATGTCTGTTAAGAATTTTTAATAGACTTTGATCAAACTGACCAACATTTTAAAAATAAGCCTCTTTAAAGATTTTAGTGGCACATTTTGCCCTTGATTAATTACTGACTGTGTAACTAACCAAATGATTAGAGATGCATTAAAATTGATTATATGTGTTAGATTTCAATAAAGTAGTGACTCAGAGAACAACCGACACAAAGCTAGTTTGTTCACTTCAGGTTCCAAATAAAACAAGACCAGTTGCTTTAACAGGTATATGGTATTCTGAAGTTAAGGAAGCATGAAGCTTATCTTCCTGAATCAAAGACCAATGATTTTGTCATTTTGGGAACTTCTTTCACTTCAGTTCATTTATGAATGCTTCTTAGGGATCAGAGATATTAAGTAACTTGCCCATGTTAAGGAAGGAAGGAAGGAAGGAAGGATAAAGGTTGGGAGGTAGAGAAGAAGGAAAGAAAGTAGGGAAAAAAGATGAAGGTTGGGAGGGAAGGAAGTGCTAAAGATATAAATACAGACAAAAAGAAATGACAATTCCTTTCTCCTACCTTCAAGGAGCTTATTTTCTAATAGAGGGAAACAACACACAAAAGAGATCTGAAAAATGGGGGGAAGGGAGAGAGAGATTACAGGCACCTGCTACAGGGGTCTCATTTAAAAATCTAGAAAATCAGTAACAGGGCTGGAGGTGAGGGGCAGGAGGGAAAGTTGAGTGATAACCACTTGATTAGGGCCCATCCTTAAAATGGAGATCCTAGGAGAAACCCAACAAAAGAAGAAGGAGGGTGGATCTTCTGCAGTAATATTCTAAGGTAAGCATGCTGGCTGGGACTATTCTGTTCCAGGGCAAGGAGACCTCAGGCACTGAGAAACAAATTAGGATTTGAAACTAGGGCTTTCTGACTCCAGGTCCAACATCCTATCTGTTATATTCCATACTGACTCTTTTTCATCTTTCAGCTTAACCACAGGCACAACCCTTTGAATATTTGGAAGCAGCTTTCATGATCTTCTATCTTCATTATTTAGTTTAACTTCATATGAAAATTACTTTGCTCCCTGAATCCTAATGTTTGCCTTCTTTGGATTTTTTCTAGTCATACCTTTTATTATTTTAAGTGTTGCCACCAGAACTGTATCTCTCTATATTTATATGAATTTTTCAGATTTGCAAGGCACTTTCCTCATACTGAGTCAGTGAAATAGCTAAATATTATTTTTGTTTTACATTTTACAAATGAGAAACCTGAACCTCAGCAAGATTAAATGAGATTCCATTGGTCATATAGTTAACAAGTGTCGGAGGAGAGATTTGACTGAGACCTCTTGAATCCATGTTCACATTCTTTCTATTATGCCAAACTGTCTCTTGAGCCATATATAAAGCCCCACATTTATCAGAAGTAATAAAAGTACTTACGAAAATTCTTTGTTAAGAAAATTTAAGTAGCTTTATTGCTGTACTTTGAAATTTTGAGATTTTAGGGGATCTCAGATCTCATACATGGCAGTAGTCCTTCCATTGGTATGTTCTATGACCCATTAATGCCAGCTGATCCTGTGCAGCCATTATTAATTTCCTTCCATAAGTCATCCAAGTGGGTCCATGCCAAGGACTTTTTCTCTAACCCGCTTGGCATTCTGTAGATACCAATGAACCATATGACCTAATCATTGGCTGTTTCTTGCTCTTGGTATTTGACCAGCTCAACTTCTTTCCTTTCAGATATGTCTTAGATGATTTCCTTTAACTATTTTTCATGCATTCTTCTTCATCAGAAGTATGGAGAACTATATTCAAACTCACTTCTGATTCTCCATTGCTCTTTAGGTGACTTTCAAGTTTAATTCTTTTAAGAATTATCTTATTCTATGACTTGTAGCTTTAAAATATAACCAGAAATATATATATATATATATATATATATATATATATATTTACACATATATGTATATACACACATATATGTGTACGTATATATGTGTGTATATATGTTTATGTCTGTGTATATGTATAGAGAGATAGATAGCTCTACACACACACATGCATATGCACACACCTACATACACATCTTTTAAGACAATGAGCTATTGCTTCAAAGAAGCTTTAATACTGTTGCAGTGTTTCCCAAAGAAAATACAGCCTGATCTCTTTCTTCTGCTCAAGTCAAATTCCAGTTCACTGTCCATGTTCAGTGCCTGTCTAAGATATATACTGATAAGCTAATTTTAAGAGCTATATATCTAACTGCATATTATAGTTGGACAATAAACATTCTTTATCCGCTTAATTTTTTTCTCTATGTGAAAAGCAGGAAAATCACCTTTCAGTGGTTATGATATCGTGTTAAGAGATTCCTCAATGTTCCAAGACTTGATGCAACAAATACAATGGCATTCATAAAAGCAGCACCTACGAGACTTCACCATGTATAAGAGAAGCCCTCTTCCATTTGGATTCTAGGTTGGACTACCTCCATTATCTGCAGGGTAGTGATAAACATCTCTGGCAAATCCATGTCCCTCTATTTTCTGTCTTACCTGACAAAAAGATTGTTGAAAAATGTTAGCTCTTTACATATTTGGAAGAATGTTATATTATTTTGATATCTGCATGGTAGACATCCTCTTAGAGAACCGTACATTAATTAATTGAATGTTTTGTTATAGTCAACAATCAGCACAGTGGGATCTTGAATTCTCAACACTCTTCAGTCAACTGTCTGACTATGAAGAGGTGGTCTTCGCTAGAATATTGTTTACAAGAGCCCAGGAGTTATGAGGAGTGAAAAAATCAGCTTAGTCAATGAATTAAAATAGGTGATAATCAAGATACTGTGTTTCATATTACTCTAATTTTATCATAACTCAATGTGTAAACTACTAAATAACATACCTGTAGGAAATGCCCCCTAAATTCCAATATCTCTATTTAATTAAGTTTTGTACATATTGAGCTACAAATATGCTTCCAGCTTTAATATACAGAAAAATTATTGAACATCACCTTTCATTCCATCTAGGTAAAGGTGCATGGCTCCATTACTTCTCCTTACACACCTGAAACTTGAGATTCTGCCAAACACAGGCCTGAATTCATTTCCCGAAATTTACTAGCATTGTTAGAAGGTTTATACAATTTGGGGCATGGTCAGTGGTATGAACTATGAATCTGTATTGGACGTATCTCTGAAACATCATTGAACACTGATACGATTATAGGTCTCTGTGTTCTTACTTTTTATAGCACAAAATAGAGAGCAAAAGAGAAATCTAGTGGCTGACAAAATGGCTTCCTAAACGAAGAGATTCTGAATTCTACTTGGCACGCTGTTGGGATATGAGACTTCAGTTGGAACAATGCTATCTTTGCTTATAAATCAGGATACAAAATTCTTCTCTATATGGATGAGGATATTGAGGTTGATCTTCTGCTCCATCCTACTTAGCATTTTCTCTGGAACTAAGGACAAACATAAGAGTTGACTTCCATGGGCTCTTCAAAGATTAGAAATGTATCAAAACAGAACCAAACCTAGATAAAACTATGAAATTATTAGTTTTATATCTAAAATTATTAGATATTAGCATCCCCATATTTCTCTATGCTTTCTTTCCCTCTCTTCCCAGTTCACAGATCCTGCCATGTAGCCTCCTATCACTAATGGCTCATAGGATCAAAATGTTGAAACTCAGTGGAATTTTAGGGGTTATTTCATTTAAAATATTAATTTTTCAGAAGAAGAAAGTGAGGCCCAAAGGGCTTAACTGACTTGCCTATGGTTGCAGAAATAATAAGTAACAGAGATAGACTGAGATCCAGGTCCTCTAACTTCAAAGCCAATGTTCTTCTCACAATACTGCACTGTGTTTGTCTTCTCTTTACCACCACAATCTCTCTGTCAAACTCTGATTTCAGGAAAGAATCTGTCCTACATCATTTATGGCATAGAGGAATTTTGTCTATGTCTTATTTGTCCCCAGCATATTGAGTTTAAGCCTTGTCTCTACTTGTGGAATGGTAATTTCCCTTTTAAAGGAATGACTAGCATTAATTAGCAGATAGAGGGGTTATTTGATGGGACAGTGAGTCCTATGAAAGTCTCTTGAATTTAAATCGCATGTATAGCTATCTATTCTGCCTACACATGTAGGCCATCCTGACTCTGTGCATTTCTGACTCACTTTTACCATTATGGATTCAAATTATCCAATTAAATCCATAAAGTCATCCAAATCCTTTTGTCTTCTTATATATTATGTTCTGTGTCTTCACACTCTCAACATAAGAAATTATTTATGGTTATTACCCTGCTATATACTTAATTTGTGAAAGCCAGGTGGGGGTAGGTGACACAAGTATTATAATCTCCATAGTGGAAATAAGGAAACCCAGGCTCACAACACTTGGGTGACTTGTCTAGTATCACATGGCTAGTAAGCAACAGAGTTAGGATTCAAACTCATGGGTTTTAACTAAAAATGCAGTGTTCTTTCTCCTATACCACACTATTTCTCCTGAAATGACTTCCTTCAAGTTTTAAGAGATTACCTTTAATTCTAGAATTCTGGAATTTGGCAAACCAGTCTCTTCCATATGTACAGTCTTTGTGACAATATTTTTCTATCACAAACACTGCCTGCCTTTCTCTTTAGACTTATCCTTATGTGAAAGTTGCCACATCCCCTTAATCTTATATTTGCCCTTCTTTGGAGCTTTTCAATATGGCTTCAGTATATTAAGGGTAAAGAGACTCCAGGTATATGTAGTGTTTTAGGGGTGATCCCACAATGTTGCTGTTTATATATGAGTGAAAATGTTTTTTTATCTTCTTTTCAAAATGATCCTGACATCTGGTTGGCCTATTTATTTGATGGGTAGCATCAGGGTTGAATTGCTTAGGTAAAAAATAACGGTGACTTCAAAATTCCATCTCAGGACCATTTTTAAGTATAGATTGATTTGATTTTCTTTTGATATATCTACACAAATATTTATATGTTCAAGCCCATTTGTCACTTTCTTGCCCACTCACATATTTTTGCTAGAGCTTCCTTCAATCTGTGTCTATCCACTAAGCATTTCATTGCCAGGAAGAGTTTGGTGCAATGCAGAAACCTGCATAATTTCTTTCAGATTATTTCTGAAAATGTAATTCAGGTTCCAGAAGTAATTCCTGGGGAACCATACTAGAAATGGTATTCTGTGAAGTGCCTATTAGCCATATGACCTCTTTAAATCAGTGTTTCACTGAAGGCAAAACATGGAATTTATAGTGTAATGGGAATGAACAGCATAAACATATATAGTCATATGCAGGATACGTACAAAATAGACACAAGCCAATCTTAGAGAGGAAGGCACTAATGGATTAGGAAATTAGGAAAAGCCTCTCACATGCAGAAAGTGGTGCTTGACCTGAGTCTTGAAAGAAGGCAGGGATTCTATAGGATGGGTGAGAAAAGGAAGTACATTCCAGAGAGAATAAATCATAGTCAATAAACATTAATTAAATGCCCACTATGTGCTAGGGACTGTGCTAAGCATGGGGCAGGGGACAATCAGCACAGAGGTAAGGAAATGGGACATGCTGTTGCTCATCATGTGTGAGGAACACCAAACATGTCAATGTAAGTGGTACAGTGGATAGAACACTGGGACTGGAGTCACGAAGAACTGAGTTCAAATACCTTTGCCTGCTTCAATTTTCTCAGCTGTTAAGCTCAGGGTGGTTCTGAGGAGTTAATGAAAAAATATTTATAAAGCACTTAATACAATGCCCGGCACATAGTAGGTACTTAATGATTTTTTTCTTCCCTTTTTTTTTATTTTTGGAGGGGGGAAGGCAGGGCAGTTGGGGTTAAGTGCCTTTGCCCAAGGTCACACAGCTACTAAGTGTTGTATCTGAGGCTGGATTTGAACTCAGGTCCTTCTGATTCCAGGGCCAGTGCTCTCTATTCACTGCACCACCTAGTTGTTTCCCTTCTTTTTGTTTTCTACTTTTTATAACAAGGAAGTAAGTGAAAACTTTGAGAGATAAAAACAGTGGCTGAGAGACTTGCACTTCATTCATCATATATGTATAAATTGCAGAAAATATACCACCACCACCACCACCACCACCACCACCACCAACTCCTCTTCCCCAATGGGATGTCATAATTTATGCAGCATAAATGTCATGCTTAGAATTGCTCTCTCTCCTCATCTCTGCCTCCTGATTTCCCTGGCTTCTTTCAAGTTCACACTTTAGAGGAAGCCTTTATTGACCTCCCTTAATTTCTAATCACTTCTCTATTTCCTAAAAAGCTATATTTTTTATATAGCTTTTTGGTACAAAGTTATCTGCATTTTCTCTCCTCTGTTAGACTGTAAACTTCTTTAGAAACAGGGATTGTTTTTTGCCTTTTTTTGTATCCCTAGCACTTAGCACAGTGCCTGGTACATTTTAGCTGCTTCATATTTATCTAATGAATGATTGTTGTGTTCCACCTGAAGCAGAATCAAATTCCAAAAGCAAATGCCAAAAGAAAAGAATATGGAATGAATGAAAATAATGAGCACTAAAAAAAACAACAACCACCACAAGCCTCATCAAGTTTCCAAAGACATCTATGCACCACTGATGAAAGCTCTGTGTTTCCAAATATCTTGGTGATAATACCGACTTTCAAACAATTTCAAAAACAAGCATTCAACAGCACATGTCAAAATGGCACCACCATAAATCTAATGCAGGACGGGTAACACAAGAAAGCAAAATAAAATCTAAATCAAGTGAAATTCTGCTTTCAAATGCATGTGCTACAAAACTACTATTTCATGTAAATCAGTTCTGACATAATCTTTGGTTTCTAGTCAATACCTTTTGGCCAAACAGAACTAGTCTGTAGATTAGTGTATCCTTACCCCATTCTCTTGTGGGTAAGTGGTCAAAAATTAGGAGACACAGCTGCAACTGTCAGATCAAAAATAATTTTCAGTATCTATGATTTCATACTCATAAAAACATTCACATTAAATACGTATGGCTGAGTTTTGTAGAAATGTTTTATGATAAAAAGCAATTGCTGAAAGCAGAGCATTCTACTTTGTACTCATTCCCTTAAACACTAGGCATTTTAAGAATTCAAGCTTCCATAGTTTGACTGGTATGGATACTCCTTTCATTAACACAGGTCACCAACTCTCTCTCTGTTTTATTTGATGGTCTTTGAGTGTTGGTATGGCTGAAAGGAAGAGAAAAACACTGCTCTATGATTAACATGAAGGAAAAAACACTGCTCTATGATCAACATGGTGATGAGCCTTCCCATATTTAACAAGGTAGGTTATAACATCAGAGATAAAGAACTATAAGGGACTTTCACCCAATCCCCCTATTTTAAAACCATGAAAACTAAGGCCAAAAGAGGTTAAATGACTTAACACAATAATAGTAATTGTCTGAAGTGGGATTTGAACCAAGATCTGAGTCCTAGTCCAGTGCCCTCTCCACTAAATTACGAGACCTCTAAAAATCCTTATTTGCAGTGGTAGGCTATAAAAGTGAAGGCCCTGTGTCAGTGATCTCACTTGTCCCAAACTCTAGGTCCTTGAATGACAGGGATACAGTCTAAAAAGTGATCCATACTTATAGTCTTTCCAGGCTGGTTAGGCTCTGCCAGAGCTTGGG
This sequence comes from Pseudocheirus occidentalis, assembly GCA_028646575.1. Taxonomy (NCBI): domain Eukaryota; kingdom Metazoa; phylum Chordata; class Mammalia; order Diprotodontia; family Pseudocheiridae; genus Pseudocheirus; species Pseudocheirus occidentalis. Next base: position 40,043,998 of record CM053595.1, on the reverse strand, counting down.
CCCCATTGGTACAACCCTTGTCAAACCAGGGTCACCTCTGTGACATGATAAGGCCTCAGATTTGGATATTAGGTAAATCAAAAGCATTTCCAAAAATAATGAAAATATAAGTACGTTGAAGCTGTCGAGCATGAATTATGAAATAATATGATGATTCTTCTGAATTAGAAATAGGATCTTCATAACTTCATAATTTCTATCATATAACATGCAAGTCCTCACCAGTTAGAAAAAAAGGAAAATTTTATTCTCCCATAAATACCAAGAACATTTTTAAATAAAGAAATGGTTGTTATTCATCAGAAGTTTGTCCATTTGTGAATGCATCAATAAACATGTTTTGCAATTATGATTTCTCTGTTTACTTATTAAAATTTCTCTGTTTAATCTATTAAATTGCCAGATGTATAGACTATATCATGACTGAAAAAGCTCATGGCATCATACAAAGAATTTTAAGTACATCACACAATATGAGCTGAGAGTAACTGAAATAGGAGAAATTTTTAAGTGAACAAAAAAGTATAAAATAAGTAGCTGACCTATTCAAGATCTACTCTACCTTAGAAGTAGGATGTAAGATACTGGGGTAGGCACTGCAACAGATGGCTAATGGGTGACTTACATTTTGGACCAAGGATGGTAATACACATGACAACATAGTGAAGAATGATGAGGAACACTTCCTATTTAAAGGGTCACTCATTTGTAGATCAAATGATCCTGTCCAATCATACATAGTTTATCACATCAGCTCCACACACCTCAGTTTTCTCACATGTAAAAACGAGGAAATTATGCTGATCCCAAAGTAATTTTTTTGGAAGCTCTTTTTATTGAAGCTCTAAATATCTGATACTATGAAACAGAAATAGATCAATGACAGGGAGACCAGAGTGACATCCTAAAGTGATTGTTGCAGTCATTATGCCGCTATGTGGGTCATTGTCTCTTGCCCAATACAGAAATGAATGTGGAAACCATCTATCAATTGGCTTCTTCAACATCAGCTACCCACCCCAGAGTCTCACATCCTGTTTCTAAAAAAGAGGCCTTTATGGGTATAAACATACCTATGGTTTTGTTCTCTTGGTCCCAACCCTGTTATTTCTATTTAGTTCTAGCTCTAACAGGATGTCAATCTGACTGAAGCACATTCAAGAACCCATTATTAAGATATGCTTTGGAGAAGTTATTTGGAGTTACAAACTAGTACTATCATTAACAGTAATGCAACATCAATGGTAGATTCCATTGTTCTTAGTGCCTATCACTTAGCTTCTTCTAATGGCCAGAATTAGTTTTCTCAGAGGTTTCTAAAAACAAATACTGTAATGGATTATCCACTAGGGATAAGTGGAGGTACAAAGGAAGGAAGGAAGGAAAGGAAAAAGGAATGAAAGAAAGGAAAAAGGAACGAAGGAAGGAAAGAAGGAAGGATAGAAGGAAGGAAAGAAGGAAGGGAGGAAGGAAGGAAGGAAGGAAGGAAAGAAAGAAGGAAAGAAGGAAGGAAAGAAAAAGGAAGGAAGGAAGGAATGAAGGAAGAAAGGAAGGAAGGAAGGAAAAAGGAAGAAAGGGAGGAAGGTAAGGAAAAAGGAAGGAAAGAAGGAAGGAAGAGGGAGGAAGGGAAAAAGGAAGGAAGGAGGGATGGAGGGATGGAGGGAAGAAGGAAGGAACAAAAGGAGGAAGGAAGGACAAAGGAAGGGAAAGGAGGGAAGGAGAAAGAGCACTTATTCGGTGGTTACTATATGCCAGGAACTATGTTAAGTGCTAGCTAGGGATATAAGAAAGTTTGAAAAAGGAGGAGGAACTGGTTTGGAGCAGGTGAGGTAGAGGCCTGGTTCCAGGAACTTATCAGACTCGGGGCTGTTGAGTAGGAGACACATTTCCTGCTTTCTTAGTGCATTTCTCGAATAGAGGTCTACAAACAGACAGATCTTCAGTCCAATAAGTGATCAAGTTGATGTTACTGGTTCTACCTACTTCTCAGGGTAATGTGTCTAACTCATTACTCATATACCTCTTAGAGATTGATTTTATTCAACAAGTAAGAGTACTTGTTATTATGTGCAATCCACCAAGTTCAATGCAGTAGGGAAAATACAAATATGAATGATGTGTAATCCTTACTCCAAAGAAGCTTTTCATAGGAAAAAAAAATCACACACAATTTTGCAGATGTTCAATTGTGTCCTCCTCTTCACAACCCCATTTGGAGTTTCCTTCACAAAAATACTAGAGAGGTTTGCCATTTCCTTCTCCAGCTCATTTTACAAATGAGGAAACTGAGGCAAAAAGGAGTACATGACTTGCTCAGGGTCACACGGCTAGTAAGTGTCTCATGTCAGATTTGAACTCCAAAAGATGAAGCTTCCTGACTCTGGGCCATGCTCCACCTAGCTTCCCATATATACAAATACTTACAGTATTGGGAAGCAATGTATATATAATCAAGTGATGAAGACGCAGGTTTCAGTCCTCCCACTGCCATTTACTAGCTGTGTGACTGTAACCAAACACAACTGACTCACCCCTGGGGGCCTCAATTTCGGCATCTACAAAATGTGAGGTTTGAACTAGATAATCCTGAAGGGCCTTTTCCAATCTTAAGATTCTGTGGTTCTATAGAATAAGTACTCTTAACAGAATTACAAACAATATACTATAGGGATATTAAAGAAGGGGAGATTACTTCTCCCTAGGGGGATTAAGTGGTATTTGAGCTGGCCTTTCCAGGATCCTATCACTATAGATTTATGTTATCGAAATTACTTTGAACAAACAGTTAAAAAGAAAAGTAATAGATAAGGGAAGAGAAGGATCATTGCCTCAAAGGTCACACTAACCCAATGGTCAAAGTCACAATCTTGGAGACAAAAGGAAAAGATTGGGTAAGGATGGTCAGCTAATGCATGTATGTCTTTCTAAGGTGATTAGGTTCCAGGAATATCACAAAGCCATTTTTCTCCACAGAGAGAAAATGTAAAAGATAACTCATGTCAAAGCTGTGCAAAATGGGGGTTTGCCTGGAGAGGATGGTAACAGATCCACTCTGTGCTGACTTCTCCGTCTGCAGAATGCTCTACCTTTATCTGTAGCTCACTGATATCATGAGGTCAAGATGACATAAGAGACAGGAAAATGACTTAGAAGTACAAATTCTAATTGATTAGTGGAAGGAACTAATTAGTGGAACTTTAGGAAACTGATGAGGTTACAGGGGGGTGAGCCATTGTTTGGACAGGTAGGGAGCACAGTATCTAGAGCATCGTGTTTGAGTCAGGAAGACTTGATTTGGAATTCTACCTCAGATACTACGTGACCCTGAGCAAGTCACTTAATTCCCTCAGACTCAGTTTCCTATTTTGTAAAATGATAGAATTGCTATGTGCTGCCCTAAACACAAATTCACTTATATTGATTTTGAGGGAGAAAAGCATTGAGAGCAAAAGCTTTCAGGATAGTTAAGGGAAGAGAGAGCACCAACATGGAAGGCAGTCCAAGAAATGTTTAATTGTTATTGAGGCAAAATCTCAAGGAAACTGTACATTCAGAGATGGTGATTTAATGGATACATAAAGAATATATACTAATATCTATTTAAATGACTAACGAAAAAATTGTTTAAATGATAGATTGAACCTGATAGCTTCTAAAGTCTCTTCCAACTTTAAATATCTAATTCTATGACCCTATCACCTTATGGAATGTTCATATGTTCCCATTAACTTCTCCTAGAGGTAATTCTCAGCTTATTCATAACTCATTTGGGAAGGAGGATCAGATTATTTTATAGCAAAGATACCCTGGTGGCATGGCTCTATGAAAAGAAGAGAGAGTGGAATAATGAGAGAGAGAACTACCCTAGTACTAACAGCAGACCTGTTAGTTACCTGGAACCTGGGTTCTAGGTATGAAAAAACTATGTTTCCATAAAACTTCCTCCCCCAAACATATATCCTCCCTGCAGATATACACTACTACTTTGAATACTTGTGTGTGAGCTAGGGCCTTTTAAACCATACCTGTAGAGACACAGACATGATACAGTCTGAGGATCCCAGAGAAAAATTTAGGTGAATGAAAAAGATGCAGCATTATTATTTTTAGGGCTGCTTCCATGACTGAAACATAGTCCATGTTAGGTAAGAGCTTGGGGCACTGGGCCATGGGTTACATTAGAATGACTGCTATAATTATTCATATTATGACTATTGTTAGTGCCAAGCCCTTCTAAGTTTTTACTATGTGACTTCTAAATCTTTAGGGCTTTGTGGATTCTTATTTCATTTAGGTTTATCAAAAAGGCATTTGGCTATAATCCAACAGGTGAGTTCCAGCTCAGAGCAATCTCATGAATGTTGACTGTTCTTATGTCTCTGTATGATACAGGCACACAAAACACTGGATGCCTCAAACTCAACACCTTTTATGCTTCCTTTTTATGCCAAACAAAACAATTCCTTTGAATATATTCAACACCAAAAGGCTATAATCATTAGTACTTTTTTTTCTGTGAAGGATCTGAAAAGACCTCAATTTTTATCTCTAAGAGCTAGACCAACTAAGCATACTTTTCAAACAGCTGAACCTTTCTTGAAAGATAGAAACAATTTACCTCGATATTGTCCCACTTCACCAGATAAAAACCAAAACATTTCAAACGGTCAGCCAATATATTCCATCTCTAGCAAATAAGTCAGGCATAGAGCTCTTGAAAGAAATATAGATGGCATTTTTCATCCATATTCATTCACAACCACACTTCTAAGGAGCTGCTCAATAAAGCCATTCACTCAGCAGCATTTTTAGATAGAATTTTTTTTATTATTGAAAGATATACAATACAACAATCAAATAATAGGTCATAACAGTCAGTGAATATAACAGCTTTTCAGCAGGAGTCATGTTTCTCTGTGTGTAGATATTCACCATACACAATGCAAAAACAACAAGCAAAATTCAATTGTCTCATTTCAACACAGTAGAAAGTTTTCAATACAAACCCATTCTTCTCCATGTGGGTCTGCTTAATGGATGGTATCATATCTTGATTTCCTTTTTGGGTTTAGATATTTTAAACGTGTTTTTACATGAGCATGCCTGGCCTTGAAAGAAAAAAAGTATTGAGTACAAGTACTTAAATGTTACTAAACAGGAAGGTAGAGTACTTGATGGGGAGGACAAGAAAGTAGTAGTTAATAGCCCTAACAAGGATCTCTCACTTTCAGGATGATTTTAGGCAATGGATAAAAAGCAGGGAAAGACTGGATAAGTATTTAGGTAGACATATTTTGGTGATCTGGTAGAGAATTTTCAAATTTTCAAAACAAGAAAGCCAAATGAGACCTCTGTGACAGAGAATTCTGACTTTGGGGAGTCTGATTTCATTGCTGACTTTTTCTGTGTTACACATATGAGTATCAAAGTATGCCACAGACTAGGAGAATACAGTAAAGTACTGGGCTACGGACTACTCTTTGTTCCAAGATCTGTGATATGTGTGTCCTAGACAATAGCTTCTGAGCCCTGCCCCATTCTCTTGGTCAAGCCTATATCAGGTTACACTGACAGTCAGTTATTGCAGAATCCAGACACAGATGCTAAAGGAAATAACTTCCTCTGAACTGCACACTAGTGTTCATTAAACTTTAAAGTTCATTGAACTTTAAAATTTACAACTTTTTCATTTTTTTTTATTTGTGGACCCTTCAGAAACTTCCCAAGCACTATACAAATTGTATCTCAAATCTAACATTTTATTTATCCTTTCTCTAGATGTGTTTCAACAAGACATCAATTGTGGATATTGCCAAAAGATATGGAGGAAACTGCCATATATTTTATAGCTACTTCAGTGCATTTTTCTATTTGTCCTGTATGAATTGTAAGAGTTCAAAGGCATGTGGTTGGTCTTAACCACTGCCATCTTGACAAGGTGCCTATATATTGACAAGGCTGCTTATAATGAATGTTTCTTACTTCAGTTATTTATAATACATGTCTCTTATTATCTGTACGTTATATTTCTTAGAGTACTTGATTGAATCATTACTGGATTATATTATATCATATATAATCTCTTGGGGGTAACAATTTTTGAAAATTTTTGTTTGTTTTTGGAAGCATTTGAAAAACAAACATTTCATGTTGAAATATTTGTATTCTTTAATACCTGAGTCTAGAATTCTACAAATGATTGAAATGTATTTCATATTTCTTCTCACATTTTTTAAAAATGCATACCTTATTTCTCCTGTGGTTTGCTTCATGAATCTGAGAATTCAGTTTAGTTTGTTGAAACAGGTTGCAAGTTTTTTTTTCCCATTCACCATCAATTTTAGTTTTATTGACACTAATGCTTGTGAAGGAGCATGTATAGAGGGATGAAGTGACAGGCTGATGAGTCAGTTTCTTCTTCCTTTAAGCCAACTTCTTGCAGAGAGCAGCCGGGCTGTATTACAAAGCAGCTAAACAATGGATTTGCCAATTCCTCTTTTCTTCAGTTTAGAAGCCAGTAAGACAGTCTGCTACATGCAATGTGGTATAATTTTCATATTCATAACATTTTTGATGTAAAATTATAAGTTGCCTTTTTGTTTCCATGCATTATTTTTGCATATCTTCTTGTAGGAAAAAATACCTCCAGTCCTTTATGTCTGATTTCTGGTTTTCCAGAATGGAATTTGTAACCCACTTTCAAATGTTTCTCCATTTTAGCTGCTGCACTTATGCCCATTAACATATTTAAGTTTCTCCACTGTGATGGTTAGATTTTAAAGTCTATCAATTTTTTGGATTTGGGGGGAAGAAGGGAGGAGGGGAGAACAACTGTGATTTCATTGCTACAGGGAATCCTGGGTGAGTAAATTCCCTTTACCACACAGGCTGGAACTACCTCTGCAACCTATAGCTATAGCAAGATCCACAGTCTACTGAGAGAATCAGTATGTGTTAGAATTAGGAGATGAACTCAGGTCTTCCTTACTCTGAGATGGGTTCTCCATCCAGTAATCCATGCTGCTTAACACTTAATTCCAAAAATGCATGAAATATTCTACATGTATGTTTTTCAAGGTATCATCTAAACTTTGGTTAATATTAAACTAACTTCCAGAATTTGTTTGAGTTGTTACTTTCATATTAGGATTTTATGAGCAGGAGGAAATAACATGAAACTACTTCTATCCAAGGATTTTATTTATTTATTTTTCAGTTAAAGTAAACTAAGGAACAAAAGGGGGAGGGGAAGAATAAAAAGAACCAAGTTGAGATTCACTTCTTGCTTGTTAAGTGCATAATCTTGCTTGAGGGTTTCTATTTCAAGCACTAGGCACTTTTTAAAAGCAAAGATATGGTTTAGATGATTGGGATACCATATTAATTACTATTAAGAAAATACTAATTCTTTAACTGCTTTTTACAAAAAATACTAAATTAAATCATGCATTGAATCCCTCAAAGCAAACTGTTACTCTCTACAAGTGCTAAGACTGAAGGACTGAAGGAAAAATGTCTATCCCAAGAAGGACTATTTTATAATTTAAAAGCATTAGACAGAGTACTAGTAGACATGGCTTCTGGTCTAATTTCAGTCCCTTACTATTTGTGACCTTCTTTACTCTCCAGGTTTCCAGTTCTGCACACATCAAATGAAGAATTCAAATGGTGCCTTCTATCAATAATGTACTAGTTTTCTACATCCTAACCAGTTGAGGATTGTTTTTCCCTTCCTATATGACTCCTACCATTTGACAAATGAATTAAAAGAAAAGCAAATTATCTCCAGGAGGTCACGAACATTTGATTTTCAGAGTGGAGAAAAACTGTGAGGAGGACCATGACAAATTAGGACCTATGCCATTTATTCCACAGATAACTAACTTGTAAGGTTACTGTCCTAGAGCAGGCCTTCATCTTCCTTCACCTGGACTGATGTAACTGCTATCCCTCTTCTAATCTCTCTACTCCCCAATCCATCCTCCATGTAGCTGCCAAAGAACGTTCTTAAAGCAGTTCCATCTTCCTTGCTTCCCTGTGCCAAAGCCTCCAGTGGTTCCCCTTTGCCTACAGGATACAACAAACTCCACAGCCTGGCATAATAGGGCTTCCATAATATGACCTCAAGTCCTAACTTTCCAACCTTATTCCATGTTTCAAGAAGTCCACAATCCAGTGAATATAGAGTTCAGTGTTTCCTGAGCTCCACATTACCTCTTCTCTGTTCCATAGCATAAAGTGTCTCTCATGCCTGGAATGCACTCCATCCTCATCTTTGATGCTTGCCATACTTCCAGGCTTCACTAAGGTACTACCAGTTCTGTGAAGGCTTCTCCCACATTCTTCCCTCCCCACCAAGTTATCAATGTACCTTCCTCCTCATTTTCTTTGTATTATACTTATTTGTATAGTTATGTTCCTCCAGTAGAGTGTCAGCTCCTTGAAGGCAAGCTCCTTTTAATTTTTCCATCCATAGGACTGATCACAGGGCCTGACACATAAGTGCTATATAAATATTTTAATTGGAATGAATTTTAATGGTACTGCAGCAAGGGCTAGGAAACCCTACCCCCCACCCCAGTCTCTCCCTTTCCGTGTCTCTCTCTCTCTCTCTCTCTCTCTCTCTCTCTCTCTCTCTCTCTCTCTCTCTCTGTCATTCATAATTCTCCATCTGATAGTCTACTAACGCTCCTGAAGATTCTTCATATATGGCAACCACCTCCCACCTCCATTAGTCAGAGATGAATAATTGGGCTTGCTGCTTTGTAAAGGGTTCCAGCTCTAGTTACTCAGTGCAGAAAAGCCCTGGGGAAAAATGCATATTCAGCATAATAGCTAAAGCATTTCTGAAATGAATTGAGAACATCACCCCTTTTGTTTCTTCCCATCATGTGTACTTCAAGTAGATCAGGAGTCCTGTTGAACCCTGTTCTAGACTAGGCCTTTTAGGTGTTTTAATTTCTATGTACTTAAGGATATGGGAGAGATTCATCACCGTGGAGTCTGAAAAATCCTCCAGACATTAGGAAGATGTCTCCTTCCCTCCAGACTCAGAGGAATATTAGAGTTAGAAAGTCAAATATAGTAATACATAAAAAGAGCTGGAAAGTGATAGACCTATTTTAAGTCCAGGTTAAAGATGCCAGGTTTGTTCTTCAATTGGGAAGAATTTCTGAATGTAGTTTTCTAGAGTATTTCTTTGAAGCAAGTTACCTAATATTCTAATGCCATAAAAATAGATTTTTAAAAAATGTTTTAAAATGAAAAACAAAAGCAAATATCATCCCTAATATGTATGTCAAAAAGGAAAGGGGGAAAACCATGGAAACCAAAATATAGTTGAAAGAATTAAAATGGTTTAATATGAATTAGATACCAAAATACCAACAATGGACAAAATGAGGATTCTAACTGAACTTAATTTGATAATAATTATCTACCTTTCTTTTGCACTTTTTTGTTTTTTTATTTTTAATTAATTTTTTGGAGGGGAAGTAAATCCTTTTAAATCTAGTCTTTGCTGTACCCATAGTCCACATATAACTTATAAATACAATGTGTAACCAGAACTATAAACAAAACACAGCTCATTTCAGGCCACAGGATGGCACTCTGGGTGCATATTACTGATGAGGTACCATACAGCTAATTTCCCCTAGGATAACATGGCTCTCTGTCCCACAGGAGACTCTAATACTACCCCCTAACATTTCCTAAGACCTAGCAGCTCAAATAAAGGCTTACTGACCACTATCTAATGCTTTCTAGAGGCGTTTGCAGATTGTCCAAGCAATATATCAAATATCCTTCATTCATATGCAAAAAAATGGTGCTTTTTTTTTTTTGGAGGAGTTTCCTAAAACACTTTGTGTTATGTCCCCACCTCTTCTCATCTTCCTTTAGGAAGAAGGTGAATAATATTTTTGCCTGAAGCAAATACATGGCCTGAATGACTGAGGAAATTCAGTCTATGTAACTACTTACAGTTTATATAGTCTTTGCTGCCATGTCCATATTTTTGACTCCTCTGATTCTATCTCCAAAGTAAGACTCATCACATTTATGGAAATTAATATAAAACTGAGGAGGGCACATATTAAATGTGCTGCTATGGAATTAGGATTTTTTTTTCCCTGAACGCAGATCATAGGATGGTATTTTTAGAGCTGTAAAAGACCTTTAAGGTCATCAATTCCAACCACATCGTTTCATAAACAAGGAAACCGAGAAGCACAGTGACATCCTCAGTCACACAGATAGCAAGAGTCTGTGCTGATATTGAGATTTGGGTTCTCAGACTCCAAATCCAGCATTCTCCCTTTACTATGCCACACAGAGCATCACTCAAAGAACCCCCCACCCTCATCAAACTATAAATATCTTGACATTTGAATGCTACCATTTTATCTTCTCCTGTAAAAGTTAAATGAATAACAGTCTCATCGATTGAAGGAGGTAGTTTTAATGAAATCTTGAATAAACAATCAAGAATAATAAAGAAACATACGTCAAAATCACAATAACTAGGAATGGTTATTCAAAATCATTGTAAATAATTCAAATTGAAGTACATTAAAACCTTTGTAATAGCATTCTATTGCAGAATATTTGAAGACTTGATTGTAAATATAGTCTACACATATATACACACGCACATAGGAAATACCACAAAAAAAAGTAATTTTCTTTTACATAGAAACAGGGCTTTTTACTAAAGAATAATTTGAAAATTAAGAAGGTTAATAATTCCCTGTTATGGTCTTCAAATTTCTCTCTTCTCTAGTCTACCAGGATTGGAATTATATTAGGAAAATGAGGAAGGAAATTGATTCAGACGGGATAGTAAGATCAAACACTGACTTGATTTGAAACACTGATTTTGAATCAAAGAATTTTAGAGTTGAAAGATATCTTAAAAAATAATTGAGGACAAGTCCTGTGATCCTACAATAACTACATATTCTCCTTCACAAAGCCTTCCCTGATAATCTTTCTTTCCCTTTGAGTAATGTGATCTCTCTCTCCTTAAATTAACTTGTATTTACTTACCTGTCTATGAAGAACCAAAAATGAGTATCATCCATAGGGTACTTAGTAGCCTTAAGGCTTCAAGATAGGAATATAAGAGAATTACACAACAGAAACTAAAAAAAAAAAAGAATACCATTAAACAAATGTGTGATTGAAAATGGAGACTGACTGGTTACATGGTGGGAATGAGGAATGAGCAAGAGGTAGCTCATGTGTTCCATTAGTATTTTTGCAATATCATGACAAAGTGAGGAAGGCTCCCTGACACATTGGATGAAACCCTTATGGTGAATTTATGGGATCACATAGACTAGTTGCACAGGATGAGCAGGTACAGAACAGATCTGCATCAATGGAGGGAATATCCACAATGATAGGATCACAGATCTGTAAGAGTTGTGATTATTTTAGATTCATTATTTTGCCTTGATTAGAATGTAAGCTCCTTGAGGGAAGCACCTTTCACTTTTTAGTCTTTGTAACCTCAACACCTAGCAGTGATTTCTTCATGTTAACTGTTTAATTAACATTTTCAGCATTCTACAGGAGAGAATTTTAAAATCTTAGAGATGAAGGGCAACTCAGATGTGCCATTCAATATTTATCAAATAATGAATTTCAAATATGATGTTCTTGATTATTCAGGATCTGCTTGAAGACCTCTTGCAAACAAAAAGGAGCTCACCTCTCCCCAGTTCCTCTCTTCATCACCCCACTCTTTTGCCCAGGCAGTGTAAAGGAGGTAACCTTATGTTGCACCAAAATAATCTGCATTTTCAGAAACTGATATGAACAGGACAAGGTCATAAAGCTAATCTGTGCCAGAACCAAAAGAAGAACCTAAGTTCTCTAACTTGAGAGTTTCAGTGCTTTGTCCATTACAATGCTGCTTGTTCTATGACTGAGTCATGACAGCTGAAAGGCCAAGGGTGAAAATAAAGAAAAATTTTCTGAACTGGGAGCAGCTGCCACCATGTTTTAGTCACCAAGGAACCAAGATGTTTGGAAATGAATCAGAAGTAGATCTAACACTTCCGGAGTAGTAGGCTTCATTATTGAAGGTCATGTAATCACTGGACAAATATCTAGATTACTACCCTAATTTACACATTAGACTTGAAAAGCCAAATTTCACATTTTCAAAAGAAAAGTCCCCTAATTTTTCTGAAGCTGTTTCCTTATCTATAAAATAGGGATAATAATATTCATTCATAGGATTGTTACGGATCAAATGAGATAATATATGTAAAGGTCTTTGTAAACTCTTACAATGCTATATTAATGTCAGCTCTTATTGTTCTTATTATATACTTAGCATTTTAGTAAGCATTATGGGGAATGAAGAAGAAATAGGGCATAGTCCCTTCTCTGGAGGAGTTTACAATCTGGCTGGAGAGAACAGATTTACACATATGAAACAAGTAGGGAATATGAGGCAGTATATAATTATGTGCTAAATTGTGTGGTACAGACCATAAATGCTATGGAATTCAGAGAGGAGAAAGATTAATGGTGGCTAGAATAGCCAGGGAAGGTTTTGTGAATGAGATGGAACTTGAGCTGGGACTCGGAATGAGAATACGTCTCTAAGTGGAGAATAGGGAAGGAGAACAATACTGGATCTGGGAGGTGGGGGGAGGAGAATTACCAAAAAAAAAAAGATGGCCCAGATTAAACATCATGTATACTGTAATGTTTATATGTATTTTTGTTGTAATGTCAAAAAAGAGAAATATTTTACTAATTCTGTAGAAACTGTCACCTGCAAATATATAAAATATATTGGGGTCAATATTCAGGACCTTCTAGGCAAAGATCATGTGTCAGATGAATCCTAAGAATTAAAGACAATTTTCACATAGAGAGAGAAAGAGACAGAAAGAGACACACAGAGAGAAACTGAGAGAGTGAAAAACAGGGAGGGAAAGAAGAAGGGAAAGGGGGAGGGGGAAAGAAAGAGAGAGAGAGAGAGAAAGAGAAGTAAAGGGGGAGGGATAAGGAGAAGTCTTTAATGAGAATTACCATGTACAGGGACTATGGAGGAAATTCTTAGCTCAATAATGAACATGGATGCCCAGTAAAGGTAGATACCTATGGACTCTGGTCTCATGAAACATGGACTACTGGGAAATTCCAGGATCAGTAAAAAACATTTTAAGATACTTCAATTTAACAAGAATAGAATCCTTAACTAAAATCCTAAAATGATATTACTCAGTAGTTATTTCTAAAAAGAAGATGGCAATACAATACCAAAATATATTTCATCCAAGCTCAGCAGTGCCTTCCATGAGAAAGTGGGAAGAACCAAGTATTATTACTTGACCTACTAGGACATTAGGAGAAGAAAGATACATGGAAAATTCCATTTCTCTGGCCCCATATGGGAGGAGAAATTCCAGATCAAGAGGCCCAATTTAATGACCACCAGGTGGAAGACAGATAAATGCAACAGAGTTTTTATATTTGTGTTGAACTGGGGGTTGGGGTGGGGGAAGGGTGGGAGGAGTAGGATAAGTGGGAAGAAAGATAAATCAAAAGACTTACGAGGACTCATGTCTTATAACTCCACATTCTGCTCAAAGCCAAATAAGAACATTTCTTGCTGTGGGTGAGGAATAGGCTACTTTAACTAGATGGCTGAATATGAGAGAGGGAGTAGAGAATGAGTCTGGAAAGACAGGTTAGGGCAAGGCTGTAAAAGACTTTAAAAGCTAAAGAGAGGAGTGTTTACAATAACAGACAAGAGAAGATCAGGACCTCAACTAAGGAGGTAACTGTGGGAGGTAAGAAAAGGTAACAGATGAGAGAAATGGTGTGGAGACAAAATCAGGAGGATTTGGCAACTGAATGGATTTGTGGAGTGAGGTAAAGAGTCAAGAATAAACCCAAGGTGATGAACATCGGGTCCTGGAAGAACAGAGATACTTTTAAAAGAAATTAAGAAGTTTGAAAGAGGTCTAAGTTTTGAGGGAAAGAAAATCAACTCTGTTTTGGACATGTTGATTTTGGATTATTTGTAGGACATATATTTGGGAATGTCTCAGAGATTACTGATGATGTGGGATTGAAGCTCAGGGAATGGGGAGAGGAGAGTAAAGGATGGATATATAGCTCAGGATAAACATTTAGAAATTCAAGAGCAGAGGAGAATGTATCTCCTCAAAGATTCAATCTGATAAACAACAGAGTGGTATTTGTTCAGGAATGGAAAGCGATCAAAGAATTATTGAGGCAGGGTATCAGGGTGCAGCGTGGGATAGACTAGGAGCAGTGGGGGCAAAATCCAGGAGGATCATAGTAAGAACAGAAGCAGGGATATGATGGGAAGGGGACAGATTGGAGAGACCATGAGAAAAAAGAACAGAAAGGAGTTGGTGGCTAAGTATAGAAGATGAAATAAAGAAGAGTGAAACATTCAACAATTCAATTCTACAAGCATTAAGTAGGAGTTTTCACCATAGATAAAAACAGGGAAATTGATAAAGGAGACAGACTTAGGAGAAAGATATATTTAGTTTGGGACATATTGAATTTTAGATGACATCAAGTGACATTCAAGTGAAAATGTCTGGTGAGCAGTTGAAGAAATGGAATTGAAGAGAAACTAGAGCTGGACATACTGATTTCAGATTTTTCAGCATATAGTTTGTGGTGGAAGCTGTGAAAGCAGATGAATTCACAGACGTGTTCTTAGAAGGTTATTAGTGTAAAGAGAGAAGACAAGTGAGCCAATAACTGAACTTTGGGGGATTCTAATGGTTAAGGTGCAGAAGAAATCAGAAAAGAGAATGGTGAGCATTCATCAACCAGCAAAAAAAAAATCCAAATTATATGAAAGCTGATTCTTCTGAGGAACAAAACAGGTTTTATATAAAATGTGTGTAGAGATATATGTGTGTTTGTATGCATGTATATGTATACCTTCAAGCTATAATATAATGTTGTAGGGAAAGAATAATGAGAATTAGCACCAGGAAAAAATAATTTCTGAAACATGATTTGGGGGATACTTTGACATCCCTAAACTGGATATTTCTCTTAAATCAATGCTATAAAAAGCTTTTGTCATTTCTTCATTTGTATTTGTGTGTGTGTGTGCATATTCAATATGATTTGAACGAAGTGGTCACTGAAGTTCCTTAAACCCTAAATTTCTATGACTGTAATATTTCTTTTATCATAAAGGATCAGCAAGTTCATTAGTTTTGTCTCTAGTTGATCAAGAAGTGTAAAGAAAATACCAACATGCCACATAACCCATGAATCTAAGGGTGAATATTTTACTCCTGGCATATGTCCGCATATGCAAGTAAGCTCATTTGCTGGTAGTCCTGTTTATTCTCAAATGTCCAGGTCCAGCCTTACCCACATTAAAAAAAAACACAGGAGTATTCAAAATCCAATGATCCAAAGTGACAGTTTAAAAAAGCCTATTAGGAATGCAAATAACAAGTTTCTCTGACTTATGATTCTACTAGAGCCCTACTATATACAAAGGCTCATGGTGGTATGAAGATGACCCTGAGGGGCAATTATGTGGCACAGTGAATAGAGCACCAGCTTATTCAGGAGGACCTGAGCTCAAATCTGACCTCAGACATTTGACATACTTACTAGCTGTGTAACCTTGGGGAAGCCACTTAACCCCAACTGCCTGGCCTTGCCCCCTCCAAAAAAAAGATCACCCTGAGTTCTCAAAGGTTAGCACAAGCTCTGCCAATTTTGCTAATGGAGAAAGTACAGTCTAGAGGGGGCAAATGACTTTTCCAAGGTCATGGGCAGTGAGTAGGGAAAAGGATAAATAAGACGATAAACTCATTTGGAGCCAACTGTTGCACACGCTGACTTTGAAAATTCTGCTTTGGTAATATTATTTTTTTACTTCAATTTTTTTCAACTAACAAATATTCATTTTTTTCTCCTTCCTACCTCTTCTGAACACTGAAAACAAACAAAAATTGAATCAAATATGCTCAGTCAAGCAAAACGAATTTTGACATTGTCCATATCCAGAAATGTGTCTCCTATAGCATAGTTACAGTTGGTTCTTCAGCTCTCTCTTGGGTGATGGGCAGAATTCTTCATCACTGGTCCTCTGAAATGTGTAGATCACAGTCAAGTCTTTCAAAATTGTTTGTTTGCTTCTGCAATATTATTGTTATGATCAATAAGTTGTTCTCCATATTCTGATCATTCCACTTTAGATAAGTTCCCTAAAATCTTTCCATATTTCTCTGAAAATCTCTTTGATGACTGAAAGAAACCAGAACTAATTCCTTATTTAACATAGGCATTTTGATTTTCTTTCTCTCCAGTCAACATCTATTAAAATTCTCCTCTCATGCCACCTTATGATATTGAGATGACTCCTGGGAAGGTAATGCCAAGACAACACAAACTCTAGCAGGTTCTACCAATGTAGAAAGATTTTAAGCAATGGAATGCCTACTGATCCTCCTCGACAAACATTTAATTAAGAGTACTATTATGTATAGTTATTGTGCTATGGAAGGGTGGTACCAAGACAAAAATAACCTTCTGACCTCAAGAAGCTTACATTCTACTAGCAGAAATCAATGTATATGTAAATACTTTATATATATACTATACATATATACATGCATATACTACATATGTATTATACACACAAACACACATATATACATATATACACATACATATATACATATAGATGTATATGTGTATGTAATTTGGTTGTAATTATGTTAGAAAATATTAACAATCTAATGCCAAGATGCTCAAAGGCCTTGTATATGAGGTAGAGCTTGAGATAACCTTGAAGGGAACTAGGGCTGCTAAGAGGTGAAACCAGGGAAGGAAGAGTAGTTCAGGCATGTAGGAAAGCCTGCTGGGCATGGAATGTTCTATGCTGGAACATCAAGTAGGTTAGCTTACCTGGAACACAGAGGGTAAAGAGGATACTGTGAAATCAGACTGTATACATAAGACTGAGAAGCATATAAAATTTTAAACAAAGGACAGCAAGCTGAGATAAATTCAGACCTGGAGTTGGCTCCAGGTTGCTAAATTCTGAAGTTATAGAAACTCTTGAAGACCATCTACTGAGTCAGAGGAGAGCCAAAATGTGTGTTATAGAAGAGGGTAACAAGGTTTCAGATGCATGAATATGCATTATAAGCATGTACACTGACTGACAGCAGGAACTCAATGATCCTGATTGATGCATCTGTTTGACTCCAATTAGAGCTATCTCAAACAAAGGCCAATTTCTATGTACACACTATCTCATGGACATTATTTTGTGCAAAATACTACAACAGGCTGAAAAAGGCTTATTTCATTACCTTTTATAAATCTCAAGACAATGCATTCCAGTTAGAGCCCCCAGTAGGGGATTTTTTATAGGGAGATTCTTTGTATAATGAAACTACTATCTTGCTTTTCCTATTGAGAAGCAAAATGGTCATTTGTCATTAAGAATTTCTCTGTCTGACAGAAATGAGGTTCCCAACGTCTTGTATCTGCTCAAATCATCAGAGGTTTCTTATTTGTTGATTGATGGCATCTACTAACAACTCCCACTTCTTGCCATTTCAATTAAATCTTATTTCTGTACCTGGATGCGCAGAGAGTGGGAAGGGATGACTTCCTAACCCTGCCAACCTAAGATTGAAATGCAATAGCAGCAGACTGATTTGCATATGTGATGCCAAATGTTCTTGTGAACAGCACTCTGAATCCATTTGTATACTCTAGAATCAAAGGATTGTGCCTGGCACATAGTGTTTAATAAATGCTTGTTGACTGATTTAGAAGCCTGGGAGCCTATGCTTTTAGGAAAGACTATGCTCAAAGTATTCCAGAAACATTCAGTCAGTCAATGAGTATTTATTAAGTGCCTACTACATGCTAGACCTTGGTTGAGGATATAGTTGCCATAGAGCTCCCCAGGAGATGACCTGTAAATAACTATGGACAAACAAGCTATATACAGGATGAATTGGAATAATCAAGAGAGGGAATGAATGAAAGGGAACTGGGAAAAGGCTGCTGTAGAAGGTGGAATTTTAGCTGACTCTAGAGAAAAGTCAGGGAAGCTAGGAGGCCAAGAGTCTTCCAGGGGACAGTCAGAAAAAATGCTACATACACTTCAAAAGATGTAGCGAGTATATTATGTGAGGAACAGCCAAGAGGTCTGTGTCACTAGATCACAAAGTGAGGGGAGTAAGATGTAAGAAGACAGGAAAGGGGCAGTTTATGACAAGTCTTCAAAGCCAAACAGAGGATTTTATATTTAATCCTGGAAACAGTAGGGAGCCACTGGAGTTTATTGAATGGGGGTGGGGGTGATATGGTCAGACATATGTTTTAGGAAAACCAATTTAATAGCTGAATGAAGGATGGAGTGGAGTGGAGAGAGGCCGCTCTTATTATGTCATAATAATAACTAGCATTTATATAGCAATTTATAGTTTGCAAAACACTTTACAAACATTACCTCATTTTGCCTTCACAACAGCTCTGGGTGCTTTTATTATCTCCATTTTACAGAAAAGGAAAGTAAGGCAGAAAGAAGTTAAGAGACTTGCCCAAGGTCATATAAGTAATAAGTGTTTGAGGGTGGATTTGAACTGAGATACACACAACCCCAACTCCACTGTTCTATCCACTATGCCACCTAGCTGCCAAGCTATTGCAATGGTCCAGACATGAGGTGACAAGGGCCTGAATCAGAGTCATTGCGTTGTCAGAGGAGAACAGAAGGTATACATACAGAGATTTTATGAAAATGAAAATGACAGGCTTGACCAATGCTTAGATACGGGGGAGGATGTGAGAGGGAGTGAGAAGTCAAGGATGGTACGTAATTTATGAGTCTAGGTAATTGGGAGGAAGGTAATAAGGAAGTATCATATTTTATAAACCTTTGAAGGTCTCCCTCCATAACAAATTCCATTTAAAACAATTTTTTACTATCCAGAAATCATTTTTTATGCCTAATCCAAGTCCATCACACATTGAAATGTACATACAGGGCAGCCCTCATACCTAGAAGAATTGTTTATTTGCTTTAGTATGATTAGGGGATTCTGGAAAGGCTTTCTGCCCTGAAATATTTTCCACACTGGTACCTGCAAGCACCTCTTAACGATTCCAGTACTTCTACCTTACTCTCCATTCAGAGCATTATTCATCTGCAGAATTCTAACACAGTTTTAGTTAAGTCAACCAGGACTGGCCAGGGCATCCTACACAAAAGAGACAATACAAAACAACAAAGAACGTGTGGTCTCTGCCTTTAGTTCAGAACTCAGTTTCATTTTCATTGCTGTCGTCTGCTCATTAGTTATTCTCACTGATTCTCTGTCCTTTGACTTCCTTTGCACGGGTCTCCTTCACTTAAATGCAATTCACATGTAAGGTGAGACATCACCCTTGTGAAGTCATCCATCCTCTTTGAGAATGAAGGATAAAGAAGAACAGCAATCTCCAATAGTAACTGCATGCCCAATCCTGGCCCTTCTTCAGCAGGTAAATCCTTCCCTTGCCTATGTCTATGCCTTAAATGCTTTCCTGAAGGTATATTTGAATTCCATCATTTCAGTGTTAAAGATTGTCTTCTTCTCAAGTTCCTCTTCTAAAATGTCACCACTCTCGGGAAGTATAAAATATATCAACTTCCTCCCACCTTTTGTTAAGGCTAACTTTAGAATTTCATGACTTTATCTTTTATTAAAATTCTTTTTCAGTTAAAAAGTATTTATTCTCTTTCCCTCTCACCTCTTTCCCCACTGGAGAAAAAGAAAAAGAAGAAGAAAAACAAATCCCCTGTTACAAACATGCATAATCAAGCAAAACAATTTCCTATAAGGGCCATATCCAAAAATGAGTGCCTCATTCTTCAATTGGATAGGGGCTAGACGGGTTTGCAGTCTTCATCACTGGGGGACCAGAAATGATTTTAAAAAGGAAACAGACTTCTCTGAGTTCACAATTTTGTTTCAGACTAGTCCCATACATACTTAATACCTTCCATGGGAGGCAGTGTGGCATATTTGGGGAAATTTTGGACAAGGTCATAAGAAAGCCCTTAGTTCTGATCCCACATTAGATACTAGTTATACAACCATGGATCTATCACTTACTATCTCTCCTCACCTGCAAAATTGGAATTATGACTGTATCTACTTCAAAGGGTTTTGTGAGGGTGAAATGAAATAATATATGCAAAATGTTTTTGAAATCTTAAAGTGTTATTAAAAACGCCAAGTGTTATTGGTGTTATTAAAAACACAGCCACCAAGAATGGCTGGTCATCTTATTCTGGTCATCCATTGGCTTCTTATCGTAAATCAAAGAACAACAAGTCGACAAATTCTAATTTATTTTGAAAACTATAAGGGCTCCACTCATGTACACAAATAAAATCAGTTCCCCTTGCATCCAGCCTTTTGGAGATCCCCGTATTCAGGATGGTGCAAATCTGTTGATGCCCAAGATCAATCAGAACTATCATTTTAATGTTCTTTTCCTTATGTGTACAACAGTTTCCTGTAAAGTGCCATATTCCGGCTTATTACTTCAGAATGGCAAAAGTCCATATTGAACGGAAGTCCAGTATAACATGAAAAATCCCAGATGGGAGAAGTCGCACCAAGCTTGTTTGGAGTTCAAAATCTACTGTATCACTACTTGGTGGGTAGCCCTGGGCTCTTAGTCTTACTTTTATCATCTGTAAAATGTTTTAACCATCAAATGTGATCATGCATATAAATGCTCTGTAAACCTTAAAATGTTATATAAATATTGTTATTACATTATGGCCATGCCCCTCCAAATTAAGCCTAAGAAAATATTATCTAACTTCTGTAAAACAGCAACACAGAAACAAATAAAAACATAATCTTGGGCAAAATGCAATTTACCTCCAAAACATTCCAGTTCAAAAGACTTATTGTCTACTTTGTAAATTTGAAACTGAGCTACTCAGTCTTAGGAAGCTCTAGTCTACAGTAATGCTAACTGGAGATGGATAGTTAGGATAATGGAGGGCTGGGCCAAGTGTCAGGAAGACATGAGTTCAAAACTGGCCTCAGATACTTACTAGTTGTGTGATTCTAGTTAAGTCACATAATCTCTGTCTGCCTCAGTTTTCTCATCTGTAAATTAGGGATTAAAATACCAACTACCTCCCAGGTTTGTTGTGAGGATAGAACAAGATAATATTTGTAAAGTGCTTAGAATGATACCTGAATATATTTTGTGAATGGATGGATGGATGGAAGGATGGAAGGATGGATGGATGGATGGAAGGATGGAAGGATGGAAGGATGGATGGATGGATGGATGGATGGAAGGATGGAAGGATGGATGGATGGATGGAAGGATGGATACATAGATAGATAGATAGATAGATAGATAGATAGATAGATAGATAGATAGAAAGATAGATGGATAGATGGATGGATGGATAGATTGATAGACAGACAGACAGACAGATAGATAGCTGGCGCTTAAGAAATACTTGTTTCCTTCCCAGCTTGGAGAAAAAAAGAACAAGGAACCAAAGTTAAAGGAAGAGAGGAAAAAATTCTACTTGAAAACTTAACAAAGATTCACGTATTTTATCCTTAGCCTGGGCTGGATTGAATAAATAGCTATCTTTGGTGAGCCAGTTGCCAGCATTATTTCTAATGTTCCACTTACTAAAATAAGAGCAGTACCATTTTTCTGTCCCTTCATAACACGTTTAAAGTGCTTTTTATTTGCTTGATAGATAGAAAGCATCTGGGATTTCCTGGGTGTTTTAGTTGATTTTTACCCTTGCTCCTAGAAAAACATAAGGACTTCTTTAGCATCATTTCACTCTGACATAATTGTTTGTTAATCCTCACTTCCCCCCATAAATCATATTCCGCTATGTTATGTTGTCATACAGGTTCACTGTTTCTATAGAGTGAAATCCTTTGGAAAAACATGTGCTTGAAACGTTTCCATCAGTGTGATTTTTTTTTCTAGATTTTAAAAGAACTGTATCAAGTATAGTTTATCAAACCAGTTAAATATATAAAAATATTCCATGTTATCTTTTACTTTATTGATATAATGAAAAAATTAGCACTATTTATTTTTCTCCTATAAGAAAAATTATTTCCTTTATTGCATTATTATCCTCTTTATATGACTGTCTTGTCTCCTTTTCAGTTTATATATGTCCTTGATATCTTTTAGACAATTTCTCACATGCAAATCATTTTTGGCAATATGCTCCAGCCTACTTATATCCATAATTTGTCTTTCCATTACCCTTTGGGTCATCTGCAATTTTTATTTTTTGTAGCCTGAAGCTAAAGATTTTTAAAGGGTGTAGAAAGGGTGTTATAAATGATATCTCCTCCATTACAAAATTATAGATGTAAGGACAGTCTTTATTTTTAAAAGTGAAAACTGAGAAAACAAGAACCTAACTAGTTTTAGTTATAAAGAAATTTTTGAAAAATAATTACCCAAGTCCTACCATTTCTACATCTTCTATACCCTCACAAAATTCTATGTTCCACTGAACTTGTTTTAGTTATTCATTGATCTCTTCACAGCAACAACCTCATACAAATAATCCTTTAATATATTTGTCTAGTCCATCCTCCTAGATTATAAACTTCTTGAATGCAGGGCCCAGATCTTATCATTGTAACTTCACCATTTATCCTAATATGTTTAAACATTGTCAATGTTCAAAAATGATTATTTATGAATGTAAAGGGAAACAAATGAAAACCTTATTAAATTTTCCCCTGTGATATTATAGTGGTCTAGGTTAAAAAAAAAGCTCAAACAAGAATGTGGGCCAGGTATTTTTTTTTACACCTATAGAAATCATTTTGTTATACTTATGTCCATTTTATTTTATTCAGGTAGCATCTACTTAATCAAGCAACTAATGAATGGACATTTAATGATAATTAAGTCATTAGCATGTGATGCTAATGGGTTCTGCAAAGGTTTGGGGGAAAACATTTTATTTTCAAGTATTAGAAAATGTAGATGTGGAATTTGCTTTATTTCATGGAACAGTTTTGGAGGTACAAACTGTGTCCTTGCTTTGGTAGAAAGCACTATAAAAGGGAAATTTGTTTAATAAAGCCTACTGGTTCCAATAAGTTTCATTTTCTTTATTATGTAGACATCCAAGTATTTAAAGCAAGTGTCTGGAGATGTATAATCAGCTGAATTGCATACAGAGGGAAACTCTTCATTCTGGTACTAATTAGTTTTGCTTTGGCACCTGAGGCTTTTGTTTATTTTATTTTATTTTTAAACACAGAAGTTTATACTGGAAGGGATCATAGAAAGTACCAATTCCAATTCCTCTTGTTAAGTGTGTGTGTGTGTGTGTGAGAGAGAGAGAGAAAGAGAGAGAGAGAGAAAGAGAGAGAGAGAGAGAGAGAGAGAGAGAGAAAGAGAGAGAGAGAGAGAGAGAGAGAGAGAGACTCTTGTATGACCTTGGGAAAGTCAACTGACTTCTTCAGATCCTTCTTTCCTAATATATGGAAATACATCTCTAGACCTTCTCTCCTAATATATCAAAAGAAGAGTTTGGAGAAGTTAAGTGACTTTTCCAAGGTCACACAAGTAGGGATTTGAAAATACAGTATTTGAAACCAAGCCTTCTAATTCTAAATTGAATGACCTTTCCACTACAATAGATTGCCTTTTCACCATCTATGCATAAGAAATTTTAAATGGCTGCTTCAGCTGACTAGTTTCAGTTCCCTATGGCCTCCATAGCTGGAAACTTTCTCCTAACAAGCAGCAAGGGAAGCCCCAAGCAGTACAGAAGAGATGATGTGACCATTTTCCAAACTTGTTTTAGAAACCAAGAGTACTGTTCAGTGATGAGGCTTTCATCTTGGATACTGTTCCCACAATGCTCTGCTTTTGTTATGGTCCATGACAAACTGGGGGCCATTTCCTTTCACCCCTCCTGTCTAGATTCCTGCAACAACTACCTCACTGGTATTTTTGCTTCCAATGTTTCCTCCCTCTAATTCATCTTGCACACTGCTTCCAGCTTTTAACCTTTATAAAATGACACTTGCAGCAAGTAATTCCCCTGCTCAAAAATCTTCAGCAATTTCCCATTGCCTACAGGGTAAAGTCCAAGCTCCTAAGCTTGCTGTTCAAGGTGACCCAGACTATTTTTTGCCACAACTTCTCCACATAATAATGAGAGCTGACACGTCTATGGTTTATAAAGTACTTTGCATGCGTTATCTCATAGGACTCTGGCAATCTTATGAGTATTATCATATGTCACTTAACGCTCTCTATGTTCTGGTCAAATGTGCCTTCTTGCTCACCCTGCAAGACATTCTACCTCCCATATCTGCCTGTGCACAGGCTGTTTTCCCTGCCCTCAAAACTATCCCTTCAAACACCTTCACAGCTTATAACTCCTAACTTATAACTTCTTTTTTTCTATTTTTTTTTCTTTTGGCAAATAGTATTTTATTTTTTCCGATTACTTGTAAAGATAGTCTTCAACATCCATTTTTATAAGACTCTTTTCAATTTTTTTCCATCAGTCTTTCAGAATTTTCCTGGATCATTGTATTACTGAGAAGGGGTAAGTCAGTAGCAGTTAATCATTACATAAGAGAACTTTCCTTCAACGTTCACCTCAAACATCTTTCTATATGAGGCTTTCTTGATCTTCCTGATGGGGTTACAGGCTCCGGGGAAAACCCCTAGAATTCTCCTTGAATCTTCCCACTTGATGAGGCATTTGCCTGAGGCCATAAGCCTTTCATTATCCCTAGGCTCAAATTTCTGTTACTCTTAACCTAGTCTAGCCCTCCATTGCCCAGCTCCTTCCCATCCTTGATCTTATCAAAGTATCTATATCCAAATCTGCTACTCTTAAACTAGCCTAGCCCTCCATTGTCTGTCAACTACAGGTAGCCTTCTGCTACTTCTCACCCTTAATCCCATTCCTGGAGTCTGACCTCAGTCCCCTCAAAATCCTCCTCAGATTCCTCAAGACCCTCCCCAAACCCTTCCTCTAGATCCCTCCCATAGTCTTTCTGTATGTAAGATCCATCTTGTCTCCATGCAGGTGCTGCGATTCAATCTAGCTCAGACTAGCTCAGTCTGCTTTCAATAGAAACATCACAAATACTTAGGCTCTTTAAGAGTCTAGCCATTTTGGTAAATTTTTAATAAACTTTGTTTTATTTTGGCTGAGAGAAAGCTTGAGTCAAATTCATTCAGCAGGACCCACTGTGTCATTATTATGGAGTCTGGAGCACCCCTTAACCCTAAACCTCAATACTCCTCACAAAATTTCCGTACTTCTCATTTTTTAGATATAGATAAGCTATAACATTACTTTTGGCTGGATACTGTTGCCTTTTGATCTCTTTATGCCCCTGGTGCTGTATATATTAAACACTTAATAAATGCTTGTTGATTGATTGTTCTTATTTTTCAGATGAAGAAACTTAAGACCAGAGACATTAAATGATTTGCCCTTATTCACACAGGTAGTAAGAGTGGTGCTTGGGGTCTGGGGGTGGGGAGACAGGATGTGAACCCAGACTATTTTAGATTCTAAGGTCCAAGCTCTTTCTACTACTGTATCATACTGCCTCTAAGAGGACCCTCTACTCCAGGATGGCTGATCTGATCATGCCTGTATTCTCCCTATGAGTTGTACTACTCCCCTCCTATACATTCAATTTCTACCCATTTCTGAAGCATCATAATCATGTTTTAATCTTCCAGGCTTCAATTTTCTCATCCACATATGAGAAAGATAAAGTCTCTAAAAACTAATACAATGAGGATATTGGACTGGCAAATATCCAAGGTCCCTTCCAACTTTAAATTATATGGGTCTGTATGTATTAAGCAGTATGGTACAGTGGAAAACAAAACAAAACAAAATACTGACTCTGGCTGGGTTCAAATTCCATATCTAGCATCTACCACCTGTATGCTCTGGGGCAAGTCACTTAACCTTCTTGGGTCTCAGTCTCCCCATAGATTAGATGATCTCTAAGTACCCTTCCAGTGTCAAATATTGAAGTCTAAATATATTATTTAGTTAGTTATTTGCAGGAAATGTAATTAATTTTTCAAGACTAAAGCAATGAGATGAACTAGACAATTCGACTGTTTCAAAAACGGATAAGGATCTGTTTCATATTCCCTATCTTAAAAGCACTGATGGAAGTGAGGGAGGGGCCTGAATAGATTAAAATCTCCAAACTAAACACTGAGCTTAGCCTGAACACTTATCATTTAAAGGTTTAGCCCAATTTTGAGGTAAGGTTTCCCCTCTGTATAAGCTCAAATCATATCTCCTTTGTCTGGAAAAATAAGATTTCATGCACAATCAAGTTTATCTACCTCAAATCAATAAAAGCATTAAAACAGATATAAAAGAAATATAGTTAACCAATTTAAATATTATTGAAAGGCTTGTAGAACCACAGATATGCTGAATGTGAAATTTCCTAGTTGAAAGGTACCTTGAAAGCTTTTTAGGCAATACCAGAATGCTTTCAAACGATGTGCAGCCACTTATGAAAAGTATTCAGGTGCTTTACCTAATCTGAAAGGGAGCACTTTTTCATAGCATTAGTCTTATAATGAGCCTTTTCAGGCAAATTTCAAAGAGTGCATGGTTCACATACTTTAAACTAAATTCACTCATAATTTAGCATTTGACAAAAGCTAATGCCTAATTGTCTCAAAAGGAGCTATAGAAGGAAAACATTTTTTTTCCCCTTATTCACAAACAAAGCCAAACACTGGGGCTTCTGCCTCTTGCCCCAACTCCCCCTCCTTCTCATAGGTAACAATGACTCTGAAAAGATGGTGGTTTGCGGAAAGCAGTTTTTGGTGCCAAAATGAATGGAGTTGATTGATGGAATGACTAGTTTCAGCTGGAATTTGCAACCTAGGCTGACATCTGGAATATAACAATATTTTTATTTTAAATCAAAACAAAGAAACACAGAAATGTGAAAATCAAGGTCAAAAGAAAAAAAATAGCCTCTTCTCATTTTCTTGGTTAATTCTTCTCATAATCTTGGCTAATTCTGAAATGCAAGGTTCTTATCATGGTTCTACCAACTGACTAGGGGACCTTGGTTAAGTCACTTTCCCTTTCATGGCCTTAGTCTTCTATATGTAAAATGAGGTGAACAGAAGAAGGGATCTCTAAGGTTGCCCACATTCCATGAGTATAATCTATGATCGTTACAGTTCAGATGGTCTTTAGGAGTACCCATGGTAATTATCTTTAGACTGTCTCCCCTTCTTCTTACGTCTATAACTCAGGTCAAAAGTCTTATAAAAGTGGCAGAGAACAGCCTTTTTTTTTAAAGTATTTACTCAATCAAACCAAGACTAAGGGTAGGATAGAAACAATTTTTTGTTGTTGTTTAGTCGATTAGTTGTGTCCAAATCTTCATGAGTGCATTTGGGATTTTCTTGGTAAAGATACTGGAGCAGTCTACCATTTTCTTTTCCAGCTCATTTTTACAATGAGGAAACTGAGGCAAATGATGTTAAGTGACTGGTCCAGCATCACACAGATAGTCTGAGGACCAATTTGAACCTGGGTCCTCCTGAGTGTCGGGCTAGTGCTCTATCCTTTGAGCCATCTAGCTGTCCTTATAGAAATAAATGCAAGTTATTTAAGTCCTCATGCCTCAGTGTCTATAGTCATAAAACGAGGAAGTCAGGCTAGATGACTTGCAACTGTAAATCTATGGAATATGGAGAATACTATGAAGTGATAAAAAAAGAAAGAGAAAAAAAAGAAAGAAGTATTATCTGGTAAATAGTTTTTAAAATCCTGAGTAATTTTCATAATTGTGACACTCTACACAATTTGATAGTATCTTATATTGATTCTCATGTTTTAAGACAACAATCATTACATTATTATCTGCAGTCTAAGCAGTGCAGCCTAACCTCCTAATTAGGATGAAAAACTGTGCCAGCAGCAGCCCCAGTAAGTCACAACAAGTCAATATTTTTAATAAGGATTAATTTAAAAAACTCTACAAGGTTGTATTGGAAGCAGTTCTGGCATGTCTATTGATTAACAGTTGGCATTACATCTCATAAAGGGCTCATTATGTAAAGCATCAATCTAACTGTGATGTTTTCCCCCCTCTTAAATACTATTGATTTGTTTTGCTGTATTTTTTAAAAGTCCCTCTGGTACCCACCATGCAGACAGAGCAATGGGAATTGGTTCCTAGGGTGTCTACCAGCCATCATTGTTTTGGGGGATGCACAACATCTCATCTAAGTAAGATGAATATGAATGTCTACTTTCTGCCTGTCTTCAAGACCTATCCCACCAACTTTGCAAGCTGGCAAAGGAAGCATTCATACACACGTATACATATATATATGCATGTATATATGCATGTGTGTATGTATGTATATATGTGTGCACACATGTATGTATGTATGTATGCATACGTGGATGTATGTATGTGTGTGTATGTGTATATATATATATATATGTCCTGCCATTTGGAAGGAAGTCATCATCATCTTGAATTACCATTGAAAGTATTGTATTAATTCTCTCAAACTGTACAGGGTAATTCCTGAAGGTAGACTTTACAGGATAGATAGGTAAGGTACACTCAGAAAATAGCATCAGAATTTAATTTTTCTTCCTAACAGTTGAGGTTGGGGGCTGAGATTTGCAAGGGAAGTTGGGGGGAAAAGTCAGAGTGAAGGGATTAATTGATAGTTAAGGAAAATATTTTTTAAATCAGGGTAAAAAATTACTATTAGTTACAAGATTACTGAGAAATCTATAAGAAAGCAGACCGGACATTGGTACCCCAAACTCATGAATATGCAGCTCTGACATTTCAGACCATTCAAGTGTATCATTCCAACACTTTCCTTCACTGACATCAATGCACTACACATTGGCAAGCACAGGGTATTCAAGTAAAAAGCACTGTATGGAAAATGTTTAAAACATTCATTGAAATGCTCCAGGTTTCTTAAATGATTATGTAGAGATCAACTTAATAATGCTTTAAGTACAAAGAAATATCACTGGGAAATGTGTGAGTATATACACACACAAACACATACACATATTTTATTAGAGAAAAAATATGTTTGCTTGATGCTAGATGGCAGTGCCGTGCAATTAAAACTCTAAAGGATTTCACCAGAATGTGTAACTCAAGCCAGTGACTCTCTTAAACATGAATTTGACATATCACAGATTATGATTAAAAGTAAAACTACATTATGGATTCACACTTTACTTTGTGGAAACTCATTAAGAAGTCATGACAAAGCCTTTACTGTGTGAAGGTCCTTTTTTTTCCCCAAAGAGCAAGTTAAATAGGATAACTCTAAATACTCATGTGATATGCTTTTTTTAAGTGACTCTTAAAACAAACTGGCAAAAAGCAGAACTTAGTTAAAATATGGTATGCTTTCCTATTTGTGGTAAAATCATGAATCTTGGTGCTTTAAAGGCAGTAATCTTGTTATCATATGCAATGGATGGAGGAAGCAGGCCACCTGAGACTTGAATATCACCCTATGAAAGTGTGCCTAATTACTCTAATATCATTCATTCATTCATTCATTCATTCATTTAAATTCATTCACTGAGCACACATTTGCTAAATTATTATCTCAAACGATCTTATATTTTAACTAGGAAAGAAGGATGCAAACAAATAAGTGAAATACAAAGTCATCTATAGTGAGAGGCATTAAGTTCAAGAAGATTCAGAGGAGGGAAACTTCTATTTGGAGCAGTCAAAGGAGGTTTCCAAAAGAAGTGACAGAGCTTGGCTCTCAAAGATAGATTAGGGGTTTTGATTACTGATGATAGTAGAGAAAGTCAATAAATGAGGTTCCAAGCTCAGTTCTTCCATTTATTATTTGTGTGACTGTAGGGAAGTCATTTAAACACTCAGGGCTTCATTGTCCTTAACTATAACATGAGACTGGGAGAACAAATAATTTATAAAGGAACTAACCAGTGCAAACACCCTAGGATTCTGAAAAGGGATGACATTAGCAAAGATGTTGTTTGTTCTTTGTTCTCAAAGAGGACCATGACATCACAGAAGTGATGCCATGACATTCAAGTGAACTGGATTTAAGTGAGGAAGGGCTGTGTAAAGTCACCAGCCTTACTTTCTCCTTCAGAGTGAACTGGGTCCAGTGACCAGATACACAATCAGGATGACTGGAGATGGTCCCAGATGTGGTTGAAGTCCTTTTAAAGCTACGATCTTTGGCAGGTCTCAGTTTGACTGAGGTAACACCCATTCAGCAATGGGAATGTATGTTGTAGCATTGAGAACAGGAAATAGTCTCTTGACTGACACTCTTATCACTATGGCTGTATATACCACAGATCACCTAATTGGGAGGGAGTAGGGATGGAATTGACGTTGTTTTGTGATGGTGGGAAAATTTACCTCTTTGGACACTGTAGGAAGTCTCATGCTGCTAAAAAAGAGTATCCTACAACTTGCTTTCATAATTGGTTTTTTTAGTAGTTAGAGGAAATAACTTGAGTAATAATAGAATTGAGTAGCCTTTTTTGTCCTATGGTTCCTGACCCCCCTAACCCCTACCCCACCCTGCCCTTAGCAATCTGGTGAAGCCTATGCACCTTTTCTCAAAATAATATCTTTAAATGCATAAAATAAAGACAAATTTATATTGAAATATCAAATTATTTTTAAAAATCCAAAAAACAAAGTTTGTGAACCTTAGGCTAAGATTCCTTTAATTAAGGGATCTGATAACCTGAAATAAACACTACCAACATGAAAAAGATGATTGTGGATATAGAGCTTAGCAGTGGTTCTCAACCTTCCTAATGCTGTGACCCCTTTAATACTCATTTGTGGGAGTATCTGCATGTAGGCGGACTCTCGTGGAGACAGACAGAAAAGTGTTGTCTCTGCTCCTAAGCCCATCAGAAATATGTGTTTTCCAATGGTCTTAGGCGACCCCTGTGACCCCTCCGAAAGGGTCCTCTGACCCCCAAAGGGGTCACGCCCCACAGGTTGAGAATTGCTGGCTTAGAGGAATCTTGGAAGAAGGTAGGGTATTGGAGATGAGACTCCTCTGTAGGGAGGGGTTGCACTAAAGGATTGCTATGATCAGAAAACAATACTAGGCATAGTTCACATGTACCTTAAACATATAGGTACATATATGTACAGCAGATTTCCAAAAGCACAGAGAAGAGTTTCTTATATTCCCAAGGTCAGTCTAAAATGGAGTATTGTTCAAGGGGTATAGAAGGTTTTAAAAATGAAATTCTGACTATATGTTCATAAATGATTCCAATAAGAAAGGAGTGGCATCTAAAGATAACAATGTGGCTTAGAGAACTCTATAAGCCCAGCTTTCAAAAGGACATGTAAAAAAGATGAAGGGAGGGAGGACCAAGGACAAATACAAGAGAGTGACATGACAATAGCGTTAGGGAGGCTAAAGCTCAGAGCTGAATATTGAACAAAAAAAATGATAAGGACTGAAAAAGGGACTTTTTAGGGACCACTTACAGTAATAAGAAGTTCAAGGAAGGGTCAAGCCCTCTCCTTGGAGCAGCAGGTATAATGTTAACATGACAAAAAAATATAATTATTCAACTATTATTTTGTTTCTGCTTTTTCCATTAAAGGAGAATGAACTTCAAAATGAGAGTTCTTGCTTTGTGTATGATGTTTAACTAAATCACAGATTTTAAATGGGCAGGAATTTTTCAGAGGAAATAGAGCCCTGAGAGGTGAAATTACTTGGCCAAGGTCACACAGATGACTGAAGAATGAAAGCAGTGCTAGGATGAAAATTCCAAATTCTCTTATTCTAAGTTCATTGCTCTTCTAATGGTTCTGATTCTTTCCACCTCGAAGATTGCATGATAAATGTCGTAAGAATATTAATCTGGCAGTGGTATACCAGACAGATTTGAACAGGTAGAAATTACAAACAGAGATACCAGTAAGTTTGTTGCCATAAGCTAATAAGATCCATATGTAATAGGAAGAGGAAACCAGGTAAGGGGGAAAATATTTTAGATATATTCTATGAGTAATATATGAATAAAACAATATTTGTTCTTTTAAGACAAAATAGACTACTGATAGTAGTCTAAATAAGACTCTGATCTTAAAATAAAAATAAAGGACAAAGAAGAAAATAAGAATTATTCTTCTAATATGATATTAAAGCACATTTCCAATCCTATTAGTCCATTCTTCACCCCATAATAGAGAAACAACCAGATGTGATATTCTACACATGGATGTAGACCGTCACATATACATATATGTGTATATAAATGAAACTTGGCTTTTTATGAAAGAGAGGGCAATAATGGTACTCTTTGTGGAGATTTCAAGTTAAAGTCATTATTGGAGCTTTTTTCTGAAACTCACCCTATCACCAATAAGCTAATTCAAACAGGCAACATTGTTTAGTTTGAACTTAGAATTAATATGGTTTCCTCTCTCTAGGGCTTAATTTCCTCTGAAAAATTCCTGCCCACTTTAAATCTTCATACCCAAAGCAAGAATTCTCATGCTAAAAATCATTCTCCTTTAATGGAGAAAGACCCCTATCTCAAATTATGGAATGGTAAACATTTATAGTCTAACAATTTTGGCTGTGCAAAGCAAATCCTTTTTTCCACATTTGCTTCTATCATAAAATTGGAAATATATTCCCATAGAAATTTTTTTCAAGAAGACTATGGTGAGAACATTTTATAAGGAAAGAGTTAAAATTGTGAGTGATCTGTTGGACAGTATAGTATTTAAAGCAGTTCTACAACTTGTTTCAAACTCCAGGATCAATTAACTAACATATATTTATTTTCCTACTGTATGCCAGAATCCTGCTCTATACTCCGGAAAGTACAAATTAGTACCTCTCCTCTCTCATTCTATTTCTCAGACCATAGGTATTTTTGCTCGTGGCTGGCAAATTTCCATGTTCTGATTGTCATTTCTTAATTTTATTGTTTCCCTTCTCCTTAATATTGGGTATTAACAGCGTTTAACATATCACTCTGACAAGAGTTAGCAACCTTCTAATATCAATATCTCACATTCCTGTCAATGATAGTCTTCTTAAAACTTACTCTCCTCCAATCTAAAACCAATCTTCTTTCACCTTTTTCCTCTACAATCTACTGACACCTCTTCAGTGCTGCTTTTACAAGACACTCCAATGCTTAACTCGATGCATTTTCACTGGCTGCCCCTCTTGTCTGGAGTTTTTTTCTTCCTAATCTTTGCCTCCTGTTTTCCCTGGTTCCCCTCAAGGCTTATCTAAAATCCTACTTTCACAAGAAGCTTTCCCCACTACCCATAATGATAGAGCCTTCCCTCTATGATGATCTCTAATTTATTCTATATCTGTTTTGTACAATGTTGTCGCCAAGCTAGCTCCCACAATAGACTGTAATCCCTATGAAGGCAAGAGCTACATTTTGCTGTACTTTGTATGCCCAGTGCTGTACACAGTATGCACTTCATAAACTGTTGACTTGCTGACTTGTTCAAAGTTTTCTGTAAAGTTATATAAAATAGCATCCAGTTTTAGTAGAGAAAGAAAATAAGAAAAACAATGAAGAAGAAAGGAATCCCAATGTGTCTGAGGAGACTAGATATCAGAAGAAAGTTACATGGGTAAGCAACCAAAGAATCACTAAACTATTAGAGGCATATAAAAGGTAAGAGAGTCTTTTAATAGATTAGGGGTTTTTAGCCTTTTTTGTAACTTGGACCCCTTTGGAGGTCTGGTGAAACCCACAACACTTCTCAGGATGCTGTTTTCAAATTTACAAAATAAAATACTTAGTATTGCAAAGGAAACTAATTCTAGTAAAATACAATTATATATACATACATACATATACATATTTGATTTCAATTCTTTCATATATATATATGAAAGAATTGAAATCAAATTGGCAGGTCACCTGAAATCTATCCATGGACCTTTAGGAGTCTGTGTACTCCAAATTAAGAACTCATGATGTAAAGAGTACTTCTGAAGAAGAAGCAGTTCCTTGTGCTCTGATGCAAGCTGCAAAGAAAGGTCATGAGGATGGGCATTGAGAGTTTACTACTCAGGAGTACTGACAAAACCATTTGTTGATCAGAAAGGAATAACAGAAAGGTTTTGTGTATTCCTGTTGTTCTTGGGATATGTGTATCTGGTACTTGAAGAATTCCCTGAGCTCTACAAATTTTGAAAACTACACGTAGTAATTCATAGAAGGAATGGATTGCTATAATGACATATAAAGTTCTGGGCAAGAAACTCAAGGATTTAGGGAAATGATCGACTGGCTAAGAAATTTGAAAATGAGATTTTAGCTACTGTACTAAAGTTTATAGTGCAGGAAAGATCAGTTCTTGATGAGGGTTGGAGTACACTTAATGAGGGCTCTAAATTTTTTTTTGAACCCACTGAATGTTAATTTTATTGACTTGTTTGTTTACTTTTAGGTTACAAGATTCAGTTCCAGAGTCACTTGAGTTTCAGATTTTTCTCCCCTTCCTCCCCACCCCCCACCCCCCCCATGGTGGCATACAATCATGTATAGGATCTGCGAACTCCTTCACATTGTACAGTAGTCTGGTTGTATAGGTGTTATAGCCAATGGAGTGAACAATGAGAAAAGAGAAACAAAAGCCAAACATCAAAAAGAATGATAGCATGCATTGCTTCAGTATCCTTTTAAACTCTCATCTTTCTGGATCTTTCTTTCAACGTAGACATCTCCTTCCATCCTGAGACTTGTAGAATTGTCTTTTAACTGTGCAATGCTGAGAAGAGTCCAGTTTTTCAAAATTGGTCATCACACATATGATGTATCTGTGACTGTGTACAATTTTTTCCTGGTTGTGCTCTTCTTGCTCAGCATCAATTTGTATAAGCCTCTCCAGGTAATTATGAAGTCAATCAACTTCCCATTTCTTATAGCACAATAACATTCCATCACATTCATATACCATAACTTGTTCAGCCATTTCCCAATTGATGGGCATCCCTTAAATTTCCAGTTTTTTTGACACCACAAAGACAGCTGCAATAAATACTTTTGTACATATGGGACCCTTTCCCACTTCTATGATCTCTTTGGGATACAACCCCAAAAGTGGTATTACTGGGTCAGAGGGTATGCAATTATTTATAGCCCTTTGGGCATAGTTCCAGATTGCCCTCCAGAATGT
>CM053595.1:39976276-40008201 GCA_028646575.1 Pseudocheirus occidentalis | reverse complement strand
CTTCCCAGAGTCTCATCTGGTCAAATCACACAACTCTTCTCAAAGTGAGCCCCAAAGCAAAGCCTCACAACAGGGCGTATATATAGGCTTCTCCTGGGTCAGCCCTCTTGACCCACTGTCCAATTATAATGTAACAAGGTGTGGCCATTCCCAAAAAACAAGCGGCCCACTACAGGCTCCATGTGACCACATTCAGCCTATTAGGGGGCAGAGTATACTTTCAAATCAGGGCACATTCTCAGAGCCACTTAAGCCTATCAAAGGGCCTAGGGGCAGGAAAGAACTTCAGATTCCCATTACAAATGGGCTGCTGCCTTTTGGTATACCATGGGTGTTGACTTTCATTCATTGCTTTGGCAATTCTAGTCAGCTGTGTGGGGAGGGCACAAGAAGTCATCCTAGGTTTGTCACATTCATTGTCTGGAACTTCATCTATAGTTTTGTTAGTCCAGTAGTTAGCATTCTGTTTTTTGTTTCTAGAATTCCCTATACTATTAAAAACTGAGGAGTCCAAGATCTTTTGTTTGTCTGTGTTATTTCTATCAATATTTACCATATTAGAAACTAAAACATTTTAGTATTATTATGGAAATAGATTTCACCCCACTAACCTCTTGAAAAGGTCTCAGGAATACCCAAGAGGTCTACAGAGTATACTTTGAGAACCTTTGGTTTTACCATAGCACAGTGGATAGAGTACTTGACCTGGTGTCAAGAGGATCTGCATTAAAATCTGAACTCAGGTATCTGTGTCACCCTGAGCAAGTCACTTAGCATCTATCTGGCTCAGTTTCTTTAACTTTAAAATGGAGATCAGCACTCACCTTCCAGGGTTGTTGTGAGAATTAAATATCTGAAAAGTGCTTAGTATAATGGCTGGTACATTAGCAAACAATAAATCCATCCATCCTTCCTTCCTTCCTTCCCTCCCCTTTTCCTTCCTTTCTTCCCTCCCTCTTTCCTTCCTTCCTTCCGTCCTTCCCTCCCTTTTTCCTTCCCTCCTTCCTTCCTTCCTCCCTTCCTTCCTGCTTTCCATCTCTCCTTCCCTTCTTCCTTCCCTCTTTCCTCCATTCCTCCCACCCTCCCTCCTTTCCTCCTTCCCTCCCTCCCTCCCCTGTTCCCAAGACAGTATGCAATCTGATATAGGCTATACAAGTGCAATCATATCAAACATATTTCCATATTCATCATGTGTGTAAGGGAAGGTATGTTGACTTAGAAAAACCACATATTAAGATATCTCTGTTCCACTGTATTTTTATTCATTTCATTAAATATTTCTCCATTACATTTTAATTTGATACAGACTGAATTTGGGAGTGTTGAAGGCTTTGGGCAACCCAGTGTTTGATACCTCTAGCGTAGAGCACTGAAAGCTTAAGTGCCTTGCCTAGGGTCAGAGAGTCAATATATTTTAGAGATTGAATTTGAACCCTGGTTTTTCTGGATTGGAGAAGACTATCCACAATCCTGAACTGCCTTTACCTACTCATTGTATGACCTGTTTCCTTGTTAATTCACCAGCTGGTTTATATTTATTAAGCGATCAGCCAATTAACAAACCCCTTTTTCAAATTATCAAAATACAAATTCATTTTTAAAAAAATTGTCTCTGACTAGAAATCACTAGCAGAAGTCCATTTTATGCTTCTGGATAATCCCATCATTCCTATCTGACAGTCATGGAATTGCATCCATGCAATGAACATTTATCAATAGTCTATAATGGGCAAAGTATTGTGCCAAACCTTGAGAGGGATACAGATATAAGGAGCATGTCTGGTTGCATGTCCCTGGGTGATATCTCCCAAATGACTACAAACATAAGGATACTTCTTGTCAGCTCTCAGTACTACCTGAATTGGTTGGTGAGGTTTAAGTGGTACAAGAGGAAGTATCAAATATAAGGAGCAGGGAAGAAAAGAGGGGGATGGGAAGTTTAATGACCGCGCAGTACTAGGAGGATCTTCCTACGTATGCCTCCTCTGGCCTCAACTCTCAATTTATAAAGGACGGTTCTAGTCATCATTTTTTTTTTGAGAAAGAGTCCAAGTCAACAGTCTTTCACTTCAGACTTTTCACCACCATCTCCTCATAGGTATGCCATGGGTATTCCCAACCCTTTCTTTCCCAACCTTTCTACTTGCCCCACCCCCCAAGCCTCCCTTAACAAGCTAACGTACATCTCTTTTTTTGTGTGATGCATTCTCCCACTGTAATGTAAGCTCTTTGGGAGTAGGAACTGTCTCTCCTTTCACTTGTATTTGCATCCCCAGCACTTAGCACCGTTCCTGGCTAAGGAACTGTTCATAAATAGTTATGAAATACTTGTTGACTTGACTCATCTTCTCAGACTCTGGAAGCCTTCCCAAAGACTCTGTGGGGGAAGTTTCAAGTCATAAGGTTTTGCTCCCATTTACCAGGAAGGGATGAGTTGGGGGCAGAGTTCGGAGAACTGGAGTTCCTGTGATCACGGATGAAGCATCAGACTGAGTCATTCCTAGGGCCACATTTGCCTAGTAGTTATGTTCAAAAGAGTCATCTAAACTTTTAGCATCACAAGTTTGGTTATGTGACTCATAATGGGTTGAAATAATCCATTGCTTTTGTGATAAGGGTGAAATAGAGGTGTTAATTGTAAGACACCTAGCTTTTCTGTTTATTCTTCCATTATCTTGGAACCAAAGAGAGAGTTAAGGGACAGATTGAACCCTTAACCTTTCATTTCTAAAGAAATTTGCTTAGGACATTGTATGGGAGGTACTCAATGAAGATCAGTATCCTTGGAATCATAATGTTTATTGAACTGTTCTTGCTTTTCACTATGATATGAAATCAAAGTGATCCTTCAATAAGAGCTGAATTCAAACAAGACAAGGCAAATTGCCGGTTGGAAGAGAGGAGATAGAGCCAATGATAATATCTGGAGACCTAACAGGTTTAAAATACAGTGACCTTATTGGAGATTTAGTGAGGGTTTAATGTTGAATTTGCCTAACAGTTATGCTAAAAAAAAATCATCTAAGCATCTTTCATCATGCTTCAGGTTCTATATTGCCACCTTGCTGTGAGTGATTGAGATGATCCTTAGCTCCTGCTATGTGGAGAGATAAGAGGCTAATTATAAGCTACTAAACTTCTGTGTTTACTCTTCCATAGTTTGGAAACACTGGAGTCTGAAGTGGAAAGAGGTCAAACTCAAGAAATTTCCATCCCTGTAAACTTGAGTGGAGACCCTAGTGGTTTGCTTTAGGCACAGGGATTAGAAGTACTTAATAATGATATTAAGAAGAGATTGCTCACAAGCTGCAAGAAGCTACTAAACTAGTGTTAATGAAACTCAATCACTCCCCTAAAATAGCTTATAATTTAGAAGAGGAGAGATGTTTATAAAATATATGGGTCCAAGATGGGGAAGGTGCAACCTCAAGGCCACATGTGGCCCTTTAGGTCTTCAAGTGCAGCCCTTTGACTGAATCCGAACTTCACAGAACAAATTCTCTTAATAAAAGTATTTGTTCTGTAAAACTTGGACTCAGTCAAAAGGCTACACCAAAGGACCTAGAAGGCCACATGGGAACTCGAGGCCACAGATCCCTCACCCTTGTTAAAGGAGGTAGTAAATACACAAGTAAAGTACAAAGTGCTTTGGAAATTCCAAAGAAAAGGTGAGAGTAAGGGATCAAATTTTCTGGAAAGGGTGGCATTTGAACTGGACCTTAGATTATGAGTTAGACTTTTAAAAGTGGAAGGAAGGAAGGAAGTCACTACAGTTGGAGGTAATATCGTGAGCTAAGTCCAGAAAGCAGGAAAATGAATGACATGTACAGGGTAGGTGTAGAGTCAAGTTGAACCAGGACACAAGTTAAAGAAAGACAAGAGAACAAAAGGATAATAAATAATAATGATGATGATAATAATAATAATAATAATAATAAGCAAATGGAAATCAAAGAAATTAGTTCCTTCTTAATGATCATGTAAAAACCAAAAGGAATGATTCCCAGAGATGGAAATGGAACCATAGAACACAGAGATTACTACAAGGAGTCAATAGAGAACCAATACTGCTGTATCAGACCTCAGTTTCATCAGTCAGCCAATCAGGAAGTCCACCAAAGCAACACACATCATTCATGATAAAAGTTGAGATCAAAAGGAGACTAATCATTAAAGAGCTTAATCACAAAAATAGTGAATATCAATCTTTAAACAAAAAGTCCTTAAACCTAATCACTAACCAAAATATGATCAGACTTGGGGTACATTTATAAACTGTTTGGCTGAAGCATCAGGAGAGGGAAAAAAATCACATCTGACTTAATCAGAAGATATTCTTTCCATCCAGTAGAGCTCTTAGTCATTCCAACATACTATGCTAGTGGCCATTAAACAAAATGACAACATCATAACTGAAATAACCATTTGCTCAAATTAGTTTCTTAAAAAATCCATGAACTTCAGCATTATGCTCAGTATTTATGAATCCTAACCCTTGGGCATGAATCTACTTTCTGTTCACTATTATAATTTATCAGAATGTAAAACCAATGTTATTAATGCTGAGTCTTTCATTTTGTTTTCTGTTGACCTGGCCTTACCTCTGAAATGTGTTTTTCTTCCCCTAAAGCTCTCTGCAAATGCTTAAGGGTAACGCAGAAGTGACCTTAGGACCACCCCCAACCCTTATGCTATGCCTGTGATAGCCAAGCTCTGGAAGGTCCTACCAAGCTTTGTGAAGGTATCCAGCCTAGCTAACTTCAGAGGTGTTCCTCTCCAGAAATTGAGCCACCAAGAGAAGAAAGTTTTTGGCTTTAGCAATTCATGTGCCCCTTCTTTTTAGTACATTCACAGTATAGAATTTTCATGATGCCATTATTAAAGTAGGGCATTTATTTAATTTATAGAATTTGAAGATTAATATAGAATCTGAAGAATGTGAAGCAATTCCAGGCCCAAAGTATATTAAAGGATACCATTTAGCAAAAACTGGGGCCAATTTCTACTAGAAACTATTTTAAAAATAAATAAATTAAGCAGAGTGGAGGCAAGTCCCAAGAACTCTGTGAAGCACAATCTTAAGAGTAAGGAAGAATTCCAGTAGAATAGAAAGCAGTAGAAAAGGCTTGAAAAGGAAATCTCAGAACACTACTGATGTTTTCAAGATTGGAAACCAAATGGTCCAGCTGCAAATCAAGTGTTCTTTCTGCTGCCTCTGTGTAGTCCTCCCATTATATTCCTTTGTAGGCAACAGATTACTGTGCCTCAGTAGATCATGCATTTAAAAGTACAGCAATCATAGTGGAAAAACAAAACCCTAACAATAGGATCTGATTTCCTTGTGTTTTTAAGGGTTAACTGTAAGATTTCAAAGATGGTATCATGAGCTCCAAAGAGAAAACACACTCCTTTGAGGAGAATTAACTGGTAGT
This sequence comes from Pseudocheirus occidentalis, assembly GCA_028646575.1. Lineage (NCBI taxonomy): Eukaryota > Metazoa > Chordata > Mammalia > Diprotodontia > Pseudocheiridae > Pseudocheirus > Pseudocheirus occidentalis. Next base: position 40,002,769 of record CM053595.1, on the reverse strand, counting down.
TTTCCTCTGCCCACTCTGCTTATCACCTATTGTAGCATGCACATTGGCACAATACTTCAGCACCCACAAACAAACGGTAACAAGAAAGCAACAGAAGTTAATGCAATAAAGAGGGCGGCCAAAAATAAAAAGGGCTTCATTCAGATGAGCTAACACAGAACAGTCTTCATGCCAGGATAACGAGTGGAAGAGAGCCCACACTGAGAATCAACTCCCACTGCCACTGTAAAAAATAAATATGAAAAATTCAACTTAATGCCAGTTTCTGGTTTCCAAATTAAGTGCTTTGCCTTTGGGGGATTGATGTGGGGGGGGGGGGAAATGAATAAGCCACTCTGCTTTACTATCTGTAACTTAAAATAAAGATTCTCCTTCTTCCTAGGTATATATACTTAGCATATTTGAAGCAAAAGGTGAACCTTGTGTAATTAAAAATGTCAACTAGGTTCTCAGGTTTATTCTAGCCCTATAGTAATCCCATAGTAAGTGATAATAGTACTTATAATGAAGTACCCCAAACAAAGAGTCTACACCAGACCAGTGTTAATGTTTCCTCACTCCCCAACAGAGGTAGAGTTCTGTTTGGCTTTTAAAGTTCTTCATACCCTGATCTCCAACTTTTGAGGCTTTTTATGCCTTCTATCTTGCTAGGGTTTTCACTTGCAGCTCTCCCTGCCTGGACCACTCTCCCTTCCTATCCTTGCCTCCCACATTATCTGGCTTCGTTCTGGTATTTAGCCAAAGTTCCACCTTTGGCTAAAAGCCTTCCCCAATTGCTCTTAAATGCTACTGCCTTCCCTATGTTATTGTCTCCAATTTATCCTGTATATAGGTTTTAATACATAGTTGCTTTCAAGTTCTTATTGTCTCCTCTGTTAGATAAGCTGCGTCAGAGCAGAGACTGTCATCTTTTGTCTTTCTTTGTAACCCAGCTCCAGAGGAGAAAGTGAGACTGGCAACTTTGCACAGCCCTTGCTCACTTAAATCCGATTCACTTGCAAGTCAGGGCATCACCTTCTCCATACCACGGTCCTCTTCAACAATGAACGACAAGCAACAACAATCCCAGTGCTTAACACAATGCCTCGCACATAGCAGATATTTAATAAATACTACCTGACTGACTGAATTGGCTGAGAGCTACAGAAAAAAGCGCAGTGAGAAATAGTGTGGCATAATGCAAACAGCAAGGGAGTTGCAGTCACAAAAACCTGGTTTAAATCTGGGCTGTACTCAGACTTTACAAGTGTGGTTAAGTCATTTAACATCTCAGAGACTGTTTCTACAGTTGTGAAAAGCAGGTAAGACAGTATTACTTACACTAAGACTCTGTGAGATAAAAAAGTATACAATTGTGAGTTATTATTGTTAGGCAAAACAAATGAAATCAATATTCAACCCATTCTAAATATTTACTTAATAATGACAAGTAAGAGTGGATATACAGTCTTCTAAACAAATATTTTATCAGTCTGTTAGGTACTAAGTAGACAAAACAAAGGATAATCAGTCTGTGTACCTCATAGGAATTCAAATGATATGTAATGGAGTAAATTTATATACTTATTGGGTAAGTAGGAGCTAGTTGACAGTTGAAAAACATGCCAAAATCAAGCAGCTATCTTCTCAATATTTTCTCTAAAAGGCAAACAATTTTGAGATGAGTTGTGAATTCACAAAAGCATATTGCCTAACCTAACACATACAGACAGACTAGTGCAGAGGATGGCAAGAGTATATAATTCCATTCAATCTGACACACATTTAATGAGAGTCTCAACAGTCAACTGCTCTCAGATACCTTACATTCAACATGCACACAAGTAACACTAGGAGAAAGAATATGTTATTAACTGGGATGATGAGGGAAGACCTCATGTAGGGAGTGGCGCCTGCCCTTGTCTAAGGAAGGAAGTGAAAGAGTTTAAGAGGAAGACATGATACTAGAAGAATGAGTCTAGAGGATATGAGAATAAGTTGAATCAGAGAAAGAGGAGATAATGAAAGGAAGACTCTTGTAATGCAGCTGAAAGCAAGTTTGGGGAAGATTTGATGACAATGTTAATGAGGAGAAAGGAGAAAAAGAAGGAATTGAAAATGCATCTGAGGTCCTGTGCTTTGGGAAACAGAGGGATCATGGTGACATCATTTGAGGCTAGGAAACTGATGGTAAGGTAGATCTTTCCCTCTGGGGAAGATGAAGATACTAGTTATAAGAAACTAGTCACTGAGCTTCTAGATCACAAGCCAGTTAGACCAAGAGCATATTGCCTTCTATGCTACTGAAAATATTCACATCCCTTTAAAACACTATGTGACTCAGTAAATCCCTGCTTATATTATGCCATCAGCCCTCACAGCACCTAAGTATTTTATTAGCACTGTTTACAGGTGGAGTAGGATACCGTTGAATGTGGCTAGCTTCTTTCATATCAGATAGCTACTGCCTTCCTTGTTGCTATGTTAAGATGGGAACTGAAGGGTTCTGACAGTTTTACCATACATCTTTTTATTCACCAAGACTTCTAATCTTGAAACTGGTTCTTTGTTTTAAATCAGGGATCTATTGATTAACTGTGAGACTGAGCGTGGCTCATGGGGGGCTGAGGAGGGTATACACTGTGGAATTAGGACAGTTAAACACTGAAATCGATCCTCTCTTTCTCTTGCCACTGTTGCTGCAGCAAGCAGTTTCTCTAAGCTATTAATTTTATTATTAGCACACCTGGAGACATTGGTTCCCTCAGGGAAAAGCAATTCAACTGTGTGTGCTACAAGACTAGTGGCGTATGATCAATGAAACAGCTGGGACCATAAGCTGCCTGTGCATCTCTTTCCCCCTTTTGGAATTCGGGGAGTAATACTCCTTGTGTAACGATGTACATGACATGTTATAATATTTCACAACTATTTCCCTTTTGCCCCTTTCAACTTCCTTTGATAATAGGAAATTACTTTAAAAGGAAATTGTGGTTAGAAAAGCATTGGCCTGGAAGTCAGTCAGCTCTGGCATTAATGTGCTGTAAGATTCTGGACAAGTCATGTAACTTCCCTGGACAGCACTTTCCCCATCAATAAAATGAGGGGTCTGCACCAGTTCACTTTCATGCTCTAAGGTAGAGTTATAGGTGGCATGGTGGACAGACACTTTAACTCGGAGTCAGGAAAAGTTGAGTTTGAATCCTACTATAGACACTACCAAGCCGTTACTGGGAAAATCACTTGACCTCTGTCTTGACTTCATCCTCTGTAAACCATGGATGCTAATACAGCCTTCCTCACAGAATTGTTGTGAGGGTTAAATGGGAGAACATATATGTAACACTGCAAAACTGAAGGTGCTATTTAAATGCTAGTTATTATTATTATTATTACACTGAGTATGATTAAGTTCATTGGTTACGATGAAGAGTAGCGTTAAAGGGAGTAGATTTCACTCGTTCCCCCAATGTTCTATTATAAACTAAGAAGGGCAAGTGCATTTTACAGACTATCATAAACTATCCATTCAATGTTTTGAACCTGATATCCCACAGGTATCTCAAATTTAATATTTCCAAAACAAAACTCAATTTCTTTTGCTGCAAACCTGCCACTCTTCCATACTTCCTTGTCACTGTCAGGGGCACCACCGCCAGCCTCGCAGTCACTTAAATTCACAACCCCAGAATTCTCCTCAAGTCTTTATTCTCACTTACCCACCATCCCCAATCAGTTGCTAAGTCTTGTCATTTCTACCTCCGTAAAAATGTCTCTTCTAAGCCTCCTCTTCACTCATAAAGCCTCCACTATTCTTCAGGTCTTTATCACCTCTTACCTAACTAGTGCACAAGGTGCCTAATTAGTGGCATGGCCTTAGGTCTCATCCCACTGCAATCTCTCCTTCATACAGCTGCCAAGTATTTTCCTAAAATGCAGGTCTGACTACACCATTCTCTCTCTAAATAAACATCAATAGTTCCCTGTCTGACCTTTAGCCTTTAGGATTAAATATAAATTCCTCTGTTTGGTATTTTGTTCCACCTTATCTTTTGAGCTTCTTACACATTATTCCCTTTCATATGTTATTATGGTTCATCCCAAATGTCCTTCATTGTATTCCTCATAAAAATAAAAATAAAAAAGCCAAGGGCCCCCATGCATCCTGGTCTATCTCCAATTATCTTGATCTATATCCTGCCACTGGATCCAGAGGAGAAACTGAGGCTGGTGACTGTGCAGGGCCCTCCCTTACTCAAAACTAATTCAATTGCATGTCATGTTATCATCTCCCTGATGTAAAGGAAGGACACAGCCACCACCATACCGAACTACATGTGCTATATTTTGTCTTCAGTCTCCTTGATTTTAATGTAGCTAATCTTTATGCCTGGATTGCACTGCCTCTTCACTTCCACATCACAGTATTCCTAATTTCCTTCAGTTCTCAACTAGAGTACAACCTTCTAAATGAGGATTTTCATGATCCTGCAAAATTCCTGATCCTCCTCTCCCAAAATGACCTTGTCTCCATTTTATTTCTATTCTACATATATCTACAAATGCATATGCTATCTCCCCTGACTAGACTATAAATTCCTTAAGCAGAAGGACTCTTTCAGTTCTGACTTTGCATTACAGGGAAAAGAAGTGATTACTTTTCTATTGTATTAATAACCATTTATTAAATTGGGATTGAGGTTTTTCCTATTTCCTCATTCAGGGACCACTAGGTCATTTATCCAGTCTCTGAAGGACAAGGCTGATAGATGAGATTGACCTGATCCTTGGAGTACATGCTCTGCAATCTTGGGTAAGACCACTTAACTAGAAAATGTTTTGTTTAGAGTGTAAATAAGAATCTACTCTAGGTAAATTCTTGTTCTTAGAAAGTAAGTCTATGTCCTTGCAATCCTCCCCCCCCACACACACCCCAAACACACACACACATACACACACACACACACAGAGACACCCCGCACACATACACATTGTGGTCTAGGACAATGCTTCTTAAACTGTGGGTCAAAACCCCATATGGCCTCATGATCCACAGTTTAAGAAGAGCTGAAGGGATGCAGAATGGAAAACATTTAAGAAACTCTGGTCTAGGTAAGCCAGTTTATGAAGAAGAGAAAAGAACTGGAGTGGTCTGGAAAGAAAGGGGTTCTTTTGTCCAAATTGGTGGAGGTGGCTGAATCTCACAATCAAGCCACATTCTTAGGAAGAGGAGCTGAAGACTTTTAGCCCACATCCTCATTAATGTGTCCACCACCCCCAATAAGTTTTCACCAGTCAGGGTAAATACCAAAGGTATTTAAGCATTCAGTAATCTCCATAGTTTTTTCTGGTTATAGAGAGAAACCACTGACTATCAATGTATTGATTACCAGCTAGCCTGATGAATAAACTGATTATTAATTACCCAGAAACTCTGTCTCTCAGACTTTTCATTTATCTCATCAGCTTGTCAGTATGACTACTCCTATACCTAACTGAAGTGAACTAGAGACAGGCTTATGGGACTTGAGGAGGATAAGGAACAGGATAAGGCCAGGGTATATGAAGGAGAATGGGGTAAAAAAAGGTAGAGGCTGTTATCTAAATGCAAATCTTATATGGAGAGGAGGGAGACTGACTTCAATAACCATAAATAATAGCAGGCCAGATCTGGGTCAGATGAAATGAACTTTAAAAGAGGAGAAATGGTTGCTAAAGCAAGATGAGAAAGAGAGGGTCTGAAAATAATACAGAGCAAAGAGTATACCAACTCTTCTTACTGCCATCGGTGTCAAAAAGCATGACAAAAAAGGAACAGCCAATATTCATATCCTGAGAAACAACAATGGAAGTCTAAATGCAGACTGAAGCACTTAATTTTTTTTCAAGCTTTTTTTTTCTCTTGGTCTGTTTCACAACATGATTAATATGGAAAAGATATGGAAATATTTTACATGATTGCACAAGATGCTTACCATGGGGGGAGGGGAGTAAAGGAGAGAAGGAGAAAATTTTAAGTTAAAATAAATCTTTTTAATGAATTTAAAAAATTGTCTTTACATGTGATTGGGAAAACATAATATCATATAAAACAAACAAACAAAAAGGAGTAGCCAAGACTGAAGAGAATGCCAAGAGAAGTGGCACCTTGAGGAGAAAGCCAGATATCAACACCAGAATATGAAAGGAAAGCGAATGGAAGAGATGAATGGGAATCTGGTAACAACAGAAGAGTATTTCAGGGAACAGAACAGAAAGAGGAGGAAGTGAGAGACAGCCACTGTGGAGGACTTCGGCTGAATTCAGTATCCGGGTGGATCAAAAGAAGATGGCAACAATTGCAGTGGATAAGTATTTAGTGTTTTTCTTCTCCTCATCAGATATCCCATGATGATCTCCAGCGCTGGCATATCTGGGTTATCCTGGGACTTAGGGAGGAGGGACAGGAATGTAGAAAATGGATAAAATGGGGGCGGCTAGGTGGTGCAGTGAATAGAGCACCGGCCCTGGAGTCAGGAGTACCTGAATTCAAATCCGGCCTCAGATACTTAACACACACACACACACACACACACAAAAACTAGCCATGTGACCTTGGGCAAGTCACTTAACCCCAACTGCCCTCCAAAAAGCAAAAAAAAAAATGGATAAAATGAGGAGAGACTTGAGGCAAGGAGATCAATTAGGATAAGGTTATGAGGACCTGCACTATGGTGGTAGCTCAGTGAGTAGAGAGAAGGTTAAGGGATATAAAAGATGTTGTAGACATAGAAAACGCTAGATTTGGCAAATGACTACACACACATACACACATACACATACACACACATACATGTGTGTCTATATATTTGTATATATGTGTCTATATATATGTTTATAATGTGTGTCTATATGTGTGTAAACTCTCCTTTTATATATATGTATATACAATATCTCCTAATCATATTTATGTGCATAGGTACACATTTTGTGATGGATGATGAGGATAAGTATAATATATACATAAAGAATGATATATACATATACATAGAGGTATATGTATATACATAAACATGTATGGACTGATTTTCTGTAGACATATATGTATACACATACAAAGGCAGAGCCAAGATGGTTGAGTGAAAGCAAGGACTGGCTTGAGCTCTTTCCAAAACCCCTCTAAATACCTGCAAAAATTACTCTAAACAAATTATAGGGCTACAGAACCCACAAAATGACAGAATGAAACCAATCTCCAGCCCAAGACAAGCTGGAAGACCAACAGGAAGATTTTGTCACGTTGTCTAGGAGCAGAGTGGAACCCAGTCCACTGGTCAAACTGCCACAGACCTAGTCAAAGTAGGCCTCAGGGCACTGACTCACTGGCAGCTGTGGGTGCTTCCAGACTTCTCAACCCACAAATATTGAAGACAAAGTAGAAGGTCAGTGGGGAAACTCTGTCAGACCTGGGTGTGAGAATATGGTCTAGCCCCAGCCCTGTGGTGGCAGAGGTGGCAGTGGTGGTGGCTCCTTCTGGGCCTCCAAGTCCACAGGTGGTGGGGGAATCAAGTGGCTGATCAGAGGGGGATTGCAAGGATGTTTTTGCTGGTGCTAAGGGAGGATTCTCTTGCTTCTCCCTGCCTGGATCTGGGTTGCAGTCCTGGGTGGTGGTCCTGGGGTGAGGAGGAGCCCTGGCATGGCAGAGCTTATGGCAGCTGTAGAGAGAGAATCCTCACGGTTCTGAGGAAGAAAAGAATGCTTGTGATCACTCACAGATCAGAGTACAGTCCACAAGAGGGGTAAACACCTCGCTTTGGATCCTATCACCATAGAAGAACTGAAAATTTATAAGTGCCTAGAACTATCTCTGACAACAGCTACACAAAACCCCTGAAACTTGGCACAGAGCACTTTCTGTTCTGGAAGCAGAGTCCTACCTTGACAAAGAGCTCAAAAGTCAAGTAATTGACTAGGAAAATGTACAAACAACATAAAAAAATCAGACTACAGAATTTTACTTTGGTGACAAAGAAGATCAAAACATATAACCAGAAGAAGACAACAAAGTCAAAGCCCCTACTTCCAAAGCCTCCAAGAAAAATATGAATTGGTTTCTAGCAATGGAAGAGATCAAAAAGGAGTTGGAAAATCAAGTAAGAGAAGTAGAGAAAAAGTTGGGAAGAGAAATGAGGGTGGTGCAAGAAAATCATGAAAAAAAAAGTCAACAACTTACTAAAGGAGACCAAAAAAATACTGAAGAAAAATACACCTTAAAAAATAGATGAACCCAAATGACAAAAGAGGTCCAAAAAGTCAATGAGGAGAAGAATGCCTTAAAAAGCAGAATTGGCCCCATGGTCCAAAAACTCATTGAAGAAAATAATTCCTTAAAAATTAGAATGAGCAGATGGAAGCTAATGACTTTATGAAAAATCAAGAAATTATAAAACAGATCCAAAGGAATTATAAAATAGAAGACTGTGAAATGTCTCACTGGAAAAACCACTGACTTGGAAAACAAATCCAGGAGAGATAATATAAAAATCATTGGACTACCTGAAAGCCATAAAAAAGAGCCTAGATATCATTCAAGAAATTATCAAGGACAACTGCTCTGATATTCTAGAACCACAGGGTAAAACAGAAATGGAAAGAATTCACCAATTGCATCTTGAAAAAGATCCCAAAAGGAAAACTCCTAGCAATATTGAAGCTAAAAGTCAGAGTTCCCAGGTCAAGGAGAAAATATTGTAAACAGCCACACACACACATACACACACACATATTTAAAATCATTTTCCAAATCTAACTTATTCTGTCTCTACAACAATTTTCATATTCCCTCACCTTCACTCAATTTGTACACCTAAGACCTTAGTTCAGTTCCTCCTTACCTCTTGCCTGCATTATTTCAATGGCCTCCTAACTGATCTCTTTACCACAAGTTTCTCATCACATTATATAAGGAAAATGAGGGGTCAAGAGTTTGTAATACAGGGTTACAAACCTGGGAGACTGGAAGGACAGTGGTGCCTTTGATAAAAATAGGGAAGTCTGTAAGAGAAGATGGTTTATGGGAAATAATTAGCACTATCTTGGATGTGTTGAATTTGAGATATTTCTCAAACACCCAGTTTGAAATATCCAATAAGCATTTGGTGATTTAAGACTCAAGTTCTGGAGAGACTGAGCTGGAAAGAATAATCTGAGTGTCCTTATCAGGTATAATTAAACCTATGGGAAATGATAAGATCACCTAGAGAATGTAAAAAGAGAAGAATAAAGGCCTGGGGGAGGAGAGGGTAGAGAAAAGCCTATACTGAAGGGAAATTACATGGGTGATGAACCAGAAAAGGAGACTGAACTGGAATGGTTAGACAGGTAGAAGGCATTGACAAGAAGAGAGAAGGGTCATGAAAGCCCAGAGAGAATATCAAAGAAAGGAAGGTGGTTACCAATGTCAAATGTAGCAAATGTGCTGAGAAGGATGAGGGCTGAGAAAAGACCATCAGATTTGGGAATTGAGAGGTTGCTGGCAACTTTAGTGATAATAGTTTTAGTTGAGGAATGAGACTGGAAGCTTCATTAAAAGATCTGAAGAATGGCTGAGAAGCAGGAAAGTGAAGGAAGTGAGTATGGATATCTTTCTCCTAGGAGTCTGGCTGAGAAAGGGAAGAGAGATATAAGAGAATAGCTTGAGGGAATGGAGAGACTAATGAAGGTTTTTATTTTGTTTTATTTTATTTTTGACTCAGCCTGGGAGACAGCTTGGTGATGCACTGGACTTGGAGTTAGGAAAGTCTGAGTTTGAATCTTCTTTCAGACACTTAATGGCTATGTGACCCTGGGCAAGTCACATTTTTGTGCATCAGTTTTTGTGTCTACAAAATAGGGATAATAAAAGTACCTACCTTCTAGGGTTGTTGTGAAAACTGAATGTAAAAACAAACAAAAACACAGCTCTATAAACCTTAAAATGTTCCATATAAACATTAACTGTTATCATCATCATCATCATCATCATTTTGTGTCATGGATCCCTTTGGCAGGGATGATGAATACCTTCTTACAATAATGTTTTTAAGTGTATAAAATGAAATATGAAGGATTACAAATGAAACCAATTATAATGAAATAGAATTATTGAAAAAAAATTTTAAACCCACCAGAAACCAGAAACTGATAGAATGGGTTATGTATTAATCCCTCAGGGCCTTCCTAAGTGACTGGGAAGCTAATCTTATCAATTAATTTGTCTGATAGTGACTTGTCATTAATCTCAGATGATATTTGTAGGATTTTAGATTTAGAGTTGGGAAGAGCTTTAGAGGTCATTCTAGTTCAGTCTTATTTTAGGACAGACAATGAGGTTCAGAGAATGGTCCAGAGTCACACAGGTTACAATGACAGAAGTGTGATTTGAACTATGGTCATCCTCTGATCGAAAAATTCAGTCTCTTCCCCCACTGTCTCCCTTGTTTGCAAGTTAGGACTTTGACAGGGCATAACTCAAAGATGAGACCAATATGAGAATTTCAGGCAAAACCAACAGAATAATGGGGTTGGCAGGGAAGAAAATATTTTTGAAGTCACATTTTTTTGGTAACCAAATATATAGAACCCTTCTGTCAACTGACATCTCTCCCTCAGTCTTTCCTACCAGTACTCCCTGCCTGAGTTCCGTGGTTGCGCTATTCATTCTGGTATATATATATATATATATATATATATATATATATATAAAACTTCATGAACTAATCAGATTGTATAGGTTGAAATTCACATAATCTCATCTAAAGAACCAAAAGATTCTTAATAATGAGTAACTATTATTAGAGTCATAGGATCTCAAGTCAGAAGGGACTTAGATATTTGACTCCAAATCTCTTTTACAGAAGAGGAAAATGAGACCCAAAAGGCCCATTTGGAGAATGACTTGTCCTGAGTCATGCAGTACATGCACCAGAGCTAGGGACTGAACACACATCTTCTTCTAGTATTGCTAGATCCAGATTAGTGTGGAGAATGAATCCTGGGAGGTGGTCACATGCACTTGAATCAGCACTATTTGAAGTTATAATTATGCAAAACACGCTAACTGGTTCCAGCTCAGTGAAAATATGCAGGCCCAATCAGAATAATGCTACCACCTCAGTCACTAATCATGACCTAGCTGCAAATGCTTATTGAGATGAACTGAATTTATTTCTGACTTGTAATTGGGGGTTAAACAGGGTATAGCAAAACTGTCCTTCCTCATTCTGACCTAACCTTCATGCAAGTTAAGCACTTTGGTATTTTGGGGGTTGACCAGTTCCCCCAGCTGATCCCTGCTATGTGTCACTAAGCTCTGAGGACCTTTGAGATGAGGAAGCAATCTTACTGGCCACTGAGCAGTTAGAATAGATGTCTCAGTGGATCTTTAAAGGGAGTAAGGGACCTTCCCTCAGTCAGGCTCTGGTTTTTTTATCTTTTTGGCTACCATGTGTGTTAGTGCCCTTCAGAGCCCCTCCCTCAAAGAGAGGGCTGATCAAAGTGTCCTTCCTCTCCCCTGGAATTAGGAAGACTGCTCCCATTTAACTACAGGTGCTAGTTTAGCTCTTGCTCACTTTGTGGATGACAGAAGCTGCTTCAGGCCACGTGTGACTCAATGCTGTGTCACACATATTGCCTGATGAAAGCAAAAAAGGGGAGTTATCCTTGCCAAAGCATCCAAGAGCTTAGCTGGCACCTGTGGTCAGCTAGAAACAGAAAGGACAGCTCCCTGTATGTCACCATGTTGCATGAGATGCCCCCCTTGCACTCTACATCCAGCGTTACTCATGTTGTTATTTTTAGTGCCTCACTGGCCCAGTAATACTGTTAGGTTTAACCAAGAACCAACTAGCTAGCAGAAATGGTTTTTTATCTGCAGGAAATGCACACTCAGTTCTATCTTACATTCTTTCTCCCTCAGATTAATCTTTGATTTAAAACCCAATTTCAAGAGAAAGGGAATATCTTTCATAAAGTCACAGGTGGCTCACATAGAAATCTCTTCCAAATTTATAAATCTGTAACTTGGCATGCTACCTTAATAGTCTACAGTTCTTGCAACAAAGATAAGTTAATTTTGTATTAGATGAGCTTTAATGTACATTTAAAAATCGGAGACTATCTTGTGTGTTCATTAGTGGAAATCACACTTAAAATAGGGTTATATAGAACTAGGAAGAAAATCAGCAGCCTCTGAAGAAGTAAAGCATTTTTGCTTTGTGTCATTTTCCATTATTTATGTTGAGTTGAGCTGTTATGAATCACATGAATCTAATATACTTTACTAATTAATTGCTAGAGCACAATAGTTTGGATGGGTTCCAAGTCTTTGGAAATGGGATATTTTGCCCAACTATAGCAAAGTACAGATGGCTTCACCAAGCCTAAGAGGAGGAACCTCTTTCCCTTTCTTCCTTTCAGGAAGCCAGCAGTGAAGGTAATTCAGTTCAATTAAAAAAAAATACTTGCTTCATCTTCATAAGGCACTGAGCTAGGTACATGGGACACAAAAACAAAAATCAAATAGTCCCTTTCCAACTCAGTCTCTCCAGAACTTGAGTCTCCTCTCCTCTCCTCTCCTCTCCTTTCCTCTCCTCTCCTCTCCTCTCCTCAGGGCTCTTATATTTTACCTGGGATATATGATACAAACATAATTCAGTCAGTAAGCACTTTTTAAGCACCTAGTATGTACTAGGCACCTTTCTAAGAGCTGGGTATACAAAGAAAGGCAAAAGACAACCCCTCCCCTCAGGAAGCTTATAATCTAATGGAGGAAACAACACTTAAACAGCTAAGTACAAACAATTAAATACAAACATATGAGTAGATATAAACTACACGTAAAGTATTTTACAGAGGAGCACACTAACAACTGGGTGAAACGGGAAAGGTCTGAAACAGGAAGTGGAGCATGAGTGATTCTTTGAAGGAAGCTAAAGATTTTAAGAGACAGGAATGAAAAAAGTCCACTTTGTATATGGGGGCCTCTTGGGCAAAGATATGGATGAGGAGAGAGACAGAGCATCAGGTATGAGAAACAACTAGAAGGTTAGTTTTCCTGGAATGAAGAGAATGTTAAGGACAACAGGAGGAAATAAAATGAGCAAGGTCAGAGAAGGGGACAGATGTAAGATATGTTATTGGAGGTAGAATCATCAAGAATTGGAAATTTATCACAGATTAAGGACTGGAAGGGAAAACCTGGCATTAGTTTATCACATGGTGCAGTTCATTTTGAGCATCTTTGTGGGGAGATTTAGCCTTAATGAAACTGCCAGATAATCTGTCCAACAGGGACTACAAAGTGGTGATTTGTAGGTACCATTTTCTATGCATCTTTTATGAAAAACATGACTAAAACTAAATGCAAGACTTATTTCACTACCGATAAGCAACTATAAGGACCTGAACTTTAAGAGTTAAAAACAACAATCCCCCTTTCTCTCCTACTAGGCCTATGGCTCTGGCTAAGGTTAATGGAATTTGTATGTGAAAATAGAGGACATCTATGTGGAGAGGAATGGATTTATTTTTTGTTCTGGCTGATATAAACCGTATGGAAGAAAGATTCCCCAGGCTGGGTACAAAGGCGAGAACTTGGAGGACCCACTTAAGCAAACTGAAAAGCTTGAGAAAACAAAGTTATCTTCTGCCTACTTTAAAAGTAGATACAAATGGAAAAAGTTTTCTTTGTTGTAAATAGGGAATCAGATTCACACCTCCATTTAACAGCAGTAGGAATTGCACACCTACAGTGATTTCCCAGGGGTACCAAGCTGAAAATGTACCCCAAGGTGTCAGGAACAAATGTGTATAATGATGTCTGTCTTTCTGACTAGAGCTACAGTGTAGTAGTCTTAATGGATTTAAGAGAAATTGTAGCTGACACTGGAATGACACTTTTTGTGAACAAAATACATTATGTTTATCCCCTTCCTTCCCCACCCCCATCCTAAGCAACACTACAAAATCAACACCATTCTCCCCTTTGAGACCACATTGTGTAGTGTGTATGGGCACTAGAAATTCCAACATCTAGTATAGATGTTTGCATGTCCTTTTAACAATTGCCCCTTCACTGATACCGTATTTCTACACAAAGAAGGGGAGAGCAAGACCTATCTATGACCTTTTACTTCCTCCCTACTCCCTCAAGATCAAGGAAATTATTGCAACCGAATGCTTTTCTATCCTGTTTCTCTCCCCATTACCTCCCTATCTCTCCACACTATTTTCTAATTGTTATCTTCATTTACGTAGTCTATAGAGATTGTAAAGATTGTGACTCATATACCAAAGTGTTTTATCCCCTACATTTCAAAACATGGTTAACATATTAAGTCTTTAGAGTACTCACAGCAAGAGACAAAGCAAACAAAAAAGACAGGGATTTAGAATCCCTTAATTGCTCCTACCATGAGGAAGATATAATGCAAAGGACTTTGGATTGGGAATCAGAAGATGTGTGAGTTCTGCCATTGCATGGAGGTCTGCAACTTTGAATATTTCATTTTTCTAGACTTTTGTTTCTTTGTCTTTAAAGTGATGGTACTGGTCAAGAAGATCTTTGAAGTCCTTTCTCTAACATTCTATGACGATGCTGCATGCTTTCATAGGGTTAAAGGATTGTGTATCTGGAGTGAGAAGGGAGTTTAAAGGGCATCAATCCAATCTCTTCATTTTAGAGGTGGGGAAACTGAAGCCCAGGGACTTTAAGTGACTTACTCAAAGTCACAAACGTAGTGAATTTCAGAGACAGGATTTGAACTCTTGCTTTCTGACTCCAAGCCAGTGCACTTTTTCTCCTGTACCATTCTTATCAGGCTCCCCTATTGATCCTGCTTATTCGTGTTTAAATATGGGTCTTAGCAGGATTACTTCTTTCTGTCATTTGCTTAGGAGCTTCACCTTTTCATTTCCATAGAAGAATATCACTAAAATGGGTTTGGGAGGAAACGACTTTCAAGAGGTGGTGATTTCCAACAACTGACCATTCAAAGACATGCCTTTCCCCATATGCTGCATAAGAAAACGTGGGTTTGTATTTATAGAAATCCACCCAACAAGAAACCGGGAAGTTATAAAAACCATGAATAAGAACAACAAAAAACCCACCCAAAAACACCACCACCACCAAAAAACCCCCCCAAAACAAAAACAAAAACAAAAAAACCAGAAGTCTGGTAAGACAGGAGAGTCCACTGAGAGCTCTCAAGAATGGTCAAAAATAATGTTTTGAGTGAGTGGCAATACAGCTGTCACCACTATCTAAACAGTTTCTTGTGGCTGCGCTCTAAGTTTTCATTACCACGACAGTTTCAAATTATAGAACCGGTCATATCTGCTACTGAAGTATCAAAAACTTCAAAGTGCTTTCTCTTTGACACTGTAAACAGCTGTCTAATGTTAGGTAATTGTAACTAAAGCATAAAAAGAAAGATAGTGTCTTTTTTTCCCCTTTGTAGTTAAGAGGGTTTCCAATAACTCCAGCGCTCATTAAGATACAATAATGAAGAGCTAAGATGGAGTCTAAAAATGGAAATATAAAGTTAAGTGACTCATTTAATATTTTGAAAGGTAAAATATTAAGAGGAGAAAGAAGTGCTTTCTTCATCAATCACAGACCCCATAAAGCCCACGAAAGTAATATGAAGCTGTCCAACAGTAAGCACCAAATGTAGAGCAGCATTGGCCTAGTGAGACTACCTTCTAATAGGTGGGAGGCTATTTCAATCTCCATACCCATTTAATCACAGGCCTGTTTGAGCACTGACTGCCAATTATCCTGAATTATGTGTCATATAGTGGGTTTGTGATCTGGGCTATAGTGCATTAGGGACTCAGCAGAGACCACCATGTTGATCTGACAAGGTTCTTAGAGCTGGGATGAATAAATTAACGCAACAGAATGCTTCTGATGAAGGGAAGATTGGAGCCAAGCTCCCAGAGATGGCAGATTAGTGACTAATCAGTTCTAACACCTGGTTTCCATAACGCTCTAATAACAAGTCTTCCACACTGCCTATAAAACACCAGAGCCCCTCCCTCTGCCAGGCAAAAGAGTGAAACAGTCTTAAAAGTTAAATCTTACAGTGAGTCTATTCAAAATCTGATAGATTTTATCTTTTTGAAAAATTAAGAGCTGCAACTATCCTTTTCCCTTCCTCAGCAAATACCTTTAGAAAGAGGAAAGTAAATTTTGAATTAAAAAGAGGCAGTGTGAGGACAGCTACTGGGGGAGGCAGAGGAGAAAGGATTGTGATAAGGATACAGTGGAAATTTAGGCAATTTTAAAAGAAAAGATATCCATTCATTTTATTTTTTCATGAAGAAGCAAGATGGTACAGTAAGGGAAAATGTTCAGTTGGGAATCACAGTTTCAAATCTCATCCCTGTCTACCTTACCTGTGTGACCCTGGAAAAGTCCCTTAATCCCTTTAGATCTCAGTTTCCTCCTCTATAAAATGAGAGGACTGGCCTCTCAGGTCTCTTTCAGCTCTCAGTCTATAAGGCTATCTCTAGCAGCTCTAAGCTTTTCAGGAGAACACATTAGCCACAAGTGAGACCCACAGATAAGAGTTTGCAGTTAAATTATCAGGTGAGGAGGAGGAGGAATATATTAGAGGGGATGATTATAAAATAGTCATAAATCTAAAATTATCTGCACTAGCCATTCACCTTAAAATTCAACATAGAAACCATTCAAGATATACGATGGTAAATTTAGACTTTAATTATCCTATTTTAAGTTAATGGGGCTGGGGGTGGTGGCACTCCTCACATTCCAACATTTGCCAGACAAAGTCCAAAATCAAGAAATAGGCAAATTATATTTCAGCTAAAATGTCAAAAATTTTACATCCCAGATGTTTTAGCTTCTCAACTACAAGAAAAAATTCTCACCAAATACATCTGGCAACACTCCAGAAACTTCTTCCCCAAAGCAGTCTTGTGTGGGAGTGTTATTATGTGCAATGCTGTTAATCATTGTGATTTGCTGAGGAGGCTGTACTTTGAGGACCAGCTTTATTGAGAATCACTTCTTTGATCACCATTCTTCATTAGGCATGGATCACTAATTGGGGCCTAGTGTAGGGGAATACAGTGCTGGATCTAGATTCTTGAAGGCCTAGATTAAAATACAACCAGGGCCACTTTTTTCTAGCTTTGTGACCATAGGTTATATTTAACTTCTCTATGCCTTAATTTCCATTTCTGTAAAATGTAGTCAAGTAATAGCATCTACCTCATGGGATTAAATAAGATAATGCAGACAAATTACATATTGTTACCAATTAATCAACACCTATTTATTGTCAGGTACAGGAACTACAAAGACAAAAGGGAAACCATCCCTGTCCTCGAGGAGCTTACATTCCATATCACTACTGCTATTTAAAGAAAATAAAGATCTTAATTGACACTAGGTATTCTTCCTATAATCCCTGAGAAGCGTCTTTCTTTCCAACATCAGAGTACCTAAGGCACAAAACATTAAACTATTCAGTAGTTGTTGTATTCAGCACTCTGGTAATTCTTTCCAATTTGTCCAAAGCGTTTAAATAAAAATGAATATACAAGATGGTGGAGTAGGGGAGCACTCAGCAGAGCTCTCCCAACATTATTCTCCAAACCGCTTTAAAACAATACCTCAAATTGAATTCTGGAGTACCAGAATGAATAAAAGGTCAGAGTAAGACATTCTTGCAAACCAAGACAATATAGGAAGCCAGAAAAAAGATATTTGTGACATGGGGGTGGAGCTTAGCTTAGAGCCCACATGGATGAAACACCAGTGGTGGGATGATGTGACGGTGAAAGAGACAGCAGTAGCTTTGGGGACTCTCAAACCAGAAATGGTAAGGGGACCAGGCAACTGATGAGAAAGAGATGACAGAATATCCCTTTGCTAACACAGGACATAAAACCAGAATCTGTTTGGAAAACCCACTGTCTATACCCACTTTGGGGTCATAGGTCAGGGGCAGAGAGGTACACTTTTGATCAAGAGAGAGTGAAAGCCCTGAGGGGCAGTAGCACTTTTGGTCCTAAGGTATCAGGACCCTAAGGAGCAGTATTACTTCCAGCCCCAAGAAAGGAGGGGCCCTGAGAAGCAGGGCTGATTGCAATCCCAAGGGATAAGGGATTCTTCTTGGGTAAGGAACAGAGTGTAAAACAAGACAGCTGTGATCAGACCTCTCACCAGATCACATCATCTTGGAATCAATGAAAAATTCCAAAGCCCCAGAACTAGCTCTGAGAACAGCAGCACTCAAAAAGTCAAAGTCTAAAACTTGAGACAGAGCTCCCCCTTCTACCCTGCCCATGCTGGGAACACAGCCTGACATTAATATAAAGTTCCAAATTAAGATATAGGGTGGAAGAACAAGCAAACAACAACAACAAAACCAGACTGACCAAAGAAACCTATTATAATGACAGGGAAGATCAAAACACAAACTCAGAAGAAGACAATGAAGTCGAAACAGCTACAAGCAAAGCCTTCAAGAAAAAGACAATTAATTGGACAGAAGCCCAACAAAAATTATTAGAAGAACTAAGAAATAATTTTCAAAATTATATAAGAACACTAAAGAAAAAATAAAGAAATGAAAGCAAAGGAAGAATATTATGAAGAGACAAATTAACAGCTTGGTAAAAGAGGCACAAAAATGCTGAAGAAAGTAACATCATGAAAAAAACAAACCAGAATTGGCCTAGTGGAAAAAGAGATACAAAAAGTCACTGATGACAAAAACTCCTGGGGGCGGCTAGGAGGCGCAGTGAGTAGAGCACCGGCCCTGGAGTCAGGAGGACCCGAGTTCAAATCCGGCCTCAGACACTTAACACAAAAACTAGCCGTGTGACCTTGGGCAAGTCACTTAACCCCCAACTGCCCTCCAAAAAGCAAAAAAAAAAACCAAAAAAACAAAAAAGCTCCTTAAAAGCAAGATTGTGCAAATGGAAAAAGAGGCAAAAAAATTCACTGAAAAGATAATTCCTTAAGCATTAGAATTGGCCGAGTGGAAGCAAATGACTCTAAGAGAAACCAATAAACAACAAAACAACATCAAAAGACTGAAAACAGAAAAGGAAGAAAATGTGAACTATCTCACTGAAAAACAACTGTCCCGGAAAAAAGATCAAGGAGAGATAATTTAAGAATTATTGGAATAACTGAAAGCCACAATCAAATAAAGAGCCTATACACCATAAAATTATCATGGTAAGCTGCCCTGATATTCTAGTACCTGAGGGTAAAATAGAAATTGAAAGAATTCACTGATCATCACCTGAAAGATATCCCAAAATGAAAACCGCCAGGAACGTACAGCCAACTTCCAGACCTCCCAGGTCAAAGACGATATACTTCAAGGAGTCAGGGGAAAAAATTCATTTAAATTTCATGGAGCCACAGTCAGTATCACATAAGATTTAGCAGATACCGCATTAAAGGAGCGGAGTACTTGGAACATGACATTCCAGAAGGCAGAAGAGCTAGGATTACAACCAAAATTAACCTATCAAGCAAAACTGAGAATAACTGACAAAGCAAAAGCAAAAATAGATCTAATTAAAAGGAGATTAGAACAGAAAGGAAGATACCTTTTTCTCAGCCAGGTCAATATAATAAATTCTGCCTAAATGAATTTACTTACTCGGTGCACTATCTAACAATTATTTTATAGAGCTAGAAAAAGTTAATTACAAAATTAATTGGAAAGAACAATAACAATATCAAGATAATCAATGAGAAAAAAAAGTAAAAAGGAAGCTGTCCCAGCAGTACCAGATTTTAAGTTACTTTACAAAGTGATAATCATCGAAACAATCTGGTACTGGTTAAGAAATTGGGTGGTCAATCAGTGGAGTAGTCTGAGTACACTTTACACAGTAGTAAATGACCAATGTAATGTACTGTTTGATAAATCCAAAGATCTAAGCTTTGGGGGTAAGAACTCACTATGTGATGAAGACTGCTGGGAAAAATGGAAAGCAATTTGACTGAAAATAGGCATAGACCAGCATTTCACACCATATACCAAGATCAGGTCAAAAATGAGTAAATGATTTAGACATAAATAGTTATATCATGAGTAAATTAGGGGAGCATATAAAAATGTACCTATGGATAAGAGAAGAGTTTATGTCCAAAACAAGAGATAGAAGAGATTATGGGAAGTAAAATCTATACTTTTGATTAGATTAAAAAGCTTTTGCATAAACAAAACTAAAGAAGCAAAACTTAGAAGGAAAATAGGGAGCATTTTTGCAGCAAGTTTCTCTGATAAAGGTCTTATTTCTGAAATATATAGGGAAGTGGAACACATTTATAAAAATAAGAGCCATTTCCTGGTTGAAAAATAGTGAAAACATATGAACAGGCAGTTTTCAGATGAGAAAATCAAATCTATCTATAGTCATATGAAAAAAATACTCGAAATCACTACTGATTACAGAAATGCAAATCCAAGCAACTCTGACATACCACCTCACACCTATCAGATTGATTGGCTAACATGACAGAAAAAAAAAGACAAATGCTGGAGTGGCTGTAGAAAAATTGGGACACTAATGCACTACTGGGGGAGTTGTGAACTAGTCCAACCATTCTGCAGAACAATTTGAAACTACACCCAAAGGGCTATAAAACTGTGCCTTCCCTTTGACCCAGCAATGTGAACAATAGATCAGTATTGCAGAGGGATCAAATAAAAGGGGAAAGGATCTATTTATACAAAAACATTTAGAGTAGCTCATATTTGTGGTGGCAAAGAATTGGAACTTTAATGGATGCCCATCCATTGGAGAATGATTGAACAAGTTGTGATATGTGATTATGATGGAATACTATGGTGTTCCATAGAAATGATGAGCATTATGATCTTCAGAAAAACCTGAGAAGACTTGCATGAATTGATGCAAAGTGAAGTGAGTGGAATACGAGAATACTGTACACATTAACAGAAATATTATAAGGATTATCAATTGTGAAAGACTTAGCTACTCTGATCAAGACAATTCCAAATGACCTATGCTGAAAAATGATATTCACCTCCAGAAATAGACTGATGAACTCTGAGAGAGATTGAAATATACTTTTTTTTTCCTTTTTGGAGGGGGGAAGGTAGGACTATTGGGGTTAAGTGACTTGCCCAAGTTCACATGGCTAGTTTTTGTGTTAAGTGTCTGACAACAGATTTGAATTCAGGTTCTCCTGACTCCAGGGCTGGTGCTCTATTCACTGAGCCACCTAGCCACCCCTGAAGCATACTTTTTTTTTAAAAGAAAATTTTATTTATTTTTATTGTCTAATTTTGTTTGTTTCATTTTGCAACATGGTTAATATCAAAATGTTTTGTATGACCTCACATATATAATCAAAATCAAGTTGCTTGCCTTCTCAAGGTGGAGGGCAAGGTGAGAGGAAGAGAGAGAAACTTGAACTCAAAATTTTAAAAAATTATTAAAATTTTACATATAATTGGAAAACACTTAATAAAGTAATTTTAAAAAATGAATATAATTCATAGTCTGCCCCTCTTTAGGAAAATCTCTTATACAAAAACAAAATGGATAACAGAGTTAAGCCGGTTACAAAAGAAAACAATTTTTTTTTTACAAAATAATTTGCCTCAGGACTCTTTTTTAAAGAATTCCTTTAAATAATAAGCTCAGTGTATGATAAATGGACTTGCAAGCATTTTTTTAGTTAAAAAATAAAATAAGTTGAAATTATCTTTTCATTTATGCATATCTCGTTTCTTCCACCCTCAGAAGGCTGCACATTTTATTCAACCTAGTCTGTTTAATTTTGTGGTTTTGTCATAGTACCAGACAAGGAACAGATCAGCATTTTGGAATTCCTTTTTCTTATTTTTCTTTTTCAGTCTGATTATTTTTCTAGTTGGGATGCCTCTCTCTGCTCCACATTCAGTATGTTGTCCTATGAAGGCACTCTTACTATGAATGACAGAGAAGCCAAGTACATATTTTCCCAAGGGTCAGTTCCAGATTTGGTCTCCCAAAGGGAAAATATCTCAATTCCTCCAGGCACACTCTAATAGCAACCCCATTTTCACAGCTTCATTTTGTTATAACACCTGACTTGCTTTGCCTCTGCCAGTCTTCCTGAAGGGAATGCTGAATGCAGAATGAAATAGCTGGGATTGTGGGTTTGTTTTTTTCCAGTTGGGTTACACTGGAAACCATTGTCTTCATTATTTTTTGAACTAGAATTTGAGTCTGGATATTCAAAATACAGAAGTGTCTGTTTTAATATGGAAAAA
Source organism: Pseudocheirus occidentalis (assembly GCA_028646575.1). Classification (NCBI taxonomy): domain Eukaryota; kingdom Metazoa; phylum Chordata; class Mammalia; order Diprotodontia; family Pseudocheiridae; genus Pseudocheirus; species Pseudocheirus occidentalis. The sequence goes on along the minus strand of CM053595.1, from coordinate 39,980,486 downwards.
TGCCATACCAATAACGCTGGGCATTTGTTATCCCAGGCAATTATTTATTGACTCATTCTTTCCCACTTCTTCCTCTGCCTCAGTTCTCTCCCTTTTGCTCTCTCAGTTGAAATGCTTCCATGCAGCAAAATAAACGCAAAGACTCTTCTTGAAATAGGCTGAAAAACTGACATTCGCAGGAAAAAAAAAACCAGTTAATCTTTAAAAGGCTTGATTGAACTTGTAATCATAAAAGGCACAGTCGGGCCATTTCCTCTATTCCTTCCACATTATATATTTCATCCTCTATCCCACGTGCCTAAAACTACAAAACAGAAAATGGCTAGCCTCAGTCCATTCATATTGGTTCTATTCCCTAAAACAGAGTTAGCACTATTACCACTAAAGGACCAAGGAGTATTCACAAGAGTTAGTATAGTGACTATATGAATGTATATGTGTGTACATATGTACACACATATGTAGCAGCATGCACACAACACAGTAAGAACATGGACATTATAATAAAAGTCATCAAAAGGGAGCAACAAAAGCTCCAAAAGTAGCATGAAAGGTATAGAAGTTTATGATTAATCTTCATATGTCTCATTTTCAAGATGAATCTAAATGTGGATCAAATGAGATGATGTATGGAAGACACTTTGCAGATGCCAAAGCCCTAAATAAATTCAATCGTTGTTGTCCACCAATATGGAACTGTCAAAGGATCGGTTGCCATTCAGTTTGCTTATACATTATTAAATGATATTTCTTCCTTTCTCGTATTTGTATCCTTTTGGTGGGTATCAGTGAAAATATGCTTGTTATATTGAGCAACCTGTAGAGGATCCTTCAAAATAAGCTAGTGTCTGGTAAGTAACCGGAACATCATTAGGCTTTGCATACTTTGACCATGTCCACTGGCCAAGGTGATCAGGGCTTGGACCCAGATTAGGGCTTTCCTGATATGTTACCACAAAGTTTATCTCCTCCACCAGTTTCCATAAAGGATTCCCTAGGCACACTTCTTTCTGTGGGGAGGAAGCCACCACACTTGTGGTTGGACTGGTTTTTGTGACACACCTTTACCTCATCATCCTCTGCTACACTGCCACTGTTACCTGCTCCCCTCAATTGTTTTTATTTCAGATAAAAACATAAGTAGACATACTGAGGTATCAAACTACATGTTACAAGTCATCCAGAAGCAAGATAGATAAATGGGGGGAGAAAAAGAGGGGAAGAGGAAAGATATACACACACATACATATTTACACACAGACATATATACACAAATATGCATATTTTTGTGTATATGTATATGTATATGTATATGTATATGTATATGTATATGTATATGTATATAGACACTGAAGCAAAGGTATCTCCCTCAGATCTCAGAAATTTTCAAGCTAGAGCAGGCTAATCAGATAACTAGACCTAGTTAGTACCTCCATAACTTTAATTTACTTCACCTTTGGCTATGTAACAGTTGAAGAAGAGTTGTGACAGCAAGTAGGGATATTTCTCTGTCTTGAAGTCACATGAATGTAACAAAAGAAATAACTTTCACTGTGTTTTTTATATCTGATTAGCCCATTGATATTGAAGAGTTTCATGAGAAGATACAGTTTCAAATGTACCAGAAGAAGAGGATCTTTTCAGATGGCTAGGGGCAAACTTCACCAAATCACTGTCTCTTCACAAACTATTTCTCCTGGGACCTGAAATCCAGAGTTAGTAAAAGTACAGGAAGGAAGAAGGATCATTTATGCTACAAGAGCCTGAATGTGAGCTTGGTGGAACTGAAAAGGATCTCTTTCAAAAAAGAGCCAGCTTAGAATATGCACATGGTAGGTCAGTCAGTAAGCATTTATTAGGCACTTTCTTTTATATACCAGGCAGTGTTCTAAAAGCTAGGGATACAAAGAAAATCCCCCCAAACCAGTTCTTGTCCTCAAAGAGCTCACATTCTAATGGGAGAGACCAAAAGTAAACAAATTACACACACATATACATATATGTACAGACATACACAGTACATGCAAAATAACAAGAAACAATTAGTGGAGAAGGCAACAGAATTAAGAGGGATTATAAAAAACTCTTGTAGAAGGTGGGATTTTAGTTGGAACTTGAAGGAAACCAGAGAAGTCAGGAGGTTGGGCATGACAGTCAGAGAAAATGCCTGGAGCCAATAGCAAGAATGTCTTGTTCATGGAACAACAGGAAGGGCAATGGTGTGTGTGTGTGTGTGTGTGTGTGTGTGTGTGTGTGTGTGTGTGAGTGTGTGTCTTGGATTTGGGGGTATAGGAGTAGTAAGGCGTAAGAAGTCTAGAAAAGTAGAAGAGGGCTAGGTTATGGAGGTTTTAAAGGACTTTCTATATTTGGTCCTAGAGTTTCTTAGCATCAGGATAGGAACTAGAACCATGATTTCATTGGTATGGGGAACTCCCAGAGGAGAAAACTTACTCTAGTAATGAAGGCTGGCACCTTTTCTTTGTCAAAGAACCTTGCTTTAAGCACAAGCTTGCCAGAAACCATTTCATTTCATTTTTTTCTAATTCTAGGCATTTCTGCTTAGACATCCAAAAATAGACACAATTTCTCCAGGTCTATGAAAATCACTTTCACACAAGCCATTTTGGAGTTATAATTTATTGTATTTTAAACCAATGACAAAACTATAGTCAAAGTCAGGCAAAGATGTAGCCTTTATGTAACAGTATCAAAACAATAGTAAATTGAAATGATGATCATGTACTCCAGAGACTCATTTTTCTAATACCATTCAATCCTTCTTTTACTACTCCTTTTAAGGATTCTCCTTTCCACTTGGTCAAAGGTGAACTCAAGAGTAGCTTCCATTAACTAAAGTAATCAAAGACTTCTTCCTTATCCCTATTGATTACCCTGATTGAGTCAAATCATGGAGAAATGGGGTTCTGTTTTTAAATAGAAGGACCTCCTGCCCTTGCTTGGTCACCATTCTAACTCTACACTCAGGGAAAACAAAGTTCTCACCTGAACTTTTACCCACTTTCCACAAAGAAAGCGTTTATGCTTTTGGTAAGGGGAGCGGGGATTTAGTTCACTACATTGTTTTCCAAGAAGTGTAAGTAAAGTTTAGGTTTTAAGCTTTTTAAGCTTTTTTTTTAGTTTCATTAAAGTAACTTCAGAAAGGACTTCAGACAAAGAAGTATTTATTTTCTAATTTTTGTAAAAGACAAAATGGGCTCTAGTATGCTTCTATATCTATAACTTATAGTCTATAAGAGTTGCCTTGATTATTGAGAAGTTAAATGACTTGCCCAGGGTCACATAGCTATGTGATGACAGGTTGAGCCCAGAGGTCAGCTCTCTATCCACTAAACACAACATATCATAATATGTATGTCTTATACATACACACAGTAATTAACTTATTGTTGCCAGATCTGCCATTTATTGCCAGTTTCTTATTCTAATATTCCCTCATGAGTCCCACTTCATCTCAAGTTTTCTTTTCTATATGGATTACATTATCAATATATCATTAGGGGGCAGCTAGGTGTAATGCCATGCATTAAGCAGATTCCCAAAAGAATACTACTGTGAACAGCTTTTAAGGTTTGGATTACACATAATAGTGAACACTCTGTTTATTCCATTACAAATCAAGGCAAACATTCACAATATAATATTCACAACATTACGTCTTATCACAGAAAGTCACAATATAGTGTTTATAACCGCTTAACATTAGAACGGCCACACAGTTTTCACTACAGTGTAGAACAAGGAACAGAAGAATAATCATCTGGTTTCCCTAAGGGGGAAACCCTCTTTACTTAATCATTCAGTCAGTTCACAATACAATAATCAAACTTCCACTCATGGGGCAACCATTAACTTAATCAGTCACTAATCTAGATTCACAATTACTAAATATCATTAATCACAAATACAGTCATTAGAAAACCACACAAAGCCTTCACCCCTTGGTGTCCAGCAAACCTCAGTTTCCTCCAAGGGGAGGCTTTTTCTTTATCTTGACTCTGGATGGCCTCTCTGATCCCCTTGGATCCCCTTCCATGGTCCCAGCTCCCTCCTGAATCCACCAAACAGTCACCTGGATTCAGAAGCAGACAGCTACCAGGTTCTCCTGCAGTCCTCAGAGGTAGACAGCTCCTAGGTCCTTGTTCAGTCCTCAGGGCAGTCCCTGGCACACACTGAAGTTCACAGGGTCCAG
>CM053595.1:39864721-39976176 GCA_028646575.1 Pseudocheirus occidentalis | reverse complement strand
AACTCAAGGATCAGCCAGGCCATGAACAAAGTCTTATCCTGGTCATGCTTCTTCAGTCCTCCAGCAGTTCAGCTGGCCCTAGCACCCAGAAGGAATATCGGCCTTCACCAGATTCTGGTCTCAGGAAAACTCCATCTCTTTTCTCAGTCAGCTTCCAGATGCTGGGAGAGAATCTCTCAATCTCTCTCTGTCTCTCTCTCTGTCTCTGTCTCTCTCTCTGTCTCTTCTGTCTCTGTCTGTCTCTGTCTCTCTGTTTCTCTCTGTCTCTGTCTCTCTCTGTCTCTGTCTGTCTCTCTCTCTCTGTGTCTCTCTCTGTTTCTGTCTCTCTGTCTCTGTCTCTGTCTCTGTCTCTCTCTCTCTCTCTCATGAATACTCCAACTTACTTCTTCAGTCCACCAGCCCAGCTCCCAGATTCTGAAACAATCCTGCTTCCTCCAATAGGAAAATTCCAATTCTGTCTCTCTGTCTCTGGAATTCTTGCTTATATACATACAATGGCCTCTTGTCTCAGTCAATACCCTTCTTCTGCTTCAACAGGGGAGTTCACATCCTCTCAACAGGAGACAGGGCTCATACCTTCATACTTAGCCCTAAGTTATTGAATGCTACTTAGCCCTAAGTTACTAAGTGCTAAGTATGTGCTAAACTGATTGGTATTACACTAGGTGGCACATGGATAGAGCACCCACCATGGACTCAGGAGGACTTGAGTTCAAATCTGCCCTGTGACACTTACTAGCTATGTGACTCTAGGCAAATTGCTTAATCCTGACCACTTCCCCCCTGAAAATACATATACACCTCAATATCATCAGGCAAATGAGTGTTAGGGGGTGTTGCTGCTGGGTGATTGCTGTTGTTGTTGGGTGATTGCTGTTGTTGTTGGGTGATTGCTGTTGTTGTTGTTTTTAATGTAGATTAAGATAGATTTTGACTTTTTCCTTCTCACTCTCTCTCATTTTCCTTCCCATGCTTTTGTTGCCTGCCTAGCTAGGTTTGGGGTGTCAGTCCACAGCATGGAACAGAACGGCAGCAACCAGTCCCCCACAGAAAGGAAGTCACAGTTCTGCCCTTGTTCCTACAGTAAGTAAGCCAGAAACAGTGTGTCTAATTAATGGGTATGTATGACTTGAAGACTAGCAGAAACAGACAGCTGGGGTCATGAGGAGAAACGAGAGGCTTATCTGGTGAGGAGTCAGCCCAATTAGGATAAACTCCTTCAAAGGCCACACTGTAGTGTGTATGTATATAAAAGTCTATATATATATGCATAGAAAAACACACAGGTCAGGTACACGTGCATATACATACATATATACTCTGCATATATATATATATATCCATATATTTCTTATATATTACATGTATACATTTCTTATTTGTAATACATTTTAAGGCTTTTTTTATTTTTACATTACTAACATTCTCCAATCTATGTCTTTCAGAAAATCATCCTTTATAACAAAGAACAAAAAAGAAAGGGAAGAAGTTTTATGAAACTAATCAAGACACTGAAAAATCACACACACACATACACACATATAGCAGATGGATAGATAGATAGATAGATAGATAGATAGATAGATAGATAGATAGATAGATAGATAGAAAGAAAGAATTTGCCTGGGTATATTTAAATAACTTCTAAAATATAATAAGGGGAATAAGTGTTTATCAAGCACCTACTATTCATGTTTTAAAGTTGAGGCAACTAAAGCAAACATACGCTAAGTGACTTTTCCAGGGTCACATAGTGAAGAAGCATCTGAGGTTGGATTTGAATTCAGGTCCTCCAAGTCTAGCACCCTATCCATTGTGCCAACCAGCTACTCATGTGTATTGTCTACAGTAGAATTCATTTATATACAGTGGATTCATTTATGTAAGTATTGCCTCTAATGATGATTGCCACTTATCCCTGCCTTCTCATTCTGTCTCATCCTGATCTATGTTCTTCTCTAGATCCTCCACAGAAAATCTACTCAGCATGCCAGAGGGGTTTCTGCATAATAGCTGCACATTCTGCTGAGGACAGCACTTGGGATGTCTATCTGTGGTCCTACTCTTTTGCTACATGGTGGACACTACTTTTCTCATCTTGCCCGTTCAGGATAATATCTTTGGCACCACTTCCTATGAACAGGTCATGATTCATTATATGCTTTAGCATGCTTATACCAACAATGCATCTCTCTATTGTCCTTCAGGTTACTCTCAATATTGATCCTTTAGACATAGCATTATGCCATGATTTGAAACTATAGATCATCCCTGGAAGGATCTGCATGTTAAAACAACTGGTTTAATGGTGTCAGGGAACAAATTGGAATCACGGAAAGAACTGTAAAATTATCCAAATACAATCCAGCTTTCTTTGTTTTCCTTTCTATTCAATTCTAGGCCCAGTTCATTGTCCAAAGACAGTGCCTGTCTATGAGATTTGTACTAATGGACTAACTCATTGCAGTTCCCATCTAATTGTATGACCTAATCTAGGCTGTGGGAATTCTTCATCCATTTGCTCTTTTTTTCTATACTGAATATCAGGGTAATATGTTTTTGGTGCATGTGTGCGTGCATGTGTATGTGGTTTTAGATGTCATTTAGAAAGCTATGCCATATTCTGAGGATTGATATAGCATTGATTTCAAATAATTTCAAATTTGTAATGATCTCATATTTATCACGATAACTGACCTACTTCTCTGCTATTTCTGAAACAGAGTACAACTGAAAGGTTTCCTGATCAATCACCTTTCCCCTACCAAAAAAAAATCAATAGCCCACAAATAGCAATATATATATTGATCATTAATTAAATTTTATTATTATTTTTTTGGGCCTTTCTAGTTTTCAGTTAAAGCTGATCTGTAAGTATTCAACTATTTATTAAATCATTTAGTCAGAAGGGGGAAAAAAAGAATGCCTCAGTTATTACAATAAGGAAAAGAAAACCAAACAGAAATTTCCTATTCTGCTTTATAACATTAGCTTACTTCCTTACCCTAATTCCCTACCTTGCTCTGTAGTTCAATAGTATGATCAGAACCAAAAATTCATTTTCTCAGGTGTTCTCAATGGATGTTTTCTTTGAGGGCAGGGATAAGTATAATTCCTCTTGAAAACATTAAGTATGCTGTACTCTATAGCAGGTTGAGTGTGCACAGTGATGAGGGAGCAGCAGTAAGTTCCCATCTAAAACATACTTGTCTGGATATGGGGGTTCAAAGTGATGTGCTACTGGGAAGAATAGGAAAATTATAAGGATTTTTTTTAACTTTTAAGGAGAACAAACTATAGAACAATCTTGGAAGTGTAAATGTTAGATGTGTACTTCAGAACCGATGGTAATATGGTTTCATTTTTATGATAAATGTGTTTTATAATATCTAAATAAGGATTCTTTTTTTCCCCTTAAGATTCACATTTTGGAGTGTTGATTTGAGAAGGCAGCCGGCTTGCTACCAAAGCGTATGGATGTGAGCCACACAAATGCATGCTTCAAAATAATCGGGAACTAAAGTCATCTTCAAAAGGCTATTGAAGTAAGTTACTGAGCTAACTAGTTAGATGACACAGAAGACATTGGCTCAAATTTTATTAAATTGTTATGGTATTAATAAAATGCACTCCTAAAAGAACTTTTATGTGAACATCTGCTTTAATGACAAGCATTGCTCCTCTTTTATTTGCACATGGGGAAAGTGAGGTAGGATGATTAAATGACTCACTGAAGGCCATACATCAAGCAAGAGATAGAGTCAGGGCCAATATAAATCTCATTTACATGAAGCTGAATATATCATCAAAACAGCATTACTCTTCATGCCTGACCTTCTGCACTAGCACTTTTAATCACGCATGTGAATCCAAGATGTAAAATAGTCTACAATGAGGGATGATTTACTGTGAATCACAGTAAAAAATGCTGTAATGGTCCTTTAAATGAAACCTTCTTTAAATTGTGTAAATAATGCTCAATTCTCTTTGCTTGAGGCAGGAGGGACAGAAAAGCGGAGTCTAAGGAGGATGTGAATTGGTGGTCTTTGAATGGGGTGATGGCAAAGGTAGAGATGGAAGGGAGATGCACGTTTTGAGGTTTAAGTCTGAAAACAATTTTGTGTTAGCTAAAATTCATTTTTAAATGAGTAAATTAATAATTTATATCAATGCAATATGCTATGAATTTATACTATGAATTTCAAATACATATTTTAAATTAATATTCCCAGTATAACATATGTTGTTGTTGTTGCTGTTCAATTGTTCCAGTTGCATCTGACTCTGTGATCCCATTTGGAGTTTTCTTGATGAAGATACTGGTTTGCCATTTCCTTCTCTAGCTCATTTCACAGTCGAGGAAAATGAGGCAAAAGGGTTAGGTGACTTGCCCAGAGCTGGATTTGAACCCAGGTTTTTTTCTGGCTCCAGTCCTGGCATTATCCACTATGCCACCCTAATTTATATGCTGCCCTAATTTATATGTACCTACATACTGGTGAAAGACAGAAATCTAAAAACAGATATGAAACTTATACAAATATATAAGACCGAGAAGGTGGCCCATCATAGCAGACAAAGCATTAGTTTCAGAGTTGGAAAAATTTGGGTTTGAATTCCAATTTTGATATATCTTCAACATGTTTCTGAGAAAGTCACTTGTACTCATCCTGTCCTAGGAAACTCTCTAAATAAAACCCTGTAAGTTGCAGAAAAGGTGCTGACCTGGATGGCAGAGTGTTTTCTCATCTGGGACCTCCCTTTGCCAATGAAATTATAATCCTGGTTTGTATTCTCTCCAAAACTAAGAACTATTCCCCAGCAGATGAATATTCAAACAATATGAATGATTTTCAAAAGATACATTGAAAACTACTAATCACCATTTAAAAACATGTTCCTCATATAAATTGAAACAACTCTGAGGTTTCAAGTCACACTCTGGCAAAGATGGCAAAAAAAAAAATCCAAAAAAACAACCTTCAACAATCAGTGTTGGAGGAGTCTGGGAACAAAAAGCCTTTTAATAGACTGGTGGTGGAGCCATGAACTTCTTTCAACTATTCTAGATATCAACATGGAGTAAAAAAAAAAAAAAAAAAAAAAGTTATCAAATTGGCCCTATCTTTTGACCTAATCATCTCATTACTAAGTAAATGCCCCCAAGGAAATAAAAAAAAACCCCAACAGAATAAAGGTCAAGATCTTCAGTATTTTTGGTGAGACCAAATAACTTGAAACAAAGTGGGAGCCTGTGATAAAACTGTCATGTGTGAGCAAAACGGAATATTATTGTGTTTTATTAACAACAAATATGAGGAATTCAGAAAAACAGAGGAAGATTTTTCTAAATTGATACAGAATTTATAAAGATATCTAATAATAACATTGTATGAAATGAAAACAATAGTATAAATGTAAAGATTAATGAAAGTAAGGTGAACTCTAAGTAAGTGACAAATCTGTGATGGTTCTGGAGAAGAGATAAAGAAACATCTTATCCTCACTCCAATAAAATGGGAAAACGACTATGGCAGAATATTGTAGAACTTATTCAATCTCTGAGCATATTTTTCTTTCACTATTTTTCTCTGTTTTAAAGGATGATTCAGTCTGAAAGGGGCAAAGATTGGCAGTTTTTCTCATCAGAAATGACTGAGATATAATAACAAAATGTGTGGAGAAAATTTAAAAATTAAAAAAAATTTTAAATTAATCAACATATCATTAGTATAATCCTTAGAGGATATTTTATAATAATACTAGTTAGTTTTGTGCAGTAAAAAGCATATTTCAAAACTTATGTCACTGATCCTGAGAAGAGCCTTATAAGGGAGAACAGACAGGTATTAAATTCATTTTAAAAATAAGAAAATTCCCAAGATATGGTGAGTTCCCCCAAGTGACACAGAGAGTGAATAACAGAGTAGAAATAAGGCTCCAGGTCTCTAGAGTCTAAATCCTGTGCCCTTTCTACTAAGTTAAAATTGTCCTATTCACTGGTTCAGTAAATGAGGTTATATTAATAGAATTTATGTTTATTTAATAAGACTAAAATTTGAAAAAAATACTTGTTACTGTTTTCTAGTTCAAAAAATTATATCAGTTTCTCTACAGTGTGCCATGTGTTGGGGGGCAAAGTGTATGTGTGATTTGAGGCCTAGCCTAGCTAAGTTTGGAGATGCTTGATACCAAACTGACTACAGGATGGTAAACTTTTCAACTAGGACAACTCACAGAGACTATCCTACTAAGTTGTAGAAGCACTATGGTTTATATTGATGGAGGCAGTAACCATACTGAGGAAAAGTATGCTTTCATAAAATTCTAAAGTATAAATTGCTATGACGAGGGAATTCTTTACCTTAGTGTCAAACCTACTGGAGAAGAATCTCAATGCTCTTAGGTTGGCTGGTCTTTGAACAGCAGATATTCTCCATTGCTGGAACTGAAATGAAAATCTTTTTGGTGACATCAAATCTGCCTCAGCTTACTCTCCATTAAGTAAAATTCAGATATCACCACAGATACTAGATATGTCATACAATATGTCGGTGCCTCAGTTCCCTCACTGAGAAAATTGAAGAGGTTGAACTCTATAGACTTTGAAGTACCTTCCTGCTTCAAAGTTATGTTCCTATAAACTTGGAAAAGTCTAGCTACTGGCCTTAATATTCTTGCCAGAACATTATGACTCTAAGGACTCATCTTAACCATGAATTTGCTGTCTCCATCAATTTCATTACAGCCCATGCAGATAATCTAAATGGATTGGGGACAAATTGCACCAGCTACAATATTAGGTGTAAGTGCCTAACGCAAGATTCATAGCAACCTCGGGAAACCTATGACATTAGCTGGTCTTTGTTTACAAAAAGGGAAGATAGCTTCAGTCTGTACAAATCCCAGAGCAACTTTTTTTTTTGGCCAAGGAGATTAACAGAGTACAGCTGATAAATTACTTATTGAAAATGTAATGCTCAAAGCAGTAACCACAATACAATAATTATTGGACTTGATTAAAAGTAAAAATAAATCAGTCTCTTGCTTCTCTCTCTTCCCATTAGTACATACTTGATGAAAAGAGAGGTACCTCACAGCCAATTTTTTTCCATAATTCTGCATTGTAACAAACAAAGGTAAAATCAAAAATCATGCAAGCAGTGAAGTATAAGCTTTTCCCCATTATTCTTAGAAGGATGAGGACAGCACCAATTAAAAACAAGTCCCCATGAAGCTCTTAGCAAATGTGGTTCTTTTAACCCCTTGGTAGTACAATCTTTTTATTAAGCAGAAAAGCGTCAGAAGTGCCACAGCTCATAAATCATCAGGACTTCTGGGGAAATCAATCTCTTTGTCTCAATTTAATTGTTACTGAACTGCTGTTAATGTCTTTAGCACAAGTGTCTCTGTTCATAGTGGCACAGACTAAATAAGCATAAAGTCTTTAAAAATTGTGCTGACAGTGCTGTCTTTTCCAAAAGTAACCAGAGAGCTGATGGATTAGAAATAAACTGGAGTCCTCAATATCATGGAACTAGTTATGTTTTAAATGAAGAAATGACTGTATTCTATACTTGTATGTGCTTGCCTCAATGCAACTTTTTCTCTACTGAGATACTTTGATTTTTTTTTATCATTTACGCTCTGAAATGCCAACAGTACACCATGCCTACAAAATACACTTTTATCCATTTTTTTTCAAGTCAGCATTCAAGTTAGAAAGTAAGTCATATCTCCAGATCTTGTTGTGTAAAGGTTGTACTCGCCACAGGCTTAACACAACGGTGGGAGACAGTATGGAAGGGATCGATAAAGTAGTATTACCCTTTGTGATAGTGAATCTCTGCAGGACATTCCAGCTTAACTCTGTTGTCTGCGCTAACACTCCATACTTACCCACTGGGAAAGTGCGCTAAAACATAGTAATAGACTAAGCAGACCCAGAGAAGATGTGAAAATCACTTCTTCCTCCTTGTTCTTGAGTTGTTTCAATAAAGCTATAGGAAAATCCAGACATCTTAAGAGAGATTTAAAATTTTAAGACAAATGTAAAATGCTCAGAAGGGCTTCTTCAAGGCATCATCCCAGAGCTTCCACGTTACTGTGGAGTTTCCTAAATTTATCTTCTTTTCCACCATCAACTTGTTACTTGTAGTTTTTTTAAATGACAGAAACTGTACACATTTCAGGAATGCAGCCTTTAATTAATTGTCCCACTTGCTTACCTGATGGGCTGGAAGAATATTGTTAAATTTCCTCTAAATTAAATTTTTATACCTTCCAATTTGTAACTGTAATCACAAAATTACAAGTATATAGTTCTAAATGCTATAAGACCTACTCATAGGATTGCCTGATTCTCATTAGTATTAATAGGACTAGCATACACAATGTGAGGGGGATGTTCTCAATCACTGAATTCTTCTCAAAAGTAACAATGAGGACCTAGTGTACTTTTTTTCTAATAAGTGCACTGAGATTTTAATTTAATTAAAAATACCTGACTGCTCCCTGACAAAGTTAATAAAGTTTTTTTTATTCCTTAACTGCCCTTGTAAGCAAGCAATTTTTTTTTTATCTTCAGCTTCCTTTCTGGTCGCACAGAATCTTTCACATCATATTTGAAGTTATTACCAAACACTGGGAATCTGTACTACTCTATTCCTCCATTATCCCTTCTCAAAACAGGCAAACGCATTTTTCCCTTAGTGCCCCAACACAAGGACCAGTGATGAAGGATGCTGCTACTTCCTGCTGAGAGGTTAGACTAATATGCAGAATATGACACGTGGCATCTGACATAACCAGTATGGGTACTGTATGCATATTTGTAACAAGGGTTATGTTTTTCTTTTTTTTTCCCCACAGGGAGAGGGTAGTGAGAGTATGGGGAAAAATGCTTGTTGACAATTTAAAAAAATTACCAGTGATATAATTTAAACTATTTGTATATATATATATATATATATATATAATATGGTGCCATCTACTTATGCCAACCAGAAATATTTCCTTTATCTTTTTTTGCATCACGTGAAACCTAGATTCCTCTGAAATTTTAGTGTTGCATAATTTTCAGTACTTATATCATCACTATGTTCATATGTAGTTCAATGAGAATATGAACAATACTCATTATGGTTAAGATTAAAATCATAAACATTAAATGTCACTAAATTACTTTAATTTTTGTTTCTGAGGCATTTTCACCATGAGTAGACAAAGGATATGACCAACTAGTTCTCAAAAGAAGAATTGGAAATTATTATCAATAACAATCCAAAAGAATAACAAGTAAAACACAAATCAAAATAACCCTGAGGTTTCACTTTGCACCCTGGAAATTGGCAAAGGTGACACAAGATGGGAATAATCAATGTTGGAGGAGCTGTGGAAAGATAGGTACACTAGTATACTATAGGCAAAGCCATGAATCAGTATGACCATTTTGAAAAGCAATTTGGAATTATACAAGTAGAACAATTAAAATATCTATACTCTATGAGCCAGAAATTCTATTACTAGGCTTAAACAACAAGAAGGCCATTGCTAAGAAGAAAGTTCCTATATATATATCACGGAAACTGTTTTTTGTTCTAGCAAAGGACTGGAAACAAACTAGATGCCTACCAGTTGGGAAATGGATAAAGAAATTGTGGTGAAAGAAAGTAATAGAATATTATTTTGCTGTAAGAAATGACAAATGATGGATACAGAGAAGCAAAAAGCCCCACAAAAACATTTACACAAACTGATGCAAAGTCAGCAGATTCAATTAAATAATATACAGAATGATCATGGTGGGGCGAGAGGGACAAAACCTCAAGTGAATAATGCAAACTTGTTAAGAACAAGTATGGCTCCAAAGAAAATATGAGAAGACACATGTATCTCATCTCTTTGTAGAAATGGGAGGTCCACAAATATTGTGCATTGAGCATATTTTCAAACTTTTATTCTGTTTTCCTCTTCTTTTATTTATTAATTTTTTTGATCTCTAAAAATTGTTAAATAGGACACTCTCTGGAAAGGGAAGGTAGAGGGCTTCTGGAAGAAATTATGGTGATGTAATAAAAGAAATTAATTTTAAAAATTCAAAACAATATAAAACATGCAACAAATGGCACTTTCCTTAAAATGACAAATAGCTTACATTTAAAGCTTAGAGCTACCACTATATATAATGGGAATAAACTAGAATCCTTTACAATGAAATCAGGGGTAAAATTAGAAAAAGTAAATTCAAAAAAGTTACTGATAGACCTGTAATTAGGAGAGAGAGAAATTAATTTTGATATGCAGCATGGTACAGTGGAAATGGAACTTCCTTTGGATATGGTGCCAAAAGACCTTGGTTCAAGTTTCAGTTCTACAACTTCTTGCCTATATGACCTAATATGAGTCACTTAACCTCTCTCCTCTGAATTTCCTAATTAAAAAAAGGTGGGGAGAGGGGTGGAAGAGGATAGTAGATGACCTTTAAAGTACCTTTCACCTCAAAATGTAAGAAAGTAAATATATCAGTCTTGTACTATGCCAGATACAACACAACACACATAAATAGCCTGGCCCCTGCTCTCTAATTTACTTTCTAAGTTATTGTGTTATATTTAACACTTTGCTAATTGCACTCCATGTAATTACAACATAGCTCTTTACACAAATCCCGATGATGACCTTTTTGCCTGACTTTGTCTTTAAACCCAAAGGGAACCAAATTCTCCTAACAAGTTGTTGGTTAATATTAACATATAAGACCAAAGTGGGTTATATATCTAGTTTCAATAATTAACTGAATGCCTATTTTAACCTCCTTGCCTAGAATTTTCCATCTCTTTATTCTGAGAAACCTTCTGAAGGATTTTCTGATTTAACTAAATTTAGTACACCATTAAATTACATTAGGTTGTTCATTCAAATCAATTCGTGGTTCATTCTGGCTTATCAAAACAAAATTATGAGCACAAAACATTTTAAGTAAGCATATAGGTGGCACAGTGGGTAGAATACTGGGCTTGGAATCAGGAAGACTCATCTTCATTAGTTCAAATCCAGCCTCAAACACTAGCTGTGTTACGTTGGGCAAGTCACGCTTTCCTCAGTTTCCCCATCAGTAAAATGGGCTAGAGAAGGAAATGGTAAATCACTCCATTATATATGCCAAAAAACCCCAACTGGGATCATGAAGGGTTGGACATGACTGAACAACAACAACAATCTTCCATTATATTTAATCTGTTTGAATGTATTTTGAATAGTTACATGCTACTGAAAGGCATTCCTTATTTCTTTTAATGGCTTCTAAAACTTTTTTAAAAATGAAAATAACGTGTTATGTACATTGTACAACATTTGTGTTGATTTCACTCACCACCTGCCCTGCTTCCGTGCTTTCTGGACCCACAGGTACTATCATATGATCCACCTAAGCTATCCCTCTTAAAGCTGAACTCTGTGTTATTTTCCCCAGTCAGAGAGTGAAGTCCTTGATATCACTATCTCTCTTTTCCTATTCATTTCCTCAGCTCTTAGCATAATACTTGGCTCACAGTAAGCCCTTACTAACTGTTATTCATTCGTTCGTTCATTCATTTTAAAGAACCACTAGCCTAGTATAATACTGTGTTAAAATGGCAGAAAGGAACTCAGATCTGTGATCAATACCAGAAACCAACTGGGTCTGAAGTGGTACTTGCTTCAGATGGCTGAGGATATGTCGCTGGAATAAATGAATAAGAACAAACACAATTGCCATAAAACATTAATGGTCATCTTTTTTTGTACGTGTGGGTGTTTAGACTTTTTGCATTTAGTGTATGTTTCTAATTCAGTCTCTTTGAATTACATTGGTATTATTTCATTGTCAAGAAACCAGAGTAAGTGCTTTCTTTGCCTCCGAGATCTATTTTAGAAGATAGTTAAGGAGAGTTCACATACTGTACACTTGGTGGTGTTTGTATTTCAAGGGGTGGGGGGAGGGAGAGTAAATCAAGAATGAGCCTCTTCCTAAAACACTGGTAATAAGAAAATCTTTCAAGATTATTATATACTTTAATTTTTTTTAAAAAAATATGTTTGGATCATTACAAAACATTAAGATAAGTTTGAAATGAATTTCAGCCCCAAAGTGGTTAACATTCATCATAGCTTTTCAAAGCAAAATTGGATTCTACTTTATCTGAAAACTTTCAAATGCAATATTACTTTTTCTTACATATACAGCCTGCAACTTACCTAGGGCACTATTTATCATTCGGACAACTTAAGTACACCACACACAAAAAAATCACCTTGAGACAAATGAGAAATTCTCTCTTGGGAAACTCAAAACTGTATTAAAATGATAAATAGCAAGTCTTCACTTTCCCTTCATTAACTTCAGCAGACATGTATGATGTACATAGAAAAAAAAACAAGGTTCAGACGTGCTCTTGGTCATAATAATCATCTTCAGCTTCTGTAGCGTCCAAAGTTTGCTCAGTTTTACAAAGACATCATGAACTATGTTAGATAACTCAGTACCCAGACGGGTCGTCCAATCATTCACCCAAGTGACCGAGCTAACCTAAGACCCCCTGCTCATGCCCCCACATACAATCCGAAGCACTTATTCCAAGGCAAGCTCCCAAAAATGAAATGAGTGAGGCTGCATCAGTATTCTCTCCACTCATCTTGGTAAAGTAGAGAGAAAGAAAGCAGAAACTTTATTTTTAGGAAGGCAGCAGTATCAAACTAAGAAGAGGAAAATTCCTATCTGTATTACAGTATACTCCATAGTTTCTTAAAAGGCCATTTCATCTCCCAAGCCTCAGAGTTATCCACACCAAACTGCTGGCCTATACAATACCATAAGTAACTATACTTTTTAAAGTAAACTAGCAAGAACCTATGAGCAGTGGGGTGAAATTAGTGCTTGATTTAGAGTCAGAGAACCTTGATTCAAATCCTGACTTCTCCCATTACTACGTGTGGCCTTGATACATGCCTCACCTGTAAAATTGAAGACTTGTACTAGACAACCTCTGTTTATCCCTTCTAACTCTAAGAAACTATGCTATAAGAATCAATAATGTAAAATAAATTAGTAGTTCAACAGGTATATATTGAATGCCTATTATACCACTGTTTGACCTAACCCCTCTACCTAGTCCACACACACCCCAAAAAAAGACCCAGGAGAAATTCCTCTCCCCTGAATTGTCACCTGCTCTGATAGATAAAAATACACAGCTAATGTCTGAACAAAGGAACTCAAAGAATGCTGCTACTGTACTCCTAGAAATCATTGTCACAACACCTCACTTTCTGAGAATGATCAGTCATGTAATAAATTGTGGTATATGGTAACAGTCATTTACATCCCGGGCCAGGAGAGAGATTAAAGGAAAGATATTTCTCTAGCCTCATAAAAGGAATCCTAAGGTATCCTGACATATCTTTATGAGAGCTTATCCTCTTGCCTAAGAAGAAGAAAAATCAGGTTTTATGTGAGTAATCTAACATCAGCTCCTCCCATTTGATATCTGCATGATTGACTACAAAGAGTTGTCTCTTTTTTTAAACACACACACACACACACACACCTTTCTATGTGTGAGTGTGAGTGTCGGAGTCAAGGTTGTTTGTTGTAAACCACAAGGTCCTAAAGAGCAGGAACAAGGTCTTATTAACAATGCATGGTTGCCAGCATGGTGGTGATGCTCAAGCAAGGGCCTGGTATATGTTTTTTTAATGACATGGTGATGAATGCCCTTATGTGCAAGGTATTGTGCTAGGCACTAGATAAAAGCTAAATCACAGCGACAAGCCTCCTTTGCTTTCGAGTTACTAGTCTGGGAAGAGACAACTGTGGTGCAGGCACATGGAATAAAACATTTTCCATTCTCTCTCCCTGCTCATCAACCTAGTCTCCATGGTGCAGAGCACAGGGGCCAATGGATGATGCAAATCATTATGGGGATATATTTCTGTAAAATATAGCTGTATGATAGCAACTAGAAACATTCATATTTTCACCAAATTTAGCATAATCTTCCCCATTGTAATTTCATACCACCTTAGAGATAAAAATGGAAGGAACCTCAGGGGTCTTCTAGTCTTACCCTTGCCCCAAGAACCAAAGTCACACAGGTGGCAGACACAGGATTTGAACCCAGATTAGTGGCACAGTAGAGTTCCAGGCCTGGAGTCAGGAAGACCAGAGTTAAAATCTGGCCTCAGATATTTACTAGCTGTGTTTCCTGGGCAAGTCACTTAACCCTGTTTGCCTCAGTTTTCTCATCTATAAAATGAAGAAATGGCAAACCACTCCAGAATCTTTGCCAAGAAAACCCGAAATGAGGTCACAAAGAGTTAGACATGAGAGAAATGAAGGAACAACAGTCTCTAACTACAAAACCAATGATACTTCCCCAGCACTATAACACCTCTATTCACATTGGCATAATAACTGGCATTCAGATAGCCATTTATGCCCACTAAGTTCTTTTTTTCTTTTTTTTTATTGAATTGTTTGTTTACTTTTAGTTTACAAGATTCAGTTCCAGAATCACTTGAGTTTCAGATTTTTCTCCCCTTCCTCCCCACTCCCCACCCATACTTACAATCATGTATAGGATCTGCAAACTCTTTCACATTGTACAATAGTCTAGTTGTATCCACTAAATTCTTTACAGTGTTTTGTTTAATCCTCATATAACTTTGTGAAGGAAGTAGTGCAAGTATGATAATTCCCATTTTACAGGTGAGGAAAATAAGGATTATGGATATTAGGTTATTTGTCCAAGTGAGGTAATGTAGTTCAATGGAAGAGGACATTGGGTTTGTAGTCAGGTTCAAGTCCCAACAGAGCCAGTTAGTGTGATCTCAAGGTAAATCATTTAACCTTTCCAGATTCAGTTTTCTAAACTTTTGTATACATTTCCATTCAGTTGTTTCAGTCATGTCTGATTCTTTGTGACCCCATTTTGTGTTTTCTTGGTAAAGATGTTGGAGTGGTTTACCATTTTCTTCTCCAGTTCATTTTACAGATGAGGAAACTGAGGAAAAGAGGTTAAGTGACTTGCCTAGAGTCACAGAGCTAGTAAGTATCTAAAATCACATTTGAACTCAGATCTTCCTGACTTCAAGCCCAGAGCTCTACCCATTGTGATTAGACTGGATGAAAGTGAAGACTCCTAGAAGTTATGAACCCATGTCACATTTCCAGTGAGTAAAAGGACCAGGTCTTAAAGCCCAGTCTTCTGACTCCACAGCCAGAACTCCACCTAGTGCTGTAGGCTGCTTCTCACACCTTTCATTCACAAACACTAAGGTATTTATTACCAGGAAAGCACTTGATTGCTAAGCAACGGCATAATTTTCATATCTAAGTGAAGGATATTCACAAATATTTACCAAATAACTGCAATATGGGACAAGAGAAATAGTAATAGCTCAGCAGTCGGTGGACCTAGCTTCAAATCCCGCCTCTGACCATTACTTCCCATGGAACTTTGACCAAGTCCATTTAATCTATGGAGGCCTCAGCTTCTTAATCTATATGTAGAAGGGGTCAGATGAGATAGCTTCTAAGATTTCTAATTTCCAGCTATTGATCTACAATCCTAAGTGCAGGGTCTTTGTAAGATACTGCTTGAGACAGAAGTGTAAGAAATAGTCCTAGTCCAACATGCATTAAGACTGAGTTAAAGAGACATTGTTTAAGGACATGAAACATTAGATGAGACAAAAGTTGAATAATAGTGAATACACAATAGAAGAAAAGATAGTGAAATACATGGTTCAGTGGTGTATACAATGGGTACTATGAATTCTTTTTTTTAATTGAATTGTTTATTTACTTTTAGTTTGCAAGATTCAGTTTCACAATCCTTTGAGTTTCAAATTTTCTCCCCTCTCTCTCTGCTCCCCCCCTCCACCCCGTCATGGCAGCAAGCAATCACATATAGGATCTGCAAATACTTTCACATTGGACATTAGTCTGGTTGGATAGAAGGGTTGTAACCAATGGAGTGAACAATGGGAAAAAAGAAACAAAACCAAACATGGAAAAGAACAATAGCATGTAGACTGCTTCAGGTTCCATTTAAACTCTGTTCTTTCTAGATCCTTCTCTTAAAGTAGGTATCTCCTTCCATCCCAAGACTTGAAAAGTTGTCTTTTAACTGTATTGCTGAGAAGAGTCCAGTTTATCGAAGCTGGTTGTGTCACATATGATGTTTCTGTGACTGTGTACAAATTTTTCCTGATTCTGCTCTTCTCACTTAGCATCAGTTTGTATAAGCCTCTCCAGGTAAATATGAAGTCCATCTCCTCCCCATTTCTTATAGCACAATAGTATTCCATTACATTCATATACCACGACTTGTTTAGTCATTCCCCAATTGATGGGCATCCCCTAAATTTCCAGGTTTTTTGCCACCACAAAGAGAGCTGCAATAAATATTTTTGTACATACAGGTCTTCTACTATGAATTCTTTTGACGAAATCACTGCAGGCTAAATTTGACTGGGTAGGTTTTACGGAAGAAAAATTTCAGGTAGGTCTTGAAGGATGGTCAATATGTCTGTAAGCAGAGAGAAGGGGATCAAGAATCTTTGGGGAGTGATAAGTAGATTAGTTGGGCTTCAATAAAGGATTCAAGCAGGAGCAATTTGGGGGATAATGTTAAAGAAGCAGGACTAGGCAAAATTGTGGATAAGAGTCTCAGATATCTACATAAGGTGTCTGGACTTTATTCTTTAGGCATTCGGGAGCCACTGACAATGCTTCTGTTCAGAACAGTGCTATAGCGCTAACTGATTTTTAGACAAATGATATTTCCCCCTAGCTGAGGGCTAGGTATAGACAGCTGAGACCTCCAACATAAGCTAAGGAAAATACAGCTACAACCAACTTCTGGGTTGGTTAAAATTTTTTTCTAACACCTATAAAACTTTCACCGTCAGACTGTTTATACCTCCACTAAAAAAAACAGGCAGATTGATTTTCCCTGATTAAGCCTGCTACAGTCTGGTCTGATGAGTAAATACCCAAAGCACCCACATGCTCAGCTGCCCTCAGTCTGCAATTACTACCTATTTCCTCCCACTTGCTCAAGGTGTTAATCTAAAGTAGAGATTCCCAACTTTTTTGTAAGTGACAAACTAACATCATCCTTTGAATTTTACACCTTGCTCTTATCCTAAAAGAAACGTATATGCGACATGCAGATTTCTCAAGAGAATTTAAATTGAGTCATTACTAGAATTTCACCATAGTCCCTTGAGATAACCAGAGAAACTCCTAGGAATGTGAGAATATCAAGGACCAAGATTTTTGAAAAGTTAGAAGTCAACTGCTTGACTGCCATTAGTTGATATAATAATTTATAGAATTCCTATTAAAAGAGCTCTAAATTGTTTTTTAAAACCTCAAGTTCTGAATATCAGAAATTTCCTGAGATAGGGATAAAGGTGGCATTTGCCTAAATTTAAAGAAGTTGTTCAAGTTCTATCTGTTATTTATAGTAGATGCTGAATCTCAGAGAAAGATGGTAGTGGGGAGGTGTGGAATTGGCAGCAGAGGAACTGGGTTCAAATTCTTTGCTCCTTCTCTAACTGAACACAAATCTTAACCTCCATGGGTCTTGGTCTCTTGCTCTCTGAAAGGAGGATCTTGAACACAATGATTGCTAAACCAAAACCCTATGCTTTAAATACAGATGCTCACTGATCTGAGGAATAGCCATGCCAGGGTTCAAAATCCCTTAATTTTTTGTCAGAGAAGTGTAGCCTCGACAAATGCAAGGGTGGCTTTTTAGAGTGGTGATGTACAGAAGCCAGAGCAATAAATCTGAAATTCCAATAATTCCTAGCTAGCTTGGCTTTCACATTGGCTCTGCTTTACTATATATATCTGCGATCTGTCACTCGGCTGTTCTGGCTCTCAGTTTCCTCATCTGTAAAATGAAGGCATTCCATAAAATGCTCTCTAAGGCTTTTTTAATTTGTTTTGTTTTTAAACAGTGGGTCTCTCTATCTTACCCAGATTGGAAGTGCTGGTCTCAATACCAATACTTATCTGGCCAAGAAATTTGATCTGCTCCAACGTTGGCTGGATCACCTCATCTGAGAAACTTGATTAATGCTGAACTTTGTCTGTGTACTCAGTCAGTATAGCCCATTGTAGCACAGAAATCCTGGGCTCAAGAGATCCTCCAGGGCCAGTTTCCCCAGGGCCTAGAATTTTAACCATCTTCCACTATCCCTTCCTCTAAGGTCCTTTCCATTCTACATTTTATAAGCTCCAGAAAGATCACAGATAGATAGCTTGAAGGAAACTTAGAAGTCATCCAATCCAACCCCTGCATCTTACAGATGAGGAAACAAGTTAAGCAAGCTTAAATGCCTCACCCAAATTAAAACAAGAGAGTAAATGATAGAGTTGGGATTCAAATTCAGGTCCTCTGATTTCAAATTAACTACTCTTTCCACTACATCCCAAGATGAGATCCTTGGGAGCCACTGAGTTCTTGGGTATCCATTTAGTGTGGTGATGGTAATACCTCAGGTTTACCAAATTCTAGCTAATATTTTAATTGTAGATCTCACTCAAACTATAGTTATAAAACATTTCTAGATTTTTCATCAAATAAATTGCATTGCTTTTAATCATAAGAAAATAAAGATTCAAAGAAATAACATTCAAGAGACTTTCCCCAACTCACATATATTATAAATATATTTTAGGAGCTCTTTCCATTTTAAGATTCCACATGAAAATATGAGAATAATATAAAACTATGTATGTTTATTTTCTACATAATTGAAATTTTCATGACATTAACTCTTCATAGACAGAAAATCTTTAGATCATGGTTCACAAATTCTCAGAGGCATTTTTTTGGGAAGGGGCGTATGTACGACAATTAATAGGAAGCCAATTATCAGTGTATTCATGACTTGCTAAAAAGCAAAGCATGGATGGACAGAGCTAATTTTAAACTATTCTAATGAGTCAGTCTGTCTGTCTACCCAAACAGAACAGACTCAAATGACATCAAAAATACCACAAGCATGTTTCCTCTCCCTGATAAAGTCCACAAATTAAATCAAAACCCTGGTTTTATGATAGAATGTTAATATTAAGTTGCTAAAGAAAAATAGTATTTTGTCCTAAATTAATTATCAGTTAATAAAGCCTTTCTTTAAAAAGGATTTGATTCAAATCTGAATGGAATTATTCTTTCTGGAGTGCTTACCCTATAATTCTAAACAATTAAAATGTGCTTATAGTAAATTAAGTTAATTTTTCTAA
The DNA here is from genome assembly GCA_028646575.1 of Pseudocheirus occidentalis. Lineage (NCBI taxonomy): Eukaryota > Metazoa > Chordata > Mammalia > Diprotodontia > Pseudocheiridae > Pseudocheirus > Pseudocheirus occidentalis. Next base: position 39,956,873 of record CM053595.1, on the reverse strand, counting down.
GCTCACAAATAACAGGATAGGATATTTTAACTACTAAGTACAATGCTAAGAATATTAAAAAATATTCTTTCAATCAAAAAAAATCCAGCATATCTCTTCTGGTTCAGTTAAATTTAATAAATATTTATCAAATGCCTAAAGTGTGAAACACAGGAAATAACAAAGAAAAATGAAACAGTACCTGCCCTCAAGTGGTTTACCATCCTACTAGAAGGATTCAATAGGTACATACATAATATAAATGGTCCTTTGAAGAGGGGAAAGGGACCTGACCAATGGGAGGATCTTAGCAGCATTGTTCTCTTAGTTGAGTTTTGAAATAAGAAATGGATTTTGAGAGGCAGGAATGCAGTTCTGGCATTTCTGAGACTGGCTTGTGGAAATGAATAAAGACTTGAGTTGGAAGGTCAAGTACAGGGGACCATCTAGTTCAATTTGCATGAAAGAAAATACTACTTAACATATAAGGTTGGAAACGTAGGTTAGATATCTTTATATGTTTGACTGAATATATATTTTGTCTTAGGGACAATAGTGAGTTACTCAAGTTTCTGTTTGGTGTTGGGGTTTGGGTTTTTTTTCCATTTATTTATTTGCTTATTTGCTCATTTATTTTTCTGTTTATTGAGCACGAGAGTGATGTGATCAGCATGATAGCTCAGGAAGTTTCTTTTGACAACAATGCAGAGCATGGATTCGCAGGGCTCTCATCTACATTATCAAGCATCTTATTAAACCACTGAATGTTACAGCTGGAAGGTCTTAGAGTTCATTTACTCCAACCCCCTCATATTAAAGTACAGAGAGAAGAGCTTGCCTAAATTCAAAGAGCTCATTAGTGCCAGAGCCAGGATAAGAGCACTGGACTTGCACCCCTAAGCCAATATGCATTATATGATCCTACACAGGATAAAAATATTGTGGATTCAAATTCAGTTCAATAATCCAACAAACATTTATTGGGTGCCTGCTTGGAGCAGAGCACTATTCCAGGTGCTATAAGATAAACAGTTTAGATAATGCATGTTTCCTGTCCTCTTGGAGCATGTATTCCAGTGAAGGTGTTATGTCAAATATACAAATAATAATAACTAATATTTATTTAGCACTTAAGATGATGTAGAACAATTGCATCAAACTCAACTAGAAATTAAACCACATGTAAAGATCCCTGCTAGCTGCATATTGACTTAGAAAACCACATATTAACATTATCTATATTCTATTATATTTTTATTTATTTTGTTAAATATTTCTCAATTGCATTTAATCTAGTTCAGGTAAGCCTCCAGTGTTGCTGCCCCAATACTGGGGCGGGGGGAAGAGAAGGAGGGAGAAGATCAAGTCATGATTGACTCTGAGACCTCTGCTATGGAAGATAAGAGTTAAACAGTGAAGTCAAGGAGACCTATTTTTAAAACCCACTTCTGGCACATATTGTTTGTGTGACCCTGGGCAAGTCACTTCATTTTTCATTGCCCCTTCCCTTCCCCCAGGCAACCCTCTAAGATGATAAGCTGTAGAAGAGTTATTATCTGTATTGGTAGGAATTTCCTCACTGACAATTTTGCATACAAGTAACATCACAGTCACAAACCCCATTCATAGCCCCCATTTAAAAAATGGTTTAACTTGTAATATCTTCTTTGATTCTTTCACCCTGAGTGACAGATAATACAGCAATCATTATATTTATTTTGCAAATGACAAAAGCAAAGCTCAGATAAGTTAAATGTCCATGTTGGTGGTAAGTGTTAAAGGCAGAATTGAACCCACTTCTCTCCTAAATGCAATCCAGCACTCTCATCTAAACCACACTACCTTCTTTTTTTTTTTAGCAAGGGAGTGGGGGCAGTACCATAAAACAGAAGTAGCTAGATGGACAGAGCTCTAGGCCTGGAGTCAGGAAGGCCTGAGTTCAAATCTAGATACTTACAAGCTGTGTGATGCTGGGCAAGTCATTTAACCTCTGTTTGCCTTAATACATTGGGGAAATACATGGAAACCACTCCAGTGTCTTTGCCAAGTAAAAAACAATGGACAGTACCTAATATGCTATGGTCCACAGGATCTCAAAGAGTCAGACATTACTGAATGACTGAATAACAGCCAAAACCATAAAATAATAATACTTAGTATATTAGCAAGATTCTGATTGAAGGAGTCAAGAAACACTTGATGGAGAAAGTAGTATATTAGAAGACTAACAGAATCAGGAAACAAATGTATAATGTAGAGAAAGATGAAAGAGGAAGTTTGGTAGGATTTTTTGTTTTGTTGTGAGTTTGTGATTTTTTTTTTAGTTTTAGTTTTTATCCCCAGCTTTTAGCACAATGCAGGCATTTTTTTCAGATTTTTTTCCAAAGAATTTTAATTCTTAAAAATTATAATTTTATATAAGTTTTACGACTTATTCATTAGTCAGCATCAACAGTAAAGTCAGTCAACAAAGAAGTATTAAGTACCATGTGAAACAAAACCCAAACACATACACAAAAAAAGAATTAGGTACTTCTAAACAATCAAATGTTTTAGAAACAAATTAAATAATTCAATACCATGCAGAATCCAGGAATGGAATATACTGAACACTTAATAAATATTAGCTAATTTATTGATAAGTACAAAAGCCAAGAGGGAGGCAATTTCAGAGCATGAATGATGTTTGATGAACAATCCCGTTTTATTGGAGTTTAGTAAACACCGAAAGAAGTCAGTTTATATAGGATTTAGAATGGAAAGGGACCAAAGATCCCTAAAAATCATCTGCTCCTAACTCTTCATTTTACCGATGAGGAAACCCGGGACTAATGAAGTCACGCTCTTTGCTGAAAGTCATACATATTAGAGCTAGAATCATAACCTAGGTTCTCTGATGACAATTCCAGGGCTTTATCCCCTTAGAGTCTATGATGTAAAGCTGGAGAAGAAGTATGAAGTTATTTTGTGGCAGGTCTTGAATGCTAGAAAAAAAAAGCATCTGAAACCACAGCTGATGGGCATTAGAAACCAACTGAAAGATTTTTCAGAAGATAATGATGAGATAGCTTAAACAACATCTTCTACTTAAAGCCTTTTTCAATCCCTTCAACTTCTACTGTCTTTTTTCCTTATATTTATCTTCTTTGAATATGTTTCTATGTGTTCACTTTATATTTATTCTGTGTATACTTACACAGGCACTTGTCTCTTTCGCTTAGAACAGCGGTTCTCAACCTTCCTAATGCTGCAATCCTTTAATACAGTTCCTCATGTTGTGGTGACCCCCAACCATAAAATTATTTTCATCACTACTTCATAACTATAATTTTACTACTGTTATGAATCATAATGTAAATATCTGATATGCAGAATGTATTTTCATTGTTACAAATTGAACATAACCCACAGGTTGAGAACTGCTGCCTTAGAACATAAGTTCCTTTTAATGGGGGATTGTTTTGTTCTTTGTATTTGTACCCCCAGACTCTAGGACAGTACCTGGTACACAGAAGGTGATTAATAAATATCTTGTGATTAACTGATGATTTGATACCTCACAATATTTGGAAGTGCTATGAAGAACCTTTGGAGAGACCTGGCCAGGGAAGGGGAGATGGAGGAAATTTGAAATTTCTTTGGAGACAGTTATCAAAATCAGGTGTCATGAGCACCTCTAAAGCAGAAGAAGAGAAGAGAGATGTGAACAGTAGGATTTGGGAAGTGATCACATGAAATATGACAGAAGAATCAAAGATAACACAGATGTTTTGAAGGCAGAAGAATAGTTAATCCATTGATACAACTAGCAAATTTAAAATGAGGAATAGATTTGGGGGGTAAGGGTGTGGAAGCATGGGATAACCAGTTTGATTTATACAGGATGGTCCTGCTATCATAATTTTCTGAGATTTGGAAAGGGTGGTTCTCTTGGGCAGGAAGCAAACCTGAATGCCTATACCTTCGCAAATGGTGGTAACTACACATTTTGGGGAAGTAATGAATAACTTTGTGGTAAATCTGAAAATCTACAGAGGAGGGGTGTGCTATGAACAATTTCCCTGTAAATCTGTAAGCTATACCTCTGACTTGTCTTCCTTTGCCTCCAAATCTCTAGAGAACTTGCCTTCAGTGGCTCTCTCTACTGAAACTTCCAAAATAGGTTTGTTTTATTTTAGATACAGCCAAATATGCTAGAGGCAAGTGAATTGCTGAGTAGCAAGAGGGTGACTGAATGATTGAAATAGCCAAATCTTCTCTTTAATTTCTATAGTGTAGGGTATAGCCTATGGCTACTATGAACAAACACTCCCAAGGAGAAAAGAAAAAAAAAATTAAAATTAACTGTAGCCACTCTGGGGAGGGTGCTAAAAAAGTAGTAACATGGCAAGCAGTGGAAGGAAAAAACAAAGTAGGGGGAGAAATAAGCTTCTGGATAATACATAAACTGGTAATTAACCCCTTGGATAAAATCAAGATTTGTGAGCTTTTAATTTGAGGAAAGACTTTTCATCTGGTAAAGAATATGTGGATTTAAAGTAGATTTTCATTATACCAGAAAGAAATCCATAATTGTTTCAAAGACCTGTGACTGACAAATTCAGAATCAATTTTGATGGTCTCCCTTTTAGGCATTCTTTAATTACAGGATCATAAATTTAGATCTGGAAAGGATCTTAGAAGTCATTTAGTCCCTTCACTTTACAGATGAGAAAACTGAGGCACAGTTTTGTGGGACAGTGATGTTCCTCAGGCAGAGCAGAGAATTGATCCCTGCTTCTCTAACTCTGAAAGAGTCTTCAGCCTCCAATTTCAATGCTCTTTCTATGGTGCCCTGAATCACACAGAAAGGTTCAAAGAGGTGACTGTGAAAGTCCTTTCCAAGTCAAGTACAATGACTGGTCCAGGGCATGTGCATATGAAATATCTGCAGGACTGACTTGTGACTTTACTATTTATCCTCTGAGCTGAAACTTTGGGTCATTTTCAGGTTACTGTGCATGATAGGATATGTTTCATAGACCTTGGTTACTGTTTAGCTGTTCAGTTGTGTACAATTCTTTGTGACCCCATGGACTGCTGCATGCCAGGCCCTTCTGTCTTCTACTATTTTTCAAAGTCTGTCAAAGATCTCATTCCTTATTTCCATGACATTATTTATCCATCATACCCTCTCCTGTCCTCCTTTCCTTTTGCCTTCAAAGGCCTACTACTAATAAAAATGTGTCCTGACAAGCTTTGTTCCACTGATCAAGGAGGGCATAGAAAGCATGAGAATTCCTCAATCTACATGTACATGGAGCCCATGCTGGAAAACAATGCATTTACAGACATATATACACATACGTATGCATAATCACTTCTGTTAATGGATTATCCTATTCATTGGAAATGTGCTACAAAAATCTATTTTCTCACCAGATTATTTCTGCCTCCATCAGAAATGAACCTTGATTTCTTTATGATGAAATTGTTCATAAGTAGCAAGCTTCTGGCACTGAATTTTTTTTAATAAAACTTTTCAGAAGTTTTGCTGTTTTGTTACCTTATTTTTTCCTTCCCTGGGGAATCTCTCACAAAAAGAGCTGCATGGACTTGGGAGATCTATGACTCCCTATTTAATATTCCAACTAGTGCACTGGCTCCTACACATAGCTCTTGCAAGACCAACCATACGTGAAATTTGAATGTAGATTACAGTGTTTCAATTTAACAAGATTAAGGTGTGATTAGATTGGTTATTTTGTAATTTCATACTTTCTACATTAAGGGAAGTCAGCATTTAAGACCAGTCTCAGTCTTTTTAATAGCACTTATGGAGTGAAAAAATGCTTACAGTATTAAGTTACTATTCACTTTCTCTAGTTTGCTCGTTCTCTCTCTTTTCCTTCCTTAATGGTCCTCTGACATAGTTGCCATCACACTCAAGGTAGAGCAGAAAGAAGATAAGAAAGAAATTTGGCGTCCTCTGCATATTCTGAGAACATGCAAGACTGGTAGAAGCTTGATGGTGCTCTTTTCCCTAAATCCTGCACAATGTGTCTGCCTGTACAGAGATCTAACAGAGTATGGATTCACAGGGCTCTCATCTACATTATCAAGCATCTTATTAAACCACTGAATGTTACAGCTGGAAGGTCTTGGAGTTCATTTACTCCAACCCCCTCATATTAAAGTAAGAATCAGTGAATCCAGGCAAGAGCTGGGAGAGCTGCCTACCTGTGAATCCAGAAAAGAGTTGGGTGGATCCAAGCAAAAGCTGGGAGTAGGTCAGTCCTTGGAAGAGGAGCCTGTAGGGTTTGGAAGTCAGCCTCATCTTAAGGTGAAAGAGGACTTTACTTGGGTACTCTGTATTGACTGATGAGACTGTAACTTACTGCGATCTAAGGGTGGATGGTGTTTGTACTTTCTGCTATCCCTTAAAGATGATTGGCTTTAAGAATGATTGGAAGCCAGCCTTGAGTCAAGATGAAAGAAGACTTTATTTGGGTCCTCTATATTAATTGAGGAGATTGTGACTTACTGAATGATAACGTTTTGTCTAAGACTATGTGGCCACCTTAGTAAAAAGTTATTATATTGTTGCCAATGTTGTGCTTTAGTTTCTTGAATGTTTTGCTTTAGCTTATTGCTGAATAAAGAATCCACTATGCTATGCTATTAGATCCTTATTCACAGCAGCAGTGTATAGGAGAGCTGCTTTACATAAGTGTCTGAGGCCAGATTTGAATTCACTAAGATGTATGTTCCTGACTCCAGAATTGGCACTCTATCCACTACACCACCTAGCTGCCCCATTTAGCAGTATGCTAAAGTATTAAGATACTATGAAAAGAGTGTGGGCTTTGTTATCTAAAGAGCCTGGGTTGGAATTCCAGCTCGTAGACTCACTCTTTGTGTGATATAGGGGTAGTCAGGAAAGTTCAGAGTCTCAGGTTCCTAATCTGTCAAGTGAAGGGACTGGCTCTAATGACGCTTTTAATTCTACGATTCTATGAATATTCCAATTTCTCCCAGAGGGAATGGAAGCATTAATGCTCATCTTACTAATTCCTCCTTTGATCAAACTAGGAAAAGAATCCACATTGTTTCCTTGTGAATTCAGAACTCTGCCACCCGGCTGAGCTTACTTTCAAGTAAATATCTATAAGCTCAAAGAGTCTTCACTACCCTAAAGATACTGAAAATTACAAAAAGTTCATTAAAATTGTAAATCATCTTCCCAGAAGCAGAAAAAACACAGTTTTGAGGGAGGTGGGATTCTTTGTAGTTTTTTTTATCATAGTGCTTTGAAAACTAAGAGAAAAAGGAAAAAAAAAGAAGAATATTCTAATATTCCTTTGTAAATGATTTCCATCAGGACCATGACAAACTTTCAAAGTAAAGTAAAAATCAAACCTGAGGCTTACAATATGCCTCTATCTATGGAAAAATACAGAGCTTCTGGACATAATGATAGTGCCACTTTTATGCTGAATTTTCTCTTCTTTTTGACTGGATATCATAAAAGAACAATTAGCCTATTATTTAATTTAAAAGTTTAATTAATTCACATGCCACTTAAGTGCCATATCATAAGCTTAATATCTTGACACTGTGAAACACATTTGTAAATTACATCAATGTCAAGGAGGAATTCCTACTGATCAAAATGAAATACATAAACAATAGAAATCTTACCCATATAATAAACAGGGCAATTAGTTCATTCTGCAAATTTACATTTTAATTTCCAAGTAATCAGGTAAAAACTTAGAACCTGAAATGCCATATTGTAATGTAACATTCAGGCATATTACAGGATGTGTGAATTACATATATGAAAGATTCTTTCCACCCCAAACTTCTACATCTGTCCTAAATGAAAAGGGGGGGAAATTTCTAAAAAGTATTCTTAGCAATAAAGACATTTGGGATCAGTTCAACTGTGGCAAAAAAGAAAGTTGAAATTTATTTTTGACTGTTCTTATGATATGATGATACGGCAGAAAATGGATATTTCCCATTTAAGTGTGATAGTGAAAAATGCAAATCACTACCTGTTAAGAGGGAATGGCGTACTTTAAATGTAGGGTTACCAAACCACCACGCTGCATTTTGATTTACTCTCCTGTGGAACCATGTGGTATCTCTTTGTCTTCCATAAAGAAAAGCCTTTTGAAACCTAAACACAGGAGAACAATAGCAGTATGGAAGGCATTCTTTGCTCCAGGTAAATGGAGCCACTGGGGCTAGTATATAAGGTATTTTTTTCTTACTCTAACAGATTGCCAAATTATCACAGCATCAACAGCATGAGAGTTGACAAAACTGCTTTATTAACTCAGAATGCTGGGATATTATGAATCACACCTGCATGGAAACAAATGCTAACATTTTGCTCATATATGTATATGTCTACATATAATATATGTCTGAAATACTATAGCACTCATACATAAACAATTGGTCATCATTTTTTTAAAACCCAGATTTCTAGTGCTTTTTCAATAATTTCAAGTCCCCTTAGAAAAATAATTGCACACCTGAATGAACCAACTTCAACAGTTCATTGACATGACAAGCTTTCCAATAGCCACACCAAAATTCCATACTTAGTCTCAAAATTCTCTAGTCCAGGGCATTTTTTTTCTAAGTAAGTTTTAATCTGGAAAAGGGTTTAACAAGGCCAGGTGTGAAACCAGGAAAGTGTATTTTGCCCAGTTTGGATTTCTCAGCATGTGATAGCAGCCTGGCTTGAGGTATTATTTTGTTTGCCAATACCCATAATGCTCTTCTAGCCCACCGCTATTTCGCAGCAGTACTGGTGTCCAACCTCTGGCAACAAATTGAAAGGTTTGGATGTGCTGGTAAGTTACAGAGTTGTTCCCTGATTCGATGATAAAGAATTGCTTGCTGTTAGGTAGAATGATTGTGACAAAATAAAGCCAAGAAAACTTTGACAATTTTTACAGGAAATCTTCATAGGTCCATTTCCAGTTCAAAAAGCCCTGCATGTCAGGTACAATTTGCTTTACTTTACTCTTTGTCCAGTGTTGGTAAAGGGACAACAGTGCATCATTTCAAATGTTCATTTTTATATCATTTTGGTAAAGCCAAGGGAGGTGACACAATTATTATTTTTTTAAATACCAGATGCCACATCAATGTCTGCCAAATGAACCAACCCTGGAGATTTTTTTGTATTGTGGGAGAAGCATAGGTTGACACATTCTTAGGAAGAAAGACAGGAGTTAGGGCTAGACCTATCCAGTGATTTCATTGCTACAGGGAAATTCCAGATGAGGAAGCTCTTTACTAGCACAGCTTGGCACCATCTTTGAAATTTATAGTCTTAAGAGAGTTGCCTAGAGCATTGAGAGGTTAAACAACCTGCCTAGTGTCATAGAACCACAGTGCCAAAGTGGGACTTTAGCCCAGGTCTTGCTGGCTTCAAGCCCAACTCTCTCTTCACTATGTCATTCTGCCTCTGAGAAAAGACAGTCATCAATAAATCACATAATTTTAAAAATCTCAGGTATGCCCCAAACATTATATACCTTTTTTTATGCAGGCACCTCCTCCAGAAACTCATAAACTGATTGTGAGCAATGTAATAAATGCAACTTGTTATCTTCATCCATTAGCAACAACTAGGGCAGTGGTTCTCAACCTTCCTAATGCCATGACCTTTTAATACAGTTCCTCATGTTGTGATGATTTCCCAACCATAAAATTATTTTCGTTGCTACTTCATAACTGTAATTTTGCTACTGTTATGAATCGAAATGTAAATATCTGATATGCAAGATGCATTTTCATTGTTACAAATTGAACATAACCCACAGGTTGAGAAACGCTGAATTAAGGGGGAAAATCAACTTATTTGTTCTGTCACTTAATTTCATGACTGACAAGATACCCTAAATCATAAAATTGAGGTGTTTTGCCAGAGCTGCACATGGGGCCACTTAAGATGATCACACAAACATCAGAACTCGGAGAATAAAGGTCTGAAATGTAACTCAAAAGCAACTCCATCAGTTCCTTTGCTTCAAGGTCAGGATACACCTGCACAAGTACTCTCACTTTGGATGCTTCCTATAAGAACTGATCACCACCAAAGGTGGGGGGTGGGGGTGGGGAAACAATTCTTATTGTTGCTCACTTCTCTTTGCTTGTTTTTTTGTAGCAGTAACATTCTTATTTTTGTGATGTCTCCCTACTGATCCAAGAAATTTGTACAACTCTTGTTTCTCTTTTCTTTCTTCAAAAGACACTAGTTTGTCCAGTTAAGGAATAATAACTCTGAAGACAGGATCACAAAAGGAACACGGAGCTCTTCCCATCTTTAAGAAATGCATAATTGACCTTAACACAATACCCCTGTATAATATACTGGAAGACCATACACTAGAGTAAAGTGGGACCATTAACACCCTTGTTCTACCCATAATACTTCAATTAACCCAGTCTGAGATTATATTATCTTTTTTTGGGGGGGGGAGCTGTTGCTTGCAATTTCAAGTAGTCCTTAGTTATATCTTGCCACTGGATCCAGATGGCTCTGGAGGAGAGAGTAAAAATGATGACCTTGCACAGCCTTGCCTCACTTAAATCTAATTCATTTGTAAATCACAGCGTCTGCTTCTTGATGTCTTGAATGAAGGACAAAGGACAACAACCACAGCAACATCAGGGGAAGCCAAGTCACACTTCTGACTTGTGAACTCTTAGTGAAGATTTTTATCATCCTTTACTTGTGTGGTTGTGTTTTTTTTTAACCTAAGTGCAATTCTCTAACATTTATCCCAACTGAATTTCATCTTGTTAGATTGGACTCATCATTTCAGCCTGTTAAGACCTTTTTAGATCGTTATTTCGATGATTGGATTACATATTTCACAGAAAGAATTAGATCTTTTCACCTCTATGCCATCAGCTAATTTTGTAGAGTCTATCAGTGAGTTGTGTTCAGAGAAGAAAACTGACTACTTTTTCACTTAAATATCACTTCCCCCTCTATAGGAATTAAAATTGATTTTGTTATGGGTTTGAGAGAATAAGTATATGTTATTAAATAGCAATATTTTTCCTAAAAAAAAACTTTCAATTCCTTCTAAAATAGTTGAAAGCATAATTTACTGCCATTCCTAGAACTATATACCCAGTGACTGATCAAGGCAAGTACAAACAAAACATGAGTATTTTAGAAATTCACATAATTCACTGGCCCCAACATCATTTATTACACAATCATATAAATACATACAATTTATAGAGTACAGGGAGGAGGGGGAGTTTTCAGGGTTATCACTTGGGGGTTTCATCTAAATTTGTCCCTATCAACTAGTTTCAATAAATTTCATCTATGTATATAATTACAAATAATCTGCTGTTCAAAAGAAACTTACATGGAGTAGACCTACTTGGCATCATTAATATTTGGCTTTCAACTAATTATAGGCAAATTATGTTTAGTGTGGACAATATGAACAGTCATTAGTTTACAAAAGATGATCATGTCATTTCATTTAAAGCAGTCCTTGTCCTTGTATTTTACCATATTGAAAGGTACCTGTTATTGACTTTATGTTGGGCTAAATTTGTTAGTTTCCATAGCAGTGGCAGAAACAACATGTGGAGGTAATATTAGTAGGGTTGCAAAAATATTTGTGAAATAAGAATATATAACTATTACAAAAATCTCTGTATTTGAACAAGAATCTCCCTTTCCTCCCAGCAATGCTCCTGGCTTATGAACTTCCAAGTTCTATCTCATTCTGAAACTTCCCTCAGTGCCTGGGGCCACCATATTCTGAAACCTCTCAACACCGTTGCTTCCTTCTTCCCTTGGACCATCCCTCTAGGGAGGTCTGCCTCCTCCTGTTATTTTTCTTTTCTTTTCTTTTCTTTTCTCTTCTTTTCTTTTCTCTTGCTTTTTGGAAGGCAGGGCAATTGGAGTTAAGTGACTTGCCCAATGTCACATGGCTAGTAAGTGTTAAGTGTCTGAGGTGAGATTTGAACTCAGATCTTCCTGACTCCAGGGCTGGTGCTCTATTCACTGTGCCAACTAGCCACCCCTTCTATCATTATTTAATTAGTTCTTCCTGTAGCATCCATTTTGTGAAGGGGCCAGGCTGGTCTTTATTCTCCCCATGGTGGGGCCTCCCCCTTTTCAGCTACATTTTCGTGTTATTTTTTTCCAGTTAGAATATAATTTGCTTCAGGACAGGATCTATCTTTCTTTTACTTTTCATTTGTATCCTTGGCTCTTAGAATAGATCCTGGTACAGAGTAAGTATTTAATAAATGCTTCCATCTTCCCTGCCTTTCATCACTCCCTCCCTCCCTCCCTTCCTCCCTCTCTCCCTCCTTTCCTTCCTTCTTTCCTTCCTTCCTTCCTTCCTTCCTTCTTTCCTTCCTTTCCTTTCCTTCTTTCTTTCCTTCCTTCTTTCCTTCCTTCCTTCCTTCCTCTTTTTTAGCCTGAAAGTGAAAATCTAGCCTAAGTTTGAGAGCCTCCAATAAAGAGAAACCCACTACTTCCCAGGACAGTTCATTCTACTTTTAGGTGGCTAACAGATAATGAGCTTTCCTTAAATCAAGTCTAAGTTTCTTTCCTTGTAACTCATCCACCTTTCCTAACTCTGCCCTATAGGGTCAAGCAAAATAAATCTTATCTCTCTTTCAGGGGACAACTTTTTACATATGTAATGGTGTCATGCCCAGCTCCCATCCCCAAGCTTATCTTCTCTAAGCTAAATATCCTCAGTTCCTTTGATTCCTTCCTTCCTATGAGATGCACTTGAGTTTCTTCACCCTTTTGGTCATTCTCTGGATGTTCTCCCCCTTATCACTGTCCTTCCTAAACTACGACATCCAGAATTAAACATATCACACCTTATGGTTAGACCAAGACAGGGCATAGCAGGAATATTGCTTCCTTATATCTGGATTCTATGTCTCTCTTCAGCTGTATTTGAGAAAATATTGATGTCCCTCCTTAACAGAACTAACATTTCTTTCTCTTGATGATGATAGAGGTTTTTTACAAAATTTAAAAAAATACAAGAGCAATCTAAGCTTCCTTTTCTAAACAAAACTGGGTATTATTTTAGCTAATGGTGCCAATCGATTTAGAAATAGCAATGGTATATGTTTTCTTAGTCAGTCAGGCAACAAGCATTTATTAAGTGCCACTCACTTTACTAAGCCCTGAGAATACAGAGAACGACATAAATACCATCCCTATCCTCAAAAAGAATGCATTGAATTTTTGAATTCCATTGTATTTCTAATGAACAGAAATTCATTTTCTCTCCTCACTTCCTACTCAGGGAGAAAAGAGCCCTTTTGAAAAAATATGCATAGTTAAATGATAACACACAACACAACAATTTTTAAAAATCAGGGAGGGACTCTGAGAAGGCTCCCTTGATTCCTGCCCCTAGAACACATGACATAGCTTGAAACACATAGGATTCAATGTGTTCACAGAAAATGTGAAGAGAAGACAATTCAGTTTTGTTTACCAGTGCACTCTTCTATGCCAGAAATTGTCTGTCTTCTATAGAAAGGTCTTTGATACCTGTATTATTATTCCAAACCGTATGATAGATTGGCTTCTTTTTCTTTCACATACCAGAGTATCTGGGACTATTAGGAACTTCATGATAATAGTCACCATTCTGAAACTCTATTAATATTCACAAAGACTGTGTAAGGTGGGGAGTACAAGTATCATTCCTCTTATTTTACAAATGATGAAACAAAAACTCAGGACAGTAGAGTCCTGACCTGGATGTGGGAGGACCTGGTGTTCTGATGGTTACTAACAATATAACCTTGGGCAAGTCATTTGACTTATCTGGGCTTCCCAATCTTAAAAATGTGGGGCTGCACTCAGGAGTGGGGAACCTGTGGCCTTGAACCCATATGTGACCCTCCAGGTCCTCAAGTGCAGCCCTTTGACTGAATCCAAACTTCACAGAACAAATCCCTTAATAAAAGGAATCATAGATTCTGTAACATTTGGACTCAGTCAAAGTGCTAAACTGGAGGACCTAGAAGGTCACATGTGGTCTTGAGGCTGCAGGTTCCCCCCCCCCACCATGAACTAGATGGCCTCTGAAACCCCTTCCAGCTCTAAGTCTATTATCCTATAAGCGGAGTGATATTCTCAAGGTCACAGAGCTTGTAATAAGCAGAGCAAAAATTTGAAACCAAGTTATTCTTTATCCCAACTCAAGGACATGGTAAGTTATATCACAGATACAAAAAGAAAGGTAGAAAGCGTTGATAACTGCCCCCTCCCAACCCCCAATTAAAATGACATGGTATGCAGTGCTGCGAAAGACTTGGCTACTTCAGTGAATTCCAGATCTACCTGTTTTCATTCTCCTTTTGTTTTGAAATTTAATGGCATTAAACAAATATAAAATAAGAAAAAGAAAAAAAACATGTCACGTGCACAGCAGAACATAGGAAAGGATCCAGAATATATAGCAATAACTTATCACTTCAAGAAAGCCTATATATTAAATTCTGTGTTGTGTTGAAAGCTGTGCACCTTCTCTTTGCTTCCTTCTTCTGTTCTCTGCTATAGACTTTTTACTTTTTTCCCCTCCCCCCCCACCTGCCATCCCAAGGTTACAACTGAGCATGGATATATTTATATGTAGGTATTGATATATACAAACACATATACATATCCACACATACACATACATATATAAACATATACTTTCCCTAAGAGATTCTACTCCTAATCTTGTTTTTATGTATGTGCCTATTTCTTTTTTCTTATTTCTCCTAATTCCTCCACTTTGCTTCTACTTGCCACCTTGCCCTCCTATTAACTCTCTCCACTCCAGCAATCCCTCCCTTATTTTCCCATTCCCCTCAAAGAAACATCCTTTTATATACCCCTTTGACCTGTTCCATCCCTCTCCCCTCTAAAGCTTCCTACCTTATCCTCCCATTCTCCTAAATGCAAGCCCCCTTCTATATCCCCCCTTTTAATCTATTCCCTTACCCTCCCCTCTAAAACATGACATTTTTTCTTTTCTTATTTTATATTTAGGTTTAATGTTTAGTTTATAATGTTTCTCTTTCTTTTCTTATTACGTATTTAAGTTTTAGTATTGGTCTAAAATAAAAAAAAAGCTATGGCACTCTGACCCCCTAAATTCCTGAAACTGTACAATTAATAAAAATGACTATGACTTGGAAGCCTATCACAAAGAGGTATTACTGAATTCCTGTGATAAAACTGTTTAGAACTGTCACAAGGTCTGCCACAATATACCGAAAATATAGCTTTAAAAAAATCCACATACATTCCTTCCCTCTACCTTACCCAGACAGCCATCCTTTGCAACAGAGAATAAGAGAGCAAAAATGAGAGAAGAAGGAAGGGGAAGTATATGAGGGGGAGGAGGGAAAAGAGTAGGAGGAAGAAAAGAAGAAAGAGGAAAAGCAGAGAAAGGAAGAAAGAAAGAAAAAAGAAAGAAAGAAAGAAAGAAAGAAAGAAAGAAAGAAAGAAAGAAAGAGAGAAAGAAAGAAAAAATCATGACACTTGAAAGAAGGAAGGAAAGAAGGAGAAATTCAGCAAAACTAAGAAACACATCAACCAAGTCTGACAATTTAGGCAATGTTCTATAGTTATTGTTCCTTCCACCTCTGCAAAAAAAGAAGAGAGGTCCATTTTCTCTTCTCATCTTTTCTTTGGGGGAACCTTGGTTATTAAAATTAACTAGCATCCATTTTCAGTTTTTTCCTCTATATTTACATTGTGGTAGCAATTGTGCATATTGCTTTCCCCATTCTGCTTACTTTACCCTGCAACAATTCATTTATGTCTTCCCATGCTTTTGGAAATTATTCATATTGTCTATTGGGTATCTGCTTTGTTTCAAGTTCTTTGCTACTACAAAAAGTACTATTATAAATATCTTGTCATAATCTTTTTTTTAAGAGGCTCTTACATGCTAATTCTTCTATGACTACAGGTCAACTTCCATTTCTGTAAAATGAAAGAATGGGATGAAATGACTTCTAACATGTCCTCCAGCTCAAAGTCCTATGTTCAAGTTCATCTATGTTGTCCACCAAATCTTATCAATATACTTCTGTTTCATCATATATTTAAGAGACCCACATCCTGAATAAAAGGCATTTCGAAACAGCAATTCTGTCTCACACAAGAGTCGTTTCATAGGGAAAAAAAATTCATGCATGATATACAGGAAATAACACAGTGCTTACAGTTATGTGAACACACACAGCATCTTGTTTTTGCAATGCAATAATTTCCCACCCAAAATGTTTAAAAATGTAGATTTGCATAGTCTGTGCCTAGGCATATTATGTACTGGACGTTCAAAAACAAGCCATACATACATATAAGTTTAAGTATAAAGCATTTAAATGGAGCATGAGAGAAAGCTGTAGTGTATGCAATGCCTGGATGGGCACGCTGCCTCTTCCTCTTATTGGGAGCTGATAAATGTAAAGACAGTCAACAGGGACAGATTGAACACCCACCAGGTGTGAAACCACGTAAGGCTTAGGGGCTTCTTTTATGTCTTAAAGGAAGAAAGGGGAAAGCAAATAAAGCTTGACTTCTGACTGAAAACAAGATTTTACATTTCCATTATGCAACATGAATCAAAAAGTTCAAAATTCTATTATTCTTTCACTTCCAAAAATTATTCCTACACAACAGAAAAGCTATGCATTGAATATTACAGTTCAGGTTTGTACCCTGAGGCTTTGGTAAAGAAGCTCGATATAGATAGCTTACTTACTTAGCACAATGGGCATGTTCCTGAAAACTTGCAGCAAGTTCATATTCTCCTAACATTATAATTTTAGACAGTACTTTATCTCCATTTCTAATTGATCTTCAATTGGCAGGGAATTACTAATACTATCCAGGTGTCTTTCTGCCAGCCAGGCTTGCTTTCAAGTAGCTAATGATCTGCAGGCCAATACATTAATGAACTTAGTAGGGAAGGTCTTTGCTTTTAAAAAATACCCAGAATTCTACGTAAGCAAAGGGAAGCTTAAGGTTTTTTTTTTCTTAAATAGCCACCCTCTAATTTATGTGTTTTCTTAAGTTGTTATTTTCACATTTAAGTTTTTTTTTTCTTGGAGAAAGGCTTGTTCCAGAAATCCTTTGAAAGAATTTTGCCCAGTTTTGAAATAGCTGAACGGTCTGTTTCAGAATCCTGGAAGAGTCTAGGCTCTTCCTAGCCACGATGACACTACTAACTGCTAGTGCACCACAATGACTTTTAACAAGTGTTCCAAAAATAGTAAGATGGGTCTGACAATTCTACTTAACCCCAAACTAAAATATCCCATGGCCCTATTATACAGTAAGGATGACCTCATTCTTCCAATAAAATGATATCACCCTCACACTAGCTGGTAACAATCAGAACGGTCCTATCAAGGCACTGAAATAAGGTGACACTACATGGCATACAGTATGGAAGGCAAGAGTTTGCCACGTTGGGCTGATCTGAGAACACTGGGTACCAAGGAGAGGGGTAAATCGGAGACATGAGCAGAAACAGGCAGCACTAGTAAGGAGTAGAGAGAAGAGACTAGAAGTGTTTTATAAAGACCTTTTGGGGATTATAAGAAATGGGTATTTTTTCCCCCTAACAACTAACAGCTTTTCTAACTTGTGACTTCTTCTCCAACCAATATTATTCATTACTTGCTAATAGCTCCCAAAGGAGCCTCTTTTGGTATCTTATTGTCACTAAGTACTTGCTCAATAATGTAAAGTAGGGCACGAGCTCCCCACCCCTTGTTAAAAGGCATTCACATATTTCAGGAAAAGATCAAATGTGAAGTCCTGGTCTTTGGGGGAATTATAGAATTTATTTTCCAAATTTTTCTGGTTATATCCACTTTGGGCTATAGAAGGAAAGAAACTAAATTGTTTACTGCTGGCTAGGGGCTAACTACTTACCTAAGGTGCAGGCAACATTTTGGGCAGGCAAGTTAACTCTTTTCAGGCCACTGTGAAACCACAGGCAGGACACAGTGAATAGAAAGGTAGTAAGATCATTTTTGACACCCTCCTGACCTGAAAGAGTTAATGTACTTCCCCAAGATAGGAACTTAATTTCAGGGAAATAATAAACAATTATGCCAATAAGAAGAAGAGAGAAAGATTTGTAGATGGCTGAAGGTGAGCATAGTTCTTTCTGTTCAATAAAATCTACATATATTGGTGTAAATAGGCCTATAAATTGCATTAACCCAATATCTAAATGAAAAGAGATATAAGCAAGTCTCTGTACACCCAATGGCATTTTAAAAATAAAACTCACTACAAACTCATTAATAGCTAGAGAAATCATGACACCTTCATGAGAAATGTGATGCCAACCCCAACTTATCTAATATTTCAGAGATAACAACACCCTGTAATGTTGTACAATAATTTTCAAACAGATTGAATGTAGTATTGCAATTTTCATAGAGGAAAAAAGTCTGAACATTTTGTGATTTTTCTTTTGTGACACATTAATTGCTCTCCCATACACTAGGAGAACAAAAGCAGCGGCATGCCATATTTATTCAATGAAAGTTGAGCCACAGGGGTTGTGGTACATTCTTCCTCCAACACTAGCCAAATTATCTCAGTGCCCAACTTGTAAGAGGCTGCAATAATACTCCATCACTTCTGAATGCTGGTCGGGTTATGCATCATTTTAACAGCACGGTGGCAGATTGTGATCATCTTCATGTTATAGGAATCTAGAGATAAGTGGCAGGCATGGTGAGTCATTTTCATACATTCTCATTCTGAACGGAAACCTTAAAGAGATAGTCAGAGATCGTTCAGCTCTGATGTAGAATGCTCATTAGCCCAGGTAGCTCAGGGGTGCGTTTATGGCTGTGGGTAAAGCCATCCAATTTTTATTTTTACTTTAAAAAGTCCAAAGGCTAAATAAATAAATGTGCGTGTATACATATGTGTGTATATACATATATACATAGACATACATATATATACATATATATATACACAGATATAATATAGATCTCCAAATAAAAACAAATTAGGAACACAGAAACATTAAGTACATGTCATTTGAAAAAAAAATTAATCAATGTATATTTTGATGTATTTTGTTCACATCCCATATTTCCCATCAGAGAAGTTGGTTAAGTTTTGCTATTAAAATGCATCTGGAAAAATAAGAGTTTTAGTTGATTTATTTCATCATAATGTATTTGTATGCACTGAACATCTATTGCTTAGCTACTTGAATAGAAAAGACATTCAGCGTGTTTATGCCAATTCAACTGCCATCAACATCCGAATACCCACAAAAAATCATCATCAGAGATAATCAGTCCTTTTGGTAAAGGCACAAAGCACTTTGGAAAAACTTAATTGAAAACTGGACACAACTGGGTGATGATTGATGATGAATAAGATGATGATGAATTAATTTATTTCTTAATGAGCAGCCTCAGATACTTCATTTCCTCTTGGAGATTAGCATATTTAAATACAATATGTTATGTTTCTCTATAAGATCTAATCTTTTAAGCACTACGCTGATTTCAAAGACTATTTTAATAAGAGGGAAAGAAACAAAAATAATTTTGCATACAGCTAGGCATGGGAGAACACACAGTTTGTGAGGTGTGTTTGTTGGTACTTGCACATAGCACTGAATTTAGAGTACTCATTGGATTCAAATTATGTCAGTTTAGTAAACCATATAAACTATAAATGAAATGTTATCATTGACAACGGGGTCCTTCCATTCCTCGTGATGTCATGAGAGCAAAATCTAGTTTCTAAAAATAAAGTTTCATAAGTTAAGTTAAATCTTGATTTCCTTTTTTCTGTTCATTTCCTCCTAATGCTTTTTTAAAAAGAATTTAATTTCTTTTAGGTTTAATTAGTTTCCTTTCTTTTCAGTGTTCTCCTGAGGTATCTTCAAATAAGAGGAGAAGCATGGGATTTAGTTTAAAAGCAGCATTACACCAGAGTTAGCAAAGGATATCAAAGAAATAAAAGAATTATAGGGATTTAATAGAACTTGAGTCCATCTTGGGGGGACAAGGAAGTATGGATGTACTTGGATGTAGGTTGTATTTGTATCTCTCCTTGTGTTTATTCTCTCCATCCTCTTTCAACTGGAAACATTTTTTAGAGGAAAAGGCACTTTTTCCATTTTATTCTTACTCCCCAGAGCATCTAGCAAACTTCTCTAGAAACAAAGGACACACAATGAATGCTGTTGTCTGACTGATAAGACAGGATCCATATTTAACAGAAGCTAAAGAAAACAACCTAACCTATTGATCTCTACTGTCACTCCCCCAGTCTCTCTACTCCACCCCCCCAAAAAAGAAGTGCAAAAGTGGATTAAAATGATAGGTTTTCTCACATGACATCATCATTGATTTGTCTGAAACCAAATGATTAACTTAATTAACACTCTTTTTGTATTAGTATCACACATCACCTAACCAGAGTTCCTGGCACATAGTAGGTGTTTAATAAAAGTTTGTTGAATTGCACTGAATTGAATATTTGGCTAATTTGCAACCTTCATTTCCCTAACCTTTCTGATAGAAAAGCTTTTATTGTAATAGTAGTGCTCATAACAATTGAAGTTGCCCCATATTGTCAGCTTGATAAATAATTGGGTCCCAGAAGGACTGGCAAAGAGCCCTGATGATCTATAGCTACAAAGAACATTGACAAATTGTGATCAGACTGCCTTTGTTCCAAACACGGCCAGTCTCAATATAAACTCAAAATGGCACAGAAATTGTGTAGCATACAGCAGTCAGATAAATGAAGCCCCCACCTGTCACTTGGAGACCCACCCCAATACAGAGGTCAACGGATAATGATAATAATAATGACAATAATGACAATCATGACATAATAATAATAGGTGAACAGGCTGGAAAGTGTACAACGTGGGCCCATTGTCATCCCAGTGTTTGCCTTTGTCCCTAAGGCAATGAAGGGGAACTTTGACTATCTTCCCAGAAGAGGGACAAATAAAATTCAAACAGCTATTATCTGAAACAGGGGGAAAAAATCACTTGAGGATTTTAAGCACTGCCAGTATTGTGTAGCACAGGGCAGCTGGTTGGCTGAAAGTGTATGTCAGCTGTCAATGGCTTGCGTGACCCAGTATCAGGATAAAAATAATGAAAACAACAATGACAACAAAATTGTCCTAAACCCTTGGCTACTTGATGATCATTCTTGTGGAGAAGTCTTCTAAGAAAATGGAGTTTTTCAACTTGGCAAACATTCATGAAATGTCTGCTTTCGGGCAGGCTCTACACCAGGGGCTGGAGATGCCAATGTAAAACAGAAACAATTATTAGCTTGTTTTCCTTTGGATCTTCCTTGAGACTCTGAAGTACTACTTCGACATCTAAGCTCTTGTGACACTTATGATCTGAACAGTTAATAGAGAATGTACCGATCACATTTTTAATGCTGATACCCTTCATGACTCAAAAGAACCCAACTCCAAGCAGTGTTGCAGGAATGAATGGAGGGAATAATACATAGTGAGAGAAACTATTATTAATATCCATTGATTTGGAGAGATCCAGAATTCTCCCCCTTTTTTTCTAAAGTCCTCATTTCAAGACTCAGCCTCTGAAGGACAGAACTGAAGAGAGTAGATAGGATTGACATTCTTTTCAATCTAGGTCTTGCTGCTGCACCCAACCTTACAAGGAATTTAATTTAAGGCAGGGAAGCCCCTTTTGCTCTATTTGTATGGGTAGAGATAAATTCTAAGTTTAGATTGACAAAGGCTGGACAATTTAGAAGTAAAAGACATGATGAAAGTCACATTCCTCCAGCCCCTCATTAGAATAGTTCCACCTATCATTGTAATATTCATTCTTCCCATTAATACTTAACCAATCAAGAGTTGATTGCTACCTCAGGAACACACACTCTTCCAAGGGCATATAAACTCTGAGCCCACCATCATGTTTCCTCTTTGGTATTTGAGAGTGTCATTGACCCTTTTTATTGGCAATATACTAGAATTTTTAATAAAATTATTAATTACCCAGAAATTATCTCTCTTGAACTTTTTAAATGTCACATGTCAAGCTCAACCTGTTCCAGACTAAATTTTGCCCAACAAAAGAGCTGATTTTGGGGCTAAATAGCAGTATGCTTACAAGCTTCTTAGAGCAAGAGAATATATCAAATATCTCATTTGACAAATGAGGAAACTGAGGCAAGCAAGGTTAAATGACTTGCCTAGGGTCACAGAGCTAGTAAGTATCTGAGGCTAGATTTGAATTCATGAAGGTGAATCTTATTCCAGCACCAGTGCTCTATCCACTCTGCCACTTAGTTTCCATACTGAAGATTAAATGGATTTAATTTCTCTTTTGATCTTTGGAGCAGAAATTCTAAATTGTGTCAAAATTTGTCTCTCAGATAATTTTATCAACTAAATATGAGACAAAAACAAAAGAACTGAGAAAAAGAAACAAAGACCCTTCTCATTGGCAGAGAATGAATAGTTGATGTTCATTATGAAGAGCATGGGAGAGAAGACATACTAATTCTTCTGACTATGGGCTTTGAGAGAGGACACATTCAGTTCCAGGTTATCTTCAGGGAGAGGTCCCTGGAGAGGGAAAGATTTCAGGAATGGAGAGATGATCCAGGCTTCTTGGAGTCTATTTTTTTCCTAGGGACCTTCCCTGAATAGAAATGGGAATTTCTTCTTTTTTTTCTTTTGAAGCTGAAAGTCAGAGAGACAGAAGATTTGTTAAAACTCAACCATCTCCAGCTGATCTGTGCTGCCTAGTTCTGAATTCTAATTCATGCTTATGTGAGTGATATTCTCTGCCTCTCCTCCCTTTCCTCATGCTGCCTCCCTTCACCATTGTATTCCTTGTCCTCACCCAACATCTTCCTCTGTAACACTTTATGTCACTTGTTTCTGCCTTTCTGGGCTTTTTGACCCCATACTCTCTGCATTTTGGAGGGCAGCTAGGTAGTTCAGTGGATAGAGCTCTGGGGTTGAAGTCAGGAAGACTCATCTTCCTATGTTCAAATTCTGGCCTCAGATACTAGCTGTGTGATCCTGGGTAAGTCACTTAACTCTGCTTGACTTAATTCTTCATCTATAAAATGAGCTGGAGAAGGAACTGGCAAACCATTCCAGTATGTTTGCCAAGAAAACTCCAAACAGGGTCAAAAAGAGTCAGATACTACTGAAAGAGCTGAAAAACAACAATGACCTACATTTAATTAAAGTGTGATTGCTGCCCTCTTTTCCATCGCCAATCACGGTGTTTCCCAGCAAGTTCCCAAAGAACCAGGTTGCCTGCCCCCACTTTATAATTTCACAAATTAATTATTAATTGAGAAGGAACGGGAATAAGCATTTATGCAGCACCTGCTTCATACCCAGGCAATGTGCTAAGCACTTTTCAAATATTATCTCATTTGCTCCTTACAACAAACCTGTTAAGAGCTGTTCTTGTTTCTACTTTACAGTTAAGGAAATCGAGGCAAACAGAGATTAAGTGCTACCCAGGGTCAACAGTTAGAAAATGTGTGAGGCTGGCTTTGAACTAAGGACTTTAGTTCCTGGTTCTCTCCATGTGCCTCCTAACTGCCTGTTGGTAGGGGGGGATCTCTCCTCCCCATGCTCTCACCAACTCCAACCACCACACAGGCACAGAGCATCAAGTAATCATCTTCCACCAATGAGATGATCTGTTTGTAAATAGTTTTGAGCCCCAGATTACACCTAAGAATTTGGAGAAATTATAAATCAAAGGAATTACAGGAGAAAATGCCGACTAAACAAAAATATGGCTTTTGTTTTGAGATAATAACAAAACCAGCAGGAATTTATCTAAGACATCCAATCTACAGGCCTTATTTATCTTTCTTGCCACCTGTTAGAGCAGAGATTTACTCTATGTATATATTTTGGTAAGGGGACCCAATCTAACGTGACAAAATAAATGAAGACACATTGTCCCCTATAATACGACATACAACTCTTAACTCCTGCCTTGATCATAAGCACTGTCATTGAAATTTTTTTCTCAAAATTAAAAATATTTAATTAGATGTTTACGTCACAACCATTTGGGGAAACTACGCTTTTATTTTAAGTCTGAATAATACAGCTGCTTCATTTTTAAAAATCCCCTCATTTCAATTTGAATAAAGCACAGCTGCCTTGATGCTAGTTCACTGAGAAGTGACAATATGATTGGTCAAAAGTTATAATATGCAACGATAGTCACTCGGGAGCCGGTTCTTTTTTGAAAATAGAAAGGAAGTTACCCTTGTGCTTTATTGGCCAAATAAGCTGTCAGTCAAATATGTCTCATTATGTATGCAGTCCAGGCAGAGCAAGATATTGAACACATCTAAGGGAACTGAAGACAGGCATAGATATATTTAGTTCTTTTAAAAGAGCAATGGTCATCCCCACATGACTTTATAGGAATTGGCTTAGTTAGCATCAGCTGCACAAGTTAGTCTTGCATGATGTAAAGCTTCCATCATCTGACATTTTGTTCTAAAAACTATTTTCAAAATGTCAGCAAGTCTCCAGACTTCAGCTCAGTGGTTAAAGCCTACTCAAAATCTGCTACTAGCAACCACTCCACTCCTTCTCCTCCCAACCCCCAACCTCCACAATACATGAACATTCACAAAGAGCTGAGTTCACCATTTTACATTAGAAGAAAATATGGAATTGTATTTCTTGCTGTATTTCCACAGTAGAAAATAGGCAACTTTTATGTTTCTCTAAATAGCACATACAGGGATAAAATTATTTTGTTTTGTTTCTTATAACAACTAAAGAAAAGATAGGTCCTAGAAGACAACTACAGAAATTCAGTTTAATTAATAACATCTATTATATGCTGGATATATGCAAAGCACTGCATCAGGCACTAAGGATTCAAAGACAAAAAAGAAAACAAACAACAAGAAAAACAAAAATTTATTCTTGCCTTCAAGGAACTTACATTCAAATAGGCTACAAATTGTGGTTGTAATTGTGGTTTGTCCTGTTCTCAAAGAGGACCATGACATCAGTGAGATGATGATGTGACTTGCTGTTGACTTTGATTTGAGGGAGGGCTGTGCAAAGTCAACAGCCACACTTTCTTGTTCAGAGCCATCTGGGTCCAATGGTCAGCTATCTATCAGGATGACTGGAAATAGTCCAGGATGCAGTGGGAGACCTCGACCCTTTTAAGTGAAGGTTTTTTCAGGTTCCCACTTTGAGTGAGGCAACACCCATTCAGTGAATAGGCCTCTTAAGAAGTGAGTCAAGGGATAGTGCCTTTAATCAAAAAACAAACAAACAACAGCAAAACAACCCAAAAAACAGGAGGGGACGACTCTCAGGGTTGCTGGCCAAAAGAGAAAGAGTTACTCTTCACTCTTAGCCAGGAGGGCTCAAAAAAATAACCATTAAGTGGTGCTTGGGCAGATGGGTTACCAAACATGCACAGAGGAATACAAGGTAGGGTGTGATAGGATAAAGAGAGATTTAGACAGAGTCATCTGTGAAAAACAAGAAATGAGCTGTTATACGTTTTTTAGTATATAAAGGACCTTTCCCCTGCCTTGTATCTCTTTTAGGTACAAGCTTAGCAATGATAATAAACTAGGTAAAAAGACACACAGTTTGGTAGCATTTTGGGGGCAGCTATATGGATTCAGGAAGACCTGGGTTCAAATCCAAACTCAGATAATTTATGTGTGTGTGACAGTGGGCAAAGCACTTAGCTGCTGTTTGCCTCAGTTTCCTCATTTGTAAAATGTGAATAGTAATAGCACCTCCCAGGTTTGTTATGGGAATCAAATGAGATAATAAGGTAAAGTGCTTAGTACCATGTCTGGCACATAATAAACACCATATAAATGTTGTTATTATTTAAAATTCCACATTGCTTTCCAGAATGGTTGTATCCACTCACACGTCCCTCAGCAATGCATGAAATGTGCCTGTTTTCCAACAGCTCCTCCAACATTTATTTTCCTTTTCTGTCACCTTTGTCATACTCTGATGGGTAGGAAATGCATTCTCAGAATTGCTTTAATTTGCATTTCTCTAATTAGTTGTGATTTGGACCAATGATGCATGCAGTTCATCACAGAGACATGACAGATTTGAGGTGTAGAATAAGACATACGTATTTTTATATACAACTACTGTGGGAATTTGTCTGGCTTCACTATACATATTTATTACAAAATTTGTTTTATTCTTTCTTTTTTTCCTCCATGAGGGTGGATGGAGGGAAGGAGAGAAAATACATTTCTGTCAAATTCTTGAAAAGAGAGAAATAAAAGGAAAGATGCTGCCGATATAAAATATCACCTGCACTTTCCAATGTGGTCACAGAATTATTAGTTTTACTTAACTATTTTAGTTTGTTACAAGAGAACTCTCATGAAGTAAGAGTAATCTGAAAATGTATATCATGAAAAAATCCATCAATAAAATTTTATCAATAGAACTATTTTTAAAGGAAAACATAAGACAGAAGACACTTTCATTTGGGAGGATCAGAGATAGTGAGACAAAAGGGGTGGCAGGGCAACTGACCTTTGAACAAAGAGCAGGATTCCAAAAGGCAAAGATGAAGAGAGAATACTCTATGCATTGGGATTGGCCTATGCCAAAATGTGAAGGCGAAGGAATACAGAGTTTGAGGAATAGCGTGACTGTGGTGAAGATTTATAGTGAGTGAAGGGTAATAATGTGAAATATGCAACAGAAGAAATTTTGGTCAAAAAGAGAAGTGTTTTTCTGGGAACAAAGAAAGTTTGGTATCCCCAATAATAACTAACAAGAGCTATGGGAAAGTCATTATTGCTCTATAAATTTCTGAATTAAAGATTTTGAACAGAAAGAAAGCACAGTTTTTAAATTCGCTATTTTTTCCTGTTTATGCATCTATTCCTAAGCAAAATAAGTAAGTAAATAAAATAAAATTTTGTTTGACAGGACTATATTATTTTTTTCAGCATTCTCTTTCGTAAGATTTTTAATTCCATTTTTTTCTTCCTTCCCTTCCCTCTCTACTCCTCCAGAGGGCAAGTGATTCAATATAGGTTATCCATGTACAATTATATTAAACATATTTTCAC
This sequence comes from Pseudocheirus occidentalis, assembly GCA_028646575.1. Classification (NCBI taxonomy): domain Eukaryota; kingdom Metazoa; phylum Chordata; class Mammalia; order Diprotodontia; family Pseudocheiridae; genus Pseudocheirus; species Pseudocheirus occidentalis. The sequence goes on along the minus strand of CM053595.1, from coordinate 39,929,731 downwards.
ACTAGTCATGTTGTGTAAAAAGAATCAGAACAAAAGGGAAAAACCATGAGAAAGAAAAAACAAAAAAAAAAACAAAGTGAAAAAAGTATGCTTTGATCTGCATTCAACCCCATTTCTCTGAATGTGGATAGCCTTTTCCATGAGTCTTTTGGAATTGTCTAAGATCACTGTATTCTAAGCAAATATTTCAAAGACATTCTGTCTTTAATAGGACGATTATTGGTCACTACCCTACACTACATTTAGGACGCTGTTCAACTTGAACTGGGCTATAATTTACTTTTTCCATCTTCATAAAGAAATTTCTTGAATGAAAAGCATTTATTACGGGCTTAATATGTGCAAAACAAGTTAATACTGTAAACAATATTCAGTAGCTAGCTCTAATATTCATATTTAATCTACTTGGGAAGAAGCCCTCCTCTTAAGATCTTTAATATATTGTTTGCATGCAAATCTGCTATTTACAAATACAATTTCACATTCTTCAAGCAAGCCTGTTAGGCCCTTTACTTGAAGGTTTTTTTTTCAATAGTTCTAGTTATTGGGTGTTTAAAGTAATAAAACACTTCTTTTAAAATATTCTAAAATCATAACTAAACCAGACAGGTTGCACAAATAATTAGATTTGAGAATAATCTGTACACAAAACCAAAGAGCATGAATTTATTTCTTATTTTCCTCTGCCACAGAATCATGTGCATTCGTGTCAATAGCTTTAATCAATGAGCTTGATAATTTGACTATCAGAAGGTCTAATCTCCAAGTGTGGTTCTATAGGGGCTCCCAAAAGGTAACCTGTAAGATGATGACACATCCTATATAAAGAAATACATTTTCAATCACACTTTATAAAGAAGGACATCAGGACTCTAGGCTCCTAAGTAATGCTTTCATTTTTGTGGTTGGACCATAGTAAGTCATTCCCAGCCCTCTTTATCAGTGCTTTTAGCACCTCATAGCATCTGGGTTTGATGTAGGAGAGCCCAGTGCCTAAAGGATGGCAGCATGTCATGGTGAAATGTAGCAACTACCCTCAGGGCAGGTGGGAGACATGCTCTAATGACATGAGGAACCACATCTGTGCAAACCTGGGAAACAGTAGATGATTACCTTGGCATGAAGCAGTTAGTAATCCAGCAGCTACCTGAGCAAAAGTGTCAGGTCAGGATGCAAAGCAGCAGAGCCACTCACATGAATAGGTCCTATAAAAATGGGCAAGATTGCACACCAAACTGAAGGCTAAATGGCACATGTTTTGAGCATGGGAAAGAATTATCAACGGTGACACCATCAGTAATGTCATCTTTGAATGTGGACTGCACTGCTACCATACACCAGATGTGCCACTGTGGAATGAACTGTATGAGATGCTAAGAGGGCTTTATTTCTTTCCAGAGTTTGCCACTTCATGAAGATATTTTAACTACTCATCATTGATAATGATTATACACAAGTGACTGCTCCTCATTAAGAACTTGGCACAAATACACAAATAATTATTGACACAATTAAGCTTTGACACTGTGCCTGTCAGATTTCTTTTGTCCCCACTATTTATCAGTTCCATATTATTCTTTTTTTTAAGAAGGAGAATTTTCTGTTTTAATCAGAGTTAAACCCTCTCAAGTTTGTTCCCAGTATAAATTTAAGGAAATGCTGGATTGCTAAAAATAACCAATGTTCTACTCAGTATATTATTAGCATTCATGAAGAGAAAATGGAAAGCTACAGTTGAGACATTGAAGGACAGATGTCTAACGCAATAAAAAAGAATAATTCAACGTGAGACTACAAAAATAAAGAGTAGTCTGTCAATGCCAATGCCAACAAATGAAATGTGTTGATGGTTGTTTAAACAATCTATATGGCTACAAGAGCATATAACTGACTATATTATCAACATCCATTTCAATTCTTTACTAACTTGTTAAAGGTGAAAGACTTAACACGTTTACTGATATGCACTTATGATAGTATGGTGATATTTAAGCACCATAGCCAGACCAGTGCTAAACACAGTGGCAACATTCAAATTGCTATCTGTGAAGCAAGGATAGCATTTTTTTCTCTTTTGTGAACTTTTTTCCCCAAAAGGTTTATAAAATTATTATGATCAAAAATAATAGTAATGACTTCAAAACTGGAATTACTGGATTACATCTACTCCAAGCAAATTTGAAATATCACAGAAAAAAAACCCAATGGACTTTCAGTAGATTTTAGCATAAAATATAGGGAATTATGAGATAGGTGCATATTTTGTGAGTAATATATATATATATATATATATACACCTACATATACATATATATACATATATATTAAAGTTTCCTCCAGTTTTCTCAACTGGAAAATAAGCTGGAGAAAGCATCTTTGTCAAGAAGACTTCAAATAGGGTTACAAAGAGTTGGACATGAGCAAACAACAAGAAGAGGGTCTCAGACTGTGAGCTCCTCCTATTAGACACTGAGGTCCTTAAGAGCAGGGACTGTTCTTTTGCTTTTCTTTATGTTCTCAGCACTTGGCACAGCACCTGGAAGATATTAGGGTACTTAATAAATGCTTACTGGCTGAGAGACTGATGATTAATATGGCCATGCTGGAGGGCTGGAGGTGAGTGGGTAGGAGGAAAGGGTTCTAAGTTTGAAGTAAATGATACTTCGTGGTCTCACCTAATTTACCCTAAAATGAGTTAGTCTCAACCAATGCTTTACTTGGTAGTAATGTTGCAAATGGAAAGCAGGAACGAAAGAAAACAGAAGTCACAAAAGGTTGGGATTTCAGACTGAACTGTGTGTGGAAGTTGTGGGGTGTGGGTGGAAAAGGCAGATATTGATACTGAAGCAACTAACTCCAGCCCTTCAATCATGCACCTTGGAAACAGCCTCATAAGAAAGGTGAGGATCATGTGGTGGTCAGGAGGTATTACCCTCCCAACCCCACCCTTCTCCTCCCTGTCCCTGTCTTCATCACTAGGAGTGTGCTGGATCCAGGTTTAACTTTGGGAAAGCAGATTGTTAAAATGTCATTGTGTGCATTTATACCTCAGAAATCAACTGAGACAAATCAAACCTTGATATATTGTGTTGTTGATGGTTTACGCTTAAGAAAGGTTTAATAATGCGGATTAAACTTTCAAATACGTAGGTGCATTCCTTGCACTTTCCTCAGAAGGCCCAGCTGTGAAACACTGACCAGCACAGGCCTGTATTGCTCAGTAAATATCATGTGAGTTTAGCAGGAGCACAGCAGAAGGATCCCCAGCCTGGGGGCTTTAGGAGAATAATTTAACAACAACAACAGCACCAACAATAACAACTGGCATTTACATAGCACTTGAAGATTTGCTAAATCCTTTATAGATTATTTCATGTGAGCCTCAGAATGCCTCCCTCCAATCCCCTCCAACCCCACCTCCAGTCATGTGGCTAGAACCATGTGACCTTTTCAATAGTTCATGGTATCCATATTTTGGGGTGGGGATGATGATTCCAAATGGCTGGAGTATAATAATACCATCTAAGCCCCTACTCCCCTAAAACGAATTGTGATTTTATAAGTGGACTTTGCTTCATCACAGAAACAGCTAAGTGGGTCAGTGGGTAGAGCCCTAGACTTGTAGTCTGTAAGATCTGAGTTCAAATCCTGTTTCAAGCTATGTTACCTTAGACAAGTCACTTAACTTTTCAGCCTCAGTTTTCCTCCTCTGGACTCAGTGGACTCTAAAGTTTCCTTCAGGTCAAAATGTATGATCCTCTCTATGGTCCAAAGCAAGCTCCAAAAGAGGTCACTGAATAGCTTCTATTCAATTTTAAGGATGGGGTCAATATGGAAGTACCATGCACAGATAGTGGGACTAGGGAACACTGAATGCTCTGAATGAGGATGCAGTTTGGTACTATAGTGGAAAGGGAACTGGATTTGTAGTCAGAGAACCTGGGTTCAAACTCCAGCTCTGTCAAGTAACATCTATGTGGTCTTGAACAAAGCAGTGAACTTCAGTGAGCCTGTTTCCCTATCTGTTAGGATCCTTAACCTTCACTAGATCTTACCATCCTCTAATGCCTATATCAATCAAATATTGATTCTCTTTCTAAGCCAAACTCCTGGAAAAACAAGACAAAACAAAATTCTCTACATTCACTGCCTCCACTTTGTTCCTTCTTATGCCTCAATCCTTTCCAATATCACTTCGAATCTCATTACTCAAAAACTCACTTCTCAAGTTATTAAGGACCTCTTAATGGCTAAAGTTGATGGCATTTTCTCAATCCTCATCATTTTTCACCTCCCTACTGCATTTGACACTCTTAACCACTTTCTCCTCTTGAATACACTTTCCTATCTGTTTTTTGGTAACATTACTCTCTCCTGGTTCTCCTCTGACTTCTTTGATCACTCCTCAGTCTTCTTTGCTAGTCCCTCACTCGGATTATGCTCGCTACACTGGGGATGCTCCCCAAGTTTCTGCATTAGGCCCTTTTCTCTTCTTCTTCTTTACGCTAGAATTTATCAGCTCCCATGGATTTAACTCTCATCCCTAAGTAGATGACTTCTAAATCTATGTATCCAGTACCAATCTCTTCCCTGAGTTTCAATCTCCCATCATCAATTGTTTATTGGACATCTTAAATTAAAAGTCCCAGAGATATATGAAATTCAAGACGTCTGAAACTGACCTTATTAACTTTCCACCTAAACATTCCCCTCTTCCAAACTTCCCTATTTCTATCAAATGTACTGCCATCCCCCAAGTGTCTAAGTTCATAACCTCAGCATAACCTCAGTAGTACTCACTCCTCCTCCCCCACATATGCAATCATTTGCCAAATCTACTTCTATAACCTCTCTTGCATAGGGTGCTTTTTCTCTGATCTGACAGCTAAAAGTTATTTCAGGCCCTCATAACCCCTCACCTACATTATCGCAACAGCACAAGTCTCCCACCAATCCAATCCATCCAACATTCTGCTGCCAAAGTAATCTTCCTTAAATGGATAGCTGATCATATGACTCCTCTACTCAAGTAATTTCAGTGACTTCCTATTCTGCTTAGCTTTTAGAGTTCTTCCCCACCTTGTCCCAACTTATATTTCAAACCTTATTGGCTATTACTCCTCCCTCCAGAAAGCACTCAGGGATTCAGCCAAACTGGCCTTTTCTTTGCGTCTCATAGAGACAACTCCATTGCCCCTCCCCACGCTCCCGTTAGCTGTTGTGCAAGCCTGGAATGTACCATCTCCTTACCTACTCCTCATAGAATCACACTTTCTTTTTAAGACACATCTAAAGCATGAAGCCTTTCCTGATCCCACCCTAATTGTATTTAACTGCTTTGTATTTATTTGCATTTATTCACTTTATGTTTGTTATAGATTTATACATATTTTTACATAAAATAATATATATGCAACATGTATTTATGTATTTAAGTACCTGTCTCCTCTACAATATAATTGGAGTCTATTACAATATAATTTTATTGTAATAAGTTACAATGTAATATATCAAACATATATTTCTATATACACATATGTATTCATTTATATACTACTCTACTACAATGTAAACTCCTTTAGGTAAGGACACTTAGCCTAACACATAGTTGTATTTAATAAATGGTTATTGATTCATTGAATGAAAATTAACGATGCTTTTAGCTCTAAATCTATAATCCATTTGTCCTAAGCACCTAGAATAAGAGAATGGGCTAGTGAAGGAGTGAGGGAAGATTACTTGCCATCAATTGCTGGACAGTTTCATGGAGGTAGCTCTTTTATGTAGGCACCACAGATCAATTCTCCCAAGATTATAATAAGGAAATGTGTATAGCAAAAATATATAATTTTAAGTTAATGACTTATATTCTTCAGGTACTACTGAACCACTATGGACCTGCCTGTTCCCCTCACCACCAGAGGCCCAAATCAGATAGCCCTTCTGTCAGAAGGCTCCCATATCTCTCCTACTAAATTAGCGTCTAAAGAGTTGGACTCATGTTTCATTCATTTTATTTCTACAAGTACCCACCTAGCATATTGCTCCACCCAAAGTAGTCATTTAGTAAACATTTGTTAAATTGCTGAAATCTATTCCCAGGTTGTTCCCAATTAGTTTTTTTTTAAATCATTAAGAAACCATGATTGTTCTCAATTACATTAATCAATATTGTGTAAGTTTTCTGCGGACATAGTCTTCAAAATGACTGTTTTCTTTTTATGGCAAAAACTATATTAGTCTCTTGCACATAACAGATACAACAAGTAATATTTGTTGTACTTAAATGAAGCAAAAGGCACTTATAATACTTAAATGCTGTTTTTAGTTTGTTTTGTCAAGTCCTGATAGGATTTATACAATATTAAAGTTTAAACATTTAAATAAAAAATGCCGAAGACTAAAAAAAAAAAGGCACTTATAATAGTTTATTGACTGGGAGGTATATTATATTTAGATGATAGGTTTTAAAGTATCATCCCAGGAATTGGTTGTATCTGCTTTCTAAGAACCAGCCTAACTAAATACAGGAAGAACCATCACTAGCAAGCTGACTACTTGATAATGAATCCTTTGGTAACAATCATCCATGAAAGAGAAGAAAGTACAGGGTGTCCCAAAGTCTAGACACATAGGACATCTCATAACTGCATATTTTCAAGAAATGCAATGAATGAAATTTTCAACAACATTTTATTTAATTAGCATAAATGAGATTTCATAGGAAAACATAGGAGACACATAGGAATTCTCATTAATTAATTTAATTAAATTAATCGCATTAATATGGGAAATAGTCCCCAATAGCTAATAAAAGCTGTTATTCCATATGAAATTGTCACGGCTAAAATTTATGCTAATTAAATAAAATGTCATTGAAGATTTCATTCATTTCATTTCTTAAAAATATGCATAGTTAATCAGAAGTACTTTGTGTCCAGGCTTTAGGGACAACCTGTACAACATGGTCCTGAGCCCTATACACCACCCCCTGCACTGATGCTGGAACAGCAGGGTAGAAGGAAAAGGAACATAAGGTGCTAAGAGTCACAAAGTGATTCTTAGTGATAGTTCATCTATCAATGCTGACTAAGCTGTTGGTACTCTAAATGTGAGATCCTTGCTCAATGACCATCAAGTTAACATACTACCAGGGGAACTAAAGTCTATCTATCTTGGCATTTTCACCATAAACAAAGCCAAAAGACAGACAGAAGACATAGCTAAACTGAAGTATGTTTCATAAGCTCCGCTCAGAAAGGCAAATCAAGAAGACAGTAGAGCCGTTGGTTTGTTTTCAAGCTGGAGGTTCAAAGGCAACAAGAAGCATTATTTCGTTGTCCATTTAGTAATCTTGTATTTCATGGCCAAGGACAGGTATTTTAAGAATCTTACCATGAAAATATTTGCTACTTAGATACCAACACCTATTGCAGAAGACTGAGAGGTAGAGAAACCCTACATAGAACTCAAAAAGACACTGCAAATAAAATGAATACATATTTTGCTACACATTGCAGGTGTAGAAACAAGAAAAAAAATACACTGTAAAAGTTTTCTGAAATAAGATTTAAAAGAGATCAAAGACTTTTTTTGACAACACAGAAGGTATGTGCCTCTCCAGAGTATCTCAAAAATCTTAGCAAAATTTTCAATTTTAATAGTTTATACCCATATATTGTAAAGGTACCAACGGAGAAAAAAAGCTTGATAGTATGAATATTTTCTAAAGAATGCAATTTTCATTAAAAAAAAATGATAGCAATTGAGATCATCACAATACCAATAACTATTGACATATATATGCCTACTTTGCCATCTCTCTAAAATTTTATGTAGATCATCTACATATACAGTAAAGGTATATTGGGGGCAGCTAGGTGGCACAGTGAATAGAACGCCAGCCCTGGAGTCAGGAGGGCCTGAGTTCAAATCTGGCCTCAGACACTTCACACACACACACACACACACATACACACACACACACACACAAGTAGCTGTGTGACCTTGAGCAACTCACTTAACCCCAATTGCTCTACCTTCCCCTTTCCAAAAATCTCCCCCCCCTCCAAAAAAAAGGTATTATGATGAAGTTAATTAAAGGGAAAGAACAGGCCTTCACAAACAATATCTGACTCTAGACTACACATCATTACCTTTACACAATTGACCAAAAGATGTAGAGAATACACAATCCCGCTTAGCTTATTGTTTGTTGAATATATTAAAAAAAATCTTTTGCTCAATAGAGCAATGTATTGTTTTGCAAGAGTTCTTCCAACAAGGCGTCTTCTATGTATATGTCAAAATTATACATGATTTCTTGAAAGATATATATAACCTTAGTTTTAAAAGCATCTCCCATACAAGCTATATAAACTGCTACTGTCTCTTTAAAAAACGGAAGACGCTAAGAAAGTTATTGTTGTAATTGTCATTCTATGAGCTACTTCTCCCTGTGGAGTCTGGTAGAATATGGGCAAGTTAAACTTTGATCTATAAGGATCTCTGAGATGTACTATGGAGAAGACAGAGTAAAGAAGATGAGAAAGAACTTTGCTTTTTCTTATGAGAACTGTCTTAACGGTTATTTTATGAAGAAACATTATAAAGAAAATTTTATGAGAAGTGAATCTGGAGAGAGACTATTAAGAGTGATGGCTTGAGAGAAGTGGAAAGGGATTGTTTTCCTGTCATATCTGGATATAATCTGAAGAAGGAATATCGAAATATCTTCTTTCTTTATGAAACTATTATAACCTTTTTCTTGCAAAGTAGATGAAGAGGATTCTTGTTAAAAAGAAAATATTTATTCTCCAGAGTGAACAAAGTGTTCTAGGACTGTGTTCTCAAAAGAAAGGAGAATTCTTTTCTCTTACAATGAGGGTCTGAGGTAACAATAGTGACGTTTCCTCTTACAGATAAAACATCATAAATATTCATCCAGGTCTATTTTGCTATTTATTTCCTTGCAAAAATTATATATTCATAAACTTGAATTTTTAATCCTATAAAATTAAGAGATACACATACATGTTTTTGTATGTGTACATATACAATATAGAGTTATATTTATAGAGATATAAGCATATATATCCCTACCTATACATATATAACCATATATAATATTTGATGAACTGGGGCAAAGCCTCTGAGTTTTGTTGATTACTTGAGGGCATGCAAACATATTTCTATATGTCCCTAGAAATTGAAGTGATCAGATTAAATGGGAATAGGATCAAGTAGCAGGCTGAGGGATGAGGTTGACAGACCCCTAAAAGACTTGTCACATATATAAGAGGAAATAATTTTCAATGACCTTCTCATCATTAATATAAAATATATGCTTCCCAAAGTTGTTCATCACTGTCAAGAAGGATATACAGTATAGAGTCGACAATAAGGAGTGACGTGCAGTGATTGGTGAAGTTCTCCAGATGTTCCTATTTATGGATGACACTGTGAAAATTGCATCTAGCCCCAAACACAGCATAACCACAATCTTTCTATAAGGAATTCAACCAAAATTTATAGTGGAAAAACCAAGTAGATAAAGAATACCTATTAACTAGGTGAATCAACCAATCAGCAATCTTTTTTTTTTCAGGCTTACTATGTGCCAGATGCATTTAGATACCATCTCTGAGCAGCAGAGATACAAAACTGAAACTGAAACATTTGCTCTCAAAGCAGTTACACTGGAATAGGAGTGGAAAAAAATGTACATACATAAGTATATACTGAATATATAAAAAGAAACTTCATGTAGTTATGGAAGAAGGGCACTAGCAACTGTGGGAGGTGGGGGTTATGAAAGACTTTATGCAGAAGGTGACACTTTATTTGAATCTTGAAGAAAACCAAGGGGGCAGAGTCATAGAGGAACTTATTCTAAGTATGGGCGACAGCTCTTAAAAAGGCATGAAGATAGGAGATAGAATGTTTACTGTAGAATGACTGAAATGGCTGGAACATATTGTACAAGAAGGGGAATATAAGAAGATTAAAAAGGTAAGAAGACACCAGGTTTTGAAGAGCTTTAAATGACTAAGATGGGGGTTTGCATCTGATCCTAGAGATAATAAGAGGTAGCCCAATGGAGTTTACTGAGGAAAAGAGTGCTGTGGTCAGACCTGGATTTAGGTAAATCACTTTGTCAACTGTTTGAGGATGGATTAAAGTGATTAGAGCCTTAAGGGGGAGGGACCATATAGGAGACTAAGGCAATACTAGGTTATCTGTGGTCACAGACAAAACTGTGGTGGTGAATGTGGGAGTGAAGAAAAGGGGATGTACTACAAGAGATATGAATATGAAACAGCAAAATCTGGTAAATGACTAAATATATGAAGTGAAGGAAAGTGTAGTTAAGTTTGACAATCCATAGTCCTCATCCGTGTCTGTGTATTTTGGAAAGATAATGAAACTGGATTTCTACTTTCCATTAGCACATCTGCTTGTTTTTGACTCCACAGAACATCATGCTCCCATGCCTCATGGAACCCCCCAGACATACTTTACAGGTTCCTTTTGTATCTTATTTTTCTCCATTAGATTGTAAGCTTCTTGAGGGCAAGGATTGTCTTTTTCATTTTTGCATCTCCAGTGCTTAGCACAGTGCCTGGAACATAGTGGGCACTTAATAAATATTTACTGAATTGAATTAAATTGCGTCCAGAACTGAATATGAGGAAAGAAGGCTATATTATCTTTGGGAAATAGCAAGTTTCTTTAAACAACCTAAACATCTTCCCTGAAAAAAAGGCGCATCTTTGAAAAAAAAATCATAATTCTTTTGGCGTTTTGCATGACTGTGAGTCATGGAACACCATAGTCTTTGAATAACACAAATTGATTATCACACAAAAGGCAATGGAGAGACATCTGGTGGACTTGTACAGGATGTAACACTTCACAAAGAAGGAATAATAAAGGAGAAGTGGTATAAAGAATGTCGTCCAAAAACAAAAAAAATGCCTGAATTGAAAAGTTGAACTGGTTGTGTGACAAGAGTGAGGAATAAGCGATAGATAGCCCAGTTTGTATACTTCACTGGTAGCCTTTTGAAGACCAGATCACTCTCTATGATCAGCTTCTGGGACGGCATAGACAAAAGTTACTCAAGAAGGCCAAACATAAATGGGATACAGTCTGCATCATTAGGGACAGTGATTACATAAATGATACCACAAATTGATTTGATTATTTGAGCTCTTTAATTCATGTTTGGTTTAAGTTCAGTTTAATCTGTTCTAAATATTTGAAAGCAAAGACTAGAATTCCAAATAGGGTCCTTAAGATAGAAGGAATAGATCTCTTTCCTGTTGCCCAACTTTCAAGGAACATTGGCTAAATCGCTTCATAATGGTACTCCTACTAGTTATGTTAAAATTCATAATACAAATATTTTAAGCTGTTGAAATGGACAATTTTTAAAAATTTTCCTGACTCTTTTAGAAAATGGATTATATGAATTTTCTGGTCAGTTTACTATCAAATCAGGAAACCAATGGCATCAAATTTTCAAATGTGAAAATGGCTGATTGGCCTTTAATGAAAACTCCTAATTTATGCCAGTTTCTTTGACAACACATGACTAGTTCCTGTTAATAGCCTAAATGATCACTGTTCCACCAATTAAAGTTAACAAGCTCAGTACCCACTACAGCTCACATCTAGAAACAAATAGATATTACTCAAAACTGTTAATCTGTGCCCAGAAAAGAAAGGGGATGGAATGAATTTCAGTAATAATTTCTTCTCATTTCCCCAGCTGGTGGTGTATTTTGAACTAGATTAAGGTCCTCCACATAGCTATGAAGAGAACCTCATCTTCTTTGCCAGCTAAGTTTCAACCTGTGCCTAGGAAGAAAGAAAGGAAAGAAAGGGAGGGAGGGAGAGAAAGAGGGAGAAAGGAAGGAAAGGAAAAAGGAAGGAAGGAAAAAAGGAAGTGAAGGAGGAAGGAAGAAAGGAAAGACTTAAGTACTTTACTATGTGCCAGCCACTGAGTTAAGCACTTTACAAATTCCATTTCATTTGATCCTTACAACAACCCTGGGAGGCTGGGAGGTAGGTGCTATTATTCTTCCAATTTTACAGTTGAGAAAACTGAGGCAAACAGAGGTTAAGTTACTTGCCCAAGGTCAAACAGCTAGTAAGTGTCTGAGGATGCATTTGAACTCAGGTCTTCATGGCTCTAGGCCCAGCACTAACACTCAGAGTCATAATAATTAATGTATTGTGACCACACTTTGAATTGACGAATGTCTGCCACTTTGGCTTGTCCCTAAATTCAACAAAACAAAATCTGGAACCTACCAAAACCTAGTAATAAGAGCATTTACATTTGTATGGTGTTCAAACTCTGTTACACTTGTATAAAACCCTTTGTAGATCACAAAATAAAAAGGAGGAAATATATAATTTTGATTTCTAATCTTTAGAGCAAGACATATTAAACACTGAATGTGCTATGAAGAAAAATCCTATTCTCATTTTATCAATGAAATTTCCTTTCCATTCCACTTTTAATTAAGCAGGAAGAATATAAAAATAATTAGTTCTAAGAATGGTCAAAATAGACACTTAAAATTTTTTTATAAAAATGAACTTGAGTTTATTTGGTGCTTTATGATTTTGCAAAGTGCTTTCAAGACAACTTTGTGGGCTTGATAGTAAATGCATGTGTGGCAGGGTGGATGGGGTTGAAGAATCCTCTGTCATGAGGCCTAGGTTTAAATACCAGGTAACACTTAATAGTTGTGGCTACATCATTCAACCATTCTAACTCTCCACTTTCTCATATTTGAAATAAGTATATTAAAAGACTAGGGAATTAGAAGTTTTTACCCCACCAGGAGTTTTTCACTAGCAATGTATAATAACACAAGCATTGGAGAAAAGTATTCAAACTGAAGCCAACCAAATGGGAGCTAGAATTGCCATAGCATAATTCAAAACAGAGAAAAATAACCACAGATTGCACCACAGGTCCATGACAGTTAAGCAATCCCACATGTCCCACAGGGATTTGGGAAGATCTGAAGAAATAATGTATGTTAAGCATTTTGCAACCTCCATATGCTAAATGAAAATAAGCTCTTAGTAATGTTAGTACCCAGGAGATTCCAATGAGATAATCAAATTCAGGACACTATATAAATACCAGTTATGCCCCCTTTATAAGATTATGAAACTGAGGCGGTGAGATCTGCAGTAAGGTACCCATTGTCACTAAGCTGACAAGTAGTAGACCTGAGATTTTAAGTTTCCTGACGATAAAACTTTGGCTCCTTTTACTACATTATGTTAGCTCTGATTTACTACATTATGCTACCTCTGAAGTTTAAAGGATCACTAGTGCTCCTACTTACAATACAGGAAAAGAACTTGGAACCTAAGCCTTGAAAAGAATTTTCTATTTATAATGGCCCTTCATAGCCATGTGGAGGAACTCATCCTTTACTGCTAAATATACCGATCTATAGAATATAATAGTCGACTCCTATAGCCCCCAAGTTTAGCTTCCCTCAGAGAAGTTATGTGAAGAAACAAACCAAGCAACACGTTTGAAGATTAGTGTCAATGCTACATAAAGTAAAAATGCTGGAAGGTTATTCTCAAACTGTACCCTTCATGTGAAGGAGAATAATGAAAAGTTCTTGATAAGAGAAGTGATTCTATTTTTAACCCAGTGGCTAATCTAGGATAAGTTGTGACAGCCATACAATGAGATTAATAAATAACAACAATAATAAAAAAACAGAGCTCTAAACCCCAGAAAACCAATTCTGAAACAATTACAAGAAACTATTATGGTGCGCCTCTAAACAGTTTTAGCAAAATTCCCTCAGCACAGTTCTGATGCCAATAATGTGAACTGTGCATGCAATTCACTGCACACACTTGAAAATGTACTCTGATGTAGTTTGTCCTAATGAACATGGCCACCAGCTTAATCTGCCATCATTAGCAGCACTTCTGTTCATAAATGAGAGGCCACAACATTTTTTCTCTCCTCTGTTACTTCATACTTAGAACAGTGATTATGCGTGTGTGTGTGAGGGTGTGTATGTGCGCATGTATGTGAGTGTGAGAGTGCATGTGTAAGTGTGTATGCATGTGTGAGTATGTTTGTGGTGTGTGTATGTATGGTGTGTGTGTGTAAAGGCTCAAGGTGGGTGGGAGAGGGAAGAGCATGTATATATGCACATGTATTTCTTTACATGGAGACCTGTATGGTAACTAAAGCAGTATGTTCTACCAAACCAGTTACTGAAAGCTTGAGACAAAGCCCTGTGAAAACAATGTCTAGTCAGATTATAGTTATTTATTAAAATACATCCCACAAAAGGCATGTTTGCACAATAAAGTAAGAGAGGGTCATGGAAAGATGATTTTTTTTTTTTTGCCTTTTTTTGGAGGGGAGAAGGCAGGACAATGGGGTTAAATGACTTGCCCAAGGTCACACAGCTAGTAAAGTTAAGTGTCTGAGGCCGGATTTGAACTTAGGTCCTCCTAACTCCAGGGTCGGTGATCTATTCACTGTGTCACCTAGTCATCCTGGAAAGATGAATTATTGATAAGTTTCAAGTTATGAAGAATAAGACCCGGGGTGGCTAGGTGGCGCAGTGAGTAGAGCACCGGCCCTCGAGTCAGGAGTACCTGAGTTCAAATCCGGCCTCAGACACTTAACACAAAAACTAGCCGTGTGACCGTGGGCAAGTCACTTAACCCCAACTGCCCTCCAAAAAAGAAAAAAAAAAAGAAAAAAAAAGAATAAGACCCTATGCAAAACAAATGAGTTCTTCATAGGTCAAATTGTAGAACTAGTTTAGAAAAAAAAGAAAAATTAGATTTAAACAAATTCTCTAAAGGTCCTGTGAAATACTGCTGCTAATAAGGAATCCTAGGAATAATCACCTAGTTTTATAAGCCATTCATCTCCACTAATTTTCATCTTTCTTTCTTTCTCTGTTTTATTGGATTTATAAAAATCAAGTTCCATTAGTAAGATGATGTCATCAAGTTAATAGTTGGTCCAAACTTTTTTTTCTCCTGTAGCTGGGTATTTAATGAGTCTTTGACCACATCAATTGTCACTTTCTTTGTAACACTCAAATTAAAATGTTTAATGTTGAGAAACCATTTTTTCCAAATCAATAATCATTTCTTGTTTCTAGCTTTCAAGATGAAATATATTACTGCTATTTTCTTCCTTGAAATACATCACTTAAAGCCTCAAAATTGTCACATGTAATTAAAGTAGAAGGATGATATCTGATAACATATAGCAATTCTAAGGTTTTGTCTCTTTAGATTTGTGATGAGACAACAGTTGTCCTCTGAAACTTTCGAAGCCAGTTTTTACCTTATTTTGGGTAGTAAAAAACTAGTTACACAAATGATAGTTCTTTCTAGCAAAGGGACATTTTATAATGTATTACTAGTATTTTTATTTCAACATCTCTATCCTCTTACCACAGATTTTACTCTAACTTTATAGTGACATGCCACTGTGCAAAACCATTTCCTCCCTCCACACTGTAATCATTTTGCCAGTTACGTAATAGGTACAAAACAATTTGGTTAGATATGCTTTAGTGCCAGGTGTAACTAAGGATAGAGAAATGATTAACTACTGCTTGTAATCTGTTGGAAAATTCAAAACTGAATTGGCATTAAGCTACATATTTTATAATGGTTAATAACTATTTCATATGCCCATGAGATAAAATATCCATCCTCTTTTTTCATTTTTCTTTTTTTTCCTCCAACCCCCTTTTTTTTCCCTAGTAAATTATCTTTAGTTTGAACAAATCGTGGAATGAGAATAACATCAATAATGTATGGTAGACCCAAGAAGGGTAATGGGTTTTGAGAAATTAAGAGAAACTTATCCAAAAGGGCCAGAAGGATTATCTGAACCATAGTAACCTCCCTGTCAGTGGCTGAGAAAGGGCAGTGTCACAAACCTTAGGTCTGATTGAGACAATCAGACATGAGGGAATCTGTGGGGTTGGCCGTGATGCTTCTGGCTAGAGAAGCCTGCTGGCAAAGAGCAGCGATAGCTAGTCAGACTGCAAGCATAAGCAGAGAAAACATGGATAGGCCTGCCTTTTGTGTCAAACTGAAATGCTTACAAGATGTTGCTAGTAGCAACAGCATCTTTAGATAGGGAACATAATTTCAAAAATTAGTCACAAGGGAAAAAAAATGAATGAGGCCTGCATACTTCACAGGCTATCACATGGAGCTGGACATTTAGTAAGTCTATCACTACATATGTTTTGGATAGAGTTGACAGCTATAGAATGAAACATGCCCAAGACTGAATCGGAGGAGAGGAGGCTGTATCACATTTAGGAACTTGTGCAGAGCATTCAACGCTTCCACACTACCACCTACTTTAAAGGCCACTTTTAAACACCATTATCATCTTTATAATGCTCGTTGTTGTTGGTTTGTTTTAGTCATGTTTGACTCTTCATGACCCCAGTTAGGGTTCTCTTGGCAAATATCATAGAGAAGTTTGCCATTTCCTTCAGCAGTTCATTTTATAGATGAAGAACTGAGGCAAATAGGGGTAAGTGTGGGGTCACAGAGTTAGTAAGTGTCTGAGGCAGAATTTGAACTCAGGTCCTCCTGATTCCAGCGCTGGCACTATCCGCCACATCCCTAGATACCCCTTTTATTATGATATATGGATGAAAATCATGAAGACCATTAAATCACAATGGTCAAAATTAAAGTCAACAGAAAGGGTACACTTGGATGTAAAGAGCCTGTAACACATTCCCAAAGATAACTTTTATGCAAGAAGTAAAATAATCAAGAGGGACGTGTAAAAAATTGAGATGTGCTAGTCATGAAGTGAGACAAGGAATAATCAAGAGACAGTTTAAATTTTTCACAGTTATCCATGAAACATTAAAAGACCAAACAAGAGAAAGGACTCTAGCAACATCAGCAAATCCTTGGTTGAGGGTTAACAGATAAGAATCACACAAAACATGAGAAAGTACAGATAGGTTGCAATCTGTACCAGTGAAGAGAGCCCACACCAGTGAGATCATAAATCCAAGTATCAAAAAACTAAGCCACTGAAGTTGTTTTCATTTTTTTACATGGCAATACCACAATTAATAATAACTGAATTCTTCAAAATTGTGTTCCTCATTCCTTAATTGATAATCAGTCTCTACAATTAAAATGATACATATACATATACATACACACACATATATAATACATACAAGGAAGTTTGTTTATACTAATATTAAATGGCAAATGCAGTCTTTTCAATCAACGAAATAAAATTCTTTTTGTTCAAGTTTTCTCATAAGTCCTTCACAAAAATTATAACAGACAAGGATTTCTTATCATCCCTATCTTATCCTGGAAAGTATCACTCAGGCAGTCCAACTGTTGTATCTCATTTGTGCAACATGATTAAGCCTCCTCTGCTCACATACATTCTCTATTTTTATTTATTTTCTAGGATTACCTCAATACATAACAAAACACATAATTTCCCCAAACATCTCCTTTTTATTACCTACATTTTAAATAATCTTTATCTCTCTTTTTCTTAATAATTCTAATGAGGCCTGTTCTATTTAAATTCAATTATTGATTTGACCAACCAATCAATAACAAGCTTTTACTAATAGCTTACTATGTTCCAAGCCTTGGGATAAGCACTGGAGTTATGACGATAAAGACAAAACAGTTCCTCCCCTCAAGATGCTTAGATCCTAATGAGGTAGACAAATATATGTGTGTGCATGTATGTACATGTATATAGGCACATATGGTGTACATATGTGTATACATACAAATAATTACATGTATATATGCATGTGTATGTATGGATGAATATACAAGACACATAATAATCAAATAGAAGGTAATCTTGGAGCTGACAAAACCAAGGAAAGCCTCTTGAGTTCTAATGGAAGCAAGGGATGCTAGAAGGCATCGGTGTGGTGGAAGAGCATTCCAAGTATGAGGGAGAAGCCAGTGGAAAGGCACCAAGATCTCCTGGGGGAAGGTGGGTGCACAGCAAAAGGCCAGCACGGTTTAACTGTAGAGAACATGGAAAGGAGTAAAGTATAAATGTACTGGAAAGGTAGGAAGTATTTGAAGACTAAATACCAAACTAAAAAGATCCATTTCTATCCTAGGCTTTATAGGAAGTCAATGGGACTTATTGAGTGGATGTGTGAGCGGTGGGACAAGTGGAAAGGAGGGTGTGTGTGTGTGTGTGTGTGTGTGTGTGTGTGTGTGTGTGTGTGTGTGTGTGTGTGTGTGTGACATGGTGAGGACTACACTTTAGGAAGATCACTTTGGCAGCTGAATGAAGGATGGAATGGAATAAGGAGAGACTTGAGGCAGGCTCTTGAGCAATCAGTGGCATGACCAAATGTGTGCCTTAGGAAGCTTATTTTGGCAGTGACACGTAAGATGGATTAGAGAGGGGAGATTCCAGAAGCTAGAAAATAAGCTTAATATAAAACGATTTCAGGGATGCCAGACAGGCCTCAATTCTGCAGGGACAGCTCTAGAGGCAGCTAAGTGGCATAGAGGATACGGCATCAGGCCTGGAGTCAGGAAAAACCAAGTTCAAACCCAGCTTTAGATACTCACTAACTGTGTGATACTGGGCAAGTCACTTAAGCTCTGTTTACCTCAGTTACTTTGTCTGTAAAATGATGATAATAACAGCATCTACCTAGGCAGATTGTTGTGAGGAGCAAAAGATAATAATTGTAAAATGCTTAGCATGGTGTTTGGCATATGACAAGCTCTATATGATTGTTATTCCGTATTCCCTCCCCTAAAAAAAAGTAAAACTCCAATTCCTTTCCACTTGCAAATATATATATACATATATATACATATATATCCCTCCTTTATAAGGTTTGATTAAGGTTAAAATATAAATAGCGCTATGGTGGAGCAGGGGTGGACAGCCATTAGGAGTCATTTATATTTTAGGAGGATGCAAAAGGAGAGGTAGGTATGGGGTGGGGGTGAGGTGCAGGGGTGGAGTAAATATAGAGAACTAGGAACCTAGGTGAGGGACGAGTAGGAATGGAGGCCAGAGGAAAAAGGGATGCATGATGGGGAAATCTGAGAGTGCTAAGGACAGTCATGCTTTGTTTCCTTTGCCTAGAGCTGGATCTGCTGAGGGCGTTGTTATTTTTCTTTGTTCATTCCAGAAAGGCTACCTGCTCTTGGGTGAACTAGTGGAGTGTTATGGAAGTTCTGTACCTAGGTCACTGACATGCCACCTCTTCACTTAACATAAAAGCTCCCCAATGTGTTCTTGGATTTTAATGTGTCTTCACCATCAAATATTTTGTGGTTATATTAGTGCAAGTACGAGGGAACAGCTCTGAGATCAGTCTCATTAAAATGATTATTCATTAGTAGGCATGTTTTCAAGCTTGCTTTCTAAAGGAAGTCCTTTCCTTTTACAAGGCCATTCCTCTTTTCTGCCCATGTAATGTTTCCTTGTAGGTTCACGATGTTAATTTTAAGGTTATGTTTTAATGGTTTCCTAAATGACACTTTCATTGTAGTAAGATGAATGCATCAAATCACTCTTCCAGGTACTGATGTGCTATTGACTCATAGTTAGAAGGGTATGAAAGTTTCAAACCATTAATTTGGGAATGTATTAATAAAGTGAATTTTAAAAGAACCTGAACAAAAAGCAATGCTGTTTTCACTACAGCTATTTAGTTTTTGGAAAAGCTGCAATATAAATTGCTTTTTGAATCCCCTATAGACAATTGCCTCTGCTCAATTTAAAACACCCTAATTCTCATTGAGGGCTTAATTTAAAAAGGGAACATTTTTATAGAGGCTACGAATTTATGAAACATTTCTGGCTCCTGCAAAACTAAATAGATTCTTATCATTGCAAACAAACAAACAAAAAGAACACTGCTCTTGAATAAAAACTATTTCTGGGTGGTCTTTGTAAATATGTTGCTTAGCATGTTGCATTTCATAATGCAAAAGCAACTACATGTTTACCTGCAAAATCATATCCCACATTGGCAAAGCTCTACTTTGTTATGAATGTTATTGTTGTTTTGTTGTTCCATCCTTTGTTTTCAAAAAGGACCAATTACATCGCAGAGTAATATCTTGACTTGGATGTGAACTGAACCCATCATAAACATACTAACGTTTTAAAGAACCAAATCAAGCACAGATGCAATTAAGAGCAAAAATGGAGCCGGGTGAATGCTTAAGCACCTACTGGAGACATTCTAACCTCCATGTTCAGTGACTTACCCATTTTAAGAGAACTTGAATGACCAATATCCTCCCTACTGGTGTAGTTTCTAAGTTATATTCTATGGGATTTCACCTGAGGTGAATGATGTTTTGGCAATGGCCATGGGGAAGCAGAAACCATAAAAACTAAATAAAACTATATCTTCCAAACTGTCCCTGAAAGGAAAGCTACAGAAGTCACATGACTTTATTTTCTTACGTTTATTTGTATATTACAGGTAATCATACCAGGATGGTAAGTGAATTGCAGAGGATTCAGAACAAAACACAAATTGTCAGCTTCCCCCCTAGGTCTCCATCATGTTTATCCAGGTAAAATTAAAGGAAAAAAGAATGAGTAGCTGGATGAATCAGTGAACAAAGGAACAAAGCAAAAGAAATAATCTGTTAAGTGCTCACTGTGTACAAAGCACTTTCCTAAGCAAGGGAGATATAAGTAGAAAAAAAAAACTCTGCTGTCAGAGCTAACATTTTATTGGGGGGGAAACAAACACATATGGGAGGTTTCAGTTACGAGTTTAAACAAGCCACAAAAGGGCGACTTGAATGTCATCGGCTTGCCTCCAGACCTTTGAACCTCTCCTCATTCTTCAATGTCCAATTTAATACCAACTTCTTCGAGAAGTTTCTGATTCCCTAACTACAAGTTCATTTTCATTCTCTCTGTCTTTGTCTGTCTCTATCTCTCTATCATTGTCTTTGTCTCTTTCTGTGTGTCTCTGTCTCTGTTTCTCTGTCTCTCTTTCCTAAACATCTCACTCTTTTAGCTCCTTCACTGCTTTTATTTCTTCCATCAATCCTCTAAGTATAAACACCCGTAGTTTCATGCCTTGTCCTTCTTTGCCTTTTCTGCACATTTTCATATGGCCATATCATCCCTTCTCACATATCAATCTATGCAGAAGACTGCCAGGACTTCATCTTGTCTCTGGATCACCTCATGTCTCTGGATCAAAATCTGTCAGTGGTTCTCTTAGTCTGGCATGCAAGCCCCTTCATGATCTAACCCTAATTTACCTCACCTGCTATTATTTCCCTACTCGCATTTTATACTCCAGCCAAATTGAACTATTAGTCCACTTATACGTTGTGGTCTTTTTGTCCTTTACAATTTGGTTCATGGCATTCTTTCCACCTGATGAAATCTTTACCCATACCACAGCACAGCATTTATGTGCCCTTTTATGGTAGTCATCATGTGCTGCTTTCTGTCATAGTTATCTGTGGATGTATCATATTTCCCTTACTAGATTTCAAGTTCCTTGAGGATATGTTTCAATTACATGTAGTCAAACATTTACATTTACTCAAACTCCTCAGCACTTAACAAAATATCTTGAACATTTTTATAAACTACATAAGGAAATCAGTATATCATTACTCACATATTCAAAACTGATATGTATGGGAAATTTTTTAAAATGGTACAATCTTCATAGGAAGAGAATAGACTTAGGGAAGCACATGACCTAGTATATCATCCTTCAACTACCTAATTTCTTCCCCTGGCATTAATCATTGACACACCAATCTATTTTATATGTAAACAACTATATAGAGCAGCAGTGCTCAACCTGTGGGTCGTGACCCCTTGAACAACCCTTTCACAGGGGTCACAGGGGTCACCTAAGGTCATCAGAAAACACATATTTCTGATAGTCTTAGGAACAGGAACGGAGACAATACTCCTCTATCTGTCTCCAGGCGGATCCGCCCACATGCAGATACACCCACATACAAGTATTAAAGGGTTGTGCATTAGGAAGGTTGAGAACCACTGGTATAGAGTATGTCTTTAGAAGTCCAAGTGCATATGTCTACATAAAATTATAGCACCTTGGTAGTAACAGAAACTCAGAGATTACTTTGTCTAACACACTGAACAAGAATCTTCTCTACATTATCTTCTACAAGTTTTTGTTCAACTATTTCTAGTGACAGAGATCCCAATTTTTCTTAAGGCAATCCATTTTAGGGATACTCTTCAAGGAGTTTTGTCCTTACACCAAATCAAAATCCATATATCTATTTCTTCTACCCACTGTCTCTGGATTTGACCTCCAAAAATTGTTTTCCAAGTAAATTAAATACAGTCTCTCTTCCACATGAATGAAATACTTTTAAATATAGCTTTTATTCTTCTCCAAAGGCAATGTTGCTCATCTTCTACCTCATGCATCCAGGAAACTCTGGGGTTCGGAAAATTCATACATAAACGCACACACATATATGTATATGTGCATAGATAAATGCATGCATGTATTTGCACATACATACATGTTGCTGTATATATACATGTATACATTTATTCGTATAAGAGTATATACATATATAGATGTAATATGTTCATAATATAGGATATTATATCATATACTCACATATATCATATTACAGAGAAAGAGAAGGAAGGAGAAGAGAAAAGAAGAAAAACAAAAGAGAAAAAAGGGGAGGAAAATGCATAAGAGTATAAAGGAAAGAACAGTGAAATCCATATTTGAATCCCAGCTCTGTTTCTTACTCCTTATGTGGGGACCTTGAATAGCTTACACAGTTTGGGTCTCAGTTTCCTTATCTGTCAAAAAAGGGGGCTAGAGGTAATGACCTATAGAAGCCTTTCCAGACTTACATTTTTATATTTATGCTCATCTATTTGGAGACACACACCAATGTACTCTAAGCATTGTTTGAAAAAAATAAAGCCTTACTTGTGCCCCAAATATTCTCTTTATCAGTTGGCCACCATGATCAGTCAGTCAACAAGCATTTATTAACTTTTACTCTGTGCCAGGCACTGTGTTGAGTGCTGGGAAGACACATACACACAGAAAGAAAGGTAGTCCATGTCCTCAAGCAACTTATATTCTGATGGAGTAAGATAACCCCTAAAATGAAGCAGGAAATGGAGCAGGAGAAGGTGAGGGGATGAGTATGGGAATGGAAGTGAAAGTCTAGGACCCTTAAAAAGAAAGAAGACTGGTCTGGCCTGGGTATTTTTCTTAAAAGAGAACTTCTGGAAAGAACTAGTCAATCAGAGAAATCGTCTGCAATGAAAGAGTAAACTTCCAGCATGTGAAGTCCAGGAATGGAATGAATTTCCAGGCTGAGAAAGTTACTGTGGCATAGCAGAGAATATCCAGGGACTCATGAGATCCTGGAGAGGAATGGGAACATGGTGGTATTCTCCCAGCTTGCTTCTCCTGAAATCATCTCCATCAGTCACTTCTTCGAGTTATAGTATTAATTCCAAAAGGCACCTGTTAATGTGTCATTAAGTATCTACAATCATATAACACACATGTAGAAAGAAATGCATTTATAATCCTAAATTAATTCACTGTTGAAAAAAAAAAGATCTGATCAAGGTTCTGTTATTTAACCAGCCTAACTCTTCTTTGTAATCAGACAACTAATAAATTTTAAAATAATCAATGATAGCTTTTAAAGCTATAGTTAACTGTCCCAGTTGTAAAAAGAACTTATTTATTTTCTTTTTTCTCCCTTCAAATAAATCCCTTCTTTCTATCCCTATAACAAATAAAGAGAAACATTGAGAAGGTAATTGTCTACCTTTTAGGTAGAAAAAAACATACTGAGACTATAAAACATTCTACAAATGGAGTTTAATTATATATACATATATAAATATTTGCATACACATGTATGTTTATACATGTGTATATGCATATAATTTTTGTATACATATACGTATATACATAGAATCATGTATATGCTCATACATCTATCTTTGTATATATATATGCACACATATAATTATATACAGATACACATGTACATACATATACATGCAAAAATACATACATCTAGATTGAATTTTGGCCTTTCCCTTAAAATTGCTTTTTCTCTGCACGTTTGGTTCTGTTCCTGTATACCAGGTAATATCCCCCCTATAGAATGTTGAGCTCCATTTATTCTGGGCTCTTCACAGTCTTCACTATATTACTGGCTTACTACAGCTTAAAATAGGTTTTTAAAATTAGGGGTCAACAAAAAAAGTGAGAGTATACACAAGGACTGAACTGTAAACAGAATGCCAGTGCTGAAGGAACAGGTGACAAATCCAAACAAGACAAATGTTTTCTCTAAATGGGGAGGGTGTGGTAGGGGGGACGGGAAGAGGGAGCTACTACTTTGTGACCAGTGGGCTCATCCTGAAATCTATTTTTACTGGGTTTGGTTTTTCAGTGAAAAGTGTGGTTTATTCTTTTCATTTGAGAAAGAATCACTATACAGCATACATCCCTGTAATACAGGGAAATATCTCCCCACCACTGCCAGTCCTGTAACCAGGCAGAACTGGCAACCGCCAAGTTTTGTTAGGGAACAAAAACCCTCAGCAGTCCCCCAATACCCTTCTTATCAGCCTGCCATAATGTGTTTCTTAGTTCTATTTGGACTAAAATCTCCTCCGTAGAGTTAGACCATTAAGCCCAAAAGGTGCTTGTGAAAATGTGCATGAGTTTACCTGAGAGTAAATGAAGGCCATTAGGACCATTAACACAGCTACACGGATTTGTTAGAGAGGCAGTTGGACTAATGGATAGAGGGCAAACTTTGAAGTCAAAAAGAGTGAGGCTTAAGCCCTGCCTCTGGCACACACTGGCTGTGTGATCAGGGCACTGTCACTTAAACTCAGCATTTCAACCTACTCATGGTGCCGAGAAACGAGGGTTACTTTTGGAATTGGAGGGACTAGGTTTATTACCCAGCTCCCCAACAACAGTCATCCATTCCACATCACAGTTATCCCCATCATGGTTTTGATATATATTACAGGTCAGCATTAGAAATTAAATGGAAATTTTTGGGGAGTTTCACGGAAGACTCAGATAGTGTGAGAAGGCCAGTGTATAACACAGGGCCTATGACCAAATACTTTACCCAAATTTTACAATAAGGTACTATAAACACCCCATAATAGAAAAAGCAACAATTCACACTTCTTATCTGGTATGAAGGGAGGACCAAAAATTTTTACACAGATTTTCCAGATTGGGGGAGGGGCAAAGTGCCCCTAACCCCCATATTGTTGAAGGGATAATGTTAATGAGTTGGGATGATCTTAGGGAAGTCTGTCTTGAACCTCAGTTATCTCATCTATTGAAAGAAGAGTGATCAGAGTAGAGGTGACCTCTAAGGTTCTATCTCTGTCGACTTTAGATTCTAAGAATATGTTCCATATTGGAGTCGGAGATCTACATTAGAGAAAGGAGTTTTTGCACTGGGAGGACCCACAGAGATGAAATCACAGGTCTGGATTATCCTCTCACACATACCTTCTGTGACTCACACCCTCAAATTGTTTTGGCTAATGATATAAAGGAGCTAACTAGCTCTTAGAAAATGATAGGCAGAACAGATTGGGTTGAATTTGGAGTAACAGATAAAGGTTTCAGGAATTTATGAAATGTAATGAAAAACAAAGAGACCATATTTAATGTAAAGTAATTTGTAGATCCTGTATTTGATCACATGCTGCCACGGGAAGGTGGGGGAGGGAGAGAAAAGGGAAGAGAGAGAAAATCTGAAACTCAAGGGATTGTGGACCTGAACACTGTAAACTAGAAGTAAATAAATAAATTTTAAAAAACAAACACAAAAACAAAAAACAGAGATTGTGCCATAATGGATAGGAATCTGGCCTTGAAGCCAGGAAGACTGATATTCAATCATATCTCTGTCATATCCTAGCTTTGTGACCCTAGGCAAGTCAATTAACCCCTCACTATTCTAGGTAGCTCTTAAGATTCTATAACAGAAAAGATGCTAACCAACGTTGGTAAAGGGAGTTACTCACTAAGGATCTACTTAGACCAGTGAAATAACAAGTACAGTCCTAACGCTGTCAAAATGTCAATAACCACCAGTCCCCTCCAAAAACAGAACAAAAAACCCATTGCTATACTAAAATCCTTAGCAAAAAAAAAAAGTTTAAAAACTACAGCTGTTAAGCTATTAACTAGAATAAAATTCAACATAGTTCAGCAAAAAGTAACATGTTGAAAGATTGACTTAATTCATTTTATTATTCATAATCAGTAAGGAAAACATATAAATTGCTATCCCAGGACTCAGCTTAAGATTGTAACGATTCTGAAAGTTTTTTCCCCCTGATTTTTACAACAGCTTTACTTATTTATAAATTAGGGGATTTAAAATATCTCTCGCAGTTAAAATTGCAAGTTTGGAATTAGAAATATGAAATTCAGTCATTTAATTTCTGCCTCATTTTATCCATTTGGAAAAAAAAATAATCTAAAGCTATTCCCTACCGATTCTCAAAGGGTTGATACAAGATTCAAATGAGCTTTGTGGTCTTTTGGGGGGATTTTCTATAAATTGTTTGCAATATATCAAAGTATTTAAACTATGCTCTCTTTTGCATAAATTCAAAATACTTGTCAGTAGTCTATGAATGTTTTACTAAGGTCATTTGAGGGAAATGAACCTCTTTCAACATCCTCTTTGCACTGCAACAGAGAGACAAGTCTTTGGTCCTGTCAGCTTTAGGTCTCTGCTGTTATTATAATCATGCATGTCCCTTAAGACAAATAAACAGGCTGTAAACTTTTTTGAGGTTTTCAAGAACATGCTCTGGCCCTGGGAAGAGGAGATCTGGATTTCAGCCTCAACTCCCACCATCAATTACAGCACTTGTAAGATGGGCTCATGATACCTTATCTTCCTGAAGATAAGATTCTGTCAGACAGTGAGTTAACAAGCACACACCCACACGTGTGCGCACAAACACACACACACACACACACACACACACACACACGGTATACAAGAGACAGAGAAGATGATGATCTTCTCTCACGTGATCTGAGAGGGGAAGATGCCAGCAGGTAGGAGGACTGGACTTTCCCTGCAAAAGGCAGCATCTGAATTGAATTTTGAAGACAGTAAAACCAAGATGGGGGCAAACGGCAAAAAATAGTGTCAAGAGAGGCACAGTTTTGAATCCTCCCTCCCTCCAACACTTATTAGTTTCCTGGCTATGGGCAAGTCTGGTGATTTCTTAGTCTCAATTTCCTCATCTGTAAAAATGCGGATGATCATACCTGTCATACATTCCTCACAGGGTTGAGAAGATAAAGAGAGATACTGCATGTATAGTGATTCGCAGACTTGAAATCACTATATAAATATCAACAATAATTCTAGATCTCAAATTTGTTCTCTTAAGGGAAAAACAAAAGGTGCTCTTTTCCTTCATTAAAATATTACTCAATTTCCCTATCACAGCAATGAGCCTGGATTTCCAAAGGGTCTGGCAGAAGAAGACAATCACCAGCAAGATAACACTGGAGAGACTTTGAATAAAGTTCAAGTGAAAGACCATATACCTGCTTTCCAACCTAAGTAACAAGTTCACTGAGACAGGTTCATTGCTAGGGGTTTGACCACCGGGTGCTGATTTATTTTAACTGCAGCAACTCAGGAATATTCTCATCTAAGAAGATCACAGGACTTCTAGTTTAAAGGGATTTGAGAAATCATTTCACCCATCCCCTAGGGAGCTAGGTCCTGCAGTGGACAGAACTCTGGGCGTGGTGTCAGGAAGTCCTGAGTTCAAATCTGCCCTCAGTTACTAGCTGTTTGAACCTGGGCGAGCCACCTGACTTCTGTCTGCCCCACTTTCCTAAAATGTAAAAAGGAGATACTAAGGGCACCGATCTGGCAAAGAGATTGTGAGGATCAGATAGGTGTGATTAGGTGAGATTAGCATTGCCTTCTGAAAAAAGTGAGGTCCTAAAAGTTAATTGACTTGTGAAAGGCCACACAAAGGCAGTTAAGGAGCAGAACAAGGTTTGACCATAGGTCTTTTGATTCTGGTTGCGATTTATAATCCTGGAAGGCAGAACAAAGAAATTACAGACCTCTGGCATATTGGAATATATCAGTGAATACCTTTTGTTGTGCTAGCCTGGCAATAAAAAGGCTTTGCAGTCAGAGGGTCAAAATTCAAATCCTGCCTTAGTCATTCTGTGCTTTTTTCATTTATTCATTCACTTTCCTCATCGATTTTGAAATTAAGGAGTTGGACTAGATGGTTGCTAAGTTTTCTTCTACCTCTAAGTTTTGATTTTATGATTTTATTATATATGCATGCCTAGAGAATAGAGTGAGGGTTGTGAGAGGTACTACCCAAAAATTCAAACAAAGTTCAGGAAATAAGAAACACCATAGATAATATTGTGGAAAATGTTAGTAACTGACTCTACATCTCCTGAATATCCTGGAATGACACACTTGCTTTCCAATTCTTTCTAAAGGGAATTCCACACTTCCAGTTCTCCATCTGTGAAAATCTCATTCAATTAGCTGCAGTTTGACTCAATGAAGATTTATATGCTATACTCCACACCACGACCACCACCCTATAGCCCAACTAGAATAATAATTTCCTACTTTTCAGCTTCCTAACCCAGTACCACCAGCTTATGTGATTCAAAAGGCTAAACCATTGGGACCATGACAATTAAAAAAGGGTGTCATTGACTGTAGCCCTCTCTACTCATTCCCATCTTCAGAATAAGGAGTAGGGTATGAGATCTCCTTGGAGAAAGGCTGAGGAAAAACAGCAGGAGTGAGTGAGTTCCTATTGCCTCTCCTTGGCAACATAGACTCCCCCTCCCTCTCTCTGTACTTGTGAAATATTGGCACATAAACTGCATTGATACTCATGAGAAAAAATTACAGTCATAGAGGTTATCTCCCCAAGAAGCTACTCTCTTTCTTTATTAATATGCTTCAGATTGTTGCAACACTACAAAGCCAAAAATAAGTTTTCTTTGATCAATAAATTGTAGGCTGGGAAAGAAAATACTAATTTTCTATTTCGTTGGGACCCACTGCTAATATATAGCAGAGCTTTCCAAAAGTGTTCTCAGAAACCTGATATAGAATTATCTGAAATTACACTAGAGTGTCTCTCCTGGATCACTCTGTTCTCTGTCACTTCACAGGGATGTCTCTGGAATTTGGTGGGCTTTTTTTTAAGGGGGTAGAATTTTCTTTGTAAAGATATATATATTATATATATATATACACACATATATACATATACATATATAATATACATACATATTTATACATATATGTATACACATAGCATTTTTATTGTCTACTATAGTCTATAGCTGGTATGCAGTTGGTGGGAAAAGCATAATACATTTCTAAGTCCAATTATCAGAGAAAAACTGTTGAACCATTACTTCTGCCAGTTCTTGACTTCAAAACATGCCCTTTAACCTCTAAGAATAACTTCATTTTTAATCCAGTATAGACAAAGATCCTCTGCTAAAGCCTTCTTCAGACATGTGGAGGTAACCCTGTAGTCACCAAGGTTAAGAAAGCTCAACAATAGCCCCAGCAGGTCCTACACCAAGCTGGAAAGGTTTCAAGTACAAGTCTGCTAAGAGAATGCTCCTCTGCTTTCAGAGGAAAAGCCCAACTAAGTGGGTTGGCATTCACCAGAAGGGTGGCCCTGAGGTGATGGATCTTTTTCAGCCTCAACAATTGCCTGTCTGTCATCTACTATCTAATCTAAGGCACAAGAATAGTTGTTTAGACAGGTTTCTTGTTTGGGATTTGCAAATCTTCCTCTATAGGCAGTTAGGTGGTTCAGTGGCTAGTCCTGGGATCAGAAACATCAGAAACATTCAATCCAGCTTCAGATACTAGTTGTGTAACTCTCGCTAAATAAGTTCACCTTTACCTACCTTAGTTTTCTCAAGTACAATGTGTAAAAAAAAAAAAACAAACAACCCTATCTCTAGGGGTTTTGTGAGAATCAGATTCAAATGAGAGTATTTCTAAAGTAATAAAGCAATGCCTAGACATAGTAGGTCTTTGTTCCTTTTCTTCCTTCAGCAGGCACTCTGTACACAACACTTTCTTTATGAAAAGATGCACGAAGCACCTAGCAAGCTACAAACAGGAACGGATAATTCAATTCAAGCTACAAACAGGAATAGATAATTCAAGAAATATTTATTAAATACTTGCCCTATCAAAACACTGTGCCAAATCCAAAGCAAAACAAAATAACCCAAGCCAACTAGATGAGAGAACACAAATTACAATACTAAGAAGAAAAAAAAATACAACCTTAGAAAGAATGAGGCTCAAGAATTAGCCTCTACTCCAGTGGTTGGTTCTTAACCTTTTTGGTGCCCTGAACTCTTCTGGTAGGATAGTAAAGCCTATGGACCTCCTCTTAGAATAATGTGCTTAAAAGCATAAAATAAAAATACAGGATTAAAATGACATTTATAGTAAAAAAAAACAACTGTCAATCAATTGGGAAATGTCTTAATAAGTTGTGGTATATGTTTGTGATGAAACACTATTTTGCTGTAAAAAATGACATGTAGGATGGTTTCAGAAAAACTTAGGAAGATATGTGAACTGATACAAAGTGAAGTGAGCAGAACTAGGGGAACATTGTTACACAGTAACAGCAACACACTAATGATGATCAACTGTGAAAGACTTAACTGCTTGGATCAAGACAATGATTCAAGAAAATTCTAAAAGACTCATGATGAAAAATTATATCTGCCTTCAAAGAGAAAACTGATGAACTATGAGTGCAGATTGAAGCATATTTTTTTCACTTTTTTATTTTTATTTTCCCTCCAACATGGCTACTATAGAAATATGGTTTGCATGACTTCACGTGTATAATTTATATCATATTGCTTGCCTTTTCAATGGGTAGAGGAGGGCAGGAGGTAAGAGAGACAATTTGGAAACCAAAATCCTTAAAAATGAATTTTAAAATAAAAAAAATGTCTATGGATCTTGGGATAAGAATCCCTGCTCCAGTCTCTATATTGCTACTAATAGGCTGTGTGAGCTTTGCCATCATTTGATGATGATGCTCACCTGAAGAATTAGGGCAATGAAAGAGATGAGCCCTACATTCCCCCACTAGCTTGAGGATTCTAGCTGAGATGCTCTAAAGAAAGCACTTTGTGCACTTGACACATGACAGTGATACTACCTAGCTGAATGAGACCAATTGTGGTATAATGGAAAGAGACATCAACCTGACATGGGAAGCCCTGAGCTCAGATCCTGCAGAGTCACTTTTCCTCTCTGAGCTTCTTTCTGGCTTTTCCCTTAGAAGACAGAAAGTATAACACTAGCATTGTCAGCTTCCCGGGGCTGCTGTAAGCACAACACTTTACAGACCTTAAAGCTCTATGGAAATGTATCCTTATCATTTTTGGTAAGTGGTTAAGATACTGGAGCTAGTCCTTTCTCTTTTCAATAAAGACATAATCAAGTCTTCTCTTTCTTAGCATCATAGAAGCAGCCAGGTGGTGTAGGAGACAGA
This sequence comes from Pseudocheirus occidentalis, assembly GCA_028646575.1. NCBI lineage: Eukaryota > Metazoa > Chordata > Mammalia > Diprotodontia > Pseudocheiridae > Pseudocheirus > Pseudocheirus occidentalis. Next base: position 39,898,050 of record CM053595.1, on the reverse strand, counting down.
ATACTGGATTCAAGTCAGGAAGACTTAAGTTCAAATCCTGCCTCAGGCACTTGCTAGCTATGTGACTCTGGGTCTTCCTCAGTTACTTCCTGTACAGGGATAATAACAGCACTTCTCTCCCAGGTTTTCTGTGAGAATTAAATGAAATAATATTTGCTAAGCACTTTTAACACACTACCTGACACAGAAGCTTAACAAGAGCTTATTGACTAGCTTGTTGCCTGACTATTGGCCTCAACTAAAGCTATTTTATATTCTGTCTTTTGTATGCCCAAACGTAGGGCTGAATTTGACACAGATTTAATCCAGTAAATTCAAACACTTATTCAAGGTTTACTATATGTAAGGGGTTGTGCTGGGTGCTAGTAATATAAAAATAAAAATCAAAAGTTGTTCCCTCCCTTCAACAAGGTTACATTCTAATGGAGGATATAACATACACAAAGATAAGTATATACCAGATAAATCTGAGCAAGATTAGAATACTAACTGAAACAGGAATGCTTCCCACTGGAAGTGGTCCCTGAACTGCATACTGGAGGAATTCTAAGAAACCTAATTTTTTAATGAGTTGAGGTGAGGAACTGAGTATGTTCTGGGGTGGGAGGAAAAGTTTGTGTAAAGGCACTGAGACAGAACATTGAGTGCAAGGTATAATAAATAAATCTGTATGAGTGGAAAGTAGAGCTCATGAAAGAGAACAGCATGAAATAAGTGTCAAAAGGTAGGTTGGAGTCTGGTTGTAAAGAACTTTCAATGCCAGGTTGAGGAGGAGCTTGTATTTTAGCCTACCAGCTATCAAAGGGACAGAGCAGATTTTTGAGCAAGAGAATGACCTGTCCGACCTCCGGCTTTGTTGTTTTAATTTGGCCTCCTATGGATCAGAGAGGGGAAGATAATGGAAAACCGAGGCTGATTTAGGAGGTCATTGGGAAAATCCAGATGAGAGCTGATGAGGGTCAGAACTAGGGTTATGGCTAAGTGAAAAAAGGAGGAAGATGATTTGAAAAATCAGAGGGAATCTTCAACTGATGTGATATCCAGCAGAGTTTCTATGTTGTAATTTGCATTTGCTTTAAAATTCACTTCTGGGTTCAAGTTAGTGTTATAACACCTTATATTGTCACAGACTATATACTGAATTATTGAGATTGCTTTGCTTCCACCCACATATCGGGTAGTTGACATCAACCAGAACATTCAAACACGTTTGTCAATAGCCTAGAAACCGCCAAGTAATTGCATATGTAAAAGACTCTTAGGTATACATTTTTATGAATGTGTTTTCTTGCATAATTACCCCATTATAGCACAGTAAAGTCTTACTAATTCAGACTAATTGGGAGAAAGGCCTGTCTTATCTAATGAAATGTCTGAAATACAAAATATTTTTAAAGTAACAATACTTCACATTTGTATAGCTCTTTAAGCCTTGCAAAATAACTTAACATATATTATCTCCTTACATCCTCTCCTGGCAAGGTCAATATCAATATTCCCTGAGGATAAAGCAATGAGCAAAGTGAGACTTAGGGAGAGTGCTTGATTTAGTAGGAAGAGAACTGGAGTGAAATGACTTGAGTTTCAACTTTCAGCTCTGTCACTTATTAACTTTGTGACCTTGAACAAGTCACTTCAGTTACTTCATCTGTTAAATGAGAGGGCTGAATTAGATCAGTAGTTTCAGAACAGTGAGCAGGGACCCTGGAGTTATTATTGAAAGGACCATCTTAATTCAAATGCACGGTGAACAGTGTCATTTTTTATCTTTATTTAGGTCTAATGAAATGTATTGGGTGACTAGGTAAAATAAGAAAGCTAACATGCCTTCTGTAGACTAAATAGATGTCTTAAATCTAGATGGGTTAATATTTTTTAAATTTATGTAGATTCAGTTGCAATGAATAGAACAAGAAAATCATTTTAAATGTTCCTGAATTGTTTATTGCCTAATTTTCTTAATAGTCAGCTACTAATAATAGCAAAACTATACTATCATGCTGGGACCCAGAAAATCTTTTGAACACTAAAAATGTATCTTCATCATCCTAGGAATATGTTGGGAGCCATGGGGTTAAATGATCTCTGAGGTCCCTTGGAGCTCTAACATTAAGTGATTCTGAGATTAGTTTTTATTAAGGTCAAGTATTTACACCTGGAACTGAGTAGAAGCTTAGCTTTTGATGAATAGATAGGAATATTTTCAATTAGCATATCAAAGCACCTTGCTGGCTTCTATTTACATTGTTTATATGTAAACACATACTTCTAAAGTGTCTGCAAAGTTTGTTCTCCAGGAGATAAGATCCTCTTTTCAATTTTGTTCACATTATTTATTTGATAACAAAACTATTTTTCATATTAGAGGTCAACTGCAGCTGGGTTTCCACTAGAATGATCACAGATTCCAAATTGGAAACATCCCCAGAGGATCATAGATTTAGAACTGAAAGGGTCCTCCAAAGTCAAATCCAACCTTCTCATTTTATATATTTAGAAACTGAGTCACAGACAGGTTAAGGTTTACTTGCTCATTGTTATCTGTCTGATGAGATCAAACCCAGTTCTAAAGATTTCAAAGCAAATGCTCTTTCATCTAAACCACAACAACTTTTAGTTGATCTATAAATCTTAATAAATTACCAAAATTTGCCTTTTAAAAGCTCTGAATTTCATTGTGGAGTAGAGAGTGAGGGACAAATATTTAAAGGGAGACTGTAGGATTATAAGTGACTATGACTCCTGTGGCTTCCTGCACTTCAGAATAGATTTTTAAAAATCAGTTAGATTTCTTCAAGGTTTTTTTTTTTCCTTATAAAGCTGGAACTTGCTCATTCTCATAGAGCTCTTTAAAAAAAAATCATTTTATAGGCTCTGATTCTGCTCTTGGGTTCAGCCTCTTAAATTAGACCACCATAAGTCAGCCCAAGTAGCCAAACCTCTTTATAGCCTTTTTGCTGTGATCTCTCCTTTATTGTGCAAATTCAACTTTGGTCACCTACACATTCTTTTTTAGCTGGAGTTCCTTATTTTTAAGCTTCTGATCTTGGATCACAGCTTACAGGTCTTCATGGATCTGAGCAAAGATGACTTTGTTATTTGCAAATCCGAGCTGACTCATGTACTCTCACTTGGTGCTAATGCCCTTTCTTCTCATTCAAAGTTTCAGTACATCTTCTCCAGGCAAATGGTGGAGAGACTTGGTAAAGGCAGTGTTCCCTTCTCTAGTGCCACATTTCAGCTTGATCTTTTCACTCTCCCTGTCAAATTCAAATGTCATTGTACTATTCATGTGCATGTGTTGGAGGATTCTTATATACTGTTCTCCTTCTTTCAAAATTGCTTTAATTCCTACAAAGTCAAAGGCCTTTTCAGCCCTTGAAAATTATCTATGGAATCCATTACCATGATTTTACTCAGTACACAACATTGAACTTGTCTAGAATGCATCTGATGCTTCACAAAAGATAGGAGGTAAAGGGGGAAAAATGCAAATGGGGGAAAATATAGGTAGGTAAATGAACAAAAATTAGGAGAAATTTACCAATCGAATTTTCCCATGGATAAGTTTAATTTGTGTTTTAATTTGTAGCATATCATTCATATTTTGCTGATTCCAAATATTAAAAAAAAGTTAATTTGAATGAATATATATCTCTTTCCACTATTCTTATTAATGCTTTTTTAATGAAATGCATTTATTTATTATTGGTCTCTATGTAATATGAAACTATCATTTTGGCATAAGTGTTTGAAATCTCTATACTAAATATTGAAGAAGCCATTTTTATTTTTCCCAAGAAAAGAAAAGCCAACTCTAACATTACTGTTTGATAGTTAAACAAGCTACTTTGTGGCTACTTTTTTATTCAACAAGTTAATTAGATTTAAGAGAGACTTCCTATCTATCATATTTTATAGACTCAGAAATGGACCTTAGAGATTGCATAGCTAAAATATCTCATTTTATAGATGAGAAGCCTGTAGCCCAGAAAGGCATATTAACTCAACCAAAGGATAATATAGTAAGTCTTCCTGTAATCCTAGAAGTGAACAGAAAAACCCAAGAAATCTGAGGAATCTCTCCATCACTCCTCCAAGAAGGTGTGTTACGGAAAAAAAAAAATACTGTATTAGAAGGTCAGATAATGAGATGCAGATGGTCTCTGCATCACCACTAACTAGTTACATCTTCACTGTCTTAGTTGGTTGGACTAGATGACGTCCAAGATTTCTTCCACCTACAAGATTCTGTGAATATATGGATCATCTTTCTAGGTTTCTCCTGGGTAACAGTATTCAAGTGGATTGTTCCCTATAGTTTCCTGTGTCTCTGTTAAAGCTAACCCTGATTCTTCCTTCCATATACTACCTCACTCTCCTAGCAATGACAGTCAACCTTTCTTTTCCAGGTATGATTCTTACCATCCCTGAATATGTAAATACTTACACAGCCTGCTTGCCATCAACCTCACTCTCTTTCTCTTTCTCTCTCTCTCTCTCTCTCTCTCTCTCTCTCTCTCTCTCTCTCTCTCTCTCTCTCTCTCTCTCCCCCACCCAGGATGGGAGTAATTCAGTAATTCAAAGTAGAAACATCCTTTTGTCCCTAAGAATTTACATCCTCCCTATGATTTATTAGTATCTGTTAATTTGACTATATGTCTGGAAATATGCCATTATCAGGATGTAATTACTATTTGGCTCAATCCAAACTTAACTCCACACCCCTGCCCTAATTTATCCATTCTTACTGTGAGTTTCCCATTTTACCCTTAGGGAAGCTCCCTGGAATTTCAGAAAAGCAGCTCGATGCCAGATTGTATGGATTGGAGCTTTTTCAATTCGTGAGCTTCAATTGGCAATATTAAAGAATTAATTATAATGGAAATGCAAAGAAACAGAATTGTCAGTGACTCCCATCTGTGAACAGTCTTTTCTTAGGCCTCATCCAATTTTCTGGTCCAACTTTTACAATCTCCTATTGCCTCTTTAGTTCTCATGATGGTAGATAAAGGATATTATGAAATATTAGATCTACAAACCTTGGTACTGGTGAACATTAGATTTCATCTTGCTCTAAACACAATTTATTACATTTTAGAATTCAAAATGTACATCTATAGTTTCTCCAAGGGTTTAACTTGTGCCTCAACTACTTTGAGCTACAACCATATACTATAAAGTAATAAAGTACTATATCCTATAAATAAGGGACTATGATTCAATAGGAAACAGCTCAAGATTTATTCATCCTTTATAGTATTAAAACAGCTATTAATCTAGGTGGTGAGAACCTATTCATATTTACCAGGGTGAAGTCAGTGAATAGAAAGAAAGACTTGGTATTCATGGACTGCCAGACAAAATTGCTTGCTGTTTACCTGAATGATTTTTAGGTGCTTTGGCTCATCTCTCATGTTTAAAAACAATGATGAAGTTGTTGCCAAGAGAACAGCTCCTGTGTGTCATATATGGATTAGCCTCCTCTTTGCCAAGCAAGTTCACTGTCAATCATGTTAATGTCTCAGCCTAACATACATTTCGCAATATATGATTTTGGTATCAATTCATAACATGGCAATGGAAAGAATAAAAAAAACTGACAAGAGAAATATTGTTCAAGTTCAAGTTAAACATTTGGTAAAGTAAATAAATCAATAAATCAAATGTGGAAATAAAGGAGCCCACTGTGTACATTACTTATTTGCATAATATAGCAGACTGAATTAAATGAATAATAAATACAATATGGCAGAGCAGCTAATTCAATAATTCTGTTGTAATAGACTAAAGCTGTCTCATAAGAGTACCACACCTAGGCTACTGTAATCAATGGGTTATGGCTAATGGACACTGATGAATTAAAAAGTCAGTGCTTTGTGATTTCAGTGGAGAAAGAAGAGAAAAGAGATTTCACTTTGTTTTAAAGTGCCCCAAACTCTAACTGCTGGTTGGAGTGGAGTTACGTAAGTTAACCTTTTGTGTAAAACAACTGATGTGGACTCCTTTGTATATGTCTTCACACGGATCTCATTACACTTTCTTTATGATTGCCTCTCAATACGATGCTCAGAATGTGAGGATCACCAGGGCTAAGCAGCTGCTGCTTATGATGCTTTCGCTAATCTGGTTTCTGGTTCCAGCAATCTCATCCTTTGTATAGTATCCGTTTTGTGCTCTGATACTCTCAGTCCTGTTTTCTGGGATCTCCTTTTACAATTTACTAGATTAACTGTTATTCCAGATTATTCTCCAGTTATTCACGTCTTTAGTTTCATCTAATTCAGTAGGAAGGAATTCACCCTCTTAACCTGATGAGTCCAGTCTAGCACATATCAAAATCCACCCTGTGACAAACATCCAGAATTAAGACCTCTTTGTTTGCAAACTTTTCCCTAGGACTTGTCAAGGCCAAATGGTGGCATTCTTTTTAGGCCTCCTGAAAGGGGTATATAGCATTCTCACCCTCCCTATTCCCTACCCCACAAAGCCAAAATACAAATTAAAATAGACCATCTCCCTTACTCACAACCTACCCTTACAGAGAAACCTCTATCAATAGAAATATAAGGTTACTTACAGAACAGTTTTAACAACTATGAACAATGTTAGATTTTTTTAATTGTCAAAATACTCAATAGAGTAACAAAAACATTAAATAGTCTTCTGTTAGTATCTCAAGAGCTGCAGCACCCATAGGTAACTGACTATCAATATCATTAAGGAGCTAAATTCGGGTTCTAGTCATAGTAAATGAATTATTAAAGATTTAAAAAATTTATCAGTTATACTTTTTATTATGCTAAATATCAATAGACATAATCCACATAAACAAGTTGTTTGGTTCTCAGTAATAAAGGGATCCAGAGACTAAAAAATTTTAAGAACCACAGAGTTATAGATGTATGACCATCTGCATTAAGGGAGTTTCCATATTAGGATATGCCTGATATAATCATAAGTACAGACTAAAATAAAGGAAAAGTACCATAAGTTTGGTAGTAATATTTAGTGTCATAAGAATTCAAAGGAAGAGAGGTCCCTGTATTTCACTATAACTGGTTTATTTTAGAAACCCATATATCTGAATTTATGCATTTATAAATATGATTCTAAGAAGGAATTGAGAGGGTCCACTAGATTCCTTTTTGTCTGTTTGTTCTTTTGGTGGCAATGGTGGTTAAGTGACTTGCCCACAGTAATACAGCTAGTAATGGTCTGATGTCAAATATGAATTCAGGTCCTCCTAACTCCAGGGCTGGTGTTCTACCCACTGCACTACCTACCTACCTGCTCCAGTTTCACTAGATTTCCAAAGTGGTCTAAGAGACCAAATATTAAAACCTCTGGAGCTGGATGATCTCTTGGTCCTTTCCATCTCAAAACCTCTAATCCTAAAAGGCTGCATTTTAGCTGGGCCTTGAAGGTAAGGGATCAAGCAAAAGCATGATTACCCTACTTTGATGCAAAGATTTTACATTATAATTCAATATGACTAAATATTAGTTCTGTGCATTTTTGTTTTTATTGTTCCCTATGACCAATGTGTTTGGAAAAAATCACATAACTTATTTTGACCTCTGTTTCTCTAAATGTAAAATGAAGGAGTAGTTTCTAGGTTCATTCACCATCAAATGCCATCATCCTATGTCTAGTAAGCAAATACCATAGTCTATATGTTCACTGGTTGTGGTTGTTGCTATGATTTCTTGAGTTTTGGAACCACAAGGAGAAGAAATTAAACTAAAAAAAAAAAAACCTGCTAACAAATTTTGTCTTATAAAGTTGCCCTGGGCACCACAGAAAGATAAGTCCAGCCAGAATTTGTCAGAAGCAGGCCTTGTACCCAGGTCTTCCTGCCTCTACTGTTCTTTCCTCATGCTGCTTCTGCCATAGGTCATATTTATGGTTAATAGTTAATGGTTTTATATGTGCGTGTGTGTGTGTGTGTGTTTGTGTGTATATATATATATATATATATATATATATATATATGTATATATGTATGTATATATATGGGTAATGTGGGAAAGTAGTTTTAACACACCAAACTTTCTGAAAATATTTATTTAAATCAAAACTCTTCTTCCTTAATGAAGAATCCATTTTTTCCCTAGCTTCATTTTATCAGCTGAGGGCCATTCAATTATAATTAGCTTTTAGGGGTCTAGTCCTCTTTCCTTTTAAAAAAGACTTTATAAGTGTTCTACTTGCCCATAAGGTCTCATGGTATTAAATGGATAGTGTCTTCCCACTTTCTCTTATATAGTATTAAAAAAAAACCATAAAGTTTTGCAATTAGTTAGAAAGTCAAAAACTCAGCAAGAAGTCCTGCTTTTTTTTCCTCCGAATTATCTGTTAATGAAGGTTTCAACGTTAATTGCCTTTTCATTAAAAATTCTTTAAAAGCCTTCTTTCACATTCCTTACAAAATCAAATTAGCCACTAAGCTTTGGAACAATCTCAGTAATACTGTTGTGGACTCCCCTGTTCATTATTGGGATTGGTGAGATTAAGGAACATGTGCCTTTCAGATACTCCAGAAGACCTGCTTTAAATTCTTTTGAATTATTATGGGGCTCCTTTTATTCAAACCTGTTCAGGAAATGAGGCACTGCACATTTAGGCAAAATCCCAGTACAATGAATACCATTAAAATAAGCATACTGTAAACCAGAGCAATTTCCACATCCACTCAGGTGGCCTATAAAAACAGTGCTTTGTCGATCTGGTTACAATGACTGCTATACAACAAATAATCCTACAAACAGGTGCTTTCTCTTACCCAATCCATGTAACATTTACTCTCAGGAAGGTAAGAACTTGATTGTGGGCTTTTTCTACAGAACCCAGGGAGCTGGGGGCTTAGTTCTTTTAAGTCCTTTTGTTTTGTCATCAAACAGTAATTACCCTTCAACTCACCTCCATCTTCCCCACTTCAAACATCCCAAACAAAAACCCACCTAAATTCCCAAACAAAACAGCCACCAACCCCCAAAGGCCAAATCTAAAAGGAGAGGGTAAGTTAGGATACCTTTCCCCTCTAAGCACTTCCTTTCACTTGCTAATTTACAAGGGAGAAGGCTGGTTCCATAGACTAAGAATGTAGTTTCTAATCATGTATTCATTGATACTAAATTCCACTGTTAGAAAGCATTATGCATGTCACCAAAGGCTAATCATGAAAGGAACTTAACTAATATATCACCATATTTGCTTAAATATCTTAAGAAATGTTGTCTCAGTGATTTTTAGGTACAATCCTACTCTCACCAATGACGTGGAATTCAATATGAGGGCAAGTACTGTGCCTTCTCTAATGAGAAGCCCACAATACTTGCCCACTACCTAATGAATCAAAATGGAAACTGCACAAAGTGAACTTTAGCATCTGCCAGACTGAGATTATTATAATTTCCCCCTTTTTCGTAGGAAAGTATCAATATTGAGATTAAATGTAAATTTTTGTGAATTATTCAATTTCCTGCCACAAATATATTCAAATTGTTCTAAAGGGCTTACTATGAACCAATCAACAAACATAAATGACTGTTTGAGATTTGTGATTTCCTTTTATGTCATGTCCCTAGAACTCTTTTTCTTGTCTTTAGTTGATGAATGAATAAAAAAGAATTTCTTAATCCCTTAACTGTATACCAGGCACCAGGCTCTTTGATACAAACTCAAAAATAGAGTGCCTGCCTCTAAAGACCTACTATTCTAATGGCAGGAGACAAAACAAACCAGGGAGATGGCAAGGAAGGAGTGGTATGGACAAAGATGGTACATAGACAGAGCGGTAGGGCCTTGTGGATTTGATCATTCTTCCCAAAGACAGAGGTGAAGAGAGAAGAGAGTGAAGGGAATCCTTTTGAGGATAAAGAAAAGCAGAGAAGGGGCAAAGAGTTCCCAGCAGGAGGGTATGAGGTGACTAGGCTGGATTTCCTTTAGTGAATATGCACCAATCTTCTGGCAGGGTGAGTTTGAGATCAGATAGAGTGTTGAAGTGCGGCATGGAGATGGCCAGAGACTTCATAGAACTTATGGCTTTGGCATATCTGAGCTGGGCTAGTTATGGTCAAGGTTCGCCAATTAAATGCATGAGCAGAGTAAAGAGAACAGATATGCGAGATACTGTAGAAAGCCAGATCTTGGAAAGTGAGTCGTTTTATGGGGTGTGGGAAGCTGAAGAGTTAAGGATTACTGAGTTTGTGAATTTCGGTGACTGGGAAGATAAGAGGTGCTCATGACAGAAATAGGAAAGTCCCTATTTCTAGGCAACTGTTCTACCCAAAAGTAGTGCTCATTAAATGTTTGTTGGTTGTTTTAGCTGCCTATTTGTGATTTCATCAATTCGATGAATTTGTCTATAATTTAAGGAGTCACCAAATTAAGACACTAAGGATGGAAAAAGTACCTGCCCTTGAATCAGAGGATCTGTTTCTGAAACTATTTCTGTTGCTTATTTTTGTGTGTGTGTGACCTTGGATAAATTACTTAACTTCCCTGGGCCTCAGTTTCTTCATCTGCCAAATGGGGAAGTGTACTAGTTGGTCTCTGAAGTGGCTTCTAGATTGAAATCAATAATCCTATGATTTTCCCTGTATGTCAGAGGTAAAACTGGTAGTCTTTCTGCCTTCCAAAGGCAGCCCTTTATGCACTTTGCCACAGCTGGCTTCATTCATCCAACTGTATGTAAAAGGGTTTGAACTCTATGAAGAATGTGAAGGGATGGGATTGTATAGACTATCCCATAGTGTATGTCTGAGTTATCCAAGCAACTTCCTGGCAAACTCGTATCTAAATCCTTCACTATTAGAGGTGTGATCATGAACCAGTCACTCCATCTTTGTGGGCTTCAGTTTTATAGGTAGGGTTGAAAGTGAAAAGGGACTGGACAGATTTTACATTTTACTGATGAAGAAACTGAGGGCAGAAGAAGTAAGCAGGGCCCTAAATCATACACATTGTAGCCAACCATGATTGGAATCCAGTTCTCTGACTCCAGATATATTTTTCATATTTGCAAAATTAAGTGTTTAGCCCACATATCTCTCAAGACCCCCTTGCCTTTATGAACTGATTTTTAAAAATAGCTAAACATTCAGGGGAACTTGATTATGACTGGTAGATCTAAAATAATGGCAAAATAAACATGGGGTTGGGGCGCATTTAACTGGCTAAATTTTTATGCAATTTAAAATTCCTCAGGTGACTTAGGTCTAAGACTCAACTCACTTCACAACTGGATGAATCAGAAAATTAAAAAAGGAATCTTATTAGCACTCTATTAGCTCCTTCAATAAAGAACAGGAAGTGGAAGCCTAGTGACCTGAGTGAAGGCAAGAGGCAGCAGGTGGGTCAGTGGATACAGCCCAAGGTCTGGAGTCAGGAAGATCAGAGTTAAGATACAGTCGCAGATACTTACTAGTTGTGTGACCCTGGGCAAGTCACTTAACCTCTGTTTGCCTCAAACCACTAGAGAAGAAAAATGGCAAACCACTCCAGTATCTTTATCAAGAAAACCTCACGTACAGTATTAGCATGCTAAGGGTCAGAAAGAGTTGAACACAACTGAACAACAACAAAAAAGCTGAAGTCAACTGGGCCATGGAGAGAATACAGATGCATAGAACCAGACTTTGAACTGCTACAAATTTACCTCTATGTATTTTTCCCCCACATAGACTATAAAAATACAAACTTTTAGGAAACCTCTAAAACAGATTTTCCTTTTTCCAAATTAAATGCATTTTATCTATAGACTATGAAATACAGTGTCTGACAGAACACATTTCCTCTATAGGTTTTGATAGACAGCAAATCTAAAATAATTCAAAGAACAAAATGCACTTTGTGAGAGTAGCTTATTTCATTCTAGGGACTAAATGCATTTGCAGAAAGGATTACATTTTGTTTGGCAATTTATTTTATTGACAAAACATATTTCATCACATATTCCATCACATTCAGCAGACAAATGCATGTTGTCAAATACCCTATTTCCTTCTTTTGATGAAAAGCACCTATTTTTTAGATTTCATATTTCTTTTTTAAAATAGTAGAGTTCTATGGATAAACTCCATCTATTATAATTTAGTAAGAGGTGTCTAAATTTGGAATACATCCAATATATATGGCTTCTTTTGTATGAAATGTAAATTAACCTAGCAGGAAAATATTAACACTCATCTCCACCTTCCCCACCCAATAAAGGTTTTATCTACACACAAATCATTATAATGGAATACATTTTTCCAAGCATTTAACTCAAGAGAAAGAACACTTTCTTTGAAGTGGAAAGATCTATGTTCACCAACATTGAGTAGTCGTGCGACCATAGGTAAGGTAATTACCCTCTCTATGCCTTAGTTCCTTCTTACACAAAATGGAGATAATACTTTTATCATACTTTTCATGTTGGGGGAAAAGTGCTTGTAACCCTTAAAGTATGTTCCTATTATTATAAGTTATTATTCTTATGGAGAAATATCTCTCTGAGTTCTTGTGTTAGGTAACTGCTGCCAAAAATATGTTTACCACAATGCAGAAATTACAGAGGTAAAAACCTAGATTTTGTTATTATACTGATATATAGGTTCAAGTCTCAGAGAAAAATTTAATCCCAATGAGGATTCTAAGTAGGCTTCTTATAGGCAAAATGGTACCAGAGTGGCAGAGAAACAATTCTTTCATGTGTTACAATCCTGTACATTAATCTTAGACCACAAAAATTAAAGAGAAGATAGAGTCATAAGCCTATACTTACTTCAGTGTCAAAACAGTTAAACAAACTTAGTTATATTCATAATTTCATAAATCTCCTAAAAAAGAATTTCATCAAACAAAGTCTATGAACATAGTAAGTCAAGTTACGGATTAAACTACATGTAGAGGTTTCACAAATGGGTCGATTGAGAGGGAAGATTATGAATCACCAAGATAACTAAGAAGACTCAATGTCAGGGAAATCCTTCCTTCAACAGTTAGCCAGGGAAGCTAACAACAAACTAATCCATGTTGGCTTCCTTTGGCTTCCATCTGAAGAATATTAATATATTCTTCCCTTATTTCATAAGTCAGATTTTGGTCAGGTAAGGTTAATATTAACAGAAGAGGACAGACTTTTAGCTAACCAAAATTTGCAGGAGAAATGTCCTTGAGTTCTGAATAATTAAAAAAATAATAAAAGGAAATAAAAAATTCCAATAACATGAAAATTGTCACAGAAAATCATCAACCCTTGGAATTTAATTACTTTTTACAAGATAAAGCATATTTATATGTCTATCTATTTGAAGTAGGTAATTCAATCAACATGTGTCTTTTACCTATTTGTTAACAGTCCTAGGTTAAAAAAAATATAGGTCTAGAAGTCAGAAAAAGTGTTTAATTTTAGTATGAATGAGCTGGGTTCAAGTCCAAGCCCTGCCACTTAGAAATTATGTGACTCTTAGCTTTGTGATAATAGTAATAATAATAATGATAATAATCATAATGATAATAATATTTAAATTTTGTTTTAAAGCTCACAAAAGCATTTTGCACATTTTCTCATTTGATCCTTACAAGAACCTTTGCATGACCATTTTACAGATGAGGAAACTTAGGCAAAGAGCCTTATCCAGGGCCACAAAGGGGGTAAGCATCTGCAGCAGGATCTGAACTCAGGTCTTCCTGACTCCAAGCCTAGAGCTGTAACCACTATATCACCTACCCATATGTAGCTTTATCTCTCTGGACTTCAGTTTCTTTATTTGTAAGATAAGAGGACTGGACTAAATTACCTCTTCCAGTGCTCAAAGTCTGTGATTCCATGGATAGGTGATGTCTAAGGACCTTTCAACCTCTCAGTTCTATAAAGAGTAGAGTGCACATCATACTCCTTGCACAATATAATTCACAGGACTGTTGTGAAGATCAAAAGAGAATGTCTATAGGTTACTTTATATCAAATACTGTGTACTTTAAGTGTAAATTATTATTATCACTGCTATTGCTATTACGATTATTGATATATCTCAATTCCTATTGACATATCTCAATATCTATTCAAGAGTCTATAGAGCAGTGGTTCTCAATCTGTGGGTCACGACCCCTTTGGGGTCAAATGACCCTTTCACAGGGGTCGCCTAAGACCACTGGAGAACACATATTTTCGATGGTCTTAGGAACCTCCTCTATCTATCTCCAGGATGTGGACATGCAGCATTAGGAAAGTTGAGAAACCACTGCTACAGAGTCTCTACATTCCTCTACTTGCCCTTTGCTGACTACTGTAATTTAGTTTCTACCCAAACTTTATTCCCCACTATTGCCCTACACAGAATGCTACATTCAGATGGGTTTCCCTACAGTGTACACAGCTTACTTCTCGGCCCTAAGTCTTCATCTGAAGTTCCCTCTTTTATTCTTCATATCCAAATCTTATACAATCTTTCATATGTGAATCAAATAATCTGCATGAAGTTTTCCATTGCTAACTCAGAGTCCACAGATCTGTTTTTGTGAGGAAAATATTTTAGTACTTGTTTGAACCTAGCTTTATGTGGCTAGAAAATTGTCTAACTCAAAGTTTACCACAGAGGTCAAGCTGGCATCAGAGATTCTCACTCAGGTCTTTTTTGGGGTCCACCCAAAATCTGTGCTTTGAGGTCCCCAATAGCTTGTGTTTTGTTTTCACCCAAATTTTACTGAATGTTTATTCTTACTTGCTCATATAAATCTCAAGCAAACTGCCTATGCACTGGAACCCTTGTTTGAACTCTATATAAGGTGAGACTTAACAGAGAATTGAGAGAAACACACACCTTGTACTGGCACTATCCTTGTCTGAACTGACACAATAAAATTATTTCTAAAGCTTTTTCAGGTTTCAAGGTTTGTTCTTGACCAATATTTTCTAATCTCCCATGACACTTGGAGTTAGTACCACATAATTCAGCACTTGATAAAATTACAGGATCATAGAGTTAGCGCCAGAGGGGAGGCTGGATATCACTTAGTCCAGGGGTTCTTAACCTTCTCGTGTATCACAGAACCCCTTTGGCAGTCTGCTGCAGCCTATGAATCCCCTCTCAGAAGAATGTCTTTTTAAAAAATTCATCATTTTAGGAAGTGCCAAGTTTCAATTAGAGGTTAGGGGAAATGAAGATGCAGTTTTTACCCCCAACTCAAGTTCACAGACCTTGGAAATATGGACCATCTAGTTCAGCCTCTTCATTTTATGGAGTAGGAAGCTAAGGTCCAGAGAGAATACATGATACTTTTTACTATTTCCCAACTACTTCATATTAATCTTGTCTCACATCTAGTTTAACATAAGCTGTTTGAAGGCAGAGATCAAGGTTAATTCTCTTGTTTATCTTTGCTTTCCACCACTCACCTGTCTCTATGCTGGACCTTAATAGGTGCTCCAGAAATACTAGCCAATCCATTCTAGAAATAACAACAAAAACAATCGCCAACATTGCTGCAGTAGTATTAGGTGCTGGTCACTGTGCTAACAGTTATTGTCTCACAGGATCCTCACAACAAATCTGGCACTGTTATTATCTCCTTTTACAGGTGGGGAAACTGAGGAAAGCCAAAGTCAAATGACTTTCTCAGGGTCATACAGCTAGCAAGTGTTTAAGGGCTGATCTGAACCCAGGTCTTCCTAACTCCAGACCTGGTGCTATTTCCACTGAGACACCCAGTTACTCCAATTGTTGTTTACATAGATAAAACAGACAACACAAAATTGTTTCAATAACAATATAAAAGCAAAAAATATTTTAAATGCATTTACATCAAAGGTGTGGGAATCTTCACAGTCTTACTATTGATTCCATAAATTTCTGATATTACTCCATCTATACATTAGAGGGAATGTGGTGTAGAGAAGACAGTGCTAGATTCCAACCTGGATTTGAAACCTGGCTCTGTCATATTAAACCTGTCACCTTAAGCCAGTTGATTCCCATCTTTGGACATGAATTTCATTACCCATGTGAAAAAGAGATGAGACAAGATGGCTTCTCAGATTCCTTCCAGCTCTCAATCTAGATCCTAAGATGATCCTAGGATTATATATTTGCAAATGATGCAAGTGATACCTAAACATATAGCCCCTGTACTGCAGAATTACTTCTCTCAATATGAACTAATTAAAGATAAATAACTGCAATTACTGCCTTTTTAATCCTTTCCTACTTCTGTTGAATTTGGTGTCACCTTGTAGTATTTAGATGCTTTTCAATTTGCTCTGATTCTGATTCTGACTCATCAAAATGTTTGAAATAGGTCCGAAAATAGCCTGAATTAATTCTCTGGATTGCTGCTCATAACAGATATACAAGGAAAGCATTTTATCACTTTAAAAGAAAGTTCAGCATGTGACAAAAGTTCATATTTTATTCGCAAATACTCAGTAGTTTTGTTAATAGGTTTCAAAAAGATGGTATATTTATGAGAGAAAGCAGGCAAACATTCAACTCAGACTGAAAATTCTCCTTATGCATTTAGTTAAACAATGACAATTGCCAAAGACCCGGTGCTCTGAAATGTTCAATCGAGAAGATTCAAAAGTGGTCTCTCAGCCCATGAGAACAATGTTGCTGAACCAGGAAAAACTATGCCTCCCAAAGCTGTCATGTAGGACTAACTGGTGACAACAGAACAGGCAGAGTCCATTGAATCCAGGTTGACAACTGTGTGTCCAATGTTTGGGGCCAGGAAAGAAATTCATCGCTTCATCACATTACTGAGGTTGGCAAAGTTACTGAAATCATGCCTTTGGTGTGTGAGCAGCAGGGCTCATTCACCCCCTTTCAAGTTAGCTGCTCGATGACCAAGGGAACAGCACTGTCATTAGGCTAGAATGCCTGCTCTAATAGCTGTAATTAAAGCACTCTAATGGCCAAAAACACAGTATGTGTTTGGCTGAAGAGCACAATGGAAGAGTAGGGCCATTTCTAAGCAGGTAGAGTGAAGGGTATATTTAAAATTGCCTTAAAAAATGAAAGGCCACATATTTGGAGTATGAGGGAGTAGAGAGCTGTGTTGGATTTTTTGGGCTACTTCCTTCTAAGTTGCTGTACTGTATACTCCTCGATAAACAGGGTAAGAGAGAGTGTTAAAGTGCAGGTGTAGACTCCAAAGACAGCAATGACAATGAAGGATACACACAAGCCCTTTCTCTCTGCACAAGATGAATAGACCATGTGGCAAGTCCAATCTGTCCATTTCGGATGTCGGAGCAATTGATGTGGATCACTGCACAATCAATTCTGGCTGAAGGTTATGGTATCTTTCATAAATATAGGTGAAATGGACTGTTCAGTCCCATTCGCCAATAGGGTAGACACATTAACTATAATTTATTGGTTTTTTGTATTTTTATAAAATCCATTGACCTATAATGTAAGGAATGAGAAGCATGAGGAATTCAGAGAAACATGGGAAGACTTAAATGAACCAAATGCAGAGTGAAGTAAGCAGAACGAAGAAAACAATACACAACGTGACTACACAAAATATCAACAAACGGAAATGATCCATCCTTGCCCTGAAAAATCATCAAGCAGATTCACCTTCCACCATTCTTTAGGGAGGTGGGGAACCATGGGTGTAGAACATTTTGCATAATGCGTCAGATGTACTCCAGATGGCTTTGGGTTTTGCTTCACTGATTTTCTTTCTTCACTGTGATGGAGAAGGAAGAAAAAGGGAGGGAGAAATACCCAGAAATAACTGATATGAAGAAAAAAAAGGCAATGACTAAGCAACACTGTAGCTGATACTATGGTCAGTCTCAGGGGAGACAAAAAAAAAAGTCACTGAGTCTTAGAGATGGAGGGGATCTTAATCTGCCTATCAAGGCATTTATCGAACACCCTGCTATGTTCCAGACCAGTGGTTCTCAACCTTCCTAATGCCGCGACCCCTTAATACAGTTTCTCCTGTTGTGGTGACCCCCAACAATAAAATTATTCTTGTTGTTACTTCATAACTGTAATTTTGCTACTGTTATGAATCTGATATACAGGATGTATTTTCATTTTTACAAACTAAACATAATCCACAGGTTGAGAACCGATGCTCCAGATGCTATCCTAAGTGATGGAGACACAGATATGACGGAAACAATCCCTGACCTCAAGGAGCTTACAATCTATAAAATGTAATGATCTTAGAGATCATCTAGACCAAAACCCTACATTATCCATGAATAACTTCTATAATATTACTGAGCAAGTAATTATCTAGTTTCTCTGCTCAAATACTTCCAGAAACGGGGAGCTCACCACCTTTGGGACAGCTCTGTTTGGATGATTCTAATTCCTGGCACTATCTTCCTTATATTGAATTAAAATCTGTCTACTTGTCATTTTCCTCCCTATCCACTTGAATTATACATAATACATCTAACGATCTCTTTTCTACAGGACAGACTTTCAACTACCTAAAGACAGCTCTCATCGCTCCCCCATCCCCACCAAGTATTTTCTTCTCCAGTTTGTGTTCATTGTTCTTCCAACCAATCCTGTCATAATCACCATAAACTTTTTAAAGTACCATCATACGTCTGAAAGAAAAAAATGTTCATTTATATGACTAAAATTACAAATCACTTTCCTTACATTAACACTGAATTAGAAAGAGCTAATTTTATTATTTCCATTATAGAGATGAGTAAATTGAAAGGCAAAGAGGTAATCACTTGCTTCCAGTGACACAATGAGAAAGTGTCCAAGCAAGGACTTTTAACACTGAATGCTGGGTCTTTTATATTATACTTTGCAATAGATTTTCGCATATTTTGCAAATAACATATTTTGAAAATAACTCTATTAATATTGGTTATTTCTTGTTGTTGTTGTTGTTGTTTGTTATTGTTGTTCAAGATGGCTCTTTCCCCTGTGATTCTGATTCATGGGCATTTACAGATACCCTACTTCATTAGAGATAGTGGCTGGCTCTGTGATTTCACTGGCTTAGACAGCTCCCTTGTGACCCTCTACTAAGACAAATATATACCATTTTTGCAACTATGAGTTTTAAAGACCTGCTTAGGGTACTGGGAACTTCTGGGACTTCCTCAGGGTCACAAAACCAGAATGTGTCAGAAGCAGGATTTGAACCCAGGGCATTCTATCCTCTCTGCCTTCAGTAAAGCCCTGGAAAAGGACATGGCCAACTACTCCAGTATCTTTGCCAAGAAAATCCTAATGGGGTCACAAAGAGTCAGACACAACTGAAAACAACAACAAACAATTATTTAATGGCCAAGATCATGACAAGTGGTAGAGAACCTAAGAGGAGAGGAGAGCAGAGGAGAAGAGAGAGGAGGGGAGGGGAGGGGAGGGGACGGGAGGGGAGGGAAGCTGCCCAACCGAAACTGACCAGCTGGGTCACCATTCAGATAGCTCAAACTACTCACAGGTTGTCCTTTGTTCTTGAAGAGGACCATGCTATCAAGGAGATGGTGCCATGACATGCAAATGAACTGGATGTAAGTGAGGGAGGGTTGTATAAAGTCACCAACCTCACTCTCTCCTCCAGAGCTATCTGGGTCCAGTGGCCAGATAATGATCAGGACGATTCAGTTTCCCCTACTATAAAACAGAGATAATACTAGACCTACTTGCTAAGGTAATTGTGAATATCAAACGAGCCAATGCTTGTCAAGTTCTCTGCCAACTTTAAAGCTAGCTAATACTATCACCATGCCTTTGTATAGGCTTTCTCATACCTGGAATGTACTCCCTTTCCTATGTCTGCTTCCTGGAATCCCTAAGCTCTTTTAAAAAATTACCACTAGTTCTACCTTCTACATGAAGCCTTTCTTGACCATCATCCTTCCCCAAATCCCAGTGCCCTTGATATCAGTTTGGATTTGCTGTTTACATATACTGTATTTGCAGATGTGTGTATGCACATCTGTTGTTTCTCCTGATAGAACAAAATATAAGTTCCCCAAGGTCAGGAACTGTTTCATTTTCATCTTCAATGTTTAACATAATGCTGGGCACACAGTAGGTGCTTAATTAATGTCATCTGACTGGCTGATTGGTTGAAAAAGGCCAGTTTAACCAGGATTATTGCAATAGCATTAACACATAAGGAAGGAATTTATAAGCAAGTAGAGCAGCACTTATGAATAGGACCCTAGAGGGAATAAAAAAAAAAGTACATGGCATATTCTAAATGCTAATCCTGAAATTTTAGATCTAGAGGCCTTCCTATATATTCACAAACTGAAAACATCTATCTGACCTTGCAAAGAAACATGATTATCAATGCTTTACTATGAAAAGCAGCACACTTTTGTGCAGATGAGAAGCAGTAGCAATGAAATGTATTGTAGCGTGGTTACAGTGTACTATAACCAGACTAGAATGGTTTGTTTTCTTTAACAAATCATTTATCTCATTTAAACCTGAAGGTCAGGAAATCTTTAAGATCTTCTGTCTTGCATACTGCTACCTGCCAATGATGATCGCTCCAAATAAGTTTTGTGAGATCAAATACTTTGGGGGAAAAAATAAAATCAAAACACAATTTAATGTCAAAAGAAACTTTAAATTCGCTATCTTGTTATTAGTTATATTAAGACAGTGGAAAAAATAGTGTGACCATGTAATTCCATTAGGATATATTTTCTTTTCTGATGTTTTATATTATAATGTTGAAATTGGCAAGGTGATAAAAGCAGTCACACTGGCCCATGAACATGCTGTTGGCCAAATAGGAAGGAAGGAAGGAAGGAAGGAAGGAAGGAAGGAAGGAAGGAAGGAAGAACCAAGTTTTGTGTAGACTTAGAGAAAGGAAGATATTTCATTTCAAAGCTGAGTGACTCATCTCCTATATGGTATATCATTTTACAGTTGAGGAAACCGAGAGAGACAAGGGTGAAGTGTCTTAAACACATTCACATATCTGGTGTCTGTCTGAAGCCAGATTTTAACTCAGGTCTTTCTGACTCCCGGCCCACAGCTCTCTATCCACTGTGCCACCACCTATAATTAGTTCAATCTTGTTCTGTGAACAATTTGGAATTATTAAGGAAAAAGTGACCAAACTGTTCATATTCTGACCCAATAATTCTTTTAGTGGGCATGCAGAAATCAATGATAAAAGGTCTTATATATAATACAAAATCCAAGCAGCACTCTTTCAAGTAACAAAAACTGTTAGCAAAATGGTTGTCAATTGACTGGAAATAGGCTGGACAAATTGAGGCAAACTAAATACTAAATATTATTGCATTATAAGAAGCAATGACTAGGGAGAATGCAGAGACCCACAGCAAGCCTTGCATGAAGTGATACAGAGAGAAGAAAACAGAACCCAATGGCTGTGGGACCAACACTAAAAAGCAACCGAATGCTGATGAAATGTAATGAACAAGCTGAGTTCTAGACAACTAACTGTAAAACACATCTGTCTTGATAAAAAGGTAGGGAACTACAGCTATGAAATACAGTATATTCTCACATAGGCAGCCGCTGTGTTTGTTGATTTTACTTATAAAGAAATGTTTTGTTGTTGTTGTTACATGGAAGGGTTTGGGGACAACTAAAGGGAAAAAAACTGTAGCATGGAGAAGGTAACAATAAAAACTTTAAAAAAATATCGTTTGTATTTTGCAAGTGCTGCCTCTAAAATTTTAAGAAAGCTTCAAGAGAGCAAGACAAACACTCGAGGATTAAATTTTGTCATGAGATCCGAAATGTAATCAGTAACAACTTTCCCCACCACCTACCAAAGAATACTTTTCCTATGTTTTTTTAATTTAGACATGTGTAATATTTGAAAAAGAAAAAAAAGTCTGTAGATTAAAAAAATATTAGACATTAGGGGAGATAAAAATCACAGATGGCCCAAGGTGGGATTTATAGCAGAAATTCTTCTCATCCCCATTTTGGAATCATAATGGATTAACTAGATGACCTCTGGCATCCCTTCTAGAACCAAAATTCTATGATTCTATAATTCTCTCAGATGCATCAATATTATTACCTAGCTAACACAGAGCCCTATCTAAATCTTCTGTGTACATGGAAATACAAATATCTGATTATAATTAATGCATCAAAATACCAGAAATGAAATCATGAGCAAAAGCCTCTTTGTATGCGTGTGTGTGTGTGTGTGTGTGTGTGCGCGCTCGTGCTACCTGCAGGTAGGTGCCAAGAGATGATGCAGTACGCCCATCTCCAAATGTCTCTACAACAATAATTACATTCCAGAAGCAAAGCAACAGTAGGAAGGGCTGAACACCATTCATTATCCTCTAGCAACATGCTACATTAACCTATGAATATTTACCTTTATGCCAATTAAATATTTGTGATGTCAATAGCGATAGAAGGAAAAATCTTGGCCACAACTCCGTGGGCTCTTGGTTTCTCTACAACACTTTGCTTCTAACTGTCTGGGTTGGGTTTTTCAAACTACTCCACACATAAAAAGCACAGCAGTCTCAACGTCTTAAAAAAGTAAAGAAATTTCACATCACCATTGAGTCATTGGACTTTAGGATAGTGAATACCAAGCGTGTCTGACAGTGGATAGCCAACCCCTCCAATAGTTGGCTCTTTCAGAAAATGTGTTAGTCTGCGTTCAGATGAACCACAAAGCAGCAGACACTTAAGTCTGAATCCAGCAGAAAGGTATGTACAATTCTCTGAAGTGTCTAAGCCTTCATGACTGGCTGACTTGACCATGGACAAAAATAACACTTATCATGATGGATGAAAAGCAACAACAATGACAACAACAAAACCACCAAACACCTATCAAATTACAACCACCCTTTCCCCAAATCCCTGCTGCAATATGACTGAGCCCTGTCTACATGTGTTAAATAAGACTCTTTTTAGAAATGACAAGCTCATGTCAAGATTAAATAGATCTTCTTCCTTGAATTCTCTTCCAAGCTTACTTCTGCCACCATAACACTGCAACACATTCAAACAGTTCAATTTGCTAAATATTTGATCTGTGAGAGAAAGATATATGTAGACCTAAGCACTTTATAAATGCTTGATGCCTGATTGACTGACATAATTTGCAGATTTCAGGTTTCAGGCATTTGAGGAAGTGAAAACACTTAAGGAAGGTTGGAAAGGTATCTCTGATGAACATGTTTAAGTACACTTCATGTTTGCTTTCAATTTCTGAGTCATTTCTGTGGGTCTAATAATCAGTAGAATTGATGTGATTAAATTGGAACTTACTATATCTTCATCAATAAGTTCAAAGAGTATTTCAGGGTGCAAAGACATTCATTAGCCCACAAGAAATGCATTAGCTTTGCCTAATTTGATTAAGCTACTCCCTCTCTCTCCTTATCATGCATCACCTTTGGCATTGTAAATCACAGGGCTAAGAGATTCACCTTGCAATGAACAAATTTAGCTCTTCTCTAGATCTGTCCAATGGAATACATCCCTATGAACTTACGAAAGTCAGTCTCTATGCACCAGTTTCCCCAGTTTTACAAAGAGGAGGTTTAAAGTGATGTCTCTGTGGACTCGCCCAAGGTCATAATCCAGTTACAGGCAAATCCAGAACTGGAACCAAGGCTTTCAAACACCAAGGTTGCCATTCTTTCTGTTCATTCTAATCTTGGCTTTCCAACCAGATGTAGCTTTATAGAGACTAGACTTGTTGTGTCAGTCCTGCACTACCACTATATTCTGCCTAGGAGAGTAGTTCTAGGAAGTGTTGGTGGACTAGGAACTACCATATACAACCAAGATGTTAGTGATCCTAATTTGTCCATTAATACTAAGTAAGGTTTATTAAAATGACATTACATTTGTAATTTTGGATTTCAAGATAAAATTTCAGAAATGGTTTGCCTTACCCTGTGAAGGGTAAAACAAAAATATCACAGGTGAATCTGAAGAGAGAGGAGACATCATCAGAGTAGACCACAGAAAGTATCATGGAGAAGGTAGTACAGTTAATTCTGCTACAACATGGTATATGCCTTCCTAAGTCACCAAGTTAAACCAAATCAATCAATAGAAAGCACAGGACTTATAAAGAAAATGGAGTTGGGACACAAAACTTAAAAATTCCAGTAGGAACACATTAAATGAGATATGTATAAGATGTCTAGCAAAACAAAGAACTATATAAATATTAATTATTATTATTTAGGATTCCTCCTTTGCCCACTGATTACATTAACAGGATTTTAATGCTTATCTTATTTTTGCTCTAACCAATTAAGCAATACCAGGAATTGTCAAAGCCTCACAAACAAATAAAGAAACAATTATTGCTTTGGGTGGGTGGACTAGGGGGTCAAGGGGCAGGGGAAGGGAGGAGGAGGAGGGGAACAGGTGGCAGGGAATAAAGCAAGATCACCCATTTCAAACTCTGAATGGTCTATAAGCAACATCATTAAATTAATTAAACCATTAGCTTCATATAAATGGCTACTTTTCCTGGGTAAGAGACTGAGCTATTATCTTAAGTCCAATTTTAAATAATATAATGCTCCCCAAAGACCTCTGACAGCTTGTCTTAGCAATTGCCCTCTCCTAGAAGCACAGATTCATAGAGCTTAAGGTGAACTTAGACATTATTTCAGTTATGTTCTCTTATGTTACAGATGAGGTAAATATGGTACAAAGAGGGGGAAATGACTTGCCCAGGCCCACATTGCTATTAAGCAGCAGAACAGAGAACCTCACACATCAGGGCCCACCTCCAGCCTTAGTGTTCTCATTTTCTAGATGCCACATTAATACCTGTTCTCATAGCTTTTTTTGTCACGTTCACTTGATCTATGTCACGGTGTGATATAAACACTGGTTCCCTATGATATTTTCAGTGATCATAACTTTCCATTAAATGTTAAGTTGAGCATGTAAGCATGTTAACTTAAAATCTTACATCTCAACCCGAAATTTCAGCAGACTCTCTTATACTGTGGAATGATGGGGGCAGTTGTAATAGAGTTGACAGAGCACTAGATTTGTGATCAGTAAATCCAGGTTACATAAGGAATCTGCCAATTGCTTGTGACCTTGAGCAAGTCACAGCCTTTCAGATCTTCAGTTTTCTACAAAATGGCAATAATAATAATAATAATAATAATAATAACTGAGGGGAAGAGTAGCAGTATAATGGGAAGAGTACTGTCTCTGGCGTTAGAGGATATAAGTTTTGACGCTGAATCTATTACTGCCTATATGACATCAAACGTGTCACCTAATTTCATCTGGACCTCAGTTTTCTCACTGGTAAAATGAAACTTATCATCCCTAAATATTTTACCAGTTCTAAATTTTTGATGCTCTGGTCCTATAACTTTATTCCCTACTCAATGCATTGTGAGATTTTTGTAAAATATAAAGAGTTATATAAATATCAGATAGTATCAATTAAATGAAAAGCAAACAGCTGTACAGTGAGGATTGGCAGAGGGAACACAGGATGGTGATAAGGAAAGGGGAGTGTCCTTTAGTGGGTCTCTTTGTAACTACATGAATTTGGGGGGGCAGGGAGTGGGGATGACATTTAAGCCTGAGCTTAAATAAATGATATATCATTATTATTAACAATAATGTGATATATTTTTAAATAAATCAATATAAATGATATTACTAGAGTAGTTAAGAACCCCGCTGTTGTGTTTGTGGCAAGTTCAGATACTACTACCATTGCTCCCTAGACTTCAAATGTGTGGCAGAAAGATATGTTCCATCAATAATTATAAATTTACTACCATCATAAAATTCAAGCTTTTCATTATACTCTGCTATCCAATGAGGCACTGATAAACAAAATAAGAGAAAACTCAATTAGGAAAGTCAATATTTGTCTCTGGAACCTCAGAGAATGCTAGAAATGATAGAAGATAAACATGACCCCCCAAGTACTTCTTTGACAACATGTTTTGAAACTTTCATAAAAATTCACACCCCCCAAAAAATCCTATTCCATTTCTATTTGGTTGTTTAAAAAAATTCCTCATGCTTTCACTATATAAGAAGCATCCTGAAAGAGAATTAACAGTTTGTCACCTTAACGGTGCAAAATTATGCAGACCAAGCTATAATTTGTAAAAGATAATGTTTTTTATTCATCTATATTCATAAGCATTTACTAGAACTATTTGTATTTAAAATATTTTTAGAGAAAATACTTTATACATAACACAAAATTTTCTGAACTAAAAAGCTTTGCTTAAAATATATGTGTGCATATGTGTATGCGTACACACACACTTTAATTCCAAGATCTTTCCTAGCTATTAACTATCAATGTTTCAAATATATAATTTTACATGAAGTATCACTTGCAATGAAGGAAACGTCCTTGTTGTTCCATACCCCTCAAACCAATATAAAAAATACTTCACATTCAAACCTCTTCTAACTCAGCTCTGAGGGTATTCAGAGCATTTGTTTTACCTACAGGCTCACTGAGAAGCAGCATTGTGTGATGGGAGTCAGGAAGAACTAGGTTCTAGACTATCCTCTGATACATATTAACTGTGCTACCTTGGGCAAGTCACTTGACCTCTCAATGTCTTCAGACAATTATCTCTAAGTTGCAGAGCCAGGGCTTACCTGCAGTGGCAGACAGAGGAAATCCTTTACCAATCAGGCTGAAGTCTCAGATCTAGTCAAAAAATAAAGTTTACCTAGCTGAACTTACTTAAATTTGTAGATTCAAAAAAAGGTCCTAATTGTGAATTTGGAGTGAGTTTTCCTTCCCCTTTTTACATTTAGAATATTTTCCCATTAAAAATTTTAAGAAGGCAAATCAGATAATGGTCACGAACACTTCCATATTTGGTTAAAATAGAATGTGCAGAAACAATAAGAGTATCAATAGTAATAATGCATTTTACATTCCTGACTACCCTTTCTGCTACCAAAGGTTTTATAATAACTTCAAAAATAACCATGTGCCCAATTTGCAATAGACTAATAATAAAGAATACTGCTTAATAGAATGCATTTTCTTGGTTGTCGGTAAAACAGAGAGCATTGAGAAAATAGCCTGCATTTATCTGCAAAGTGGCTGTGGAAGCTTGTTGGGACTTCAGTATGAAGGAGCCTGAGAGGATCTTAGCAAAGTGTCGATATGCATCTTAGAATCCATTGTCATCTTAAAATATGTTATCTATTTTCAAGACTATTTTTTAGAACCTGGAACTCAAAAAACCCCCATATATTGTGTTGTAAGACCACCACAGAATACTGCATTGTTATGTAAAGAGAATGTCTCAAATCCTGTTCTTTTTAGGAACTATAACTCATGAATCCACCCTCCAGTCTCACAAGGTATGACTAGTTACTAAATGATTTTTTAAAATTCACGAAGCACATTTCTGAAAGAAATTAGAAGTAGTAAGGATCACTTTTCTATTTGTGTTTCATAGTAACTCTCACAATCACTCATCGATGGTACTGTATATGTTCACTAACCAGCATGGGCTAACTAGAGCCCCATACATCAATGAAAAGATCTTTGTCAATTGTTGTATGCCTCATTATCTCACTAAGATTTCTTGGCAACAATTAACAGTTACCCAATTCACAGAAATTGCCTTTATTATTTTTGAAGCAGCTACTTTCTTTGGATTTAATGACTAAGAGAATAGAGACAGATGTCTCTGTTGCTAGGGAGACTGAATTAAAAAAAAACCTTTGGAACGAAGTAAATATGCAACTACCATCTTAAAAAAAAAAAAGGAAAATCCGGTTAGATTTGAATTAACTATTTGTTTTAGAAACAAATCAGCAGTGACTAACTTGTATGAGGTGACATGCTATAATGGCTTATTATAGTCCCATGATAATAATAAAGCTTACTTCTGACAGAACAGAAAATACACGTATACTTATTTTCTCAATATTAATTGATGATGGTTGTCAGAAACAGTTACTTTCTTGTATTTGTACATAAATTCAACAGGAACTATCTGTGCTTACAGGATGCTTATCTTCTGTGACAAAATCAGGATGGGTATACCTGAAGATAGGGTGTCCTGACTTGAGAATTTCAATTGAATACGAACTGCAGATTATATATTGCCTCCACTTCCCCTTCTCAAAGGCCATGCTCACAATACTGTTTGTTTTGACAGCAACCAAACTCTCCTGGTCCAATAGCACCATCTGATGACCAGCAGGGAGAAAATCTACCAAATAAAGCTTCTCTACCACTTCTCTAAGGTTACAATGGACTGGACACATCGCCTCCTTTCCTCAGGTTTCTACTGTTCATGGTTCACTTAGTTCTACTAAAGTCAATCTCTTTATCACATATATATATATACCCAAGCTGTTAAAAGTAAGGGGTCACCTTTCTTCTGTCCCCTCTTTTTTCTAACACTTGTCCAATTACTCCAAAAAAATCCTTCTCCCAACTTTTCATCCCATTTATAAACCAAAGGAGATCTTTATCATGGTTATTCTGCTAGGGGACCTCGTTACTATTTGACAATCCTTTTGCCCTACCTTTATTGATTCCTTTTCTCATTCCTCACAGGGCTCCAAATAATTTCTTGTCTCAGCCCTCAAAGTAATCCCATACTTGACAGAGAAGACTGGAATTATCCCAAGTTAACTCCTAAAGTCCCCTACTTATTATTCAAATCTTCTCTGCACCAACCTGCTCATGCTCCTCCTTTTTTATATAGCAGAGATACTTCTTCCATCCTACCAAGGACCTCAGTCCAAATCTTGCCTCAGACACTTACTAGCTTTGTGACTATGGCCAGTCATTTAACATTTCTCAGGCTCAGGTTTCTCATTGGTAAGATGAAGGTAATAGTACCTATTTCACAGAGTTGTGGGGATCAAATGAGATAATATTGAAAATACTTCATAATTTACTCATAAACTGAAAACTCTACATAAATGCTAATTGTTGCTATTCTACCTGCAACCTTGACACCATTCCCTCTCACCAGAAACTTTGATCCGATAGTCATCCTCTCTCTCTCATGCAACGTCAGACTTTCTTTTGCCAGTGTTTCCTTAATATCTACAAAATGTTGAGTTCTTTTCTAATCCTGAAAAAGTCTTCCCTCCTATTCCATCTCTTTCCCTCTCCTTTATTGCTGAATTAAAAAAAATACCTTCACATGATGCCTCTACTTCAAGATTTTTTTCTCTGCAAACCTTTCCATCTAGATTTCTCCTCCATTCCATTAGCATTCCTCTAAGAGCATCAATAACTTCTCTGAGGTCACCAACTTCAATGGCCTTTTTTTTTGTTTTCATCCTCTTTTATATCACTGAAACTTCTGACACCAAACCACTCTCATCTAAGGAATTCTTTCTCTTCTCTTGCCTTCAGAAATGATATCACACTTTTCTCCGGCTTTCGTCCTCTCTCTCATCACTCTTCCAGTATTTCTTTCCTGGCCCATCATCCTCTTCAAAACTCAAAAAGGGCACGCCCTTGGCTCTCCTTACTCTCTTAGAAATCTCACTTATTTGTACTGCTCAAAACAACACCTCTATGCAGATGACCTTTTTATTATTATTATTTTTGCTTTTTGGAGGGCAATTGGGGTTAAGTCACATGGCTAGTAAGTGTGTCAAGTGTCTGAGGTCAGATTTGAACTCAAGTCATCCTGACTTCAGGGCCGGTACTCTATTCACTGCACCACCTAGCTGCCCCACAGATGACTTTCAATATCAAGCTTCTGTACCTAAGTACAGACTATCTCCAATCCAATACTAGTGAAGGACATCTTCACTAGTATGTTCTACTGGTACCTCAAGTTCAAAGTTTTTATAGCCTCTCATGCTCTCTGGGGTGATATGATAGTCTGTCTAAATTCAGGGGTGGGGAAACCGCAGTCTTGAGGCCACATGTGGTCCTCTAGGTCCTCAAGTGTGATACTCCTGTGAAATTTGGATTCAGTCAAAGGGCTACACTTGAAGACCTAGAGGGTCACATGTGGTCTCGATGTCACAGATTCCTCACCCCTGATCTAGATGCACTCTCCACTCCTGGTAAGCTATTTTTTCTCTAGCCAGCACATAATCTACTCTCTTCCCACAATGTACTTCCCAACTCCTTTCTGTCAGTCACATCACTCATATCCTTCATAGCACCACCAAATACATAGCAGATATTCAAAAGATATCAATGACTACATTGGGTATACAACATTAAGCTTGAATTGCATTTTTCAGCATATTTTTCATAGGGTCAAAGATCTAATGTTGGAAGGATCATCAGAGCCCCTATAGTCTCCAACCCCTTGGCCCTCCCACTTTTTGATGAGGAAACTGAAACCGATGGTACTTAAGTGACCTGCCCAAAATCACATAAGTGATAAGTGGTAAGGCTGGGATTCACATTAAGGTCTACTTCTTACTCTGAATCCTGCCCCTGTCCCTTCAGACATATCATAATTTGCATTCAAAACACAACAGGAACATGCATGTACAACTACTGAATAGTTGGCTCTACTAACCTTTATTAGCGTATAGAACTCAGAATGCTGTGGAGAATCCCAAAGGGAGATGGTAGAAAGCTTTTCAGCACTGTTTGCATGGGAGACCACAAAGATGATCCCCAATTTTGAAAAGGAAATTATCAGTGGCACAAAGGATCTGTCATGAAAGTTGAGTTAGCCAAAACTATAGTACTTATTAGAACATCCAGAATTCCTAAAAAGAATCCCAGGATGACTTCTACTTTATCACTGCTGCCAATCCTCTTCCTCTTCCTTCTACTGCTGGTGCTTCTGCTACAAGTACAAGTACCACCACTTCCACCACCTCCACCACCTCCACCTCCACCACCACCACCACCACCACCATCACCATTACGGTTCCTACCTAACAG
Organism: Pseudocheirus occidentalis; assembly: GCA_028646575.1. Taxonomy (NCBI): domain Eukaryota; kingdom Metazoa; phylum Chordata; class Mammalia; order Diprotodontia; family Pseudocheiridae; genus Pseudocheirus; species Pseudocheirus occidentalis. The sequence continues at coordinate 39,867,222 of CM053595.1, read as the reverse complement.
CAAAAATAACAAGGGGATTCCCCAAAGCTACATCCTTGGCCCTCTTTGCTCTCTTAGAAATTTCATTTATTTCTACCAATTTGTATAATGCTTCTACAAAGTGTTTTTATTTATCAGTGTTTTGCAGTTTAGCATCTGCTTTGTTACTGGTACTTGCTCCCTCAGCAATTCCTATTCTGGGCTTCTTGAAGACTGACCTGCAGACTGCACCAGTCAGGCAACACTCTAACCTCATGGAGCTAGTTTTCCTCATGAACCATATGTAGTCAGATGCTTTGTATATGACCTGGTTTAATTAAGAGAAGGCCTCAGGAAGATCCTAACCCTTAATTTATGCATTCATACTTAGAGCTTGGTGTTTATTCTTTCTGATGTTTGTAGTGTTTTTAAAACTTGACCTGGATGCTGGGCTTTGATTATGATGAGTCTCAAATTTTACTAATTTGTTTGTATAGTTAAAAATGCCTTTGCTCTAACTGACCCTCTATCAACAAAGAGGGATTAATTTGACTTTTGTTTCACAATGGAGTATACTTTCTGTTTTCTTAATTTACGATATCCACTTAAAATCATAAGTGTGGGGAGCTCTTTCTCTTGATGAAGAATGGATATTCATAACTTTGGTGTGAAAACATGATAGAGAGTGGGATAAGTAACATTTGGCCTTCCAACCCCAAATCCAGATTCTGTGGTTCTCGGTCTAAATTAGAAGCCAAATTTCTAACAATAGAACTGGAAAGGGCTGGAATATGAATCAAGATCTTTGGCTCATCGATTAGTTCTCTAGGGACTGACTGTTCCTGCTTTCATTTTGAGCTATGACCGTAAATGGATATAGTCATCATGATGACATTTTTTCATACCTGATTTGAGTATGGCTGTGTTCAGCCCTTCAATTTCATTTTGGGATCATTCCAAGGTCAAAGAACTTTCCTCTTTATATCAAAGCAGCCTTCATGACTGCAAAATAACAGATTTGAGTTGGGGTCTATTACTTGGCATCAATGAGAACTTTTCTTACATATCACAATAACTAATCCCATTATATTTAGGTTATCTATAACCCACAAAATATGTCAATACTCTTAAATGTGAATTAGGAAGTGTGGCTAAAATAGTAGTATCCTTCCATACTTCAGAAGATCCATGATTTAATCACAGTGGGCAGTCTTTCCAAGGACACCATTATTAACACTTCTATCACTTAGTAAACAGTTTCATGAGTCATCATGGGCAGAAAAATTCATCACCTGGAGGCCAAACTTTTGATAAGTTTCTCTGACCTTAAACAGGTTGAGTTTTCATTGATACAAATAGAATCTGCTGTCAGGCTCATATTCATCCTCTTCAAACTTGTTAAGATTTATCAAAACTTGAATTCTATTGACAGAGACCTCAAAACCCACATTCACACCCAATCCCTGATTAAGTTTCAGAGTATCCTCCCATGAAGGAAGAATTTCTCAGACCAAAATTCAAATAGGTGGTTATTTGGTTCTGTCATTTATTTAATGTGAAAACCCTAGAGGGCTAGATTAGAGCCCTGAAGTTGACTTTTTTCTGAAACAATTCCCCTTGACAATCTTACCTTTGAACACTGAAAAAAAGCTCAGTACAAAATTATTTGTCTCATGAATCATCCTGCTTCTTGTCCTGTTAAAACAGCAATGTCGCTAGACTAGAGTATAATTCCTTTGCTCTCTAGTGCCCTGCTGACACGCTTTCCTTTGAACTGCTAACACTCTGTCTTAGACTCCTTACTATTTAAAGACTGATTTGTTTCTTTGAGAGAACTCAGTTGTCAGTGTCTCTCCCTTGTCTGTAGTCCTTAATAGTCCTCTTAGGGGTGACATCCAAGTGTGCTTTGGGCCCCTTGAATCAATTTCACGTCCCTGCTTGTTCTATAGAACTAACCATCAGCTAGAAAATGGTGTACTGATGATGCCTGGTCCTTAAAACACTTCTGTGATGTCACAGCTAGCTTCATTATGGGCCACAAAGTGAGTTGTGGACATTCCTCCATTTCCAAGCCAATCAATGTTGTCAAAGATGACTGACCAACATTCAGAGTCAGAATATATGTAAGGGGTGACAAAGGAGACTCAGGATGGAATATGAAAGAAGGATGTTTAAATCCAAATGGTTGTCCCATGGCTGGATTTCATCCTAGGTTAAAATGGGAGTGACTGCAAAGCAATCTTCCGTTTAGGTTGTGAGGACTAGTAAATACATATATACACACATACACACACACACGCGCACACACATACACAGATAATTAACATTTTGAAATTGGAAATGGGAAGACTCTTTGAATTGCCACATTGTTATGCTTAAAAAGGATACTCTGTTTTATTACTACAGCTCAAAAAAATTCTAGATGATGATGACACAGGACCTGATAACTACATGCCAGGAAACACTTATCTAGATTATCCTAGATATAAGCAACCAAGCATCTCCCTAGGTAAAGATTTAGGCATATTAGGTGATGGGGGGGG
>CM053595.1:39830366-39864221 GCA_028646575.1 Pseudocheirus occidentalis | reverse complement strand
TTCGTCATTTCTGGTGTTCCCCAACATTTTTGGGTGCCCATCAACTCGTCATTTCCCATCTATTCTTCATCATTTGAATATGTACTTGTACTCTTTCCATATAACTACAGGAACTGAAATTAGCTGCTAAAAATAGTATTTCCCTCTTCAAGAACATTTCTAATAGATAGATAAACTCACTGTTCAGTATTAGAGTTGGGAGACACTTTAGATAGAAAAAGTTCTAGATGGGTGAAGTAATCTAGAGTCCTTGATAGGTGAAATAACTATCTATGTATGAACAATTAGTGTTCTGAAAGCCTCAAAATTTTTCTGTTTTTAGATAATTCCTTTGTGTATTTTTTCTTTTTTTCCTTAATCCTGTTTTCACAGTGAACACAAAAGTAAACCATCCCATTTCAAGTCATATACAAAATTCTATTTATTGAACTCAGCACAATAAAGGTTTTCTTTAATAAGAAAAAGAAACAGAATCTATATGGGAGAGTTGGTAAATTGGAAAAGCTTGGACTTGGACACGAAATCCAGTAGTTAATTACTCCATGACCTTGGGCAAGTCATTTAGCCTCTCTGAGTCTCCTTTTCTTCATTTGTAAAACAGAGATAAGATACCTTCCTCATGAAGAATTTTGTTTAAATGTAAATTATTTCTACCACTGATAGACATATATTCATTGGATATGCATTTATTCAGTACCTATTGTGTACAAAACATGGTGCTAGGTAAATACACCACAAAAGGGGAAAAAAGGTTCTTACCCTCAAGGAGATTACATCCTATGTAGTGAATACAACACTTGCACTGAAAAATGGCTAGTATAATTTGAGGAGAGAGAGAACTAACAAAGGGACCCTGAAATATTTCAGTTGCAGGTGATGTTTATTTAAGTCATATCCTAAAGGAAGCTGGGAATCCATTAGAAATACTTAAGCAATAATGAAAGGTATTAAGTGTAAAGAGATGCATGGTATACATTTGGGTAAGGAACGGGTGAATCTAAATGTCTGCTAGATCTTTCCCACTCAGAAATATTATTTCCATCTTTAGACTTTAATGAAAATTTTATTCCTTTCATACATTCCTGATAGTCTATTCATGATAGGTATTGCATATAAATATGCACATATATGTATACATACACATATATATATATATATATATACACATACACACATATATCTTATCCCCTTTATTAAATTACATATTCTTTCTGGACAGCAATTCCCTCAGCATCTAATAAAGGACTTAATTATAGCACCTTAGAAATGGGTGTTGAATGAATAAATTAATCTAAAAGTAACTTTTAATATTGATTGATATGGGAGGATAGGGACCCTCCTTCATTTACAGAGTGCATTATGAAAGATGGCTTTTTGGTATGCTCCTTTATCAGAAGGAAACACCAAGAACAGATGGCAGAAATGTAAATCTTACGGATCTTTGTAGCCCTCTAATATATTTCCTTGTCCATAGTAGGTAATTAATTGATATTTGTTATGGAGTGACATTCGAAAAGAATATTAAACTGGAGGCTGTAGAAGGTAAGGGATCAAGAATGTTCTTTGTTAGCTTGCAAGAAGAGCCAGGAGATTTTACCCAGCATCTTTTAAGAGGAGAGTCTGTTCAGTTAGAGAGGGAAAGAAACAAAAGAAGGGAGAAACTGGAAAAAAATCTTAAGGAAGCAAAAGACAAAGAAATGATCTTTTAGAAAAAAGTTTAAAAAAAAAGAAAGAAAGAGTACTGTCTTTCTAAACTTGGCCTGAAAGGGAAGGTTGAAGTCCTAATGACTAGAATGGCCTTGTTTCTGAGCCAAAAGGCAAAAGAGAGGGACAAAAAGAACTTCCATTGTTCTGAAAAAATTTGTTCTTCAAGAACAATCCATTGAAATGTAGCTAAATTAAGAATGTAAGACCATCATAGCCATAATTACTGTCCTGCAAAAGTCCTGAGGATTGGGGGAGGGGATATAATATTGTCAGGGAATGAAGGGCTTGTCTGAATGGCCAGTTGGAAACAGCTAGAGCCCACACTTGACCTCATTAAGTTATTCCCTGCGTGTTTGCCACTTAACCCCTTGTAAAGATAGGATTGCATATTTAAAATTAGATGGGACTTTAGAGATCATTTAACCTTAGCCCTGCATTTTACAGAGCAGGAACTTAAGCGTAACAAAGTAAAATGATTTGCCCAAGATCACACCAGTAGTAAAGAGCGGAGGCAGGTCTAAAGCCAAGACCTCTGCCTCCCCATCAAGCCCTCCACTTCACTACTGTGCTTTAGTAAAGGACTAAGTCTCTGTGAAGTTCCACAGAGGAGGGAGGGTGTTCTCTGTTGTTTCCCCCTCCCCCACCCAGCCCTCTCTGGGGGTGGCTGGGAGATTGGGGTCAAGAGCTAAAGTATTCTACCAGAATTATTAATTATTCCAGCAAGGGGGACAGGAAATGATTGATTTTGTACCCTTGGAAGTGATGTATATGGCTGTTTAGTCATTTGTAAATATCGCTGTTAACGTTCAACAACAGGTTAATGTTATAGCATTAGCCTGAGGGGCCGGCTGACATTCAGTGTAAATTAAGACATCAGAAAACACCTGCTCGAGGTATAAATGCATCAAACTAAACATTTGACTCCAAGGACTCAAGTGCTTACTCCTGTAATTTTTTTTTTTGTATTTGGTTTACATTGAATATTAGTTGTATAGCAAAGTCTGTAAGAAAAACTAAACTAAAACCTTGCTAGGAATGCATCTTAGTCTCAACACAGTAAGGATACAAAAACCAGAATGTTAGAGAGAAAAGAAACCCAAGAGAGCCCCTAAACCAACATCCTTTTTTGCATATGAGGATCCTGTAGCAGAGTGCTACTGTGGCTAGAATACCTGTCTGAGGGTTAGGAACACCTAAAATCAAATTTAACCTCAGATGCTTAGCAGTGTGACCTTGGGCCAGTCACTTAAGTGGTGTCTACCTCAGTTTCCTCAACTATAGCACTTACCTCCCAGGCTTGTTGTTTGGTTCAAATGAGATATTCTTTGTAAAATGCTTAGCACAATGCCTAGCATATACACAGGCATCATATAAATGCTAATTATTATTATTTTTTATTACTATTATTAACCAGGTCAAACCAACTAGCATATTATTAAGCACTTATATTTCAAGCAGTATACTCAGGGCTGGGAATGCAAAGACTTCAGTCCATTTCTCATGGTATCACATAGGCCAGGGGATCTAAATGTGAAAAAGCGATCTTGCAAAGTTCAGTACATTTTGTCATCGAAAGGAGAATCAAGTGCCATTTTTCAACCTAATTTTTTAAAAAAGAAATTATCCACTGAGAGCTCTCAGTGGGGAAACTCCCTCAACCAATAAATATCAGTGACTGCTCTGAAATTGAACAGTCTTGAAGAGTTGCCTGGGAACCCAGAGGTTAAATGACTTACCTGCCGTTACACAGTCACTGTGTGTTCATGGAAGTACTTGAACCCAGGCCTTTGATGGTACACTATGCCAGACTGTGTCTTCAACTAAAATATATATACATATATACACATACAGATATATTTACTATATTAACATATACATACACATAATATTCTAAAATACATGTACATACGTATAAATATATAAAACATATGAATACAAAATATTAATTTTCCATCTCTGTGCAAAGAGAATAGTAATTTGATGAACATAGCATTAACTTTGAAGCCAGGAATTCCTGAGTTTTAAGTTGACCATTAGAAAGTTTGACTTGTCAGAGCCCCACGACAAATTTCTAACACTAAGTTACAGGGGAGTTACATATCTGCATCTTTGGAGGTAATTTTTTACCCCATAAATTTTCTTCACTGATGAAATCATAAGCTTGGACTTCTACATCCTAAGAAAAAGTCTTTAAACTTTGGTCAGTTAATGGTAGATCCGACCTGTGTCATAAGTTTTTCAGATTTGTTAAAATTACCATGAACTCCTCAATGGGGAAAGAAATTACATTTCCTTATTTTGATAGAGGTTTTGAGGAAGTGTCATAGCATTTGACCTTGGCAGTGGCTCTCAGGGAACGGCTAACTTGTTTGGGGGGGTTTGAGGTTATCAGGGAAGGTGACAACAGGAGTCATCTGAGGGTAATCACTAGGGTGAAAAAAGAAGGGGAAAGTTTATACAAATTAGATCATAATGCCCCATTACAAGCAGATCCAGGTCTAGGTCAGCCCTTTGCATGTTCTTGGACGGTCATAGCATGTACATTTCGTACATTTCGTACAGATTTATCAAAGTAGCAAAGGGCGGGGGAATAAAGTGGTGCAGGGAGGAAGGAGAAACACAAGCTAAAGGTGGTGGGATAACCCCATGTAACTGCTGAATCAAAGGAAAGAACCGGCTTTGGGTACTCTAAAGTGAGCAGATGTTTCTGGTTAATTCAGTTGCCCTGATCAAGCGATTAAGGGAATTAAATGTGGCCCATCACATTATGCTGAGCATCCTTACACCCACTCTTGTTCAGAAGCACAATACTGCTTAGAGTTGAAGAGTTATCATTGAAAAACAGACTGAAAAACAAGCCTTATCAGTCCCAGATGTGACTTTTAAACTTATCCCCTAAACAAATACATTTCTAATACAATAATTCTGTAATAACTGAATTAGACTGTTAAAAAAATTTGGAGGAAATTGTCATTAATTTTGCTTTGTGAGTTAGCTAACATGAATTTTATTAAAAGATAATTTTAAATAAATAAACATTATACAAATTATCTATGCTCCATCTTTGCTTCCTATGTTGTGATCCATAGTAAAATAAACACAGTCTTAGGAAGTTCATTAAGGTAGACCTTTTATGGTCTAATATGTTGGCAGATTTAATCCTTATTTGTTATACCAATGGTTTTTAAACAGTTTTCTTTTAATTATGCAACTTGCCATTTAATGATATAGTGAAACTATCAAGAAAATAATTCTGTTAGCAAAAGCAAATATTTAAAATTCCTTTTGATTTAAGTTGGAGGAAGCAAAAACTGTTTTCATAACAAAATTTCAGTGAAAGTTTCACTGATGTATTTGTTAGAGGAAATGTTTTTTGAAAAGCAACTTTTGTCTTTATACAGTACACACTTCATTATGGTAATGCATAAAAGCCTATTTTTTTAGATATATCTTATATAGCCATCTCAGTATTATTGGACGATTTTATATCCCCATTAGTGAGATTATTTAAAAAAAATTGTCTTGGGAAAATTGCTTAGAAATGACTATTGCCAAATATATAATTTCAGTAAAATATTTATAAATGTTTATTTTTTCCCCATGCTATTTCTAAGGGATTGAAAATGTTTATATAATCACTGGAAGCATTGAGCATCATCCTGCTTTTTCAAGTTGGTGAAGATAAATATGATGTAGCAAGGATAAGATATAAGATTAGGTTTTTTGGATTTTCTTCCCCTTGACTTGCCTTTGTTCAGTTATTTTTCAGTCATGTCCACAACTCTTTGTGATCCTATTTTTTTTTGTTTTGTTTTTGCAAAGATACTGAAGTGGTTTGCCATTTCATTCTCTAGCTCCTTTTTACAGATGAAGAAACTCAGGCAGGGTTAAGTAACTTACCCAGGGTCACACAGCTAATAAATGTCTGAAGCTGGATCTGAACTCAAGTCAACCTAACTCCAGGCCTACTGTTCTACCACTGCACCACCGCATTGCACATTTGACTTGCCTAGTCCTTCCTTTATATTTTTTGAGTATCCTATACCATTAGTTGAAGAGACTGAGGAGCCAATGCATGAACACCTCTCTCATTTCTCATATCCCAAGTCACATTAATTGTTCTTGCCTTGGAAGAATCTCAGAGGACCATAGGCATGAATTAGCATCCAGGTGTTAAAGAGACAAGAATCCTATCTCTGGCCACCAGCCTATCCCTGAAGAATCATTAATGTCCCTAGTTAATCATGTTGACCAATACTTTCTGATGACATTCCATTTGATTTATATCTACCTACAAGTGTGTTAGAAAGGAGAGTGGTCTAAATGCAAAATAATTACTGATATGAGATTTAGATGAAAAATTGATATGTTCATTTTTAGCAAGGGACATTTTTTAAAGCTCTTAGTTGAATAGAAGATTGATAAACCTACATAAGTTCCTGCCTGATAAAACTTAAGTCTTGAAGCCAGAGTAGATCTATTTATCTGTAACCAAGCACTTGCTCCTGCTTCTTGCTACTGTGTTAGGAATAGAAAGAAAATGCTTTGTTTCTTCTTATTGTCATCACTCACCTTAATGAGGGACAAGAAAGGTTACCCCTATGAGAAGTGAGTTGCTTTCATCCACTCTAAAACCCACCTGCTCACTATCTAATGAGAACTAAGATTTGGTGGTACCATGATTCTTTGAGGTGATTGCTGATAAATGTTCAGTTGAAACAACTGTCAGGAGGTGTTTTGATGGCTCAGATTCAGATTCCTCTCATTGTGCACTTGAGTAAAAGTTGCCAGGGTATTTTATCTGACTGGGTACTACCAGGTTATCAGTCCGCTAAGTTATAAGTGTTGTGGACATTTTCTTTTCTTTTGAAAAGTTTATTTTGAACATCATAGTCAAGGGATTCAGACTAAGAAATGTCTAGTGATGATTAGAATTATTTACCAAAAAAAGAGCAGTTTGGTGTGAAATTCTACCAATGAAGTCCTCTTCCAGTGTCTCACGATGGTGTGGAGATTAATTATGCTGGGTGCTTGAAGCCTCTAACAGTAGAACATAAGCTCTGGCAAGCCCCACCAAGCTGGATGAGCGTCAAGTACAGGCCCAGTGACAGACTGTAAATCTGTCATCTGAGGACCAGACTAGTTAAATTTGGGAAGATTCGTTACCAGATTGGCCACCAGGTGATGAAATTTTTAGCCACCAGTAATTCATGAATCTGTCTGCTAAGATGCAAAAGGGGTTGGTTGTACTCTTCCTTGGCAGAGGGATTGGCATCAGTAGACAACTACCCATAGAGCTAGAAGTCAGGACATCAAACTAGATGTCATAAAGTAAAATCACTATAGGATTTATAGTACTTCTGTTTTCAGTTTCTGTTTCCATTTTGCGAAACATTCCTGAAAGTCATAACAGATAAGACTGCTAATTCCAGAGCCATTTGGGTTGTCAAGAATGAGCATAGACTTGTAGCAATTAATGGTACAACTCACCTATTTTTAAAAAGAGATGTTTAGAACCTGTTTCAAGAAAATCTTATTAGGAAATTTCAAGGAGCAGCTATCTTTTTCCTTGATTGGTACTTAGGGCATATTCTTCTACTGTTTTCAGATTTGGTTCATTTTTCTGATTATCAAAACTTCACATTGGATAATTTCTCATTTCATCTGTTTTATATTTATTCCCTTCTCTCTGCATATGAGAACTACGTGCAAGATATTCCTTTAAGATGCTTAGTATTCTCAGTAAGATATACCCTCAATTATAATATAGGCAAGTAGAAGAATAAGTACATAAAGGCCGTCAATCACCTTTCTTTAATATAAAATGAACTTTTTGTGGAAGAGAAGAATTGTTCAGGCTCATTTCCCCATGAATAATTTATCATAATTCTGATCATCATTCCAGGAGTAAAATAAATTATATTTTACTGTTTAGTTTGTAGAAGGTCAAGGATATACTCATAATATAGCCTATTCTGTATCTTTAAACAATAGTACTAATTTTCAGGCTTCCTTTTCACCTAATGGCTTCTGGGGTTACTTGTTTTTAATTCATTGAATAGAATAGTAGTTCTCATTTATACTGAAGGTTGTATTTATTACAATTGCAATACATTTCCTTGGCTAATGCTGAAGTGTGTGTGTGTGTGTGTCTGTGTGTCTGTGTGTATATCTTTATGTGTGTGAGTGTCTTACAACTTTTAAATAACCTGTGACATCAGATATGAGAGGAAGGAGGGACATTGAAAAGAAGAAATTCTTTAGGAAAAGAATCTGGGCAAGTCCTCAGAAACATTTGAAGTCTCCAGGACCTGTGTTCTTTCCACCACCCCACCTAGTTGCCCTATCGCCTTATTATCAGTAGCTATTAAAAAATAAATAAAAACAACAATAAACGCTTATTCACCTAAAAGGAAGAAGGGTAAATAATCTCAGCATCTATGATGAAACAGGTCAATAATCTATAGAAATACTTTTCTTGGGGTGGCTAGGTGGCACAGTGAATAGAGCACCGGCCCTGGAGTCAGGAGTACCTGAGTTCAAATCCGACCTCAGACTCTTAACATAAAAAACTAGCCATGTGACCTTGGGCAAGTAACTTAACCCCAACTGCCCTCCGAAAAAAAAGCAAAAAAAAAAAAAAGAAATACTTTTCTTGGAGCAAGCACATCACTTCAGCAAGCAGTGGTAAAAGTAGATAACAGGCACCTGCCATTAAATTTGTCACATATAAGTCAAATGTAAGCATAAGTGGTTGCCTGGGGATAGAACCTATGAAACATGTTAAACAGTCAATTCAGACCTGGGCATTGCTACCAGAATTTACATAGGAGTTATCTTTCAGCTGCAACTTAATAATCAATGCAATCATAGAAGGAAAGGGTAGAAATTTTGCAACACTTAGCGGCAGGTTGTAGAAATGTAGCACCTTTTGAATATCTAGTAAGACATGACCTACTGGGTAGAATGATACATTAGAAACTCAATCTTTCATGGGCTGACAGATGACAAATGCCTGTACTACAACTAATAAACTTTACTGGAACTAAACCATTATCACAGAAAAAACTGTTGTCCACAAATAACAATGATCCATACAAACTTGAAAACATTGGTTTTTAATGGATGTTGCCCTATAACATACTCATCTCATCAAATACTCATTACAGGATGAAAAGCTTTCAATATATATAGATCTAGCAGAGGAGATTACAATCAAGTGGGAATAAAATAAGGTGCATATCATCCCCACTTGTCCTGACTGCTAGAGTGCTTGTAGTAAGGATGCTCTCGCTAATCCTACAGAAGATAAGTTTGCATCCTGATTCTCCTTTTTCCTTTTTTATAAATAACATTTATTGATATCTTTTGTTTTTACATTGCCCGCATGTCCTCTTGTATTCTTTTCTGCCTCCTTCACCTAGGATCATCACCTAGAATAAATATATTTTAAGAAGAAAAGGAAGAAGGGAAAGATAATATCAGAAAAATTGGTTAATATAGGGGAAAAAATCTGATAACATATGCAATGTTCCTTCCACATTTATGGAGACCCTACTTCTGCGAAGGGACAGAGAGACATGTCTTTTATCCCTCCTTTGGGGCAAAACTTGTTCTTTGTAATTTTTTATTTTTATTTTTTGCTTTTTGGAGGGGGGAAGGCAGGGCAACTGGGGTTAAGTGACTTGCCCAAGGTCACGCAGCTAGTAAATATTAAGTGTCTGAGGCTGGATTTGAACTCAGGTCCTCCTGACTCCAGGGATGGTGCTCTATTCACTGTACCACCTAGCCACCACAGTTCTTTCTAATTTTGCATCATCATTATTTTTATTAATACTTGCTTCTGTTTACATTATAGTCATTGTGTGTGCACATACTTTTTTGTTTCTCTTCACTTTTCATTAGTTCATGTACATCTATGCTTTTCTGTATTCATATTTGCCACTTCTTACAGCACAGTTGTATTTTATTATATTTATTATAAATAAATTACATTGATTATATCTGTGTGCCACAGTTTCTCCAATCTTCTCCAGTCAATGGGCATTTACTTTGTTTCCAATTCTTTGCTACCCCAATAAATATATTTGTATGTATGGAACCTTTCTTTTTAAATATTGACCTCCTTAATGTATATGCCTAGGATCCTAATACTTTTATTCAATTACAAAAAGGAATTATTTTATCTTCCTATCCAGTGGTCCATGGAACATTAAATATAAATATATAATTTCAGGATAACAGCTGTTTTAACCATCTTTTATATTTCAACCCCATCTAGGGGGAAATAAAAGAAAAATGAGATAATGATTTCTCTCATGTTTATGTAAAAGTTTACAGTTAAGACATTTTGATACATCTCATCTGATCTTCATAATGTCCCAACCATCACATTACTACCTCGTCTCGAAGGTTATATCACAACCATACGAATCTCAACTTAAAGATGACAGGGAAATTTTCTGAGAAATGAAGAAACTGCTGCTTAGGGTGGTACTTATTCAAACTCACATGTACTGTAACCAGCAGAGCCAGGAAAAAAAAGATACATTATCTGATTTTTATTCTAGTTCTCTTCCCTCCATAAATGTTGCATAAAATAATTAGGATCATAGTATTTGAGCTGGAAGGGATCTCAAGAATTATCTAGCCCAAACCATTTTTCTTTTCTTTTTTAAGTTTTAAAATTTATTTTAAATAAGAATAAGAAAAGAAAAAAATTTCCATGCGCATAGCAAAACATGAGAGGATTCAATATAAAGCAATAAATTTCCATTTCAAGAAAACCTATATAATAAATACTGCACGTTGTTTTCAAAGCTGTTCAGCTTTTCTTTGCTTCCCTGTAGGTTTTTTTTGTTCTCTGCAGTGCATCTTTTACTTTGTTTTTCCTCCCTCCCTCAAAGAAGGCTATCATTAGGTGCAGCAATACACATATATATATGCACATATGTATACATGCATGTATATACATACACTATACATATACATGGAAATCTATAAACATACGCATATATACTCATATGCATATATATAAGACTGTACTATGCTTATTTCTACTTGTCATTTGTTTCTCTGAAGGTGGATAGCATCTTCTTTCCTAAGTCTGAGTCTCTCCATATTTTTCTAAATCATCCGGCTAATCACATCCTATACTACAATAGTATTCCAACCCAATCCCATTCTGTCTGAGAGATTGTCTATTAGAGTTTTCCCCAATGTTCTGCATTCCTTTTATTCTTGACTGCATAGGTTTTATTTATACAAGGCATTTTTAATGTAAAATAATCAAAATTATTCATTTTACACTTCAACAATGCTCTCACCTTATAATATGGTTTAAGGTCTGATATTACAGGATCTGCTTCCTTTACATCATTTTCACCTTGGTTACTTTAAAGTTCCTGACCTTTTGTTCTTCGAAATGAACTTCATTATTGCTTTTTTTTTTCTTAACTCAGTAAGATAATTTTCTTTCAGTAATTTAATTGGGATGGAATTACACAGTTTAGTTATGTAAAATTGCCATTTAAAAATTATATTGGTTTTACCTACCCATGAACAATAAATATTACTTCACTTATTTAGATCTAACTCTATTTGTATAAAATGTGTTTTATGTTTATATTGATACACTTCCCATGTGTATTTTGACAGGCTTGCTCTCAGGTATTTTATACAGTCTAGTTATTTTAAATAGTCAAAAATAATATTGAATAATATGTCTGACTGTATTTTCCATATTTTCTCTTTTTATTAAATCTATTTTAGCTTTAACTTTGTCTGAAATCATGATTACTACCCCTGCTTTTTTAATATAATAAATTCTATTCTTGATCTTTATTACATTCTTGATCTTTAGTTTGTTTGTGTGTATCTCTCATTTTATTACATTTATTACATTTCCTGAAGTCAACATATCAGCTATAATCAGCTATCAGTTTCCATTTTATGAGTAAATTCATCCCATTAATATTTTAAGCTATAATTACTGGTTGCATATTTCCCCCCTTCCTATTTTTCTTCCCTCTTTCTCACTCTATTCCTATCCTTCCTCACTTCTCTGCTTTACTTCTACCTAACTTGCCCTCTTATTCCTTAACCCACCAGTATCTCCAATAATCCCTCCCTTTCCTCCCTTTACCCTCTTATTTCTTTCTGGATTTAGAAGACTTTTATACCTTTCTAGATATATATGTTTTTCCCTTTAACACATTCCCAGTGAGAGTAAGGTTTTCACACTACCTGCCTTCCTCCTTATCTTTGTCTGTATCAATTTTATTTTTTTTCTTTGCCTCATTTGTATGAGATAATTCTCCTTTTCTTCTCTCCCTACAGAGTTTCATTTTTCTTAGTATCACCCCATCATACTCAACTTGGCCCAAACCTTTCTTTCAAACTACCCAAATAAAAATGACAGTCATAATAGGACTGATAATAACTTCATATAAAATAAGTAAATTATTCTACCTCATTGAGTCCCTTATAATGGGTCCTTAATGTTTACTTTATATTCCTTCTGCATGTTATATATCACAAATATCTGAAAGTCTTTCCATTCATTAGAAGTCCATTTTTTTTCATCCAGGATTATATTTAACTTTACTGGGTAAATTACCCTTGGTCATAACCACAGTTCTTTTGCTCTGTGAAATATAGTATTCTAAAACCTATAATCCTTCAGTATAGTGACTGCTAGTTCTTGTTTAATCCTTATTGTGGTGCCATGATATTTTTTTTTTTGTTGTTGCTTCCAGGTTTTACTCCTTAATCTGGGGGCTTTGAAACTTGACTATGGCATCCCTGTAAGTTTTCTTCTTGGGATCTCTTTCAGGTGGTGAATGGTGGATTTTTTTTTCCTATTTCTGCTTTGCTTTCTTGTTCTAGAACTTCAGAGCACTTTTCTATGATAATTTCTTATAATATTGTATCAAGACTCTTCTTTTTATAATAGTTTTCAAGCAGTCTAACTATTCTTATTTCTCCTTGACCTGTTCACCATATGAATTATTTTTTGTTATGAGATGTTTCATGTTCTCTTCTTTTGATTTTTGTTTTATTATTTCTTTGTATCTTAGAACATCATTAGCTTCTGTTTGTCCAATTCTAGTTTTCAAGGAAACATTTTCTTCCATAAGTTTTTAGTTCGCTATTTCAAGTTGGTTGACTTTCTTTTCATAATTTTCTTGATTTTCTAAGCTTGCTCTTATTTTTTTACCCTATTTTTTCCTCAGTCTCTCTTATTTGATTTTCAAGTCCTTCTTAAGTTCTTCTCAGAAATCTTTTTGTGCTTGGGACCATTTGACGTTTCTCACTGAAAAAAGAGTGGCTTTTTTTTTAAGTTCCATTATCTTCCTCTGAATATAAACCCAGATCTTCTCTATCCCCATAGTAGCTATATCTGGTTGGTTTCTTTCTCCTTTGGTTGCTCTTTTCTTTTGGGGGGGCGTGCAGTTATTAGGGTGATCAAGTTATAGTCTCCAAGTATGGGAAATAATGCCCCAAGCCTCAGTTCCTTCTTAATGTTATTTTCTGAGGTCTGTCTGGGAGCTCAACCTTGGGCTCTTCTCCCCTCTCCTAAATCACAGCTAGAGTCCCTGAATGTGCTGTCCCAGAGATAATCTCACTCTCTGCAGTGCCTTCAGTGACTGTAAACTATAGCTGTCCTCTCTGCCCTGGAACTGAAATCAGGAACTCTGCTCTCCTGCAAGTGTCCACAGCTGCCCCTCTGTGACTGCCCTCATTGGGTATGTGCAAGCTTCTCCCTGGCAGTGGCAGCTCAACCTGGGATGACTCTGGTCAGCTCAGCTGTACTTGGCATCCCTCCTTCAATCTCCCCAGCTGTCAGATCCCCACACTGTTGCCTCCCAACCCCAGATGTCCCTTAGGCTTGTTGTTTGTAGAATATGACGAGTTGGCCTCGAGGTGTTTGCTCTTCACTCAGGCAAACCTCTGCCCCTGGAGGTCAGGCCTTTCCTGCACTTTTCTTAGGTTGTCTGCCTTTCCTGACTTTTGTTTATTTCTGCTGCTCTACATTCCCTCAGAGGCGATGTCCTGTCCTTTTCTGTGGAGTGCATTTGGAGAGCAGAAAGTTTTCTGACCTACTCCACCATCTTCCTAGAACACTCTCCATTCATTTTTCAAACAAAGAAACTTAGGCTCACAAAGGTTAAATGACTTACTTGATATCACACAGGTAGTGTAGCAGAGCTGAGATTTGAACTGAGGTCTTCTGACTTTGAATCTAAATGTGTTCTTCCTACTTTTTCATGCTGTTGCTAGTACCAAACCAAAATACTATAGTAGTACAGAAAAGGGCCTCCAGGTGGCACAACAGATACAGTGCCATGCCTGGAGGCAGGGAAACTCATTTTCCTGAGTTCAAATGTAGCCTCAGACATTGGCTAGCTGTGTGATCCTAGGCAAGTCCCTTAACCTTGTTTTCCTCAGTTCCTCATCTATAAAATAAGCTGGAGAAGGAAACAGCAAACTACTCCTATTATCTCTTTTTTTTTAAACAAAAACCCCAAATGGGGTCAGGAAGAATTAGACATAACTGAATAACAACAACAAATACAGGAAGCATTTTGGTATATCATTTTAGAACATTATTTAAAAAGTGGCTTATCTCCCCTGACTTTGTGGTATGAATAGTCCATGCAATGTACAGTGACTCATAACGTCTATGTGTTGCTCTCTTCTTCCTGATGTTATAAGGGTGTCTTCTAACTTTGTTTGGTTTCTTTTGTTTAAAATAAAAGTCTTAGAAAATCAGTTTTTTCTCAGAATACTAAAATGGCAGCATACATTACACCATATGTTGGTCTTTTAAACTTGGCAGATTTCTGTTTTTGCATTTAATCATGGATAAGGTATCCTCTTTGCTTTCAGCAGACCTGATATATGTTACCCATGTGTGCCTTACCTCCTCATACACATATTCTGATGGCAGTTGTTCCTCCCCCCTTTTCATTAACATAACAAAATTCTACCACTGCATATTCTGTCTTCTAGAAATGCTATTCTACTTTATTTGCACTGAAACAGTAATCATGTAACAATAAAAACCCTCACTCCGATTCCTTCTTGCCTCCATTTGTACCCCTCATTTGCAGTCCCTTTTCTCTTAAGGGAAGGTTGGTGCTGTTAGTTTCATCTATTGAGTATTTGTGAGTAGAGTGGGGTTAATAACAAAGAAAGAAAAGATGTCTCCGATCTTAAGAAGCTTAAACATCTAGAGGGTGAAATGTAGTAAACAATTGCAGACTATATTAATCCAACAACTTATCAACAAGTCCAATTTCATATAGGTAGTACAAAGCTAGTACTCAAATTGAGAGGATATCCAGAATATAGTAATAATAATAAAAAATCAGGTGAATTCAGTGGCGGAATCACAGCATCACAGGACTGCCTAGCTAAAAAGGACTAGTAATAATAATTTTTAAAAATCAGATGAATTCAGTGGCGGAATCACAGCATCACAGCATTGCCTATCTAAAAAGGACTTCAGAGACCATCTGGTCAGCCCATGTTTGACCCTCTAAAATAGAGCTGCCAAATGGCCATGCAGTTTTTGGTGAAAAAGTGATGGGCATCCTAGATTTAGAATTGAAACCTACTGCTTCCCTATGACAATATATTCATGTTTTTAAAAAGGTGGATTAGTTGTTAGGAAACTTTTTTTTGTATCAAGCCTAAATCTGACCTCTGCAACTGTACAGGATTATAGATATTTGAACTGGAAGGCACCTTAGAAGACATAGAATACAGCCTTTTGATTTTACAAATGAGAAACTGCGACATGAGAAATTAAGTGACTTACCCAAGGTCATACAGGTAATAAGTAGCAGAGACTGAATTCATATGTCTCCTTTGGCTCCAAATTCCGTATTCTTTCCCCTATACCACCACTTCCATTTCCCCTGTGGTGCTGTCACTCCAAATTTTACAGATGAGAAAACTAGGAAATAGTAGAACCAAAATTCAAACTCAGGTTTTCTGGCTTGAAGTCTGTTCCTATTTCATGCATGCTCCACCTCACATCTTGAAAGGTACAGTGGTGTAGAAAAAAATATCAAAAGACTTCAAAATGGAAGGCCTGAGTTTGAATTTTGGTTCTACTACTTCCTAGCTTACTTGTCTGTGAAATTGGGATATATCAGTTGTACTTCCTGTTTCACAGGGTAGTGATGGGGCTAAAATGTCATGATGTTAAAGCATTTTGTAGCCACAAAGTGTTATATACATACAAAGGTACTTTTTTCCCATTCCAGGTTATGTGTGTGTGTGTATACACACACATATACACATATATAAATATGTATACATATATTATATATATATATATATGTACATATGCACACACATATATAGGAGGGGGAAGTCAGGGCAATTGGGGTTAAGTGACTTGCCAAAGATCATACAGCTAGTTATTTGTCAGGTATCTGAGGTCAAATTTGAACTCAGGTCCTCCTGACTTCACGGCCAGTACTCTATTCACTGTGCCACTAGCTGCCTCTGGGTCAAATATTTTTGATAGAGATTTCCTCCTTTATATAATAAGCTTATTTGATGGTGAGAACTGTCTTGCTTTTTATTAATTGCATCCCCAGCACTTAGCACATTGCCTGGCACATAGTAGGGCTTAATAAATGTTTATTAGATTGGATTGGATTGAAAATGTCTGTAAGCTTTACTGTGAACCATGTTTGAATAGTTGGCCATGCTCTGTGTGCCTTGAAATGTGTGTAGGCTTCTCTGTCATGGCATCTTAAAAGATTAAACAAAAGCACTCCTCCCCTTGCTGTGGTGTGCTAATGTGGCCTCTGGGGCTTATTACCAGTTTACCCTTTTAAATCTTTCATTCCCACTCTGAGAATCTTAGCTTCTATCACTCCAGTGACTGACAGATGAGGGAAAATAACCCTATTGTTCTGCACTACTGGGTTCAATTCAAGGACAATAACGGGAATCCTTTCACACCCTGGCCACAGAAATCTCATCAGCAATTTCCAGCTTACTCTGTGTGGTCCTGTTCCCCCCCACATACAAACACACACTTTTTTATGCATGGCATTTTGAAGAAGTTAAAAAGAAATGGAGGATATTAATATACATTAGTAATTTGATTTGAATTATTCTTAGCTTAATAAGTGAAGACTATTACCCACATTATATCTGTTACAGATGAGAGAGCTGCATACATGGATGAATGTAATCCATTTATTGGTTTGTGTGGACATAAACCTCCAGAGAGTATTTGAAAGTTGCATAATCTGCCAGAATACTAGATGGGGTATTTAGAGCTGCTTTAAGAGTATGCATAATAGTTTTCAAGAAGGATACCTATTTTGATTTTATGTTGTTGATCTGAATGGGCTTTACTGTCAGATTCATTAGTCATTCATACTGCTTCACCTAGAACATTTCTGGGAAAGCAGGTATATCCTCCCGTAAGTAAATGTGCCTTCAAAAATACCCATGTTATTTCCAAGGTCTAGCTTACTTGTAAACTGTATATTTGGTACTAGAATTATAAAATGTAAGATTGTTTGAGTTGTCAGGGGCATTAGAGATCATCTAGTTCAATCTCTTCGTTTTACAGATACGGATACTGAGCCCAAGAAGGTTGATTTGCCAAAGATAACCATAGTTTAGTATGTGGCAGAGTTGAGAATAATTGAGCTTAATTCTCCTTACTCTAAGCCCAGGGATCATTCTCCTATACCTTTGTGAGTAAATAGATACTTTTCTTCCAGAATTTTTTTTTCTAGAAATCTAGAAAATTTTTCTGGAAAGATACTTTTCTAGACATATGTGCTTATGTCTGCAGTAGGGAAAACTTTTTTCTTTAAGTCATGGATTGTCTTTCTGTTTGCCTTTGAATTCCTGAAGCTGTGTTTCAAGCCATCATGCTTTTACTCCCTACTTCTAATGTCATTAGTAATTGAAATTTTATGTTTTGAAATTATTTACATTTCATTAACATTGTATTTCCAAATAGGAATCTTAGCTCAGCTGCATTGTGATTAAGAGTTGGAGAATATGCTAACATGATCCAATTTGATTGTAAGGTTAAACTCAAACATTTTCCTTTGAGAAGAGTATTACATGAATAAGGATAATTCATGTTTTCACGAACATTCCTTCCTGTAGCTTTTGATCACGAAAGAGACTGTAAGAAAGAGACCCCAAAAGTAACACGGAAAGTGAAATGATTCAGGGCGGCCAAATCTTTGATGTGATTTCATTGTTATGGGAACCTTCCAATGAGGAGACTATGTCTGCCACCTGCTCTTCAAATTACACCCTTAAAGAGATGTTTGAGGCACTTAGAGACAGCTAATAGATGTCAACAAGCAGAGCTTAAACCTGAGTCTTTCTGATTTTGTGGACAGCTCCTTATCTACTTCATTGCATTGCATCCGTAATGAATATCTTTTAAAAATGGAATGCATATGTGAGGTTCATAGGAATGTATGTAAATATATAATACTGGCTCACTTTCCCCCTAAATCAAAAAGTAGTTTAATTACATTGTGGGACAATATCTTTGCTGTGTTGTGCTCTCTGATCAAGAAGAATACAATAAACAGCATGTTCATGAAATATGTGCATTTTATAGTTGAAAAAATTGCTGGACTTGCAGATAGGAAGAGCTAGGTTAAAATCATAACCCGTGCAGTTACTAGCTTCGTTAGCCCCAAGCAAGTCACTTAACCTTGCTAAACCTCTCTGTTTTCTCATTTGTATCTGAGGTTTATAATACCTTTACTACCTACTGCACAGGGTTGTTGCTTAACTCAAGTGAGGTGATATAGGTGAAGCACTTCCCAAGCCTTCCATTACTGTAGAAGTGGGGGGCTGTTACTACTGTGTCTAATAAAGTTTCTAATAAAGCATAACTAGGAGAGGAAGAAGTGTGTAGATCTCAAGCCTCCCTCTTTATGGTGCACTGCACTCCAGATGCTCTTCAAACACAGAAAGAAGCATTGGCCATGTTTTCATCAGTTCTAAACATGATTTTTGGAGAAGGACAATAATGCACTGAATGAGCTACTTGAAGTGGAGCCCACTGGCAGTTCCTTAAGATTATTCAACATTTTGGTGATAATAAGTGGTTATATCTAAAATCCCAGTAAAGCCCTTGGTAAGTAATAGAACAGATGGCACTTTACAGAACTTCTGTCTTTGGAAGGAAACCACAGAAATAGGAGCCTCTACTTTATTTGGATCTTAAGGGTCTTCAAGGACTGTTGGTAGGATGCCATGTCAAAATTTTTGTAGCCTACTAAAATCCTACTTTATCCTATAAATTTTATAATTGGGAGAGTATATGGTTGAATAAGAATTACATTTATTATCAGCATAAAACTCTACAAATGTTTTATTTTTTTCTGTTCTGTTATTAGGTTAGTTAGGTTTTAGAAAGTAAATATTTGCTGATTTTGAAGATTTCTTTAAAGGGGCAGCTATTTAAAAACACGGGGGAAGGATTAAGCTGATATATATATATATATATATATATATATATATATATATATATATGTGTGTGTGTGTGTGTGTGTGTGTATTCATGTGTATGTATAATTGCTTCTCACATAAAATCAGAACAACTTCAGAGCTAACATAAACATTTGGGCATGTTGAAATTTCCCAAAGGTAACTCTACTTCATATGAGAGGTTTTAGTCACTAAAATCGTCAAGGGGCTTTCCTACAAGATTAGATCACCTATAGAGGGTGTCAGGTGACATGAAATTAAATTAGTACCAAATTCAGTCAATCAACATTCATTAAGCACTTGTGGGCAGGGTAGTAAATTAGAGAGCTGTCTATGAAGTCCTGAAGACCAAGGTTTTTATATGTGCTAGTGATGGGACGCTGTATAGATAATGTAAGCTCAGTGCACCAAGACACCTCTAAGACTATAAATTACAAAATCATTATCCATCTCCATTGATAGAGCACATTCCTTGATGTGAGTTCAGGCATGCCAAAGTGGTCAAGCATGAACCAGTTTCTAAGGACAAAGACAATAATGAAACAATTCCTATATCAAAGAACTCTTGCTCTGTTTGGAGCAGGATTGAAATGCAGATGAAGTGGGGTGGCTAGGTGGCGCAGAGAATAGAGCACTGGCCCTGGAGTCAGGAGGACCTGAGTTCAAATCCAGCTTCCGACACTTAACAGTTGCTTACTTGCTTAGCCATGTGACCTTGGGCAAATCATTTAACCCCAACTGCCCAGCCTTCCCCCCTACAAAAAGCAAAAAAAAAAAAAAAAGCAAAAAAAAAGAAATGCAGATGAAGTGCCTGACTGATTTTTGAAGAAGAAAAGACTTTGGGCAGGGGACAGAGGTGGATCAGGGAAAGTTACATGGAAGAGATGGCATTTGAACTGAGACTTGAAGGAAGGTAAGGATTCTGGAAGACTTAGATAAGGACAGGAGTTGTGGTCTAGGCATAATGGAAGGCTTGAGGAAATGCCCAGAAGGAGGAAATGAAATGTCACATTTGGCAACCAGGTTACTAGTTTGACTGGAACATAGAACAAGGATGGAATGAGTGAGGTGCTAAGTACTGAAAGTTAGAATATGAAATAATGCTGAAAAAGACAGGCTGGCATGGCCTTACATTCTAGACTAGAGAGTATGCATGGCATTTTCATTTAGAGACTGTAGGGAGACTTTTTAGCAGGTGAGTGACATGTTAAGATATTCAGATCTGTGGCTTAAGAAGATTGTTTTAGCAATTGGGTGAAGAATGAACTAAAGAGGAGAGGCAACTGGGCCCATTAGGATGCTGTTACAGGTGATAAAGAGCAAAGAGAAAGGAATAAATATTTATATAACGCATACTAAGTGCCAGGCACTGTGCTGAGTAAGCACTTTACAAATATTGCCTCGATATTTGTATATCATATACAATTGTGCATTATAGGTAACATGATATTCTGTGTGTGTGTATGTGTGTGTGTGTGTAGTGACTTGCCCAGCATCATACAGATCACATAGCAAGTAAGGGTCTGAGGTAGGATTTGAACTTTAGTCATCCTTACTCTAGGCTTAATGCTGTATTTAATGTACCACCTAGCTACCTCACCCATAAGGGAATAAATTTGAATTAGAGTGGTGACAGTATGAATGGAGGGAAGAGCACCAAAAAAGAAGACATCTTGTGGAGATTGAGTCAACAGAATTTGGCATCTGATTAGAGATGGGAGATAGATAGAGGTATTGAGGGAAAAGGAAGAGTCAAAGATGGCTCCTAGACTTCACACCTAGGGGCCTGAAAGAATAGTGTTGCACCACCAGCAACAGGAATGTTTGGGGCAAGAGGATGAGTTCCACTCTGCACATGTTGAATTTAAGGCAGTATTGGAATATCCTGCTGGAGATATTTTCTGTGCCACTGGAGATGCGGGGCTAGAATTCAGAAAAGAGATAAAGGCTGGGAGTCCTACTGTCTCCTTGTTGTATGTATCATAAAAGACAGTAACATCTATATTGTCCTTAATTTCCTCATCTACAAAAAGTCAAATTTGACCTTTAGCTTCAAAATTCTGAACATTAACGTTTTAATTCTTTCATAACTATCAGGCAAACTTCCTGTTAATGTTATTTTCAGTGATGAAATTGGACTTAAGAAATTAATTCTAGGGACAGCTAGGTGGCACAGTGAATAGGGCACCGGCCTTGGAGTCAGGAGGACCTGAGTTCAAATATGGCCTCAGACACTTAACACTTGCTAGCTGTGTGACCTTGAGCAAGTCACTTATCTCCAATTACCCTGCCCTCCCCTTCCAAAAAAGCAAAAAAGAAAGAAAGAAATTAGTTCTAGGCTACCCCCTTATAGCATCATTAATCTTGAGCTGGCAGCTTTACAGATGAGTAATTGGAGGTCATTCAGGGAATTTAAGGGACTTGCCCAAGGCCACACAAGTAGCAAGTATCAGAGTTAGTATTTGAACCCAAGCTGGTTTTCTGAATTCAGAGCTAGTATTCTTTCTACTGTAACATACTGCATGCAGTCAAAGAATATAAGAAATTAATAATCAAATAATTTAATCTACTTTCTAGGGTCTGGTCTAAGCTCTGTATTTTACTTTTATTGAAATCCATATTTCTCATCTTTTGGTTACATGGCTCACAATTTTGACCGGGTATCAGAATGTCGGGTCACTAGTAACTTAATCTGTTTTGTTACACATAGCAGAGTATCTTGGGATTTAAAGTTGGTGAGGGCATTAAAGAGATCATCCATTCAAAATTCCTTATGTGTCAGGCATAGAAAATGAGGCCAGAGATCATTAAATGACTTATCCAGGACCATACAATTACTTACTAAAACAGTCAGACTATGAGCTCAGGCCCTCTAGTTCCAGATCCAATAGTCTTTCTACTATACCTCATCCTCCATTCTTAAATGCTAGAAGTTTAACTGAATCACTTGTCTTTTCCTGTTTACCGGTAACTCAATTTGTTTTTCCTTAAAAATCTGTAGCATTCTTCAGGATCTCCCATCATGCATCTGATAACTTTTTGTTGTTGTTCAGTCATTTCAGTCGAGTCTGACTCTGTGATCCCATTTTGAGGTTTTCTTGGCAGAGATACTAGAGTGGTTTGCCATTTCCTTCTCCAGCTCATTTTACAGATGAGGATCTGAAACAAACAAGGTTAAATGACCTGTCCAGGATCACACAGCTAGGAAGTGTCTAAGGACAGATTTGAACTCAGGAAGATGTCTTCCTGATTCCAAACTCAGTGCTCTATCCACTATGCCACCTAGCTGCCTGTCAAATAGCTAACTATGATACCTGGCTATTTTTCAATTGCCTTTTTTCTGTAAACTTTGGGTCTAATTAGTTCTTTTCAATCCATCACATGTGTACCTTTTGACATTATTCCCATTTCCTCCTAAATCTTAGGTTCTTGCTTTACCAACCCCCCCCTTTCTCTAAGAGTTACCTATTGACTTTACCTCTTTCTTTCTTTGCCTAGATAAATTGGTGCTGAATTTACATCTTGGCTTCACATTTTTTTGTTGCTATAGTAACAGAAAACCGTAAGGAAGTGAGAGGCACCCAGTAGCACCAGCAGGGGGTGAGAGAGACAGAGGAGCAAAGAGACTCTCTATGTAATACTTGCTTCTCTGCATAGGTGGTGATCCTGCCCTGCACTCAGTAAGGTCTTTTGAGGCAACACACATAACAGCTAAACTTCATTTCCTTGATGCTAGATGCAGTTACTTGAGAAATAAACCCTCAGGCAAGTGCACAATTCAGGGGTTCATTAAGAAAAGGATAATCTTAAAATGAGGTGGTTGTGTCAAAAATCTAAGACATCTATTCCATATGAAAATTTCTTTGTAATAGCTTGCTAATTCTCACTGTTCTTGGATGTATTCATAGCTTAGCTTGATCTCTAGTTCATACCAGCCTTATTTTTGGTCCAGTGGACAGAGAATGCCAAAACCCAGCATTTCTGGGTATAGGTCAATAAACACTTAGAAACATCTGCATAGGCTATAGTGAGCCAGTTGAAGACTGAGAAATGTGATTTCCTAAATATATATAATTAAGTTTATAACAGGAGAAAAATTCATAGTTTGTTAAGTTGGGAAGGGTTTCTTAGTTTTGTAGACCTTCTTTTATTCCATTTCCTATTTTGAATTCTTTAAAAGCTTTGTGAATCGTGCAATTCTTTCTCCTGCTAAGATGACCTCCAGGGCAGGTTCATTTCATAGGTTCAGGCTGTGAACAGCAGGGAATGTTATAATCTTGCTTTACTGTATTTAGAAGATAGATAGCCATGATTGCTGGATTAAAATACCCAGGTATTTGAACATTAAATTCAATGTTTTGTCAGAATTCCACAGAGAACCAAGAAAAGGATATTAATTTTAAGTGAATAAGTACAATTTTTCTCTCAGTCTGAGGAGTATTATAAGATTAAAGGTAGAGCTAATTTCCAGAATTTTTTATGGGCTTATGTAGAATAAATATTCATGGGTAAAACTACAAAAAATTATATGTGTGTTATTGAACAACAAATAAGCTACAACAGAGATGCTTGGTGCCACAGCTTGAATATCTAGGATACATCCAACCTTCAGAATTAAATGGAAAGCCTTTTCAATAGTGCTGGATTTCTGTGTTGTCACGTGTTCCACGGCAGAATTTCTACTGTCACTGACAAAGAAGGCTGCATTTTAGGGTATGCTATGCCTAGAAATTTAGAGTCTTGGAATTCAACTAAATGCCCTTGTGTTTTATTAGCTGGCACTTTTATAGCTTATAATAAAGTCAGCTCAGAAGGTCAGTTCTTGAACACAGCTATGAATATTATATTGTATGATTTCTAAAATTGTTTATAAGCATCCTGGGTGAGAGTTTTTAATAAATACTTGGCCAAAAGGATTGCATTGATATATATGTATATGAATCATGCAAGGCAAAGTTGAATTGGATTTTTCCCCCACAAGGCAACAAGCAATATCCAAGCTATGAAAGAGTTTACTACCTATGTTCCAATTTTGCTTTTGAAAATTTGCGATAATTGTAGAAGCTGTGCTGTATCACAAAGTTATTCATGACATCTATTTCTGACTCACTGAAGGATCTTCTTCAACAATATACTTACAATTTTATTTATTTTTCTGTGTGGTACTATAACCACAAAGTTTCCAAAGATAGTTTTCAAATCCTAGATGACTCATATGCTGTTTGAGTCAATAGGCATTTATTATGCTCTTCTGGTGTGCCATGCACTATAGGTAATGCTGGAGATAGGAAAACAAAACAAATTTCATATTTTAATGGGGGAGACAATATGCAGACAACCTTGTACTTACGCAATTGATAGATTAAATGGAAAATAAGCTCAGAAAGGAGGCATTAGTTGTAGGGGAGCCTAGGAGATGGACAGAAGATGATTTTGAGCTGATTCTTGAAGGAAGCCAGCAAAACCAGTAGATAGAGGTGAGGAGAGAAAGCATTCCATGCAGGAGTGTTGTGTGTGAGCAACAGCAAGTAGATCAGCATTGCTGGCAAACAAAAGAAGGTTGGAAAGATAAAAAGGAACCAACTTGTAAAGAGAATTAAATGCCAGGGGATTTTATATTTGATGCCAGAGATAATAGGAAGCCACTGGAGTTTTCTTGAGGGGAGGGGGTGGGAATTACACAGTAATTAAATTCAGCCGGCATTTATTCATTAATTGCCTACTATGTTCAAAGGACAGTACCAGACCATTTAGGAGATACTTGAATGCTGCAATGGATCATTGATAGCGATTTTTCTTCTAGAGCACAGTATATCCATGCTGGCCCATTCTATACAGCTTTCGTCCCTGTCCTTCCATAAGTTCACAAACATTCCCAGAAGACAACTGGCTATTGTTACTGTGTTCAGGACAACGCTGAGGACTGGACTTTATAGTACTGTCACTCATGATTCCTCCTCACATTCTCTTGAAATCTCAAGGATACCAATGGAGCATACTAGCTATCCACTGAAGATTAAATAATGTAGCATGTTTTGGGGAAAGAGAAATGGATTTGGAGTCAGAAGACCAGGCTTTGCATATCAGACATGTTGTTTATTTGGACAAATCACAACCTCTCTTTCAGGTTCTAATCTTATCATGTGTAATATTAGAAAGTCACCCACATTGCCTGGTTATCAGTTTCCCTGTTTCTAACATGAGATAGAGAAGGTCGGTCATCTCTAATATTCCTTTCAGCATTAAATCTTGCAATCTTTTATAAGTTAATATATTTATATTTTCGTTTTCAACATGCACTTCCATAAGGTTTAATTTTTCTCCCTGTTCTTCCCCTACCCCCTCCACAAGATGGCATGCAATCTGATAAAGGCTCTACATGTATATTCCTATTAAACATATTTTCAACTTAGTCATATTGTATAGAAGAATTAGAACAAACAGAAGGAACCAAACGAGTTTTGCTGAGAAACAAAACTAAAAGAAAATGGCTTCACTCTGCATTCAGACTCCATAATTCTTTCTCTGGATGGGGATGGCATTTTCCATCTTGAGTTCTTTGTAATCGTTTTAGGACCTTGCATTGCTGAGAAGGGCTAAGTCTATCAAAGTCAGTCATTGCTCACTGTGGCTGTTACTGTGTACAATGTTCTCCTGGTTCTGTTCACTTCACTCAGCATCAATTCATCTAAGTCTTTCCAGGTTTTTCTGAATTCTGCCTGCTCATCATTTCTTATAACACAATAATATTCCATTACACTCATATACCACAACTTGTTCCGTTATTCCCCAATTGATGGACATCCCCTTGATTTCTAGTTCTTGGCTGTCACAAAAAGAGCTGATAAATATTTTTTGTACATGTGGGTCCTTTTTAAATCCTGCAATATTGACACAGGTTCTGACCTCATAGAACTTAAGATCCAGTTAGTATAAAATTAGAAATAAGTTTATGAGAGGTGCAAACAAGATAATATTGTATGTTGAATCAAGGACTATAAGATCAGTCAGTCATAGGGGAAGTCTACATTGAAACAGGAGGAAAAGAGAGTCATAGAGAAAAAGCTTGCTGGGATAATTTCAGAGTACCACAAAGTACTGTGATGAGTACGATATCAAAGGAAAGAGATGTAAGCCAGTAATATCTGCAAATGCAGCATTAAATTTATAGTCAATAGTGTATGTATTGTGATGAAGCCTATATATAATTCAGATCCCTTTATTCTTGCATTTTTTGATGTAAGTTCACTTTATAGAATAATGCATTTGTTGGTCTAATAAAACTGCACTAATATACAACATTGCTGATGTACAGATATTCCACTTGATTTATGGATCAAGGAGGACAGGAAAAACAAAGAGTCTAACACAAGTTAGTTCAGTGCTGAATATAAATCTCTCTAGATGTGGATTGGAGCATTATTTTGTCACTGCTTAAGTTCATATTTATAAGTCATAAAGTTGATTAGGGCAATTTGGTGCCCTTTAACTTTGATGAGTGGCCTTTGAAAACTTGACTCCTGTGAGGAGTGATTTGCTTCCCATTGATAGTGGTGGTTTGTTGTGATTTAGAGGCTGGGGGAGGGAAAAGGAGGACATGGGTGTTCTACTTGAAATGTGAAGGTAGACTACTCAATTTCAAATTTGTTGTCAACAATTTTCCATTTCTCTCCTTATCCTTTACGTTAAAATGCTGCAACTATTCTATTTTGGGTAATGAGAGTAGAAGGAATACAGCTTTTGCTTTTTTTTTTTAAATACAGTTCCAAAAAGGAAACTTAATAAGTGTCTATTACCTAATTATGCAACATGACAGTGTAACTAGGCAATAGTGATTCCATTGCTGACAAATGTATTTTGTCTTCTTGTTGTCATCATTTTAAAAAATAAACACAGTAGAATTCAATAACATTCACAACTCCTTCCTTACACAATAAATTTCTTCTGGTGTAGATTTTCATAAAAGTAGCCATATTATGTAAATGATATTTCAACTATAGTATGGGATCATAGAATCATACATTTAGACCTAAAAGAGATATTTGAAATAACTTAGTCCAGTCATTTAATCGGCCATCCTCTCAGGCCATTTCCCCTACTTGCTGTTTAGCATTGCCAAAAGACAACTGGCTATTATTACTGTGTTTGGTGCTTGAGGACTGAACTTTATAGTACTGTCGCTAATGATTACCCATTGGTGAGTTTCCCCTTTCCATCATCCAGGCTACCTTCATGAGATTTTAAGCAAAGTGCATTTACTGAGATGAGGTAATTAAAAAAACAGTGTAAAATATCCTACCAACGGTACAGGGCAGATATTCCAATAAAAATACAAAGATCCTTGGAAAGAGTGGACACATACTTAGAGTACAGTTATAGGGAGGTACATATGTAGAGAGCAGATGGAGCCAAAGGGTAGACTTACCACTCCTGATTACTAGATCTCCTTTCTCAAGTTTTTCATTGCTAGCATTTTTCTTTAGTGGAAGAGAATCAAGATCTTTGAAGCTCCTTCCTCCCTTGGGTGGTAGTCTTTCTGTACCCATACTTCTCTGTATTTGTTCTCCAAGTATAACTTTAGATAAATTGTGTTTTTGTATGTTTTCTTCATTCCTCTGAGCCCATTGTCCCACTCCTTGCTACCATCTACTATATATGCAAGAGTTGACCTCCCCAAAATTCTCCTGAGTCTTTGCTTCACAGACAGACTGAATCATTTCCTGAAGTATCTTTTTTTCCCAATTTCCCCATTCTTTCAAGTTTCCAGTGGTCTATGGTTAGTTTATGGTTAGTCAATCAGCTATTCCCTCCTTGACATAAAGAGGAAGTTCATAGATTGTAAACCATCTTGGGTACACATTTAAAACTTCATCACTTAGGAAGACTCCAACTGTTAATACCTTCTAATGATATTAATTGGGATTGGGACAGAAAGTAATCCTTACACCATAGGTGAGGAAATTGGAGCCCTATCTTCAGTTGCCTAGGACTGAAAGGTTAAGTGATCATCTGTCCGAGGTCAGACAGCTAGTATATATTAGAGGCAAAACTTTCACCTAGCTCTTCCAAGCTCTGAAGCTAAGGTCCATATCTAATATATTGAGGTTTAATCACAAGTTCATATCACTCTTCAAAATGGCAATTCAAAATTCAGACTCCACTTTGTAGTTGGTGATGATGTCATGGCAACTCCGTTTTTATGCTATTTGTACTCAGTACTACTGTGATAATAATAACATCTCACAAGGTTTAAAGGTGAAAGTTTAAAAAACATTTTCTTCTTGTCCAGGTTGGAGAGAAGTAGTTCTATTACTTGTTGAATGATGGGACATAAATTGATCAATATCAACTTTGAACAATTCCCGAGTGAATTGCCTCAGGGGTCTGTTTTTGGTCCTGTGTTCTTAAATTCTTTCATCAATGACTTAGATGACACTATGGAAGATATCCTTGTCAGATTTGTGAATGATATAAAGCTGAGAAGGATAATTAAGGCATTAGATGACATGTTTAGGATTCATAGTAATATCAATCAGCTAAATGGTTGAACATATATAATAGGCGAAATTAAATAGGATTCTACCACAAGGCATATAATCCAAAGAGATCAGACAGAGAAAAAAGATCCATATATACAAAAACATCCATAGTAATACTTCTTTTTGTTGTAGCAAAGTGGGTACCTATCCATTGAGGAATGACTGAACAAATTATGGTATTTTAATGTAATGAGATACTGTTGTGCCACAAGGAAGTATAAGAGGGAGGACAGATTTAGTGAAGCCTGGAAAGGTTTCTGAACTGATTCAGAGTAAGGTGAATAGAACTGAAAGAACAATTTATATAGTGATTGTAGTAACATAAAAGGAAATATCTTTGAAAGACTAAAGAACTACATGGATGTAATGATCAATCACAACACCAAACCTGATGAATGTTTCCCACTGTTTGGCAGTCAATCTATCAGTACATTAGCATTTATTAAGTGCCTACAATGTGTCAGATAGTGTGCTAAACACAAGGGATGCAAAAAGAGGCAAAAGATGGTCTCTATTCTCAAAGAACTCAAAATTTAATGGAAAAAACAAGAATAAAAACCAAATGTATACAAACAGGCCATATATAGAATAAATAGAAACTAATTAACAGAGGGGTAAGGCATGAGGGACAGAAACAAAATTAAGAGAAGTTGGGAAAGGCTTCCTGAAGAAGATGGAATTTTAGTTGGGAGTTGCAAGAAGTCAGGGATGGAAGTGGAGGAAAAGCATTGCAGGCTTAGGGGACAGCCAGAGAAAATGCCCATGGCTGAGAGATAATGTCTTGCTCATCCAGTAGTCAGGGGGCCAGTGTCACTGGATTGAAGAGGATATGATGAGGAGTGAGGTGTAAGGAGACTGAAAAGGTGGAGAACAAGGAAAGAGTGGTTTCTCCAAAACCTTGAGAAACCTGGAGAGGAGAGTTTCAGGGAGAAGAGGATGATCAAACGTGTCAGTGGCTGAAGAGAGGTCAAGGAGAATGAGGACTGAGAAAAAGCCATTGGATTAGACAATTAAGAGATCACTGATCCAAGACAATTCTAAAGGGCTCATGATGAAAAATGTTATCTACCTCCAGAGAGAGAACTGATAAACTTTGAGTAAAAAAAATCAAGTATTTTTTGTTGTTGTTGCAGCATGGCTAATATGGAAGCGTTTTTGCATGACATTGCCTTCCCAATGGGTGGGGAAGGGCCTGAAAGGAGTGAGAGAATTTGGACATCAAAATTAAAAAAAGTTTTAAAAAATAGAAATCATTGGTAACTGTGGAGAGTGCAGTTTTGATGGAATTATAGTCAGAAGCTGCTTGTAAAGGCTTGAGAAGAGAGAAAGAGGATGGAAAATAGAGACACCTGTTGTAAATGGCCTTTTCAAGGGGTTTAGCCAGAAATGGCAAGAGAGATACAGAATGATACTGGGGATGGAAGGATCAGATGAGACTTTTTCAGGAGACCTGAGCAGGTTTCTAGAAGGTAGAGAATGAGCAGGTAGACAGGAAAAGATTGAAAATAAGGGATAGAGGATTTGATTAGTTGGAGAAAAAGGAAGGAATGGAATTGCTGAAGCCAGTAGAGTTAGCCTTAGTAAGGCTTAAATTGTGAGATAATGGTGAAGGAAGAGATAGGGCAAAGGCATCTAAATGAAGAGAGATGAGGGAGCTCAGGACAAATTGCTTGAATTTTTTAAAATTTCATTTTGTTTTATTTTATTTTGCTTTTTGGAGGGGGGAAGGCAAGGCAACTGGGGTTAAGTGACTTGCCCAAGGTCACATAGCTAGTGAGTGTTAAGTGTCTGAGGCTAGATTTGAACTCAGATCCTCCTGATTCCAGGGCTGGTGCTCTATTCACTGCACCACCTACCCACTCCTATTTTTATTTTTTATTTTATTTTTTGCTTATATGATTTTTTTTTCTGTGACATCTGAGGCAAGGTCCTTAGCTTGAGCAGGTGGGGGAAGTAGTCATGAGAGGTTTGGGGAGTGTTGAAAAGGTTTGGGAGAGTTGCTGTAGAGAGGGAGGTGAGTTGATTAGGCAGGTTAGAAGGATTGTCTAGCAGAGGTGAGGATCCAGTTGAGGTTGTGTAACACAAATTTATAGCAGACCCATTCAGAATATTTGTGTGATTTTCTCTAACTTTGTTCAACAGTGCATAAGTAGGAGCAAAGATGACAAATGGTTAGAACGCCCTGAGGCTGAGCCTATGGCAGGATATAATCAATGAAATGATTAGTGAGTTAGGGATTCAAGAGAGGAGTATAGATCTAAATTGATTTTCCAAGGGGTCAAGATAAGGAAAAGAGGAACAAGTAGCCAATCTAGGGGTGATTCCTTAGGAGAGAATTGAAAGGTCAGAGGATTGGAAGTCATAGTATGGAAGAAGAGTAGGGAAGGTACAGAGAGAAATAAAAAGTCATTAGATTATGGTTTGATAAGGGAATTTCAAAATTCTGACAGGAGGAAACAGTATATTTGTGAGTAATGGCAAAATAAAGATCTGTGTGTGTTTCTGAAGAGGGGTGGAAGAGTAAGTTATGGGAAGTGAATAAGTTGAGGAACTGAGTGGTTAGGATGTTTGAGGGAGAGTCAGTATGTATGTTTAATGTAGGAGAGCAGGGATTGAGGAGGAGAGAAAAATTGTGATCCATGTACTAAACTCATTATGGAGAGAAGATCCATTATGGAGGTCTCTATGCAGTAGCTATCTATCAGGTTTTTGATTAAGCGATAGATAACATTAGTTTGAATGGTAAAGGAGAGGTTGCTGGAAGGGGGTAAGGGGAGAACCTAGAAGTAGCAAAGGGGCATCAAGGAGTTTTCTAACTCTCCTACTTTAACCAGTGAGCCGAAGAGAATGAACAAAGGTACAGTCGGTACTGAAAACACTGGCTAAGGGAGGTTGTGTTATGAAGGGAGATCCAGGGTTCAGTAAGAACTTGTAAATGGCAGAGAGATGATGGAATAAAGGTGTAGATGAAATGTTTTCAGACATAACCAATATGTGAATGTGCTTTGCTTTCCAATGCTTGTTATCAAGGAGAACTTCTATTTGGAAGGGGGAGAGAATTTAGGGAAATGAGGGGATAGTAGGAATAGTGAACAAAAGAAAGGAAATAAAAGAATTATCAATGAAATATTAGTACATTTCACAGAATAGAACAGAAGGAAGTTTGAAATGAACACAGACAAGCAGGATAATGTCAATATAATAACAATTATTTAAAGATATGTACCTTATAAAACAAACTGTATGTCAGACCTATTTTTGACCTTCTAACTTATTTGATCTACTGCCCCCTTTAAAAAAAACTTTCTTTAAACGTTTAACATTTTTTTAAAAATTTGAGTCATTTTTATCTATCTATCTATCTATCTATCTATCTATCTATCTATCTATCTATCTATCATCTGTCTGCCTATCTATCTACCTATCTATCTACACATATATATATTAAAACTGACACTTTTAAAATGTAATAATTTATTGTAAATTTGTGGGGGGGGGGTTCCTGCATATAGTATTGTATTGTAAACAAGTCATTCCACACACATATTTCTGCTGATGCATGCTGGACTTCCCAACAATGTGTGGCACAATCACCTGCCAACACTTGCTTGTTAAAACCTGTTAGAGGACTTGACCACCAATCAGGTATGACTTGAATTTTGTCTGTTTATTTGGAAAATAAGGTAATTATTACAACTCTAACTCTCTTGCACAACAGATGAAACATGTACAAATGGTTTTTCAGAATTTTCTTCTTTCCTTATGCTTCCACTGCCTCCTTATTTTTTTTCAATGCCCCTCAATTGCACCTAAGGCTACTATTTCCCCACTGGATCATTCCAATGCCCTCCAGGGGGTGATGTCGCCTACTTAGGAAATCTACATATGTCAGACTTTATGGTTTTATATCTAGTCATTTTTTCTTCTGTTTATATATGGAAGTGTTTGTATTTACTGACATTTTAAAGTACATAAAAAAGACAAATATACAATTTTTGTAGACGGAACTTTGCTCAAAATGATATGAGATAGATAGAGCAAAGTATTCTTATAGTAATGGAACTCCTGAGGTAATTGTATGTTAAAGAGGTCTGATGACTTGTCTTTGGTCATTTAGCTAGGAACTGTCCAAGATGGGCCTCAAATGCTGGCTCCATGCTCCAATTCCAGTATTCTTTCTACTATACTACATTGCCTCTTCACTATTTCACTACATAAATTTAACCTAAATCCACCACTTTCTAATTATAATTATAAATGTCCCATTTTCTTTGCCACATTAAGTAATTTTTAGGCCTTTCTAATACATATTGTATGCACATATTATAAATATGCACTCTTCTAGTCTAACTTTTTTGACCTGACCTCTCTCTCAACTTATAAAACAATTACTAACTATAATTAGGTAATCATTGTATGGCATTTTTCTACTTATTAATAAAACATTGGTTTGAAACTATAATGTACTAAGCACGATTTTTTAAAAACTGGAAGTCATTTTCTTGAAATGACACTGTTCTGAATACTGATGCCTTACAATATATTTGGAACACATGTTTCTAGAATATAGGTATCCAGACCTAATTGTCTGATTCCAGAAGTGACCCTATAGATTTGGTTCTACTTAATGCCGTGTCTTTGGGTTGGAATATCAAAATTGGTAACTATTGTTCCCCATGGTATTGTATTGCTACCTCATATTTTATTTGCTTCCTATAATCAATCTCACTTTCAGTAGCCCTACTTTATAAGTACCTTAAATCCCATTCAATATATGTGTTTTCACTACATGTACTTATTTTCTGCCCCTATTCCTAACCTCAATAGGGTCCTTATTATTTCTCACTAGTGCTTGCACCCCCTACCAGTATAATACTACCTACAGTTTTAATTAACATGCCGTTTATTTCTCTTCCAGATCATTAACAGAGATGTTAAATAAGACCTAACAGACCCTACCCAAATTTAATATGCCTTGCCATTTCAATTCTATTTTGCTTTTTATTCTCAAACCTATTTTAAGCCACATCTTCCCACTGATCAGAATCAGTTTTTTTTTTTTCCTTTTTTTTTTTTAATTTTAATTTATTTTCTTGGTTACATC
>CM053595.1:39805897-39829866 GCA_028646575.1 Pseudocheirus occidentalis | reverse complement strand
GCGCTGCCTGTAGTGCTTTCTGTCTTGTGGAGAGTTTTGGAGCTTGAAAATCTGTTTAGCGTCCCATTTTATGAGTTTTTTAGCGTATTTGTGTGGGAGCTGTGGTGCTTTGCTGTTTCTACGCCGCCATCTTGGCTCTGCCCCCCCTATACTCCAGAATCAGTTTTGAAGCCAAATTTTGGGAGTCATTAGTACATATTTCCAAACTCAGGTACAGAATAAACACATGCAAATAAGTCTTTGCTTGTTCATTTCAGAGGAAGATGTTTTTCGTGGCAATTTCAGGTGTGCTTCTTATTTTTTTAGTCTCAGCTATTATTCATTCTCTGATCTGTTTTCAAATTCATTGATCTACTTTCTCATCTGTAAAATATGGCTAAAAATGTATCATATCTAACTTAAAAGGTTGTTAAAAGGCTCAGCGAAGTAGTTTCTATGAAGCACTTAGCAAACTTTAAAATACTAGACAAATTCCAGTTATTACTCAGAGATTCAAATGGTTTGGTGATATCATCAATTCGAACCTTCACTCCACTGAAGGAATCCATCTATTCCCATCCATCTAGGTTCTATCTTCTGTTGAAAAATAGCACATCAGTCTAATTGCTTCAGTAGCATTAGAGTAGCTTATAACTGTATTGTTTCATAGGGAGAAGGCAGAATAAGACCTGTGATTTCCCAGAAAGGGGAACTCCTTTTACCAGTGCAAGTCAACACCTCCTCTGCAGCTTACAATCTTAGAGACTTTCCTGGAGCTCTGCCAGGTTAAATGACTTATCCAGGGTCATATAGCCAGTATGTATTAGCAGTAAAACTTGAACTCAGGTTTTCTTGGCTCTAAGGCTGACTGTCCTGGAGAATAGAGCCATACTGCTCCTTCTATAATTTTTCATAAACTATTAATTTGGCAATCTTGTCAGAGAAAAAAAAAGATTTGATGGGTGTGAATTACACATCAGGTCTGCTTATTGTCCTTGTCTTCAGGTTAGGGATTTTGTTTTGGTAAGTCTTTGGATGGCAATTTGGTCATATAAATTAAGAAAGAACAAGGACATTTCTGGTGTACTTTTGAGGCATGTTGGATCTCTAACACTCAGCACAATATACATATAAAACCAAAGCAAAGCAGCATGGTGCAATGGAAAAGGCATTGGCTTTGGAAGCCGTGGACTTTGATTCAAATTCCCAATCTGATTCAGCTCCAGGGCTTCCAGTCACTACCTCTATGACCTTAGGCAAATCTCTTAACTTCTCTAGTCTAGTGTTTAGTCTGTAAAAATAAGGAGATGGGACTCGATGGCCTTGAAGGTCCTTTTGAACTCTAAAATCTGTGAGTATAACCAAATAATGACCTTGTTGCTTCATCTGCCTGCTGAGAATCCCCATGGAGGTGCCATAATGAACTCTTCTTTGAGCCGGAATCAAGTTTACTTACTTGATTACTGAGTAAGTAATATGACCACAAAAGTCTTTCTGTGACCTTCAGGCAAAGGCATGGTCACATGATTTAGAACCATTGGAGATCTCAAAGATTATCTGTGGCTGCCCCTTTATTCTATAGATGAGGAGACTGAGTCCCAAGGAGCAAAAGTAATTTGTTATGGTCCCAGCAGTAAGAAATAGCAGAACGACAGAGTGGCTAGGTGGCACAGTAAATAAAGCACTGGCCCTGGAGTCAGGAGGATCTAAGCTCAAATCTGGCCTCAGACACTTGACACACTTACTAGCTGTGTGATTTTGGACAAGTCACTTAACCCCAATTGCCCTCAAAAAGCAAAAAAGAAAATGAGCAGAACTAGGATTCAAACCTAGGTGCTGCAGTTCCAAATCTAGTGCCCTTTCCACTTTAACAAGTATGGGGCATAGTTTTTGGAGTTAGAATCGAGACCTGCCTTCAAATTCTACCTCACATATTGACTGGGTGACCCTAAGCAAGTCTCTTTACCTCTCAGGTTCATTTTCCTCATCAGTAAGATGGGGTTCTAGGAATTGAAAGACAAAAATGATAAACCATACCATTCAAAGGGTTTACATTCTAAGGACAATAAACACCATAGGCTTAGATAATTAAGGACAGAATGTATACAAAATAAATAAAAAGTGATTTTAGGAATACAGGAAAAGAGAACATTTAGGGAATGGGGTTTCAGAAAAGTCATCCTTTAAGATAGAGGTCCTTAACCTTATCTTTGATATAAGTTCTTTTGGCAGTCTAATGAAGCCTATGAACCCTTTTTTCAAAATAGTGTGTTTTAAATGCATAAAGGGAAATACATTGGATTACAAAGACAGCCAGTTATTTTTAAATACTTTATATATACGTATGTACATACTTATATGTATGTGTGTATATATATATGTATATGTATATATATATATATATATATACATATATGTATAAACTAGTTCATGGACATCAGGTTAGGATCTACTGCTCTGGGATATGGCATTTCAGCTGAGACTTAATAGGCCCCAAGAACTTCAAGAGATGCAGCTGATGAGAGGATATTCTAGGCATGGGGACACAGCCTGTGGAAAAGCAGAGAGTTTGGAGGCACAATGTCACTGCAGAGTAATAGAAAGAGTACTGGACTCACTCAAGAAATTTGGATTTGAATCCAGTTCCTGACACTGAGTAACCATATGATGAGGAACATTCCTCTTCACTTTAAAGAATGACAAAGAGTACTTTCAGATTGGCAAAGAGCTTAATGGACATTATCTCATTTAAGCCTAATAACAATCCCATGAAATTGATAGTTATCTCCATTTTACAGATACTGAGGCTTAGAGTTGCCAAGTGACCATTTCAACAGTACATATATGGTG
Organism: Pseudocheirus occidentalis; assembly: GCA_028646575.1. Taxonomy (NCBI): domain Eukaryota; kingdom Metazoa; phylum Chordata; class Mammalia; order Diprotodontia; family Pseudocheiridae; genus Pseudocheirus; species Pseudocheirus occidentalis. The sequence goes on along the minus strand of CM053595.1, from coordinate 39,827,037 downwards.
TCTGAAGTAACATCTGAACTTGTGTGTTTCTGTCTCCAAGTCCACACTATTCACTATGTTATTTTGCCTCTGTCTGATTTTTTTAAACATGAAGTAGAAATAATAATAACTGTAGTATCAAACTCAGAGATGATTCATAAGGTCAAATGAGCATTATTGTATTCTGTAGCTAAAAGCTTACACATAAATACCAGCCGTCATCATCATCATCATCATCATCATCATCATCATCATCGTCATCTTTTTCTCCTTGATCCATCCTTGTGATTTCATTACTGTTGAGAATCATGACCAAGGAAGCCCCCTCTATTCACACAAGTCAACATATTCCCAACAATATCAGCTTGAGAGATTGCCTGGGAGATTAAATGGTTTGCCCCAGGTCTTTATGACTCCAAGATTGACTCTTTCTACTCTACCATACTACTTTCAGTCTATTATTAATATTGTTATTAATAATAGTAACAATATTATTAATAGAGTTCTGTGGTAGTGCAGAGTAACCCTGGTAAACACACTCCCAATCTGACCTGGCTTCACTTTGTTCTTAGTAGCAGAAAGTCTTAGAGCATTGAGAACTTCATTGATTTGCACAAGTCCAAACAGCCAGTCTGTCTTGAAGGCAGGTCTTTTCCTGGCTTTGAGGCTGGCTCCCTTGCCAGCTATGCCAAGCTGCTTTTCTGCTCAATGTTATTGTAATATATGGGCAATAAATACATTGAGCTTTAATGAATCTTCAAAATAAATTATTGATAATCATGAGTTTGAGCACACCAAATTCAAGTAGAGTTTTACCCCTGCAGTTTTATGAAAGTAAATGGTGTCTGTATATTACAAGCCTATTAGCAGAATCATGGTGTCCTGCTGCTGAGAATTGTGGATAGAATAACTTAGTAATGTGGAGGTCAGTTTTTAGGAATCCTTAAATGATGGGAGGACTAATAAAATACCTTTCTCTTTTCAAGTTGTCAAGTCTGATCATTTCTACCTCCCTAACACTTCTAGTATCCGACCTCTTCCCTCTGCTCACACTACTATCACCCTAATTCAAGGCCTCTCCACCTTTCTTTTGAATCATTGCAGCAACCTCAAAATTGGTCTCCTTCTGACAGGTACCTCCCCTCACCATTCCATCCTCACCACAGTTGTCAAAGCAAAGACATTTTCCTAAAACACGGGTCAGACAGTGGGAAAAAGCCCCAGTAGCTCCCTTTTACATCTAGGATAAAATACAGATTCCTTTGTCTGATAATGAAAGTCCTTCATAGTCTGGATCCAGCCTACTTTCCCAGCTTATTACAAATTGCTCCCCTTCACATGCCTTACATTCCAACAACAATTGCTTACTAGCTGTTCTTTATAAACAATACTGTGTCTTCTATCTATCTCTATGATAGAGGCATTTGGTGGCACAGTGGATAGAGTACTGGAAATCAGGAAGAGTTCAAATGTGATTTCAAACACTCACTACCTGTGTGTCCCTGGGCAAATCACTTAACTTCTATTTGCCTCAGTTTCCTCAATGACTCTGATAATTGTACCTAACTCACAGAATTGCCATGAGGATCAAATGAGATTTTTATTTTTAAAAATCTTGTCAGTTAATTGATTAGGTGATTGTTGACAAATGTTTATTGGGAAGAGATTAGAATATAATGAAGAAAAAGCCATGTATATATAGAATATAATAAGAAAAAGCCATATACAACTGTTGGAAGTATATGTTTGGCCAGGAGCAAACAGTAGCAGTTGTCTTCTTTAGGACTCATCTGAGGCTTGAGGAATATACTCTGGGAATCCTGTAGTAATGAATTTCTTTAATACTGTAGGTACCAGTCATATAATCCAGGTGAGAGATAAAGATCTTGTGGCCAATGTGGAGTTTGGGGACTTTGACTTAGTATCACAGATTCTTACAATGGAAGGGTGATCTAATTTAAGCTATACTTGACAAAGAATCTCCTGTAGGGTATATCTGAAGATTGGCCATCAAACTTCCTGTAGTCAGAAGGTCATTGGGGCTGTGGGGTATGTTAGAAAGGGAGCTGTATTTGGAGTCATGGAACCTGAACTCGGGGCTCCGCTATTTTCTTCTATCCAATATCTATTTCTCGTGGCAAATCTTCAGATAATTGAAGAGAACTTCCAGCCTCTCTCTACCCTCAGTTTTCCCTTCTTCAGGATAACCATCCTCAACTCCTTAAAATGATTCTTCTATTTTCAGCTGCCACCCTCTTCTAACTGTCTCACACTGTATGCCATCTAGATTGCCAATATTCTTAAAATATGACACCTAGAGCTAAACACAATTTTCTAGGTATTGTCTAAAGTAAAATGTAGACAAAATATGATGTCCCTTTGCTTTTACTCATTTCCCTGTCCTTCAGCATACTTTATCTTCCATACAGAATCTTAAAATCAGGAGAATCCCTAACGATTCAATCAAAACCCTTCATTGATGGATGAGGGAGCAGGTCCAGAGAGATTGAATGACTTGCCTGAGGTAGTAGCACAGCTAACTAATCCAGTCCTAGGACTAGAACCTACCTAGTCCCCAGAATAAAATGTGAGTAGAGTCCTCTCCCCTAACTCCTACCCCCTTAGTACCTAGCTCTCATCTGTTACTTGTTTGCTGGGGGGAGGTCTTTCTGACCCCAGAAGGCAATTAGTATGTGGCCCAAGGATGATTGGATTACCCTTATCAGTGCCTGAGCTTGCAAAGCTACAAGTGTTATTAATGGTCATAAAATTATCTGATCCCTTTTTAAAGCCAGCCTTAGCATTTGTCTCCCTGACCTCCTGTGGCAGTGATTCCCACAGGCTGACCAAACCGCTGTGTAAAGACAAATTTCTTTTTATTGGTTTGGAATTTATTGCACGTTAATTTCATTGATCAGAGGGAATAAAAGATAAAAGAAAGGGTAGCACATTACATGAAGATAGAAATCATTATTACTTTCTTTAATATTTTTGACATTAACATTAATCACAATGAATTATGGCAGTGTTCATTTGAATGTAATATGTAACTTCAAACACTTTTCATTTTAACACCACATTATTGCTCACATTATTTAAGCAAGTTTCCATTTCTGCCCTGTTTTATCCTATTCACAGCTAAAACAGGGGAGGAAATGCCTCCTATTATGTGATAGGTATTTCCCTGCACAGCCAGGTATGCCGTATTCTGTGCACGTACCTGACCCCATCTTTGCTTCAAGTAAGTTAATTTGTATCACATGTCCAGCTATTTTCATCATTCTACAAACTATACTAACATGAAAGGAACCTAAATTTTCAGGGACTATGGAGTCAAACATACTTCAGTAGCTCTCTGATCTCTCCAATGTGTGTACTCCCTACACCGGTATAATCACAACCCTTCTGTACTTTATCCCGTGTGACTTGTGTACCTTCCAGCATTGTTGTGACGATCAAACAACATATTTATAAAACATCCAGCACACTCTCTGGCATATGGTAGGCACTTAATAAATATTTGTTTCCTTATTTTTAAAAATATATTTTTATTTATTTCATTAAATATTTTCCAATTACACATAAAACAGCATAACATTTTTTTAAATTGAGTTTCAAATTCTCTCCCTCCCACCCACCCATCCCTCCACCATCCCCTTGAGAAGGCAAGAAATGTGATATTGATTGTATATGTGAAATCATGTAAAACATTTCCATATTAGCCATGTTAAAAAAGAACCCACACAAAACACACAAAAAATCATATTTTTAAAAAGTATACCTCAGTCTGCTCTCAGAGTTCATCACTTCTCTCTCTGGAGATAGTATTTTTCTTCAGGCACTTTGAAATTGTCTTGGATTTTTGCTTGATCAGAGTAACTAAATCTTTCACAATTGGTCACTATTAAAATACTGCTGTTACTGCGTACAGTGTTCTCCTAGCTCTGCTCTCTTCATTTTGCATCAATTCATATAAGTCATTCCAGATTTTTCTGAAACCATCCTGCTCACCATTTCTTATTTCACAATAAAATTTCATCACAATTATATACTACAACTTGCTCAGCCAGTGAATAGGCGTTCCTCCAGCTTTGTGTTGGATCCTGTTGGTTCTGAATAAAGAAGGTATACATTTTTGAGGAGATGAGAACATTAGAAATCATGTAGTCCAATAAAGACCCAGAGAAATTGTGCCTTGTACATAGTGAATGTTCCATAAATGTTTGTTCAGTTTGAATTTAATGACTTGCCCAAGGTTGCCCAGATATTGGGTGGCAGAGTTTGGACTAGAACCCACATGGTCTGTCTCTCATATTAATTGTCTTTCTTTGTCCTGTGGCTATAATAATAAGTTTATATGGCCCCTTATTGTTTAAAGAACATTTTACTTATCTGATATCCGGTGAAAGCTGGTGATACATTAATTCACCCAGTCTAGTTATAACTTAGCTGGTGTTCAGAACTAAGAATCTATTTTCCTGGAATACAAATAGAGTAAGTCCAACTACGGAAAGGACCCTCTAGTTCTTTGTCACTAAATATTTGGAAAGAAGGGGTGTGCCTCAGACTTGCTTGTCCAAATAGGACCAGTACTACTTTTGTATTTGGTGAAGGGAAAGGAGCTTATTTTGTGCTTTCTATGCTTTAGTTACACGCACACACACACACACACACACACATTTTTTTGCCTGTTCCTCGTCCCAGCTCCTACAAGTATGCTTCCTTCATAATCTTGTGTAGGACGTGGAATATGTATACTTTACCACAGTTTAGCAGGGTTCACGTGTCTCTTTGTATTTAACTCTGCAGATTTTAAAAAATGATCACAGGATTTTCAAGCTGATTCAATCATAGGAGTATAGATTTAGAGCTGGAGATCTAGTCCAACTCCCCCATTTTGCAGCTGAAGAAGGTGAGGCCTAGGGAGACTAAAAGATTTGACTCAAATCACAAGAGATAAGAGATAATCACAAGCAGGTTTGGAACATAGGTCTTCTGACTCCAAGCATGGCATGTTTCTGTACTAGGGAGATCGCACAGCTTCAGTTTGCATGTGAGAAAAATGAGGGCCCAAAAGGTTAAATCGCATGCCCAGGGTAACAAAAGTGGCATAATGAGTATTTCAGCCCAAGTCTTTAGATCCGGGATTAGTGGGTGACTTTCCAGTACCTCACTCTTAAATTTATTAGTCTGAAATTCACATTACAGCTAGTTTATCAGCTCTTGCTTTGTGATTATATCTTGATGGAAACAGGACTATGTGTGGTGTGTGAGTTATTCTGGACTTTAATGAAATTACTGCCTGACTAGAGGTTGGTGCATGCTATATACCTCATATGCACTTGCAGAAAATGAGTAGCGGGAGGTAGGAGGCAGAGAGGTGAGAAAAGGGGAGGAACTATGAGAGACAGCGATAACTGCCCTCTACTGTGAACAGCAAATCTTTTCCCCTACCCTCTTAGGTCACAAGCTTTCCCAAAAATATAAAATTAATTACTTTTAAGTTACTGCATTAATGACAGATCTTCTCTGTAACCTTGAAATTGTACGGTTCCCATAAAAGACACAAACCTACGTATGCACAGAGCTAAAGTCTTACACAAAGAACTTGCTGAGAACAGGACAGAAACAGAAGAATAACTCAGTGTCGACCCATCATCTTCCACGCCTCCCCACATATACCTCAACAGGAGTATTACGGAATTTATTTCAAACGTTTGGTTTATTTCAGTGAAAAATCTTGTGATTTATTAGTTCATTTAAAACTCATTAAAGATCTACTTGCTTTGATTAAATGGCACCATTTTAAAGGTTAATCAGTGTCATTTTTTTATATTTAAATTTTCTTAAAGGTACAATACCTTTTATTGCAAATTACAGCCCCCACCCCAGAAAGTGAATAGTTGTTGAAATTCTTGTTAGGTGGCCATATAGAGTAAATGTGGTAATTAAATGCTGCATATGTGTAAGTGAAAGCAGAGAACTACCTAAATATATCAATTAATTTTGATTTCCTAGAGAGAAACATTACAGTATAGGAGCTATCCAGAAGTTCACAGGATAAAAAATCCAAGAGAGGAGAGAGCACTAACACCTACAGCCTTAGATATCTGTCCACAAACAAATGTGCAAACATAGATAAGGTTCTAGGTAAACAGTCAAATTTGACCTCATAGGCACTCACAAAGGATGAGTGACTTGTCTCGTGGCTCTGAAGGGTATGCCTTATTCAACAGACGCAATAGAGGTTAAAGGTGGAGGAGAATGCAAAGTAGAACTTTAAAATGAGGATAATAGTAGCATCTTCCTTATAGAGTTGTTGTCAGGATCCAATGAAATAATAATAACAAAACAGTTATCATAGTGCCTGGTATACAGTAAGAGTTACATAAGTATCAGCTATAAGCTATTATGTTAAAAAATGATGTTACAGTGCTATATTAAATGAACTCAAAGAGGGGCAGCTAGGTGGGGGTGCAGTGAATAGAGCACAAGCCCTGGAGTCAGGAGGACCTGAGATCAAATCAGGCTTCAGACACTTAAAACTTACTAGCTGTGTGACCTTGAGCAAGTCACTTTAACCCCAACTGCTCTGCCCTCCCTCCTCCAAAAAAAAGCAAAAAATAAAAAATAAAATACATGAACTCAAAGAAGCATCAGAAGACTGATATAAACTCATGTAAGATGAAGTAAGAAGTTCTGAAATGGTTCAACAGTGTAGATGGAAAAAACAAGAAACTGAATGCTATAATTATAATGGCCAGCATTATAAAATATTTTCTCTACAGAAGAGGCATTGCATTTCCCTTCATTTCTTTGCAGAAGTAGATGACTTTGAGTATGTAATATTGCATATACTATCTGACATAGTCAGTACATTTTTTATTTGATAAACAACTTTTATTTTATTTTTGCCTTTTAAATCTTTGTGAAAATGGATGGGTTGATAGGTGAGGCAGTAATATTTTCGGAAATGGAGGTGGTGTACGTAAAAACAGCTTCTCATTAAAAGAAAAAGGTAAATAGATGTATGAAGAAATACAGGAACTAGATAAGAAAAACAAGATGATGGCCATTTGGGTGAAGATAAATGGAAGCTGAAACAGATGTGATTCTATCATTGGAGGATGCTACCAGCCACCTAAATAAAGGAAATAGATGAGAAATCTGAGAAATAGATCATAAGTCCTCTGTTTTCCCTGGGAGAAGGGAGGGGATACATAATCAATGGTCATGTTCTACTTTTGCCCAGCAGCATGGAGTGATGTGATTTCACTTGAACCAGAACAAAATCCATGTCTTCTCTATCATGGAAACAGGAGTCTGAACCAATTATATGGAACTGTTGGTGAAAAAGAACCATTTGGATCACAAATCAGTGAACAGAGTGACCCTGGCAAAATCTCTTGACTACCCTTAGTGGCACCAGTAAGGAGTTCTCTGATGTTTCTGATACATTGTAGGAATATCTTGGAAAGAAGAGAACCTCCTTCAAATCTCAGAGACTAGAGGACACTTATCTGCCATCACCTTTACCTTGTTACTCTTTGTTGCAATAATCTAGAACTATGCCAAAGAGGGTAAAGACAGCCAGGATAAACTGTGAAATTCAAATTCCATCAAGCCTGCTTTGGACATCTGCATGGTGGGGATGGGTGGGGTAGAGTGGGGGTGAGATAGGGGAAGGAAGAGGTCTGTAACTACTGCCCCAACAAAGAAAAAATGACTTCTGTTTCTCAGACGCTAAGGTCAACATTAGCCCCATTTTCCATCATATGCATAGCCAGAGTGATGGGTTACACTTGTTTCTGAACCAGCCAGGTACTCTAATGACCTGCGTTTCACCAAAGGGAAGATTTATCCATATTTTTAGCCCAGAGACCAAGTAAAAACCGGTAGAGCTCAGGTATGGAACTGACTTTGCCACCCTCAATAACATCAGCTTCAACTATGACACCTTCCGTGAATTCATTGATAAAGGTACCATCGATGTTTTCAGTCAAGTATACAGACAGTCAACCAGAGAGTTTCACTGACAGCTGTATAGGGGAGATGTGACCCATGACTGGCCAGAAAAACCTGGTGAGTTTCACAGCTCCAGCTGAGGCTGCCTGAATCTGTCTTGGATCAGAACCTTTCCAAGGAGGCCAGCTCCATAATTGCAGTCTATGTGAATGAGACCTTCCACGAGTATGTCTTCATGTCAAATAGTAACCTCCAGTTTTGAAATGCCCTCCCCCTTGCCTAAATCACCTGTCATTTATTTTGTAATATACTTGTAACGTATATGTACTATCTCCCTGATAGAATATAACTTCATTTTGGGTAAAGACTTTCAATTTGATATTTATAACTGTATGCCTAACACAGTTCCAGGCACATGCATGTATTGGGTGCATGATAAATGTTCATTGATTGATTGCAATTGAGAAATAAACTTATAGAAGTGTTTGCCACAGGCTTTCCCGGTCTTGGCTTGTCAGTAGGTCGCTGCATCATATTTATTATGGTGAAAGGCTATTTGTATTATCTATCTATATGTGATGCATCACAGAGGGAAACATAGACAATGTAGCAACATTCTGTGCACAGCTTGTGTACTTGGTGTTAAACTTATTGCAAGACAAATACCTTTCTGATACTTTTTATGCTTAGTGACATTAGAGCAGAGGAACAGAAGAATTCAATATGACTATTTTAAATATATATCTGTATATACATGTGAATTTAATCTGTACTCATGAATAATTATTTGGCTATGATTCCCTTGTTTACCAAGTAATTATAGTTTTAAAATCTGTTTGGGTTAGCATTTAGCATTTCTCCATCCAAGGGAATCATAACATTGATGGAATATCTATCAGCCAGTTCTTATGAGCTAAAGTAATTAAAAAATCTTTATTATTCTCTGTATGATAGTAACCTATAATAAATTTGAAAAGAGTCATTCAGACATTGAGTATCAAAGCAGTGTCCTGCTTCCCTGAATATATAAAAAAAATTGAATGGTTTTATAAGGTTTTAATGAAATTCTCCATTTAGGAACTGACATGCATTGCAAAAGAAAGTACAAATGGCTCAGTCCTGACTTTAAAATTTATACACTTTGGCACAAATCTTAAAGAGCTCCTCAATAATGATGTGCAAATTTCAACCATATATGAATAAAAATTTTTAGGATATATATTTTTTCTTTCTGATTTGTTACAAATTGCATCTGATATTTTAAAATAATTTAGAAGTTAATTTCTCTAAAATATGCACTCTCTTCTACTGGTGATCAAATTGTTTCTGAACAACAACAACAAAAGATTGCGTTCCATTTTCTAAACAATAAATATTTTTAAAAGCTCTTATGAAAATGAAGGAGTTTCATAATGAATAGAGTACCGACCCTGGAGTCAGGAGTACCTGAGTTCAAATCCGGCCTCAGACACTTAACACTTACTAGCTGTGTGACCTTGGGCAAGTCACTTAACCCCAATTGCCCTCCAAAAAGCAAAAAAGAAAACAAAAGAAAAGAAGAAAAGAAAAGAAAAAAGAAAAGAAAAGAATCTTTGAATCCCAGAATCATAGAATGTTAGAGCAGATTAACCCACTGGGTTGCTATTTTCCCTTCTAAAATTTTCAGTTCCCATCCACTAAAATTTTGCATTTTAAAATTGTTGATCACTTACAAGTTTTCTCAGTAGGTGGTGGCAGAATAATGTGGTTTGGTGAGGTGGTACTTCTCTTTTTTCTTCTTTTTTTTTTTAAAGTGGAATGTTGAAGCTATGTAATTACATAGTAACTGTTGACCTTGTAATTACACTGTAAGTACCTGTGGTGACAAGATAAATGCATGGTTATTTGAGTCTTTTAAGCTATAGCACTATCATGATACCCTAACAATGTAAGCTACGTAGTAATTTATTTGTGGAGTAAATAGTGCTTTCTGTGTGTGCATATATGTCCCCACTAAACGAATATGTGTGAGATACTATTTCAAGTTAGGAAGGCTTGACAAACTTGTGTCCTTTGGGACTTACACACACACACACACACACACACACACACACACTATGAATTGGTAGATGCAATTACAAGTACTTAATTCTTTAGGTAATGTATTTTGGATTTTTTAGATTCTGTTCTTATTTTCCCATTCTTAATTGATAAAGCAAGCAAACATACATCTTTCCCATTCTCTCTTTATTTCTTTAAAGAAAATAAAATATTTTGTTCTACATAGCCTAATTTTCCTTTGTTTCCTTGCTTCCCTCCTTTCCTCTTCCAGTGAGAGATACCTTTCTCACATTTCCTAAAAATAAAAAAGGAAAGTAAAAAAAAAACCATATCAAAACTGACTAATAGATTAAAACATACAGTAGATTCCATTTTCCACACTTGGGGATGCTCTACTTCTGTAATGGGGGAAGAGTCTTCTCATATCCTTTCTTTAGTCCAGGTTTGTTCTTTGTAATTTTGCAACATTGACTTGATTTTCTTTTTATGTGTATATTTGTTGTTCTTTCCATTTACCTTGTTGTAATCCTTTGTATTTTTCTTTGCTCTGCTTACTTCATTTTGCATCCATCAGTTCATTTAAGTCTTTTAATGTTTCTCTATATCATAGTCATAATTTCCATAGTCATAATTTCCAATAATATTCCATTGCATTCATGCACTGCAGTTTGCTTAGCCTCTCTCTTATTGATGTACATCTACTTTGTTTTCAGTTCTTTGCTACAATGAAGAATGCTGCCATCAATATTTTGATGTGTCTGAGAATTTTCTTTTTATCAAAAGCCTCCTTTGGGGAAATGACTACCAGTAGAATCTCCGGGTCAAAGAGTCAGATATTTTAGCCACTTTATTTCCATATTGTTTAATTCCAAATTGTTTTGCAAAATGAATATACTAACTCACAGATCTATCCTCACTTGTTTCTTTCATAACATCATGTCTGTTTTTAAATCAATTCGATTTAATTCAACAGACATTTATTAAGGATTGTATTCTTACAGAATGATGTTCTCAGCATTGGAGGTTATTGTTTAGATAAGACATAGTCTCTGATTTGAGAATTTTCTAATGTAGCTAGGCTTCCTCAGAATGCATTTGCTTTGGTTTTTGTAATAAAAGTATCTCAGAATAATTACACATAAATCAGTTTCTTGTAAGTTGAAGAATAATTTCAATGTTATATGAACTTCCTAAAGGGAAGCTATGATACGTGTCCTTTCATAAAGTCAAAAATAATTTTGTAATGGGAATACCTACCCTCATAGTGGCTATTTTGTTCTTTCTTCACATTGCCTACACCACCTCCTTTCTGCCCTCCTCCAGCAGAGGAAAAGTCTTATACTTGATAGCAAACATTTAGGACATCTATCAAGAGTTTCCTTGCCATCCCAATCCCATTCTTCAAATCACCTTGGCATTATGCCTCAATTTCTCTTTCTTTGTACCACACCCTGATGAAGAGGGTTGTCTTATTTCTTTGTAAAGGTCAACTATCTCCTTGTGCTGTTGGTTCTACCCCTTCCTGTCTCCTTCAGGATGTGGCCTCCTTTATCATTCTCAGAGAGTTTTTGAACTCTCTTCTCTTTAATCCTTCCCTGATATAAACATACCTACAACTCCCCCATCTTAAAAACAAAACCCTTATTCTGATTCTCCCATCTAATTCAGCTGTTATCATTTCCCTATCTTCTCCCTTACAGGTTAAGTCTTAGAAAAAATTACCTACACACACTTGCCTCTCCCTTTTTCACCTCCTACTCACTTCTGAACCCCAAGAAATCTGGCTTCCATACTCACTGCACTGGAAGATGCTCTCTTTGCAGTTATCATTGGTCTAACTAGTAAAAACTGAGTGTTTTTTTTTCTTAGTCCTCTTCTTTCTTGACCTCTCCAAAGCATTTGATACTGTCAACTTGACCCTCTTTCTGGATACTCTAACCTTCAGAATGTTCTTGACACTGCTTTCTTGTGGTTCTCTTTCTACTTGTCCTGTCTCTTCTGAGCCTTCTCAGTTTGCTTTGTAGGATCACCATCTCTGTATGATCTAACTCCATTGGTGGTAGACCTCAAGGTTCTGCCCTTGACCCATTTTCTGCTTATACTCCTCTATCAGCTATCATTTCTATGTATCTACTACCTTTACATATACATCCATTACCTATCTTCTAAGTTACAATTCTGTAACTTCAGCTGCCTGATGGAAAAATCTCCACTTGTATTTTCACTGGTAACCTAAACCCTACATGTTCAAAAAAACTTATCTTTCTCCCTAAACCCTTTGTGTTCTCCTTCCTTCCATATTTTTATTGAGAGCACCATCATTCATAGATAAAGAAGTGACCCTTATTCTGGGAAAAGTTAACTCAGCTATATGTTCCCTTGATTCTGTCCCATTCCATCTTATTTTTAAAAATTGTTCTCATTATTATAATCTCTATCTCTGTCTCTTTATCTCATATATATCTTTATGTATGCATACATATCTTTATGTATATACATATAACATACACATACATACATGGATATCTGTGTGTATGTGTATAAAATTCCTCTCTTTGGTTTTTTAAAGTTCTTGTCAATCTGAATCAAGCCTGTTTCTCTAGGATAATTAAACATGGCTCCCCCTCACATAGTTGACACTCCTACCAAACTAAAATACTTAATTCTTTCTGGAATTGAACTTTCCAACTTCTCCATGTATGGATGTATATGTATGTGTATAATATATATCCATATATATGTGTGTATGTATATGTGTGTATATAGATATATATCTGTATATACACAGAGAGACATATATATATATATACACACAGAGAGACACAAATATGCACACACACAGACATGTATATATACAAACACATACACACACATATTGCCTCTACCTACTGGTACCTTCCCTGGGGTTCACACACACGTCCATATCAACTTGTCCCCTCAACTTTAAAAATCCTCACTTGATCCTACCATCCCCACTAGCTGTTGTACTTTGTCTTCCCCTTTGTGATTAAATCCCTTGAGAAAGTTCTCTCTACTTAGTATTTCTGTCTCATCTTATCTCTTTTCCAAACTTTCTTGCTTCTTACCTGATCATTCAATTGAAACTATTCTCTCTAAATTTACAGAAATTTCATAATTGTCATATTTAACCTTTTTTAAAAAAAATCCTCATCCTTGACATTTCTGCAGTATGTGACACTTTAGACCACTCTTTCTTCCTAGATATTCTCTCCTCTCTGGGTTTTAATGGCATTATTCTTTCTTGGTTATTCCCACTATTATGATTTCTTTTCAGTCTCCTTTGCTATTTCTTTCTTCATCTAAATGTGGGTGACCCCCAAGGCACTTTGTCATACCTCTCCTTTTTTTCTTCTACACTGTTCTCTTTCATTTGGTGATCTCATCATACCCCATGAGTTTCTCTATATATGACTCCTATACAGCCTTGTCTCTCTCCTGAACTCCAGGACCAAAATGCCAACTACCTATTAGACATTTCAAATTGAACACTTCATACTCAGCATGTTCAAAACAGAACTCATTATCTTTTCCCCAAAACCTACAACTCTTCTGAAATTCCGCGTTATTATTAAGGGCACCACAGTCCTTTGAATAATGACCTAAAGTACACACCTTTGACTCTTGCTTCAGACTCAGCTTCCACATCCCAATTAATGGCTATGTCTGATCAATTCTGTCTCTCTTTTTTACACCCCCTCACACACAAATACCTCCCCCTATCTCCACTTATATTCAATCTACTCTAGTCTAGGTCTTCATCAACCTTTACCTGGACTATTACAACAGTGTCTTAATTAATTTCCTCAAATACAAAGTCTGTCCTCTCTATCTATACCCTACTCCTCATATTCACAATTGTCAAACTGATATTCTTAGGGCATAGTTTCGACTACATTCCTTTCCTTGAGAAGCTTCGGTGGCTCCCCATTGCCTTCACTATAAAATACAAATTCCTCTGTTTTGCTTTTAAAGTCTTCCCCAATCTAAATCAAGCCTGTTTGCCTAGAATGATCGCACATTGCTCCCCTTCACATAGACACTGCAGGCAAAATGGACCACTTGATTTTTTCTCCCATATCAATATCTTTGCATCCATCTGGAATGTACTTTGTACTCACTGCTTTCTATTAGAAACTGGATCTGTCTTTAAGGTTCAATCCAAGTTTCACTTCCTCCAAGAAGCCTTCCTTGATTTCCATAATCATTAGCAACTCTTCTACGTCCAATCTTTCAATTATTTTAAACAAAATTATATATAGTGTATTCCAAAAGCCTTAATAGAGTTTTAAGAGATTAAAACTTCAAACTACTCTAAGAAGTTTAGAACAGCAGTATATACTCTGTATTTCCTTATCCATGGACATGACCTATGACACCCACTAGAATGTAAGCTACTTGAAAGTAGGTCCTATCTAACCTGTGTTTGTGTCCACAGTACCTGGCACAGTGGCGTGTACATAGAAGGCACTTCATAAATGTTACTAATTGATTGATATTGAGATATCACTTGCAGTGCGGAAGAAAAGAGTAAGTTTCTGCATTTGAGATGCTGTAAATCTGACTGCAACTCTGAACACACGTTTAATAAGACAGTGAATACTATCCAACATGCCAGCAAGTTCCCAATGGTATGTTTCTCCTCTGAAAAGTGAGTGCAGTGCACTAAGTGATATCTAAGATATTTCTTCAAACTCTGGCATCACCAAAGCAGTCTTTCCGATCCCCAAACAGAGCACAGACTGAGTAAATACATTCTAACAAGATATAGAATTCAGGGGTGATCAGCGTGGGGCAGGTATAATTCAGTAAACATTTTTGTATTGTTTTAGCCAACTTGTGCTAAGTTATATATACAGATGAGATGGAGTGAAAGTCTGGTTGGTGGGTGGTAACTCATAACAACTCAAACAAGTGCTACTATTCTCCAGTTTCCAACAGAAACTAGTTAATTCCTAAACTTGGAATAATTAAATGTTAGATCTGAAAGGATCTTAGAGCTTTAATGAGAAAACACACCCAGATTGGTTCAGAAGCTTGCTCAGTTATGCACATTAATGGAAGAATAGGGGTGAAAATCTAATTTTGACTCCCAGACCTGTACTCAGGGCCAGCGAGGTAGCACAACAGATAGAAGGCTGGCCCTGGAATGAGGAAGACCTGAGTTCAAATCCAGGCTCAGACACTTAAAAAGTATGTGACTCTGGGCAAGTTACTTAACCTCCTTTGCTTCAATTTCCTCAACTGTAAAATGGCGGCAATAATAGGACATATCCCACAGAGTTCTTGTGAGAATATAGCAACAACAGCAATAATAATAACAATAACTAACAGTTACATACTGCTTACTACGTGCCCGGCACTGTGCTTTATTATCTCACTTGATTATTCAAATAAGACTATTCAGTATTTATATCATAATACATACGCATGTATTCTGTATACATAACATATATGTATTATATATAACACATGTATGTATGCATATGTGCATTATATATACATATACATATACACACACACACACATATATATATATACTAGTATATATAATTTTACTCACAGATTGTTGTTGTTTTGTCCTTTGTTCTCAAGGAGGACCATGACATCAGGAGAACATGCCATCACTTGCAAGTGAATTGGATTTAAGTGAGGCAGGGCTGTGCAAAGTCACCAGCCTCACTTTCTCCTCCAGAGCCATCTGGGTCCAGTGGCCAGATATATATCAGGATGACTAGATAAATATGGTCCCCATAATTTTATTAGTTATTTAATTAATACAATTATTGCATTTGGCTCTTGAAATGAGTTAATAATTACAAAGTGCTAAGTGCTCTATCAATGTTAGCCATCATCACCATCACTTTCATCATTCCTTTTCCCATTATACTTTCTTGTCTCATGAGATCAGACTTGGAGCTGGAAGGGAAAGCAGTGGCCAGTTAATCAACCCCATCATTTTGCAGATCAGAAATTGAGCTTCAGGGACATAAAATGATTTGCCCAAGATCCTAGAGACAATAAGCATCAGAGCTGGGGTGTGAATCCAGGTCCTCTGACTTCCAGTCCAGCACATTTTCCACTATATCACATTTCATCAAGGGTCTCCTAGATGTGGAAGTTTGAATTAAGGTGACTGAGAAGGGAGGCTCCTGCTCTTAACCAGAAATTTGCTAACTGGAAAGAAGACTCTATGTTTATGCTAGAACCAGTTACTGAGAAACCTTAAATAAGCAGGTCAGTTATAAGATGATTTGGAGAAACTGTTGACTGGTATGGGGTCCTAATTTCATCTTCTCTCTGGGTAACTGGAATCAATAGTGGTTCGAATCATGAGGTGGAATTAGGAGTAAAATTAACTGGTGTAAATACAATATGTTAAAGTTGTAAATAACTTCACACTATCTCCTTTGCTTCTCACCACAACCCATGAAATAGTTATTACAGGTATTGTTATCCCTGTTTTACAGGTTAAAAAAAAACCTGAGGATAAGAGGCATTGTGGTACTTGTCCAAGTTCACATCTCACAAGCATTAGAAACAGGATATGAACTCAGGTTTTCTGGATGCCACATGCTGTATGCTATCCGCTAATACAGGCAGCTAGGTAAATAAGGTACCCAGGCCAGGCACATTATGATCACCTATGTTTGTATTATTCCTGGGTTTCTCAAGTGCTCTTATGCCCTTGGCTGCAAGATATAGATCCTTGAAAAGGATAATCTAAATTAGAGAATTTAGATAACATACTGGTAATTAATATCCTGTTCTAGTACAATAAGCAGTCACTTCCAAGTCAAGGTCAGAAGACAGAGCTGGAATGAACAACCCTAAGGTCCTAATTGGACAAGCTTTCACAAGGATTCCTGTAGTAAGACACTGTATTGAATGTATGTTAATTTAATGCCTGGAAATACTTGGTGGAGGTGCTTGTCTTAAATTCCAGTTCTTTTCTACTGTTTCCCTTGTTAGAGATATTGAATCATTCCCTACCTAAACCACTGCTATTTTTCCTGTAATGTCTCTGTGGAAATATTTTCTCTTAACCAATGAACAATTTTATTGAGAATTTTTTTTGTTTCTGTTTTGTGAAGACTTGGCAAAGGGACCTCCCAGGAATAATAATAGTTCATCTTTATATAGAACTTTAAGGTTTTTGTGAAAGACTTTACTTATTTGCCTCATTTGATTCTCAACTCTCTAAAGGGAATGCTATTATTATCCTCACTTAGCATAACAAGAAACTGAGCTTTAGAGATGTTAAGTAATTTGCCCAAACTCACCTACCCAGCTAGTCTGAGGCAGGAACTGAACCCAGGTAGCCCTTCCTCCAAATCCCAGCATTCTTTCTACCATCCCCATATGGTCTCTCCACTGCCAATAAGAGTGGTGGTTTTGAACCTACTGGGAAGTGTTCAGGAAAGAAACTAAATTAGGACTGTTTTTCTTAGCACACCAGTTTGTATGATCAAGGAGGGGGGAAAAAAGCAAAAAGGCAAACTTTTGTTTGGATTCAAATGTCATCTTCATCTGTACCATGTTTATTTTTATTTCGTCTCTGACAAAGAATGTTAACTTTCCAGGAAAAATTCGACTCCTCTAAGAATAAAACCAGCATAAAGTTTTTTTTAAGGTATCCCTTTCCTTGAGGCTGTATTTTTTTTTCATTTATTTAAAAGGAATGGGGTGGCATGAAGGAGGTCTGTACCATACACTAAACTTGGCCAAGCCATCAACTTGAACCATGCCATAGGTACTCATGGCCATGATGTCCATCATTCTGCTATCTCTCATTTGACTCTAGAGTAAATCAAATTCAAAATTTCTATTTATATTATCAGTGGGTCAGGTCTCCAGGGGGCATTGTGAATGTGGGGGAAACTTCCATTTGCAGAGAGTATTATTCTTGATGGCCTAGAGGACTTCATTTATTAAAATACTCACTTTGACAGTTTTCCTGGGTGTGAGAGGGCTTTTCTGAAACTGATCCACAATTTTTTCATACCCCAAAAGAATAAGATCTTTTTATCCGGCAATGATTCCTCAAAACAAATTATTATTGTTATTTAAATATATTCAGTTATGCCTCCCACCAGAATGGGAGTAGATGAGTATTCTTTACTTTTGTCTGTGCTAATTGTGTTTTGCAAAATCAAAGCTAGGTAAGGATTTGTTTTCTGTTTTCCTTTGTTTCATATACTTTCTTTAAAACTACTTCAGGTACCATTCCACTCAATTAGAATGACAAGAGTATGCCACACTTTCTCAGTGCTTTTAAAGTTAGTTGTATTTTGGAAAGGAGTACGGTGAAGTATGAATGTAAAGAATACTGAATTGGGTATCAAAGGTCCTAGGTTCAAAACTCAGCTCTGCCATTTACCTCTTATATGATTTCTGATTTATTTCTTTGTCAGGGCCTCAGTTTCTTCATCTGTAAAAAAGATAGGCTCGGATTAGTTGGCCTCTAAAGTCCCTTCTAATTCTAAATATGTGGTTTGTTTACAAAATGATTTTAAAAAGAATTGGTAATACAGTTGACAGATATGTATAGCCCATTTTAGTGATGAAGTAAAAAGTATCCTAGAAGATATATTCCAGTTTGGGAGGGAGTAAAATACATATGCTCCTTATTTTTACTTTAGTGCTGTAAAATAATGACACTTTGAAACAGAGATTCTAGATGGTGCAGTGAATAGAGTCAGGAGGACCTGAGTTCAAATCCAGTCTCAGACACTTAACACTTACTTGCAATGTGATCTTGGGCAAGTCATTTAACCCCAATTGCCCTGCCTTGGCCCCATCAAAAAGCAAAAAAAAAAGAAAGAAAATAAAAAGAACAGAAGCTCTTAACTTGAGGTGCCCTATGGACAAATTTCAGGGGATCCATAATCTTAGATGGGAAAAAAATACATCTTTATTTTTATTAATTTCTAACTGAACATTTAACATTTTTGCAAATATGAATGTAATCAGTAAAACATTTTTTTAAGAAGTGATCCATAGATTTGACCAGACCACCAGAGGGGTTTGTGACACACAAAACATGTAAGACTTTAGAAAATGAGGATTGGGATAGGAGAAAAGAACACTTCAGCAATGGTAATATTTTCAAGTTTCTGAAAATTTGATCACTTGAATTCTGCCTTGTACTTATTCTGATGTACCATTGAGTAGTAGATAAACGGCCAGACAAGAAGTCAAGAAGATCGTATTTCACCTCCTGCCTTTGCTGATCATGGACATGTTGTCTAATCCCTCACAGCTACACTAAAAAAAAATTGCAGGCCTGGGCCAAAAAAAATACCCCCCAAATCGCGCTTATTCCATAAACTTTTATTATTAATGATATTCAGTTTGAAAAAAAATTGGTTGAAATGCCAACATCCTCTTTGAAGACAAATTTACAATTCATTCCCAACACCCTGATTTAATGAAAGTTTTATGGTGTGATAGGTACTTAATTATGCGAGAGGCAGAAATGAAACAGCGTCATTCCCCATGCAGAGAGGAATGATTGTGCTTTATTTTCAAAGGTTCGCTTTTAGATTGCTGTAGTGAATAATGCACCAAATACATTGATTCTTTGGAAATCAATGATTTTCTGGAGTGCAGTTTCATTTCAGGTTCTGAGAAGAAGAAGGAAAAAAGAGGAATTTATCTACATTAATTGAGTGCTATTACTAGCTAAATTACCAGGCTTTGAAGTGATCACCACTGAAAAACAATCGGATGGTGAATAGAATGCTAGACTCAGCTTCAAAGAGTCTGAGTTCAAATTCCAGCTATTTCTCTTATCTTGGGCAAGTCACTTAACCCACTCTGGGTTTCAGTATCCTTGACTGCAAAATAGGTGATTGAATTAGATGATTTTTGAGGTTCTTTCCTCTTCCATATATATATATATATATATATATAATATTTTGCTCTCATTCACTACACTTGAGGCTATACTTGATCTAATTCCCAAAGCCAATGTAACTGTGGGATAACTATGTCTCTAACCTTGAGAGCCATAGCTGAGATTATAGGAGCTACTGTACCTCTTTCTCTTCTGTCCCTATGCATTCAGTCGGATGAGACTTGGTTCTGGGAATCTTGGCTTCTAATGAGAGGGAGATATGCTCCCCTTTCTCACATTCATTGACTGATCCAGGTCTCTATCCTGGTGGCCCGAGGGGAAAAAAAATTGCTTATGGATGATATCGTGCCTCAGAATTAGAGGTTCCCATAAAAGGAGTAGAGTGTTCAGTGTACAATATTAATCAGGTATAGGATAGGTAATTTATTCCTATACAAAAAGAATTACCGAACATTAACGATTACATTAATGTAATAGATGTAGCAACTTAACTTTTGATTACTGTTTTAATCTACTAGGATGTTGATACTTAACCTCATGAGAAAATACAGTGGCTTATAGGATTACTAAGTAGACATTTTACATTTTGCCTCAATTTGGCACAGCCCTTACAACTTTGCTGGTAAAACAGCCCAGGGAGGGCCAGTACTCTCTGATACTGGATATTTTCTTGTCACCAACTAGCTCCTTATTGAATACAGGACCTCCAGACATGTAAGAGTCACAGAGTTACCTCCAACTCTAAACTTATCCACTAAGGATACTCATTCAACTAAAATTAGGAGAGAACAGAAACAGGGGTAATAGGGCAAAGGCATTCAGGCACCTAGTTCATGTTCCCCTGGCATTAGATCCCTGTCTTAGCTGGCACATGGACAAAGTTTCTGTAATACTTGGATAAAAAAGGCTCTACACTTTCCCACCTCACACTAGAATCACATGGTGCTTCCTAGTGAGTCAGCCAAGAGAAAGTAAAGTTGAATGCTATTTTCTTAAAATGATGCAGCATCATGCTCCCCCAAACGCAATCACAGGGCAGAGGAGAACCAAAAGATTACTCAGGTTCTACCACACCCCAGCAAAGGGCCAAGTTCTTTCAGTAATTAAACTGAGCCATGAGACATGGCTGGAAACAGCCTGGAAGTTATCATCTCCAAGGTCTTCAAATACTAAGTTATACTCAGTGACTCTGAATATGACCTCATTACACATAACTTCTCTCACAGCTGTCTAGCTTTTACCTGTAAAAGCTCTGAGGAAAAGTCAAACACAAATATTT
>CM053595.1:39793785-39805797 GCA_028646575.1 Pseudocheirus occidentalis | reverse complement strand
TGAAGCTGGTGATAATCTTATTTTGGTTGTTAAGAAGACTAATAAGAGAAATTGGACTTTCACATCTTTACTGAGAAGGTTGATACTTTTACTCAAAAACCTACAGCTAAAGCCTATGAGCCTTTCTTATACTAGTGTGTATCAATAATGCAATATTCACAAAACCCATGGTGGTTATGAATATGCTGGTATAGTTGTGAATCACAAAGTGTAGCAAACTCTCCACATGGAGGGCAGAACCAAGGTCTTTATTCAGAAACCAGGACACTGAGTTCCAGAACCAGAAGGATAAGTCCCAGAACCAGAAAGCCAAAGTCATTATGGTGGTCACGAAGTTGATACACATAGTTAATGCAGTAAACACCCACATTCTCAAGGCTTCATGAATAGAACAGGCTCCCTCAAGCAGAGATCCCTCTCAGACTCACAATAGTTCCTCAGCCTGGTCCTTGGAAGTTCTCAGTAAAAGCTGCAGAAAGAGGATCTCAGCAAAAGGTGCAGTCTCCAGGTGGTGACCTAGAGAAAATCTCACTGTCTTGCTGGTTCTCTTCCTTATATACAGTATAGTTCTTCCCTGTTCTGCCCCTTCCTGTTAAGGTGTTAACTACTCCCAAGGAGTTAACTTGAAGTAAGGAGCTAAGTGCCTGTTTACTAAGTGCTTAACTCGAAGTAAGGTACTAAGTGCCTTTACTAGGTGCCAATAGAAAGGGGCATGGAGATCTTCTGAGTTCATTAACATTACATAGTGCCAGGACAGGTTCTTAACCCAGGGTCCACAAACCCCTTGGTTTCTGTGGACACCATGACCATGACCTTGACCGGACCTTCATGTCCATGAATTTAGATGGGAATAATTACATCTTTATTTCAATATAGTTAGTTTCCTTTTTAATTCTATGCATTTTATTTTGTGCATTTAAAAACATTCTTCATAGGTTTCACCAAATTGCCAAAGGGATCCATGATACAATAAAATATTAAGAACCACTTAATTAATTAGTATTAGGGGGTGCCTAAAAAACTTAAGCTATTGTAGTCTCCTAAGAATTCATAACCTATCCCTGTATTTATTCAGCATCTTTTATAGACAAAACAGGGCTTACCAGACTCTTTGGAGAACAGTTGTTGCCGTTTAATAATGCAGTTACATCTTATGTATATATAAGGTCTTCTTATATAAAATCTGGTTGCTGCCTCATCTTAATTTCTTAGGTACTATCCTATGAAAGTCTGGGTGGAAGGACCTTCCCAGTAATTTAAAAAAGAATTTCCTCCGCCAATGCAAATCAGTGACTGTTCTGAAATCTTGTTTTAGAGTCACCTAGAGCACAGAAAAGTGACTTGTTCAAGGTCACAAGCAGTATGTATCAGAATCAAGACTTGAACCCAGATCTCCTGATGTTGACTAGTGACAATCCACTTTACCTAGCTGTCTTTGATGGTGATAACACTGATGATCGTGCAAAATGAATTCAGATCATGTTTGCTTTTATTACTAATTTCAGAATTTTCTAGTGTTACAATGAGATGTAGAAATTCTGGAGTTTTTCCAGACCACAGTCAATAAGATCACTGTCAAAATAACACAGCAGCAATGTTAACCTGAAAGAGGTGAAGTGCCTTCAGGCCATTTAATTTTTCTCTGTTGTCCTATGTCTGGACAACAGAGAAAAATTAAATGGCCAGAAGGATTGTGGGGACAGCTGCTTCTCATCAGCACATTGGGAAATGGAGGTGGTTTACATGTATGTTGAGAATGATCATAATATCAAGTTAATATGAGAATAAGTAATGCATCCTTAGGGTTTTGTAGAGTTTGGGAAGCCTTTTACCTTGCATTCTTTACTATTTTGGGTTTACTGTCTAATGGCAAAAGCATTATCTGCTATGCAATATTGCTTGCAGAAGCCTGCCTGTCCCTTTTAAAGCCCTCATCAAAGGTAACCATGAGTTTTATTCTCATAAAAAAGTCACACAGATCAAAAAGTAGATATTTAGGTCATTATGTGTTCATGTTGTTTATGCTACCTTATTCTGGTATAAATAAGATCTGAGATTTTTCCCCCCAATATTTTATTTTCCCTCCTTCAGATCCCTTGAGGATCAGTTGATTGAAAACAGTGGTGCTGGAAATACAAAGACAAAAATTAAACAACCTCTAGCCTTCAGACTTTGCAAACATATCTCCTTTATCATAGTTCCAGCTTCCATAAGAAAATCCTCTTATCCTTCCTCCCTGCCATGGTGATGAGAGGAAATTGCTCTTCAGTGGAGATAATGTTCTTTTACTAACCTCTTGATGGTGGTGAAACAGAAGTCCCCCACCCAGTTCTAATGACTTTATTAGGAAGGTATCATGGTACAGTGGGAATAGTGCTGGTCTGGGAGAATTTGGAGATATTAGAGATCTTGGTTCATATCACAGCCCTGCTACTTTTGACCTTGGAACAAATTACTAAACCCCTCTGAGTTTATTTATTACTCAGTGTAATAAAATTAATAATTATTGCATTACCTAGCTTATAGGATTGTGATAAGCAAAACTTTTTTAAACTTTAAAGCCCTGTGATGACGAGCTTATAAATATGTAAAGGATGCTTGTAACTCGGGGGATAAAATCCAGAAATCAGAATATCGGACCTGAAGTCAAGCTGCTACTTTGACCAGTTTTGTATGGGTTCAAATAACGTGTTCATAAAATTTCCAAATGATTTTAAAATATACCTAGACATTCAAGAAAAGTGAACATCATTTGAAATCATTTAGTTTGACCACTTCTATATTGTGACTTCAAGGGATGTCTTTGTAGCATACCCTTTCTTAATCTCTATCATTAAAGAAAAAAAAAAGAAAAACCTCAAATGCCTTTGATTTTTTTCCCCTTTGAGAGATATTTATTTCTGAAGGGGAAGAAGTTAGAAGTTCTCATTGAAAGAGCTCAAAGGATGAAAACATCTGCTAGTCATGAGCAGCATTTTGGTTGAGCTCAGCTGCTAGTGATCCTAAAGTTGAATGTTTCCGTTCTAGTCAATTTACAATTATTTTGTGAAGCTTAGCAAAGGACACAGATAATTAAAATAGGCACAAATTATTAGACCAGTTTTTTTTAAGTAGAAGAAACTGGAATCATCATTCACATTTCTTGGCGGTTGAAACATGGCTCTGTACCTTTCCAAAGTGGGGACGGGGGGTGGCAGAGAGTTTGAGGGACGAGGCACACTGGACACTTGGGGGTAGGGGAAATGAACAGTTTATTAGTTGGCAGACATAATTGACTGTTACTGCCAGCAGAGTGAAAAAGTTTGCTCTAGATGAAAATGCTCATCTCTCAGTGGGATTATCTACTCCTCTTTTAAAGGCAGGTTACTTTTTACACACTTCTGATTGGTGAAACAAATAAAAAGTGAAGTCTTGTGTTAAATGTGTTTACTTTTGCACCAAAACAGAAATGTAGACAATGTGTTTCAATTAAAAGGAGCCCTGCAGCAAAAATGTGTTACAGTCTTGGGTAGAAGCAGAGTGTATCATTATCTTGTAGGCACAGCAGTCAAGATAATGAACAGCTAAGAAGACTGGACAATGGAAGGTGAAGCGTGGCATGTCATGGAACTGTCAATAGAATCTAAGCTTACTTCCCATTAGAAGGTGCTATGAAATTGCAGGGATGTACTGAAGAGCTAGAGAAAGAGCTAAAAGAAAAGTAGCTTGATACTGCTTAGTAATTTTAAGCCTGATTTAATGTTTTGCCATCATTACCAAAAGCCTTAGGGCAACCACTCCAGTGTTTAATTTCTCCTTTTCTCTGAATAAACAGCCCTATGTTGGGTACTCTAGATTTGCCTTAGCTTCCTGGTGATTTTATGTCGTTGTTGTTCTGGTTTAAAATCCAACAACCTTTTGGAATTTGTGGCAGTGTCTCTTGGTTTTTCTTTTCTACAGCATGCCCATTATGTAAACAGCTGTGTTGGGGATTAGATTGAATTGAGGTTGGGACTGTCACTCCTTCTGATGACTAGAAAGGCTCAGCAAAAAATACTGTATGCATCCTACTGAGAGGTAGCCTGGGATTTGTTGAGTTTGGGGAAGTAGTAGAGAGCCAAGCCTAAGTGCCAATTCATCCCCAGTGAATGAAAACAAGAGAATAAGTATGAGGAATTTAAAAAAATAAAATTGGCACCGATTTTAAAGCTACAGAATTAGAGGAATATAAAACAGGACTGACAGAGAAAATACAGAATTTTGCCACGTGTGTGACAAAGAAAGGTATTCATTCAGTCAGGGTCACTACTGTTAATAGGAGAAAATAAGATGATCCCGTAACTTCATGAAAAAAAATGATTTCTTTCATTCATTCAATAAACATTAAGTACCTACTATGTACTGCTGCACTTGACAGAGAGAGAGAGAAAAATGTGAAGATAAATAAAACGTAGACCCTGCCCGCATAGACTTTATGATCTAGTAATGGGAGATGGCATGGATATGGATAAAGATAGTGTTAATTAGGGTGTGGTAAATGCATGAGTAAAAAATACTATTGCCAAGGAGAAAGTCACTTCTAGCTCGAGTAATGTAACCACTGGCTCAGTAAACTCTTCTTGAGGACCTACTGTATGAATGATAGCATAGGCTATAGAAAAGAATGAAGCTGCCCACCATTTCTCTGCTTCTTAAACATTTTTTAAATTAATTTTTTTAAAAAACTAGACATAGAAATGATTGATTCTCTCTTGGCCAGATCTGGTTGTGGTCTCTTTCTGGAAATCTTTAGGCTTGCATGTAAGTCTGTTTGTTGAGTTTCTGAGATGGAATCATACTATTCTCTTAACCTTTCTAATTGTTTTCTCAGTATATCTTTTCAGGGTCATCTTTTGTAAAGTCATTGGTTTACAAGGGAGGGAAATAACCTAATATGACTTTAAAAAACCTTTGTATAGGGTTCTAATGGCTTCAGACAATATTCTGTACAAGTTATTTCTAGATTCATGTCTGTTTCCCAGTATAGCCATGTACCTCATATAGTCTACTTTTACAAAGTGAACTATGCCCTAGGCAAGTTAAAAACTATTACAAATTATTACTGAAAAATACTAAATCATGGAAAAAGTTGAAAACTCCATGGTTGTGATTTCCTTGGATTTTACTGTTTATTTACTAGTTCACTCACTGGTAAGGGGCCTCTTAGTAACTAGAGCCAACAACCAAGATTATTCTGTTTGTGACTATGTGTGTAACAGATGGGGGCTCTATATATTTTGGCAAGGGATCAGCTTAGGGTAAAGTTTGGTGCTTTCATTCAAAATTCAGAAGCAAGGAACAACAAAATACAGGTCATCTCTTTCAAAATGTGCACAAAAATCTGTCCCACAGTGCCCCCTCCATTCCACTCCAAACAAGTCTCTCCACTGACAAAAAGAGCAATGGAAGGGAAACCAAACTGAACTTATTTACTACTTTGCTTTATATGCCTATTGAATGCCTTGGATATTTGGAATTTTAGATTAGAATCCAACTTTTTTTTCCCCTTCCACATAGATGCCAGCTCGGTGAATTGCATTAATGACAGTGGTTATGTTTGTATGTAAATGGGTGACATCTGGCTGATATCAGGAGATCAAACATTGAGAGTCTGCGTGATGACTTTCATCTGTTTGTCACTCAGCAGGTGTAATGGATGGTAGGCATGTGGGCTTCTTACAGAAGTTAATGCACAGGCTCAATGCAGAAGCAAAAGTTCCCTCTGTAATTTACAAGAGGGCAGTGTAACAGGGTGGGGGTGGAGTAGATGTCTTGCAAACGTACCTACTTTGGGGTAAAAGAATGAGGTTGTCCCATTGTCCTTCCTACTCTTTCCCGCCGCACATACACCATCTATAGGCATTTCCTCCGTCCCATTTCCCAACCAACATCTACAGTCGAATTTGTTATTTGGGAATTTATGGGGAATGTATGTTAGAGTGAAAGAGTACATTGTGCAGAGAAGGGAAGCAGCTTGTAAGCATATCATTATGCGTGAGCCATGGGGCCAGCAGATGGCACTTCCACTCAGGAATGAGAGTGGTGCCAAAAGCAGAACTCTAAATACACTTAAATCACATATCTTTACTTTTAAAATGGAGTATTTTGGAAGGAGAAAAAATGATATTTAAATACACAAGTGGTATTCTTTTGTTCATAGCACAAGAGCCCCTTTACCAATGTTGCTATATTCTAAATGTCTGGTAGGGATTTCATGTCTCACATTTTCTTCAGGGTTTAGTGGCAAAGCAATGCTCCAGCCTTAATAGGATTAGCCACTGAGGTGTATCTGACTACAAGAAAACTTCTTTTCTCAAGTATCCACCCCACTTAACTTAAAATGGAAGTTTTTTGTTTTCATTCCTATTTTGTCATGAAAAGAAAATCTTTTTTAGAAATAATACAAATATATTGTGACACGTGGACTTCTTATTTTGATTGAAAATAAATTTAATTCTTAGGATGTGCCGATCTGTTCGTTGATATTGGTAGGGGGCAGGGAACTTGTGGTTATTTGTTATGGAGCTCAATAATTTTCATGCACTTTAAAAAAATAGTGTTCAGGTTAAAATCATATTGCCATTTGAGGTATGATTCGAATGCTATCGAAGCAGTTGTCATGAAAGTTCTTAATTAAAAAGGTGTCCATGTGACACATTCTGGGCAGACTGTCTAACATAGCAAACTTATCAGATACTATTTTTATTTCTTCTTTCTAAGGAGGATCAAAATTTCCCCTAATAAATTATGAAACTGAGTATTTAGTCCTTGGTATTGACTTTGTGCATTCCTCAGTTATTTTTCTATATGCCATTACCTCAGACCACAAATATGATTGGGATAGCCCTTTTAGCCTTTTATTCAATTTAAAGCGGTGCCCTTATGAATCACTTTTTAAAACAGTTTGATATTTTTAAATGATTGTGCTTAATTTTTAAAATATCCAATAGTCTTACTGTGCTGAGTTGACATTCAGTATATCATTCATTCATTCTTCTATTCAGCTAATATTTGTGGAGCTCCTGAAAAGCCTTGGGTAGATGTTGTAGGGGATACAAAAAAGAATAAATAAATCCTTCACTCAAAGAATTTAAAGCCTAGTAGAGGAGATAAAGAACTCAAATGAAAGGTAGAATGTGAAAGGACAATGACAGGAACAGAGATCAGTGACAGATCTTTT
Source organism: Pseudocheirus occidentalis (assembly GCA_028646575.1). NCBI lineage: Eukaryota > Metazoa > Chordata > Mammalia > Diprotodontia > Pseudocheiridae > Pseudocheirus > Pseudocheirus occidentalis. The sequence goes on along the minus strand of CM053595.1, from coordinate 39,798,599 downwards.
AAAGAGGTGTTAACCATGTTTACTTTTTAAATTGCCTGAAGAAGCACAGAAATTCAGAACTGGAAGGTCATCTGGATCAACCCATTTCTGAAAAGAATCCTCTCTTACAATGCATCCAGAAAGCTGACATCTAGCCTTTGCCCAAAGACCTTTGCTGAAGGGATCCCCTGCTTCCCCCAGGAAACCCATTCCACATTGGTACCGCTCTAATTTTTAGAAAGATACTGTGTAGAGCTTTCAATCATTGCTTCATTGTATTTTGCCCCCTGGACCAAAGTGATCATGCTGATTACTTTCTCTCAGTCTCTCTAATACATACACGGATACACACACTATAGATAGATAGATAGATAGATAGATAGATAGATAGATAGATAGATAGATAGATAGATAGATAGATGACAGGTAGGTAGATAGATAGATAGATGACAGGTAGGTAGGTAGATAGATAGACAGATAGATAATAGGTAGGTAAATAGATAGGTAGATAGACAGATTGATAGATGATAGATAATAGATAGATGATAGATAATAGCTAGATGGATGGATAGATAGATGGATAGATGATAGATATACACACATATGTGTATGTAATGTATGTATACACACAGACATAAATATAATTTACTAATAGGCACTCAAATGCTTTTTCTCAAAGGTACATATTTGTTGTTTTTGAGTTGTTTCAGTCATTTTGATTCTCTGTGACCCCATGTGGGATTTTCTTGGCAGACATACTGGAGTGGTTTGCCATTTCCTTTTCCAGTTCATTTTACAGATGAGAAAATTGAGGCAAACAGATTAAGTGATTTGCCCAGGATCACATAGCCAATAAGAGTTGGAGGCTGGATTTTAACTCAGGAAGATGAGTCTTCCTGATGTGCAGGTAAGTGCTCTATCCAGTGCACCATCTAGATGCCCCAATGCAATATATTAGATATATGATTAATATTTCTTATATGTACATATTAGAAAGGGGAAGCTAAGTGGCACAGTAGATAGAGTACTGGGCCTGGACTCAGGAAGATCTGAGTTCAAATCCAGCCTCAGACACTTACTAGCTGTGTGACCCTGAGCAACTCACTTAACCCTATTTGCCTCAGATCCTCATCTATAAAATGAGTTAGAAAAGGAAAAGGCAAACCACTCTAGTAACTTTTCAAAGAAAACTCCAGATAGGGTCACCAAGAGTCAGACGCAACTGAACCAACTGAATAACATATATTAGAAAAATTCCATTTCAGTTTGTTCAACAGATATTTCTGAATGCCTACTGTGCTAGGTGATTCAGTTCAAAATAATCAAGGTGGTAAGACTTTAGGGTAGCAGATGGAAGCAATCTGAATTAATAGAAAGTAAGCTTAGATAGATTCGTGATCTCACCTTACTGCTCACAGCTCAACATTTCTTTTAGCACCAACTTTGTGGTAGTAAAAATTTGCTCCAGTCTTGAAATGAGCCGTATAGTATCCTAGAGAGGTCAAGCAAATCCTGTACAAAACTGACCCCATGAGGCTTCAGATTGAATTCTTACCACACTACAGGAAAGCTGTTTTATACACTTCAGCAAAAGCAAACGGACCTCAAATGCCTATGAATTAATTATAATTAGTAACTGCTTTAATGTTTTCTTTTTCATTTCTTTTGATATGTATCCCTCTGAAACAAGCATTATTCCAGGCATGCAAAACACAATTATTAGTTTCTAGCTGGAGAGTTGAAGCGATTCTGTATAAAATTGGTCTTTTATATTTATTCATTCAGAAAATATGAGTGGAGAGTGATTGCATATTTTATAAAAGTTGAGTAAATTCTGTAGCAAACAGATAACTCTGAAGTAAAAGGAGATTTGACCCTTTCCAGAATTGCTTAATGAATCCAGCATTATACAGAGTAACCATGTGGACCTCTTTCTATACTTTTTTGGTTACCTCTATGGGCTGCCCTCCTGTCCTTGCTTTTTGCAAACACACAAGTACAATCACAGCTTCTTGAATTTAAAACGTAATTTACAGTATGAAGACTATTTTAATATTGAATCTTTTTTTTTATTTTTAGAATACTGGATTTTGGTTTGATTGGCACATATTCTTTATTGACAAGAATGCTTTGAGTCTAATGAGCTAGCATTTATGGCTTGTGATCTTCATTATTAAAGGGAGTACCCCACATTGATGACATCACCCATTCAGTTGTCCATTTGGGGAACTTTTGGAGAAACAGGGTTAAACTACTCAAAACAATGACTGAAGTTAGATAATCTAGAGCAAATGCTGTGAAATAAAATACTTGGAAGTTAGAGAAGGCCCCCAAACTGTTATATCTATCACAGAATTTATACCAAGAATTTAATAAGCCAAATTTTATTCTTTCTACCTCCACAACATCATTTGCATGGCCCCTTCTCTCTGTTCATAAAGCTGCCACCACCCTTGATCAGGCCTTCATTCATTCGTTCTTTCTTTCTTTTTTTTTTTTTGGTCCAAAATTCTTTAACATAACAAGGAGAAAGGGAGTTAGTTTTTGAAGCTTCAGCTGGCACAGCAGCCTCTGGCATGCTTGAACTTTTGGCCCTTGGATTGGACATGTGGTTTGGTGTGGCTGTGGGGAGTGCCCGGTGCCTTCCCAAAATGCCTGTACACCTCACAGCCTTTCCCAGGACCTGATAGCAGGACAGTGCCTCAGCCCTTGGATGAGCTCGTGGCCAGCTGGGCAAAGGTGAGGAACTTTCTACCAGCCTAGAGGATGCGATTCCATGCATTACTAGTAACACGAAGGGCACACACCTTGAGCTTGGGAGCATCCTGGATCCTCACGTCATCTGTCACAGTCCCAAGGACCACCTTAGTCTTGTTTTCCCTGCCAGGCAGCTTCATTTTCCTGATCATGCGCATCAGGGACAGGTGGAGCCGATTGGTCTGGCTCATGAACAGCCTTTTCAGGACAATCGTTTTGAAAGTCAGTCTGGTTCTGTGAACCAGGAACTGGTAGAGCTTCGCCAACATCCGCAGGTTGATGTCCTGGCTCTTGGGCTCCTTGCGCCAGACTTTTGGGTCCTTGTTGTGGCGGGTATCAACTTCCATGCTGGTGTCTTGCTGAACATAACACTGGTCCAACCCGGAAAGGCCTTCATTATTTTTTGCCTGAACCACTGCAATATCTCTTAATTGGTTTCTCTGCCTTAAATATTTCCCTGTTCTAAACCATTCTCTACAGTGGTTTTTCCTTAAGTGTGGGTCTGAGTATAATAAAATAATAATCCAGGATTAATAAATCCAGGGCTCCCTTTGACCTTTATTATAAAAAATAAACTCTCCTTGCTTCTAAATCCCTTCCCAACCTAACTCCAATCTACTTTTCCAGCCAAATTATACATTATGTAATTCCATGCAGGTTACAGTCTAGCTAAAATGCCCTTCTTTCAGTTCCTGTGTGAGGGACACACAGTCCCTCACTGGTCATGAAGGGATCAACCAAGAAAATCTTACCACAGAAAGAAGCCTTAGTCAAATATAAACTCTTGAATTTGGTACTTAAAATTCTTTATAATCTAGATTTTCCTGTCTTTCAAATTTTGTTAAAACATTGCCTCTTTCCCTCACCCTGTAAATCCAGCCATTGTTGCCTATTTGATCCTAGAGATTATATATATATAGGGAGTCATGGCAATTTATTGAGTAGGGGGATGTCATTGTCAGACCTACATTGTACAAAAAAACAATGATCACTGTGGCATTCATGTAGAGAATGGACTGAATGGGGTGAGAACTGAGATAGTGACAAATTATTTGGCTGTTGCAATAATCTCTAAGCCAGCGGTTCTCAACCTGTGGGTTGTGACCCCTTTGGGGGTCGAATTACCCTTTCACAGGGGTCACAGGGGTCGCCTATTTCCGATGATCTTAGGAACTGAGACACCACTCCTCTATCCATTTCCAGGCAGGTCCACCCACATGCAGATACACCCACATACAAGTAGTAAAGGGCTGCAGCATTAGGAAGGTTGAGAACTACTGCAGTCTAATCCATATGTGATGAGGTCCTAAGCTAAGGTCGCAGCAGTGTAAGTGGAGGGAAGGGGACAAATATGAGAGACAGTGTAGAGGCAGAAAGGACTGATTTGGTGACTGATTAGATACATGGAGTGAATGAGACTTGAGGAGTCATGGGTGGCACCAAAGTTGCAAACCTGGGGGACTAGAAGAAGAGTGATGCTTTCTGCAGTAAGAGGGAGGTCTGGGAGTGTGGTTGGTTTAGAGAGAAACATAAGGAGTTTGTTTTGGAATTGTTTTTTTTTAATTTTTTATTCATTTTCTTGTTTACATCATTCATTGACATTACATTTTTGAATTACAAATTTTCTCCTCCTCTTGCCCCCCGCCCCAACCTCAAAGCAGCAGTCCCACTGTAAAGCCCCTCCCCTGCTCCGCTCTCCTACTTTCTGGTAGGTCAGGGAGGGTCTCCCTATCCCAGCCCCTGTATATCTTAATTCCTAGTTGCAGGTATTGCAGAACTTCAAACTCTAGATGCTTTCGATCCCTCCCTTGTCACCCACCCCCACTGGAAGGACAATCAATTCAATACAAGCTGTGGATGTGTGATTATACAGAACATTTTCATAGTGGACATATTGTGACAGTGATAATCTGTCTCTCCTTCCTATCCCTCCCCGCCTTGTTCTGTTCTCTACCCTGTCCCTGTCTGTTTACTGAAGTGTGTGCTTCCAGCATCCCTCCCCCAGACCCTGCCCTCCTCTCCGTCATTCCCCCTCTCATCCCCATGCCCCCTACTCTGCTGTGTGGCATGATGCCCAG
>CM053595.1:39777414-39793285 GCA_028646575.1 Pseudocheirus occidentalis | reverse complement strand
AGTTTTATTGCAGTTCTTATTTTGCTTCCTTTTCCTCATGTTGGCCAGTCAGTTAATTGGTTGGGGTTTTTTTTAGCTCTGTGAAACTCTGCTTGCAGGGGGGAAAGCTCTGTTCCAAATCGCTGGGGGTTTCCCAGCTCCTGGAGCTATTAGGGGGGTGTTGCAAGTCTCCCCAGCTTTGGCTTGCTGAAAGCGCACCCCAGGACCACCACCCAAGGCCATGATCCAGATCCAGGCCGCTCAACACAAGAGCATTTGGCCCTGATCAATCGATTGAGCCCCCCTGCGGAGTCTGCAGGCCAGGGGCTCTGAAGCAGCCTGGTGGGGGCCGCTGCTGCTGGTTCCAGTAGTTCCCCTCCCCCACTGCTTCCTTACCCCTTGGGTAGATTGGCCAAACTGAGTTTCTCCCCCAAATTAATTTTCAAAGTTTCACTTTTACTTTCACTGACCTTCTAATCCTGGTTTGCGTATGTGAAGATTCCCTCAAGTGCAATAGATCTCTGAAGTAGACTCAAGCTGCGACTTGGGAGGCTCACTCCTCTTGGCCGCAGCTGTGGTTTTGGGCTTGGAGGTCTCTGCTCCGCTGTGGTGGGAGCTGCCCCTCTCCCATCCTGTTTCTCATGCCTTGGCAGATGTGGAGGTGCTGGAGGCTGTAGGTCCTCTCCTCTGCAGACTGTCAGCGGAGGGGCTCAGCTCGGCTCAGCTCAGCTCCTTCCTGGCGCCCTGAGCCTGGCCATGGTCTTGACTTCAGGCTGGGCCGGCCTCCAGTCTCCGCCGCGATGAGCCCCTGCTGACGAGCTGCCTTCAGCGAGAGATGTGTTTTCTATATTTTTGTGAGTCTGAGAGTCCTAGACTTTCCTAGACTTTGGGCTCATATTTTCTGGGTGTTTAGGGTGGCAGTGTGGGAGCTGTGGGACCTTGCTTCTTCTACACCGCCATCTTGGCTCTGCCCCCTGTGTTGTTTTGGAATTGTTGACATAACTGCAGAACATCTAATTAGAAATGTCCAGTAGGCAGTTAATGATACATGAGTGGAAATCCAAAGAAAGAGTTGGGCTAGCAATATAAATCTGGGAATCATTAGCATAGACATGAAAATGGAACCCATAGGAGTTGATGTGAAATAATCCAAATAAGAGAGTGGATAGTGACAAGTTAAATCTCTGTGGGAAATTTTGAAAAATAGCTCTTTATGAGTAATACATTGGGGATTCTTGAACTATGGCCATGATAGTCAGCCTGGTATTGTAAAGAAAGTAGATTTGGCTTTAGATGGCTTGGGTTTGAGTTCTAGTTCTACCTCTTACCAGCTGAGTAAAGAAACACTAGTATATCTGCTCAGTTTCTGAGAATACAAATGAAGGTCCAAATGCTAACATTACCTGTCTCTAGGGAAATACTGTATATTGTGTTATAAGGGCCAAATGAGATAATAATTGTTAAAAAAAAAAGCACTTAGCAGCATGTTTGGCATATAGTAAATACCATATGCATGCATACTCCCTTTCTTTTCTCTACACCCCCTTAAAATGCTTTAAAAATGTGAAGAGCGATCATTATCATGCCCATTATTGTTCTCCTTATTACTGATCATTTATCTTCGTGGAAACGTTTCCTCTTGATATTTATGAGATTTTCCTCACAGGCTTGATTTGACCCAGTTAGTCCTGTTTGCCACAACTTGTGTTCTTCCCATGGTATCTGATACTTTCAGTGACAGAACCCTTTCTTTTTATGTGAAACAAATAACATAAAGATGTAGTCCCATCCTTTTACAGTTACACAGAAATTCAGGAATGGAAGGACTTAGTCTCTAATTAAAGATTCTAGTTTTCCAGGGATGATATACCTCACATCCATATCTAGAGACATTTCTTCTAGTGTTCCTCATTGGCAGTGAACTATACATATTTTTTTTAGTAAAATATAGGTGCATTCGATTTTCCACAAGAGAAGAGCTTCACTGAATTTTAAGTAACTTAGAAATTGCTAATATCTTTAATAATGTGTGTTGAATAAATGTGTTCTATTGGCGGAGATGTATGAAGGTATTTATAGAAATGCTATTACATTGATGTTTAAACAGAGAAGCGTACCAGAGCTCCTGTTTAGTGCTGGCATTGGAAGCCTGGACTAATAGGTGTCCTCTCTACATTAACTTAATGTTAACATGGTTTTTTTTTACTGCATATAGTTCTATTTTAGAACTTCCATCATTTCCTTCTTAGACTGTGACTTAAATCTTTGAATGTTGTTTAAATCTTTGGTGTTTTTCTCATCTTCTCCAGCCAGCTTCTAAACTGGAGCATAGGAGCTCTTTCCTGTATTCACTGTAATCCTTAACCTTATCCAGCATGGGTGCTCAATAAATAATTGCTGATTTGGTTTGACACAGCCAGAATCATCTGATAAGCTGCTTTTACTCTTGTGGGTCAAGAAGATTTCAGTATTATCCAAATTGACCGCCTAATTCTATTACTTATATACCCCTTTCCCCCCACACCAGGGCACTGTCCTTCTTTCATTATTAAATTCAGTACATGGTTCACAGTCTTACCTCTGCATCCTCTACCAACATATTAGGGGACTTCAAAATACATACTGATCCTCTGTCAGTTCCCTTCAGTTCCTATGACCGTACCTCAATTTCTCACAGAGATGACAGCTAGATGGTGCAATGACCAGAGTATTGGGCCTAGAGTCAGGAATATCTAACTTCAAATCCAGCTCCAGACCCTTATTAGCTTCGTGATTCTAGGCAGGTCACTTAATCTTTGTCTTCCTCAGTCTCCTCATCTGTAAAACAGATATAATAATAGTACCTACCACCGAGGGCTGTGGTGAGGATCTAATGACATAATATTTGTAAAGCACTTCTCCAAACCTTAAAACACAATATAATGTTAGCTCTTAGCTATTGTTAGTATGAGATGTCACTCATAAATGTTTCAATTCCATGTGCATTTCAAAATCCTTTGATCTAATCTAAATTTTTTCATACCTTCTTTCCCTTTATGTAATGACCTCTAACCTGTTCTTCGTCTTCACTCTAACTTCCATTCCCTCTACCTTATATTATTTCTGAGGCCTTGCCAAACTCCAACCCTGTGTCACTCTCACCAGTCACTTTCTTTTGTCTTGTGCTTCTGAACAAAACTGGAGAAATTCACAGTACTGTGCTGATGTCAGTCCACTAGAAAAATTTGTGATCTAATCCCAACAGGGCCCTTCCTGCACCCAAACATTCTGTCCCTCTCTAATTGATTTTCTGTCCCATTCTCCATAGCAACTCTTTCAAACTTTGTCCTCAAGCTTCCCATGGCACTTTCTCCCCCAGCTCTTAGCTGAAAATCTCACCTCATACTTAACCTCTCCCCAAAAAGCAGGCCATTCATTAAGAGCTCTCATATTTTCCTCATATTATATCTTTCCAGCACCTTCCCACACTATTACTTCTTCCTCGATCTCAGATAAAGAAGGGACCCTCCCCCTTGTCAAGGCCAGCCCTTCCACATGCCCCCTTAATACCATGTTCTTTTATCTTCTACAACAGCTTACCCTTACTGTCCCAATATTGTTCTCTCTCTCTCTGTCTCTCTGTTTCTGTCTCTTGTCTCTCTCTCCACCCTTAATTGCCCAATCAAATGGCCTTTTATTAATCCTTATCCTTCTTGACATTTTTTCAACATCTGACACCGTTCATCACCTTCTCCTCTTCAACATTCTCTTTCCTCTCTGTGTTGTCATGACATTCTTCTTTCCTGATTCCTCTTTCTTTTTGACCACTCTTCTTCTTTTTCCCTTGCTAATTCTTTATCCAGGTCATGAATGAAGGTTGCTCCCTAAGATTCTATCCCAGACCCTATTCTTTTTTTCTTCTGGCACTTGACCTCACTATTTCCCATGGATTCAGTTATTAGTTATATGTAGATGATTCTCAGATCTCTGTAGATTTCCTAGATTCTCTCTTGAGCTATATTTATATATCTCCAACACTTGGACATCTTGGATTATGATGGGTGGACCTGTCTCAGGCCAGCATCCTGTTAGTTTACATTTAATGGCAAGACAAATTGAGACATTTATATATCCAAATTAGTTAATAAAATAGTACTTAATTAACTCTGATATAAAAAGGATATTCAATAAAGTTACAATATCTTGTTTAGATACACTCTCATCATATCTGTATAGAAGTGTTTCTGGTCAGTAGGGCTTGGTGTAATGACTTATGGTCTGGGGAGATTCACTAAGTCTGAAAGGTCTCGACCCTAAATGGATAGGTCTTTTTATACTCTTGAGTGACCAGAAAGCCATGTCAGCAGTCACATCATTATGGCACAGACTGTTCAGGAAGACACAGCTTGAGTCTTGCCCCAACCCTAGGTCAATTACATTCCAACTCTGTCTCTTCTTAGAGCAGTGGTTCTCAACTTCCTAGTGCTGCGACCCTTTAATACAGTTCCTCATGTTGTGGTGACCCCCCCAACCATAAAATTATTTTTGTTACTACTTCATAACTGTAATTTTGCTACTGTTATGAATCGTAATGTAAATATCTGATATACAGTGTGTATTTTCATTGCTACAAAATTGAACATAACCCACAGGTTGAGAACCACTGTCATAGGAGAAAACTAGCCTATGTTTGGGGGTAGAGAGAATGTCCTGGTAGATATTGGTCCTGTCACAGACTGAGTGTCTTTGAAGGCATTTCAAACTAAACATATCCAAAACAGAATTCTGTCTTCTGCCCACACCCAGCCTTCCCTTATTTCAAACTTCCTGCCCATCAGTAAAAACAACATAGTTCTTCCAGGTTAACAACCTTAATGTCACTTTCTACTTCTAACTCACTTCATATAAGCAGTCCGTTGTCAAATCTTGCCATTTACACCTTTACTACATGCCTCTTATTTGCCCCTTTGTCTCTACTCATATAGCCACTTCCCTAATCCAGACTCCCTCTGATGCCTGGACTATTTATTGTAATAAATTTTTAACTGGTGTCCCTGCCTGGAATCTCTCCCCTCCTCTGATCCATCCCCCATTCAGATGCTAAGATAATTTTTCTGAAATTCAGGTCTGTCAGTGTCAGTGTTCAATGAGCTCCCTATTCAGTGAACTCCATTGTCTCCCTATGACCTGAAAGAATTAAACCGGAAGTCCTCTTTTGTCACTTTAAAGCTCTTTGTAACCAGAACTCTTGCACTTTACTCCCATAGACTTTGTGTTCTAGCCACGTTGACCCATTTGTTTTTCTGCAGACCCTATATTCCATCTCCCATCTCTGTACCTTTGCACTGGAAGTCTCCCATACCTCAAATATTCTCCTTCACTCCTGTCTCTTAGTCTTCCTCAAGATTCAGCTCAAATTGCATCTTGTGCAGGTGGCTGTCTCTTCAGGTGCTATTATCTTTCTCAGATTACCTTCAATCTGTTCTCTGTGTGTATGTATGGATGTATGTACGTATGTATGTGTGTATGTATGTATGTATATATGTATGAAGTGTACCTAATTATTTAACAGTCTCCAGAATATTAGAAAACTAAGCAGCTTAGGTATTCTGAAATCCATTCATTTCTATTGAATTTTTCTTTCCTTCATTTTCTCTTTTCTGTTTGATGTGAAACTCAACACATTATAGTCCTGATTTTATGTCTGTGGAATCCTTACTTTTATTCATTAGAAAGAAGTCAATTAATTTGCATTTACTAATCTTCCATTCCTCACTTTTCTAATATTCTCCAGCTATCTAAAGGGAAAATAGTTCATATTTCTTTTAAACTCATAAACTTAATTTCCATTAAGGGAACTGGTTGTTGAATGAGAAAACCATGTCTTACAGATTTTATTGCAGTTGTCTAGGGTTTTATTGTTTTGTCTATAACACTTTCATTTGCTGGCATTTGTATAATCTGTCATAGGTGTAGTATAGGTTTTTCTTAATTATTTTGTGTATGATTTCATTTGTCATTGTAGGCAAAGAAGGTATGGATAGGATGTTTAGAAGGATTTGCAGCACCCATGAGATCATAGATCTATTTAAATGAAAGTTTGATTTCTGCAGGAATATCTACATGAATTGCTAAACTATGAAGTATCTCCAAATTAATGGAACATTTCTAGTTGTGTCTGAATTATTTCTAAGTTGCCAGGTTTTTTTCAAATATATTTCCAAGTGATATTTAAATGGCCCCAAGTGGAAATTATAACCAGCAATAACATAAAAGATCTGTAAACCTTTTAAATGAAGTTTTTAATATACAATGTAACTGAATTTAAAAAGCATCCTGGTTAATTGCCATATGTTATTATATAAGTTGTTTCCCATGTCACAGAATAGAATTTTGAAATATAGCTGTGGTACTAGCCAATAAAACTCCCCTTTCAAAGGATAAGATAACTTTTCTTTCTATGTTCATTTAGAATTAAAGCAGGCATGTTAGGTCTGCTCTTTGACTTACTCAATTTATTTTTGTTATGATTTCTTTGATATATGGCATGTGTTGTTTATATGAGTGATCCAGAACTGGAGCAGAATTTAGGTATTTATGTGCTTCCATCAGTAAAGGTCTTCAAATAGAGGCTAGGTGACCATTTGTCAGAGATGCTCTGGGAAGGATTTCTTCTCTACTCTGAGTCGTACTAAATCATCTTAGGAGTCTCTTTGAGCTTTGAGATTTTCTGTGGTTTTGTGAAGTCACTTATTCCTTAGTATACATTAGTTTAATATGTAATACCTCCTTGGAATATTTTCATTTAAAAAGAGTGTAAGCAAGAGGACAAAAAGAAATATGTGTCTAATGGTGGCATATGGATGGGAGAAACATTTTGACAGAGAGAGACCTCAAATCATGCCATATAAGCAACACCCAGTTCTGCCTATGGGTAAGGCTGTACTGATGTAAGTGAGCAAACATTTGAGTTAAAACATGTCAGATGGTGCTTAAATTTGGATGGGTGAGATAACTTAAGAATTTAAGTGGAAATAAATCCTGAGAAAATGTGAAAAGAGACCTAGAAATCAGTTTACTGCGAAGCTGATGCATTTAAACTGTTCTCTCAGCCTAATACCTTGCATTTCAGTACTTAGATTATAAACAACATTATATTTGAGGTATAACAAATGGCTATAATAAACTACCAATGTGCAGGCTTCTCTTTTAACAGTAGTAGTTTACCATAGTCAGAATGGCTGAACTAATTAATATGTTTTATACTACGTTTTGTGTTCGAGTATTAAAAAACCCACAACAAATTCAGCAGAGCAAGATATGAAATTTAACTTGTTTGCCTCTTAATTCCAAATACACTACATTTTGAAGATCTATGGTATTTATTTGCATTTTTCTCTTTATGAGTACAGTGTTAAATCTTACCTATATACTCCTCTCTTCCCCTCCCTGGCTCCCCTTTTTTCTCCATTACCTCTCCCCACCACATCCTTCCTTTTTCACTCTCTCTCAACAGCTTTCTCCAGGTTTTTATTGCCCAAGCAAGCCAGAGCTCACTTTGTCACTTGGCTTTGTGCTGGACGTCTCCTATAAAGTCAGCTGAATAGTACACAGAAGATCCACCGTTTTGGTGAGTGGAATCATAGTTACAGTTTTTGTGTTTTGTTCTGCCTCAAGTTGTGTTTGCATTGTTGACCAAAGTGCTTCCATACAGGGCACAAAATAGTACTTTTCCAGATCTCGGCAGGAAAACACCATTTTTTCCCCTTCACTTAAAAAAAAAATTGTGTGTAGAGAAGTAATTTGTACTAAGATTTTTCCTTAGCAGAATCCTGCTTTCCTCTTTCTCCTTTTGCAGTTGAGCCACTTCAAACTGCTTTAGTCTCACCCCTACCCATTATCTTCCTGGCTGGAAGTTTGGTTGTGTTCGGGTTTTCTCATTAGTTGCTATTCCATTCCTCCCCTCTGACTCCCTACCATTCTCCCCAACAAAGTTCTTATTTAATGTATCCATATGGAAAATTGAAAGGGAAAATTGCTTCTAAGGAGGTAACTCAGTTGTGTTGGCCCCTTTGCATAGCATCAAATGGAAGCCTACCTTTTTAATGGGAAAAAATGGACTTTTTTATGTTTCGTAATCTACATATGCCTTAGTATACCAAGCCTGACAGGAAGGTACCTAGGAAATGCCTATAAATGCTTTCTCAAAACTTCTAGTGATGAATCTTCTATGTCCACAAACATCAGCCACATATTTGAAATTCCCTCTGTGGGTATCTCATGGAGATTTTGCATTTATTTTACCATAACATTTCTCCCTTTGTTTAATATGCTGGATGAATAATACCTTGTGGCAAACTTATTAATGTGAATCATATTACTGGATGGGCAAGGTAGGAGCTGAGGAGCCAGGATCAACATTGTTGGAGGGAGCCACTAAATCAGTGGGAATACAGTTCCTGAACTACTTTGGACCTTGAATCCTCGGTTTTATAAAGGACCTCACCTGGTAGCCCCATATTACAGAAAATTCTTACCAAATTAGAATGAAAGGGTTATCTGGTTACTGTACTACATTTTAAGTAAAACATTCATATTTTTTAAAAATGCAGCTTGTGTAAAGAAGGCAACATAAGATATCACTGTCATGTACAGTAAACTTTTGAATGAACGAATAGTTAAAATTGACTTATAGTGAATACATTAGATGTTTAAAAGTGAAGGATGAACAACAGTGTTCATATTTGATTCTTTTAGACTCCTCAGCATACAAGGGCCAGAGTCTGTCTTAATTCATTTTTGTATCCCCCACCATGACAAATTCTAACAACCATTTGCACACAAGGAAGATACTAAAAAAATGTTTAAGTGAATGAATGAATAAATTCTGCTAACAAAATTGAAGTTCTAGGGGAAAAAAGAACAAAACCTGTTCCATTCTTAGGTAGAGCAAACACTCCCATTATTTACTCAATTAATTTGCTTAGCAAACTATTCTTTTCACAGCTAGTGAAAAGTATAAAGGTATAAAGCTAGTATAAAGGTAAGCTTTTGACCCACCTTCTCTAAACTATCACAGATTTTTAAATCCCAATTTAAGGTTCTACACAGAATTAAGAGTCCCACACAACCCAAAGTAGAATAGTTCTTTATGGCTAAGAAAGAAAAAAAATAGTATTTTTTTTCTTTCTGTAAGAAACTTAGCATCATTGACCTAATGTCCTAACAAGGCCTGCTGTTTTGAGTCATCCATACCACAGTACCAAGATAGTTAAGTGCACGCATATATGTTGACACAACTAGATTAGAATACCAGAAATTTATTTGTATATATACAAATATGTATGTGTGTGTATATGTATATATGTATATATATGTATATGTGTGTGTGCGTGTGTGTGTGTGTATATAAATGTATATATACTTGGATGACCTTGGCATTTCTAATGCCTGACCAGACTCTAAGTGCTCCACAGCTCTTGATTCACCCGTTCCATAGGGGAAAGTCTTCACGTACTTGGTGTAGACATATCCCTAACTAAGCAACAGGTTTGAGGCCTGTCAGTTACCCTTAACCCAGTATAGCCTGTCTACTGAGATGGTGTATCAGGGTGTGACCCCTCTGCATGCTGCAGCTTCTTGGAACCACAGCTAAGAACCATAGCTAAGGTGGCCACCAAAGGTAGATGAGCAACCCTGAAAAGGGCTCAGCAAGCTCTCACACCAGAGGTGCTAGTCCTCCCTAAACACCCATATATAGATCTACATGTATGATACATACATGCACACATGCATATGTATATACATACATGCATGCATACAATGTAGGTGGTTTGGATTAATGCATTTGGGCATTATATGTGTGTGCATGAGACACATGAGAAATAGATATGTATGTGTGTGCATATATGTGTGCATATATGTATATAAACATATATAGAAATATGTGTCTATATGTGTGTATGCACACATATGTCTGTCTATAACTGATGCTCTAACTGACTTGATGTCCTACCGAAGCCTGATGCTTTGACACAGCTGGACAATAGTTCCAAGACATTCATAAGACATCATTCTATCTAAATCTATCTGTCCATCTGTCTTCATTCAAATGCAGCCATCCAAAGCTACATTTGTTTCTGTAACAATCCATTTCTCTCCATAAAGAGATGGATATAAATTTGGGTGGATGTAGTTAGGCAATAGAACTTCTCTCTCTCTCTCTCTCTCTCTTTCTCTCTCTCTCTCTCTCTCTAACTCTATACATGTATAGATCTAGATAGATTAATTTTTAATTATTATTTAGGCAATAGATAGATCTTTATAGATGGATATATGTATATAGAGAGGGATAACTATACATATATAATATATTACCAAAGTAGGAGTTATTTAATAATTAATAGTAATTATGTTTGTGCTATATATGTTTATAATTATAAATATCCTTATTTCTCATTTAGAGATAAATACATAATCAATTAATAAGCATTTATTAAGCACTGATAGCATTCCAGGCATTATGCTAAGTGCTGGAATTCAAAAAGAGGCAAAACAAAATCTCTGTCCTCAAGGAGCTCACAGCATAATGGTAGAGATGACAGGAAAATAAATACGTACAAGTTATATGCAGGATAAGTAGGAACTAATTAACGGAGGGAAAACACTAGAATTAAGAAGAGTTGGAGAAGGCTTCCTGTAGAAGGTAGACTTTTAACTAGGACTTAAGGGAAGCCAGAGAAAGGAGGCAGAGATGAGGAAGGAATATGCTCCAGGCATGGGGAACAGGCAGAGAAAATGCCTGGTGCCTACAAGTGAAATGTCTTGTTCCTGAAACTGGAAGGAGGCCAGTGTCTCTGGACCTGGAGTACTTGAAGAGCTGTAAGGTACAAGAATACTGGAAAGGTATAAGTGTGTGTGTGTGTGTGTGTGTGTGTGTGTGTGTGTGTGTGTGTGTAAGGGCCTTGAAAGTAAGACATAGGATTTTGGATCAAAGGATCATGGAGTGGACAGGGAACCACTGGAGTTTACTGAGTGGCATGGGGTATGTGTATGACATGCTTGGGCCTCTATTTTAGGAAAATCACTTCAGTAGCTGAATCTCTGAAGATAGATTGGGGTAGTGAGATGTTTGAGGCAGGCCCATGGACCTTCAGGCTACTGTGGTAGTCCAGGTGTGAAGTGATGTGGGCCTTGGTGGCAGCATCAGAGAAGAGAGGAACATGTAGCAGCTCATGTAGATATAAATTATATATAAAATAAATACAAAGTAATCTGGAGGGGCCATCTAGGTGGCTCAGTGGATAGAGTACTGGGACCAGAGTAGGAAAATCTGAATTGAAATTTAGCTTTAGACACTGTGACCCTGTGCAATTTGCCTTAATCCACTGGAGAAGGAAATGGCAAACTCCTCCAGTATCTTTGCCAAGAAAACCCCATGGACAGTACAGTCCATGGGACAACAAAGATTCATGCATGAGTGAATGACTGAACAACAACAATTTGGTGGAGATGCATAAGCCGCTGTAGAGACCAGGAAACATTTCATATAAAAGATGTTATTTGAGTTAAGTTTTGAATAAAATAAGAGATTATTAAGAGGCAGAGATGGTGAAGCAGTGCATCCAAGCCAAGAGAACTCAAAGATAGGAGAGAGATGGTAATATGTGAGGAATGTGTGACGTTGGTAGAGTGCCAGAAGGAGAATGATAACACAGCCACAAAGGTAGGTTGGGATCATCAGGTTGTGAAGGATCTTGAAAGCCAAATAGAGGAGTTTTTATGTGAACCTAAAGGAAGCATTGGGGCTTATTGAGTAGGGGAAGGACATGATCAAATCTGTCATTTAGGAAGATCACTATAACAATTATGTGGAGGAATAATTTGGAGAGAAGTGAGATTTGAGGCGGGGAAGTCAGTTAAAAAGCCATCGCAGTAAAGCAAGGAGCCACGTAAGTAGAGAAAATGAGATGGCGATACTTAATGCTGGATCAGCAGTTCAGTTCAGAAGAGGGAATAATCATTGAGTTGGGGGAAGGGGGTGAAGAGTGATGTGAGTGGAGTAGTCAGGGCTGGGGGTGAGGCTTCATTGAAGAGATGGGCCTTAACATAGTTAGGAGGAAGGTTAGGCTTAGTCAAGTGAGAAGTGAGTTTTGCGAAGTATTCACCTAGCAGCCACATTGATACTGACAACCCTATGAGGTAGCTGCCATCTTGATCTCCATTTACCTTCAAAGGAAACTGAGGCTGAGAGAGGATAGATGATTGGCCCAGGGACAAAGCTGGTAAGTGTCTGAAGATGGATTTGAACTTAGGTCTTCAAAACTCCATGTCCAGTATTTTATATTCCAGTACATCATACTGCTTTCTAATATGGGACTTTCTCCATAGTTGTTAAATGTTCTCTAAATGTTGAAATTATTTTGTATAAGGTTGTATTTCCTTATCTGTGTACATCTTGCCTGCTCTCCTCCTCCCCTCCCCCCAGTATAATATAATTCCTTTGAGGATAGAAATTGTTCTACTTTTGATTTTTTTGTAGGACCTAGCATAGTGTGTTGCTGATGCTGCTAAAATAACAATAGCATTTATAGCACTTCAAGATTTGTAAAGTGCTTTACAAATATTTCATTTGATCTTTACAATAACTCTGGGAGGAAGATGCATTTTACAGATGAGGAAACTGAGGTAGAGGTTACATAATTTGCCAAGGGACACACAGTTAATAAATATCTTAGGCTGAATTTGAACTCAGGTCTTCCTAACTCCAGACCCTGGACTCTCTCCACTGTACCATCTAGTAGCATTGAGTACCTAAAAAGATACTTAGAAAATGTTTGTCGAATTGACTCGAATTGAATTGAATTAAGGAAGAAGAACTAGGTACTGTGAAAATCTGGAATGAAGGCAGATTCCTTTATTTCCTGGTGGTAAGGACAGAAACTGAAGATTCTGCCACATCTTAGTGTAGGCCACTCATCCCATCTATATCTTTGCCTCAGCAACAGAACCAAAGCTCCCAGACCATCAGCACCAAGAATGGTCTCTAACATGTGCCTCTTCTTCCCAGGAGGGCAGTTTCTAGAGCAGCGGTTCTCAACCTGTGGGTTATGTTCAGTTTGTAGCAATGAAAAGACATCCTGCATATCAGATATTTACATTACAATTCATAACAGTAGCAAAATTACAGTTACGAAGTAGCAATGAAAATAATTTTATGATTGGGGGTCGCTGCAACATGAGGAACTTTATTAAAGGGTCACTTTAGAGCATTAGGAAGATTGAGAACCACTGTTCTAAAGGAAATAGCATCATGCTGGAAGCAGGCATGGAACAACAAGGTCAGAGATTCCTAAAGGATTCTAAATTTCCTCCTTCATCCAACAGTCATTCTCTGCTACTCCTCCTATCTTAATTTTCCTTGTCCTCTCTCTGCTGGCTCAGTGTGCTAATAAAATGTGAACATATTGTGTGGTGAGGACTTAGGTCATAACTGCAAATGGGAAAAGAAAGATAGATACTGTTTCTGACATTTGTCTGTTATTTACCTTAAAAATAAATAAAAATAAAAATAAGGTAAACTGAGGCACAAAGTTCCAAGCATGATCAATTTATCATTAAGTGTTAATCTGCCAATAAATAGAAGCTAAACTTTCTCAGTGAGCCCAGACCCTGATTGAGGGGGAAAGTTTTCTTTCATAGGTTTTGGGGAGTACAGAACTAAGAACAGAACAGGGTAAACTGACATCATAGTGCTTTAGAACAACCTGATTGGATACATAGGTGAGGTGTGGAGGACAATATGATTGATTGGAAATTTGGAAATGAGGGACACCTCCTTTACTCCTGACTAAGGAGTGCTCATTATTTGAGTCTAATTGCAAAATAGTGGCCTAGACCAGGGGTGGAGAACCTGCAGTCTTGAGGGCACATGTGATCTTCTAGGTGAGTGGTTCTCAACCTTCCTAATGCCGTACCCCTTTAATACCACATGTGGGCGTAGCTGTATGTGGGCGGACCTGCCTGGAGACAGATAGAGGAGCAGTGCCTGGGTTCTTAAGTTTCAGTGGTTCCACCATTGGAAATATGTGTTTTCCAATGGTCTGAGGTGACCCCTGTGACCCCTGTGAAAGGGTCGTTCAACCACCAAAGGGGTCCTGACCCACAGGTTGAGAACCACTGCTCTAGGTGCCCAAGTGTGGCCCTTTGACTGTATCCAAACTTCACTGAGCAAAAATCTCAGATTTGTTCTTTGAAGTTTGGATTCAGTCAAAGGGCCACACTTGAGGACCTAGAGGACCACACATAGCTTTGAGGCCACAGGTTCCTCACCCTTGGTAGGCCTTTTTGGCAGCAAACCAGATATCCTTGAAGAATAGGTTGGTGGTATGTAAAAACTGGGCCAGACTCCCTAATGTCCATGCAAGAATTCCTTAAGACAAGAATAGAACAGTGATTACAACAAGAACAGAATTGTCAAACTTAACTCACTACAGGCTAGTTTGTGAACTAAGTTCAGAGACAGAAAACCATGACTTAAACAACTGCAAGACAAAATCAATTGAATGTAAACAGAATCAGCAAGAAAATGATGCTGAATCAATCTTGATCATTTCAAGAATTTGGGAGGAACACAGAACTCTTGCACAAGAAATGTCATATTTATTAAGCACTAAATAAATAGTATAGTGCTATAGAGTTCAGCACAGGCAGTTTAGCTGTGTAGAGGCTGTATGGAAAGGCTCAAGTGGAATAAATAGAGTTGGAGGGAAGACTTTGCTGCCCCCTTTATCTGGTGCTTTTGGAGAAGCCCAGTACCTACAGATACGTTGAATTAGCTCAATTTAAGAATGGTCTCAGTTGAATACCTAAAGATTGTTGATGGTGCCTCTCAAAGAATGTGACCATCATTATGGAGAGGTGAAAAATGTGCTGGATGTAAAGGTAGGAGTATCCTGGGTGTGAATACTCCCTTGGATATTTACTAGCTGTTGGCTTTTTGGCATTGGAGCTGTGATTTCATTGGTATAGTGAACTCCATGAAAGGAACTCTCTCTAAATATGCAGATCGATGCCTGATCACCAATTTAAGATTTTGGAGAGTTACCTGGGATGTTGAGGGATTAAGTGACTTACCTAGTGTCACATAGCCAATATGGGCCTGGTGGCGAGACCTGAACCCAGATCTTCCTGACTCTGAAACTAGCTCTTTATTATTTAAGCCAGGCTGACTTGTCCTCAATAACACTGCCACTAGTTGTGTTACCACAGCAAGTATTTAACCTCTCAGAATATGTTTCTTCATCTGTAAAAATGAGCACAATAATGTTGTAATGCCTACCTCATATTTATTCAGTGAGATATATATGACTTTGTACAATGAGTAGTCATTTGCATTTTAAAGTACTATATAAACGTCAGCAATTACATCCTTATTGTCACCTTCACCATCACCATCACCATCAACAACCACTGACACCATCACTGCTGCCACTACCACCAGCACCAGCACCATCATCATCATCATCATCATCATCACCATTATCACCATCATCATCATCACCATCACCCTCACCATCACCATCACCATCACCATCATATCATCATCATCATCATCATCACCATCATCATCACCATCACCATCATCATCATAATCATTATATCATCACCATCATATCATCATCATCATCATCACCATCATCATCATATCATCATCATCATTATCATCATCATCATCATCATCACCATCACCATCATCATCATCATATCATCATCATCATCATCACCATCATCATATCATCATCATCATCATCATCACCATCACCATCATATCATCATCATCATCATCATCATCATCATATCATCACCATCATATCATCATCATCATCATCATAATCATATCATCATCATCATA
>CM053595.1:39747642-39776914 GCA_028646575.1 Pseudocheirus occidentalis | reverse complement strand
ATAACACTATCTACTTTCTTTGTACCTGACAGGGATGTTGTTGATAGATATATGTAATTATCACGAAGATTAATCATATTATAAATCATTACATATTACATAATATATTACAAATACATTTTGCTGTGGTTTGGGATCAAGCCGTTTTGAGTATGACCCACTATCTACATTTTCTCTCTAATACTATTTATCCCATAAATAATCACACTTAGTTAATTGAAACCAATTACAAAGAAAACATCAACTTTATTTATTATTTATATTGAATATGTCTGTTGCTTAATTATCCACCGATTGTATTTATGTGTCATGGGGATGGGAGGGGTATGGGGTCTAGATGCTCTCTGTCATTATACTTTACAATCCAATGAATAAAATATTAAAATGAGACTCATGTTCATAGAGTCAACTATTTAAAAACTGTGAAAGGGACAAAAGCCACTCTTATTTGGGAAAAGCAACAGAAAAGAATGACTATAGGCCAATTTCCTCCTCATTCCCAGCTCCAATCCCCCTACCGCTATATGACATAAAAAATACAAGGTAGAAATTTTTGCTATGAAAATTTGAATCTTTTTTAGCTTTCTCTCAATAGGTCTGTTAAGAGCACATATCCTAACAGCATAAAGCATTATTCTAGAAAGGACAGTTTAATTTCTGACCATTTGTGTGTGTATGTGCTGTGGGGGGGGGATCTTTTTAACAGAAAACATAAAAAAACTAGTTGTGAGCAGCTTACCCTGAGTCAAAGAAGCATTCCATATTACTTATATTCATATTAGTAAAGAATTATAAATCCATTTCATAATTAACAAGTAATGTTAAGGCAGAAGGAAAAGGAAGAAAAAATTATAAAAACAACTCTGTCTCATTTTCAAAATAATTTAACAGTGTTCTTTACAAAGCATAATATATAGGGTGTCCCAATAATCTTAGTGCAGTTTTTAAAGTATTAAAGCTTAAAACCAAACTAAGATTTTGGGGATGCTCTGTATATACTGAGTGTTCGAAGCAATAGATTTATCCACAGTACATGGGTGCATTAGTTTACTTGTAGAGAAGTATGAATGAATGGATTTGCAGCCACAGTCCCTGGGTTCTAATCTGCCAAACACTACCTTTGTCAGCACAGGCAGATAATTTTCTCTGTCTGGGTTTAGTTCCCTAATTTGTAAGATGATGAGGCTGGACTCAGTGACATCTCAGTTCCCTTCTAATACTAAATCTAAATACTATGCAATGCTACAGAATCACAGAAGCCATTTATGCAATCTGTACCTGGTCAAGAACAACTTTTGCTCAGAGATCTCTAGTAGAGGGGAGTCCACCACTAGTTCAGATAGCCTATTTCAGTTTTAAAGATATTTAACCATTAGGGAGCTTTTCCTTAAATCAAGCCTAAATTAGTCCCTTTGCAACCTCACCCCACTCTTCCCTAATTCTCTCTGGAGCCAAACAGAGAAAGTCTAATAAATAACTCTTTCACAGAAAACCTTTCGGTCCAATGTGATGGTAACTATTATGACCTTCCTAAGTCTTTTCTCATTTAGACTATGCCCAGTTTCCTTCATCTGATTCTCATAAGACATTATCCTCTGTAGAGATAGAGATACAAGTATGTTTTTATATACATGTATATACACAGAGATATTTATTGAAAATTGACAAATCTTCTGCAACTCATAGTCTTGTGATAAGCTGCTTATGTGATTTGCCTCAACCTACACAGGTGTTCTGTGTCAGAAGTCGAAGTCAAAACCATTCTTCCCGACTCTAAGACCGACCCTCCACTGCAGCAGGCTACCTCTCTATGTGTATATTTTAATGCAAATACATGCATTTATATCAGCTCATATTTTCGTAGGGAGGAGTAGATGAAATATACAACCCTTTTGCTGAGAAGGTTATATGTTTAGTTGTTATGACTCTAAGGACTAGCCAGTTACTCTATGTCCACTTGAGGATAAAAGAATTTACTTTGGAGTCAGGAAAGACATGAATTTGAATAAAGACTTTTGTTACAATTAATTGTAACTCTTGACAAGCTTCTTGACCTCTCTGAACTTATTTCCTTATATATAAAGTGGTGATAAACTTATAATACCTACACAGCAGGTTATTGGGTGATTATACAGATAGATAGATAGATGATACATAGATAGATACATAGATATATACATATAGATATATGCATATGTATATATACATATATGTGGTACTTTGCAAAAATTAAAGCTTCATCTGTCAGCTATTATTATTGAATTTAAAACTAATTTTATGCTGAGTCTTATTTCCAAACTACTCACAATTCTTAGTTCATTTTTGATATTTTAGAATTTAGAGTTAGTGATCTGTTTTTAAAATCTTTTCCTCCATTCATCCCCAGTCATAACTTAAAATGTGGTTTATCTTTTTCTCACATTTTGTGGGAACTGTCTTGAATATTTTGATTTAGCTCAGATTTTGTTCAACTCGCTTTTTATGTTAAAATTCTGGCAATATGTCAGTCTGTAATATGTTCTGCAAAATATGTAATAACTGAGAGATTCACAGTTGAAAAGAAATGTGTGAAATATGGAATTTTGACAGAAGTATAATTTCATTTGTTTAAGTCTTTATGTCCATGAGCTACCAAGTTTCCCTAAATTGTTCCCACCATCAATATATGTTAAATGGTAGTCTATACATATCCAGTGGATATACTAGACATGTGTCTTAGAAGAATCATTTTTGAATTTGAAGCACGTAAAATTTTATTACAGGAAATATGTTACAAAATCAATTTTAGGAGTTGCATGATAAAATCAATGCTTACTCTAAGAGAAGGGTGAGTCTAACATATGATCTGAATATTAGAAATTGCTATGTTTGGGGCTGTTACTACTCAGTTGTTCATTTAAATACAAATGATGGGGCTTTTGGTTACAAAGAAGTTTTACTTGCATCTATGGTTTAATGTTAAATTTTTAATGAGACATGGCTTTATACACTTTCCCCACTAACCCTTTCCTTCTTGTTAATATTTACTTGCTAGATATGAAATATATTTGTAAAAATTAAAATACCTTAATAGAAAATTTTAAAATGTTGCAACAATTCTTTGAAAGTAAATCATTCACGTCTTGATTCTTATTAATTTTTACCTCAGGAACCAAATGCCAGTGCTCCTAGAGACTGAGCTTTCCAAAACAGTGCTTCCCATTATCATGTTCCCCAAGGCAACTTCTACCATCATTTAATAGTTAAGAAAGGCATGGCGGTGGTTATTATGTTTGTATATGCTCTTATAGATTGTTTTTTGGCAGTTTTCAAGTTACAGTTGTATTATTATTTCTTGATTTCCATTTTTCAGTCAGTCAACTCAGGATGTGTTTATTAAACCCCCATTCAAGGTGAGCTAACTTTATAGGAGGAATTCTAGTGTCCCGTAGTAATACAAGAACATAGTCAATGCCTCAAGGTGTTTGCAGTTTAGTTGTAGAAGCAAACAAATGAGTATTCTTTCTAGCTATCATCTGCTCTATTTAGATATATGTGTATATGCATGTTTATACACGCAGATATGCATTATATGTGAAGCAGTAGGGAGAAGGGTAAGGGAAATGTGACATCAAAGACAGGAAGACTTACCTTCATGTTCTACATCTGAGCAAGTCACTTAAACTCTGAATTCTTTAGGCTAGAGGTATCAAACTCCCAACTCTATGGCAGCGGGAAATTTTTAACAGAATAAATAAAAATAAAATAAAATATAGATAATGTCAGTTTGTGGTTTTCCAAGTCGATACATAGTTGAGAGGGATTTGTTTCTGTTTGAGTGTGACACCACTGCTCTAAGCAACCTTTTAATACTTTGAACCTTTTGATAGTGTGATAAAGCCTGTGGACCATTTCTCAGAATAATGTTTTGTTTAAATATATAAAATATAAAATTACAAAGGAAATGAATTATTTTGAAATAGCTGTCAGATTTTTTTTAGAGTTCACACAGACTCTATGTTAAAAAGCCTTAAATAGGGATCTCATCAGCCAACTTCAATTTAAAAAAAGAAATCTACAAAAGATGACAGCAAGGCCAGGTAATAGGATAAATATAAAAGAATGGCAGTGTTTGGTAAAAATAGTGTCTAGACTTAAGACTCATAAAGGAAACTAAGGATAACAAAAAGGAGATTAAAGTTGTATTGGGAGCATCAAAGAGGGGCTATGATATCTGTTTGGAGTGGCTGGAATGATGATAAATGATAACAGAGAGAAGGCAAAAATGCTTGATTCATATTTTGCTTCACTTTTCTCTACCAAATAGAATAACCTTTGCGCTGGAAATCACAAGACAGATAATCTGAGAGGGATTTGATACTTCAGAGAAGTAAAGAGACAGTGAAACGGAAGGAAAGGAGTGTTTATTAAATGCTTATTGCATGCCAGGAACTTTGCTATGTTCTAGGGATATAATACAAGCCAAAAGAAAGACATTCCCTGCCTTAAAGGCATTTCTGTTCTAATGAGGGGAGAGAACAGGCGAAAGGGAGCTGAAAAGTAAGGGGAAGGCAATGAAGGTACCCTAGCCTATGGACATAATTTTGAAGTTCAGAAAGTTCAGAATAGGGCCAGGAAGGAAATGAAAGCTAGCTGGTCCGGGCCCTTTCACAAAATGGAGGCTTCAGGAGAAACTCCCCAATGGGAGAAGCAGTAAGGGACTTGTAGAGGTATATTCCATGATGTGTAGACCACATGAATATTGGGCCAAGGAGGCTCCAGGTACAAAGTGAGGTTCCAGAAGGATACAATAGTAGAGAGACACTTTTGAAGAGGGCAAGTTGTCATTGTTAAATTCAAGTCACTTGGCTTGAACAATTGCCTTATTGGTTACAGAAAGAACTGGCAGGTGTGATTGCTGAACCACCGTCAGTAATATTTGAAAGATTATGGAAAACAGAAGTGCCATTAAATGAGAGGACAGATGTCTCAATTTTTTTTAAACGGCAAAGAATAGTCTACAAACTGTAGGTCAGCATTTTGATTCCTGAGGAAATTGTAGAACAGATCATTAAAGAGAATTTATTCCTTTCTCATGGAGAAGATGGAGAAAAGTAGACTAGAAAAAAATGTAGTTAGATTCAGAACTGTTTGAATGACTAGACTCAAAAAGTCCTTTGTTTATAGAAAAAATGTCACTGAGTACCTTAGAAACCTTTGCTTGACCCTATGCTTTTTAACATCGTTAAAGACATAGTGACATGCTCACCAAATCTGTAGGTGACATACCACTAGATGAAAACAACAACCATTATTAGGTTAGCCTTGAAAGCATTGTTTTTTTCTTTTCTACTTAAAACGTGATTGGCAAGTACTACCTCAAGGAAACTATCAGGATATTCTTTCTCAACTTTTAATTTTAGCTATCAAAAGATAGTTATGGAAGTGGATGATAGGATCCAAAAAAAATCTTAACATGTTGGAGAATTGGGCTGAATCTAATAAGATTAAATATAATAGGCATACATGTAACATCTTGCACTGGGTATTCAAAAAATGAAGTACAAGTTAGGGGAGGTATGGTTAGACAGCGATTTGAATGAAAAAAAGTAGGGGTACTAGAAACTCAGCACGAGTCAGTGCATGCTAAAAAAAATGCTAATTAGATCTTGAGAAGCATTAAGAGAGACGCATCTTCCAGGAATAGGGAGGTGATAGTCCCTCTGTATTTCACATAGGTTCTGCCACATCTGGAATAGTCTGGCTATGGATGCCCTAGTTAAGGCGTTTGATGAAGATGGTTGATGGTTTGAGATCAATAAGGATGGAAAAGGACCTCCAGTCCACATGGATGGAATATTTAATATGAGATAATATTATAGCTTCCTCAAGTATTGTAAGTACTGTCCTATAAAAAGAGTGATTAAACTTGTTCTCTTTTTTGCTCAGAGGAAAGAGATAGAGAAGTTAGTAGAATTTTACAAAACAGTAAATTTAGACTTGATGCCAGGAAACTGCAGTAATTGGGGCTATCTAAACATGGAACTCACCTTCATGAATTCGAATCTGACCTTATACACTTACTAGCTGTGTGACCCTGGGCAAGTCACTTGACCCTGTTTGCCTCCGTTTCCTCATCTATAAAATGCGCTGGAGCAGGAAATGGCTAATCACTAGCATTTTTGCCAAGAAACCCCAAATGGGGTCAGGAAGTGTCAGATATGAGTAAAAAAAATACAACTGAATAACAGCAAACATAGAATAGACTGATTTGAGAGATGATTGAATCCTTTTCATTGGGTCTTTGTTTTTTGGGTTTTTTTGTTTTGTTTTTTGCAGGGCAGTTGGGGTTAAGTGACTTGCCCAAGGTCAGAAGGCTAGTTTTTGTGTTAAGTGTCTGAGGCCAGATTTGAACTCAGGTACTCCTGACTCCAGGGCCAGTGCTCTATTCACTGCGCCACCTAGCCGCCCCTTCATTGGGTCTTTGAGAGAAGTTAGTTGTGTGGTAATGAGAAGTCCTCTTAGGTATGAGCAGGAATAGATGGTCACTGAGATCCTTTCCAACTCTTACCATACTTTGAGCCCATGAACATATACTAGCTGTACCACCAAAGGTAAATCATTTAACCTCAACTCTTTAAGACCATAAGTTATATGAGAGGCTGTAACTATTCAACTGAAGGGAGATTCCACACTGGGAGTTCCCCCATATTGATGAAATCACAGATAGAGACCTCTGGTAGTGATGATAACACCAACAATTATTAGGTTATTCTTGAAAGGATTGTTTTGTTTTCTATTTAAAAATTTTTATTGACAAATATTGCCCCAAGAAAGGTATCAGGATTTTTTTCTCAACTTTTAATTATTTTTTAGCCAGATACTTTTCCGTTAGACCTGCTTAGCAAAGAGTAAAATGGAACAGGCAAAGATCCAGGGAAAAGGGGAAAGGAGAGAAAAAGGACATACCAAATTCTTTTAATTGTA
The DNA here is from genome assembly GCA_028646575.1 of Pseudocheirus occidentalis. Taxonomy (NCBI): domain Eukaryota; kingdom Metazoa; phylum Chordata; class Mammalia; order Diprotodontia; family Pseudocheiridae; genus Pseudocheirus; species Pseudocheirus occidentalis. The sequence continues at coordinate 39,769,948 of CM053595.1, read as the reverse complement.
TTCCATAAGCCTCTTTTTGAAGAAACTTGCTTGGTAGCATTTAAGTAAATTTGTATTAAGCTTCTGTTACCTGGATGTATTCCGTGAATGAGTATCATCATTCTTTAATGCTGCTAAGTAGTTCTAGGGGAATATGTATAAATGCAACTCTGTGTGTGTGTGTGTATGAGAATGTGTGCAAATTTATATTTAAGCAATTTACAAACATAATAAAAGAGTAAAAAATGATTAAACAGTTACTAGGTGAAAAAAGCAATTTATTAAACAATCCCTTAATAATTTCCTCGTTTTTAGTATTTCTTAGTCCAAATGTGGACATGTGTCACTTGATTTCTGGAAGGAGCAGAGATATTTGCATATGATAAATACATAGTTTAAGAGATCATTTTTCAAAGTGTTTTTATCTGGGAAATTCATCATTTGTAAATCATTTGTGAAAATTGTGATGTTTCTGAGAGGTGGCAGATGTCAAGGGAGAGTTTATGTTGTGAGAGACACTGTTTCGTGGCCCTTGGGTACCAGTAGTTTGATTCCATCTTTAGTTGGGCTCTGTTGGGTTCTGAATATCTCTTCAGAGGCTGTGTGGCACAGTGGGACAGAAAGCCATTCTCAAATTCAAGAAGACACAGGTTCAAGTCTACCTTTAACACAAACTGTCTTTGTGACTTCATTTCCATGGCCTAGCTGAACTGATGGAGGGAGTTCTCCAAACCAAATGAATTAATTCACAGGTTGGGTCACAAAAATATCAGATTATTTATTGGTGGTAGTGTTAGTGGTAACTTTTAAGATGTATATATTTTTCTAAAAATTATGGCTTATCAATAATATTAGTTATATAAATGCTAGCTTTTATAGATAAAGTCAAACCATAGTACTTTTCCATCTATTGTTCTCCACTAAGCAGAATACAAATTAATGACTGAGAAATCTAGGAATGGACAGATTTGGGCTTTCTGCCCCCTTTAAGTCCTCTCTCCCAATTCTAGCCACTATCTCTTCTCTTCCCTTCCCCCCTCCCAATTTAGTGGAGTCACTGTGCACATCTAGTTTTCAGGATTCCAAGTTCTATCCTGATGGACAGCATTTCCTTTTAAAAATTGCAGTGTTCAGGGTCTAAGAATTTCCAGTCTGCTCCAAATGTTTCTAAAGGCATAAGGAGTTGAGGAGAGGAGAAAGAGGTGGTTTGCCATTTGAATGAAATTATTTCCCCCTTGGTACCAAGAATACTTTCTGATATCCTAAGGGATAGGTAACAAAGCTTTAGCACAGCTGGTAAGTGCCTTGGAGAAATTCTCTCTTTACCTGTGAATTTGGAACTCCTCTCTCTTAAGACACCATAGGAGTTAGCAAAAGAGATTTTTGTTTTAATTAAGAAGCAAGCTTTCAGTTATGGCAGGGCTAACTAAGAGCCAATGCTTTTCAATAGCTTTGTCACACTACATTGTCTTTATTGTGAGTGAGGGAGAAAAAAAAAGGTTAGTAAAGCTTCACTAATTTTGACTGTTAATCCAGAATTTGTGATATTCCATGTAGAATATAGTCTAGTTGACAACATGAAAAAAATTCATGGGAACTTATTTACAACAATTAAAAGAACCAATTTTTTTATCCCATTAATTTTTAGCATTCAAATGATGATAGATTTCAAATGTCTTATCAATTCATTAAAGGGAAATATCTAGCAGAGTCTTTCCTGAGAAAAGCTTGTTAGCCATGAGGGTGAATTCTTAGTTACTCAAAGCCAAAAAACACCCATTTATTTTAAAATATCATAAAACTTAGATTTCCCTCTAAATCAAAAACGGGACATTTCTTCTAATCCAGTCAATGAAATTTAATGTGAGCTAGCTTAGTGTAATTCTGCAGATATTACTGCAATAACGCACACATTGTGTAAAATGTTTACTTTTAAGGCACGTATATGTGTAAGTACACTTTTAAAATAATATGTTTATCCTCACTGTCTCAGGAAGATTTTGTGGATGAATTAGGAGAAAATTAAAATGCTTTCAGGTCTTTAAGTAGAAAAAAAACTATGCCAGGAAAATAAAAAATAAAGTATTATTGTTATTTTCAATGCCATATTCATTTAATACAGTCATTCAACTTGTTGAATTCTCACATGGTTGGTATTTTGTAATGTAAATTACAGGAGGATTAGATAGTTAAATATTGAATACTTCTCATCTGATGTGCAATAATAATGATGATTCTCTAGTTGCGGGAATGCACAGGTGATTTTCCAATAATGAATATTTTCAGTTAGTAATGTAATAGATTTTACAATTTCATAATGAAGCTAGGAAAGGAAAACGGCCACGGAATTGTTAGTTTTAGAACATGTCAAACTTGGCAATATTTTTTTCAGGCATTTATTAAGTAGCTTTCTTTATTTTCTAATGACACCACTGTGATCATCTTAGATAGCTTTGTGAATTTGTTAAAAGAACAGATCTACTCTATTAGGCCCTTGAAGAAGAGAGCTGTTAAAGTCGTTTAGCTGGCATGAGGTGTAAAAGACTGAAAATTGGATTGGGCTTTGAAGGAGGCCTGGCAACGTTGAGTGTGACAGCTGAAATAGGATTGTGCATGAAGTTAGAAAGAAAGGAAGGAGGAAAAAGAAACAAAGAAAAAGAGAAAAATGTTGGTGGGGCAGCCATAACTGACACCCTTAAAGCCCAACTACAAATAATTCTAAAATGCATTAAACAAACTTTGCTATTAAAATTATTTTATTCTTCAATTGTCTTTCAAGAAAATTCTATTTTATTTTCCTTTGTGTTTTTGCTGTTTGGGAACTTTTGTTTTACCTGTCCTGTGGTTTCATACTTTAGAGAACTCCAGGTTTCATACTTTTTTATATCAGTATACATATACTTCATATATAATATAATATAATATATATATATATATATTCTTTCTCTACAAATTATAGTCTTGGAGGCTCTAAGAGAGGTTATTATCCCAGAACAAATACAGGTATGTGTTTTAAGTGGCACTTGAATTCGGGTTTTCCTAATTCCGAGGACAATTCTTTATTTGGTATGATTAGCTTCCTCTGATTTGAGACCTAAGTAAGGGGAGGTAAGGGAGGAAAGGAGAGAGTGATTGTAAATAAATTGTATTAGCGGTGGCTGTTTCAACATATTGGTCCTGAATGCAGAAACTCGAGTGCTTCTCAATACCTGACCTTTTAGGATATTCTAGTACTACATTGTTGTCGTTTTTGAGGAATTGGGGGGAGAGGAATGGCACACTTGAATTTTGGATGAGTTAGTACTAGTTGGAATTTTATTTTGTTGTCCAAGATCTGGTAATTGCAGAGTCATTAAAGCTCACCTTTTTGTTCGCCGTGGTTAATATATTCGGTATGTGAGTGAAAGCATTTTGTTTTTAAAATATTTGGGGGTGCTATTATTTTAGCACCAACTTATTCTGTGATAATGAAGCTGGCTGTAATTTACAGAAATGACTGTTTCTTTTTCTTTAACCGTTGGATAATTGCTCTTTGTGTACAGTGGAGAAATGTTCATATAGACCACTAACAATAACTAGCAGATGCACTTGCAATTATCTGGAATTTAAGTAAATTTTGCATCTGATACACACAAAGCAAACTCTTTGTCCAAGCTGGCTGCATACTGGCATGTGGGTTGCTGTGAAGACAATGAGTAGATTTTTAATAGAAAACAAGTGGAGCCATTAGTAATTTTGTCTTTTTAGATATAAAAGCACCTACTTTAAGGGATGGCCTAGAACTTATTCATATTCACACTCGATTCAACATTAAATATGGCCTTTGGATTTTTCTCTTTCTTTAATGTTTAAAATAGATGTTTTTGTTTTGTTTCCTTTGTCACCAAATGCAACCTTTCAAGAAGGATGATGATGAAATCTGTTCATTACATATCCCAGTGGAACATTTTGCTGCCCAATAAGAGGAAAATCCGTTTATCAGTTTATAAAAATGCAGAGGAAGAGAACTGCATGTGATAAATCAATAAGTCTATTGGTAATAGTCAACATGTTACTCTTATACCTCTGCTTACAAGTGGATGAGGAACATAAAAACAGAACCGGATGAAATGCTGTGCTGCTTTGTAAACAGAACAAGCCCACAAAAGCCGAGCCAGCTGTGGAAAAGCACCTTCTCTGAATTCTGATAGAAATGGTTCCACCACGGTTAGACACACATAAGCAAAGTCCCCAAAAGGTTTAACATTGTGTAGGTTTTCTGATAGGATGCCTATAGGATGTCATATGTGTGTGGATATTTGACTCAGTTTAAATGTTTATACTTTTTTGTTGTAGTGGTGGTTTCATTTTTAAAAATAGAGTTACAATTAGACTCTTAAAATCGGCCTAATAGAATATCTTGCATTTCAAAGTTTAAAGGTGATTCATCCCATTCTAGCCTCTAGATGAGGCTGATATTGAAAGTCTCTTGTATAACATAAAAGGTTTTCCTATCTTTCCCTCATACCTCTTTTTTCACCAATCTAAAATGAAATCTAGTAATAACATGAAGATCTGTCTAATTCTTTAAAGTATCAGAAACCTTAAGGGACTCCTAAGTGGTTAAGAAAGAAATTGTAAGAAGTAAGAGGTTTGGAAAGGAGTTAGGAGAAAGAGAAGGCACCTGAAAATGGATTTTAGGGTCTGAAGCAGCCTGAGACAGAATACTGTCTTGTTGCAGTTACACTCTTTGTAAGGAGACTTTCCCTAAGAATTGAAATACTTCAGCTGAGTATTTTTTATAGAATTTTGAAAGCAACACAAATTGCTCAGATGTACGTTGCCAGATTGTTATGGTTTGTCAACAGCTTCCCTCAATTCTCCTTTGCTATTTTTTTTTCCTTTTCTTCCTCATACACCTTATTGTTAGACTTGGAGGAGGGCCATGTGCTTTCCTTGGGCACTAAGTAACTTGATGTTTTCAAATTCCTTTAGAGATCAGTAGGCATTTTTATCTCTGTGACTCGGAGAGCCCTTTTCCCTTTTCTGAAGGGGAGAGACAGCTTACACATGACATAAAAGCTGGGTTTTGGAGAAAGCTGAGCTACTTTCTGCAGTCAGAGAAATGAGGATGTGTGTCATATACACACTGCCTCTGGGGGTCTCAATTTGTGATACACGCACAATCACTGATTCTCAAAAAGGATAAGAATATACAAATCCATTTCTTAAATTGAGAGGGATCAGTAGGAACCAGCACCTAGGAGGATGGGAGCCCACTAATAGCTCAACCCAGTAGAGATTCTTAAATAGTTCCAGAGCCAGGAGCCCAACTGGCTGCAGAGCTTGCCAAAGAGACAGATGCTGCGGTTGGAAGACAGTTTTCCACAGTTAGATATTTTGTTCTTGTAGATGGCCAACCATGACTCATGGGGAAAACAGGAGACAGAGAGAAAAAAGAAGAGTAAATTAATCATTTTATTAATCACTATTTAGAATTTACCCGTGGAAGAAAATGTCAACCTGGTGAACTTTTCATGAAACCAGTAATATTTCTAAAGTCATTTGGGGAATTTCAAAGCATTTCAGGTGACAAAGATTTCAGGTTTAACCTGCAATACAAACTACACAATTTAGAATGACATGTGGAAAAAATAGAAAAAAACATCCTCAAGAATTCATATTAGATTAAATGAGAAAAGAATGCCCCCCAACGATTATTAGCCTTCTTTTGGTACCTGAATTATTATATCCACCTCTGTTCCCATCGTAGACAGAACACCATCCTTTGAGCATTGTGTAGAAAGGAATAATAACTTGTATTGGTAGTAAACATAGTATCAAAGTCATAGGCCCAGAAAGGATCTCTCTCAGAAACCGTATAATCGAACTTTTCCATTGTACAGATGAGGAAACTGAGAATCAAGAAGGTTACACGTTTTACCCAGGGAGAGAGACGGGGAACAAACATTCATTTAATGCCCACTGTGTGCCAAAAACTTTGCTAAGTACTTTACAGATTTATTCTCACTTGATCCTCATAACAGCTTTATGAGGTAGGTGCTGTTATTATTCCCATTTTATACTCTGGGAAACTGAGGCAGACTGAGAATAAGTGACTTGCCCAGGGTCACATAGTATCTGAGGCCACCTTTGAAACTGGATATTGTTAACTCCCCATCACTCTGTCTGCCATGACATTTAGTTGCCAAGGACGTATATGAATGAATACATAGAGAGTTAATAGAGTAGTTTAAATATATGGTGATTTGGCAGGGGGGAAAATAGGATTTGGAGGACCAAGAAAGACTTCATGTGAAAGAGTGTAACTGAGCCTTTTGTCTTAAAGTCAGAGAGGGATTCTCTGAGGTAGAGGTGAGGAGACAGTGTTTACCAGGCAGGTGTGAAGACCAGCCAGTACCCAGGCACGGAGATGTGAATGAAATGAAAAATATTGGTGTAATTGGCTGTTTGCAGTTTTCTTGTGCTGTTGAGACAAAATCATTGAGTTCTTCTCAGATGAGGATATTCCCAGAAAGACACTTTATTTTCAAATGTGTATGAGAAATGAGTAATTAAATATAATAGATGATGGCCTCATTTTCATCTCCTTTTATTTTTTTTCTTCAGTTCCTTTGAAAATAAACAAAAGAACAGTTTGGCAGATTTTTTCCCCTCATTCTTACCAGTTTGGGGACTCTAGTTCAGACTCACTTTGAGCCAAGTTTACTTCATAAATCTACTCTGTAGGTCTCCAAAATTTGGAATAAGTTATGCATTTGAGTGCCTGACAGCAGCCTCCATGCCAAACTTTTGATCTTCCATTTTTCTGATACAGTCCCCAAAGTGTTGCTCTTTAGATCTCTATGTCCTTTGTGTTTTGTGATGGCAGATCTCCAAAAGGGGTGTGTGTGTGTGTGTGTGTGTGTGTGTGTGTGTGTGTGTGTGTGTGTGTGTGTGTGTGTTTGGGGAAAACCTGGGCATTTTTCACACAGCCACTTCAATTTGGATGCTGCTAACTGAGAATCGCTGCTGTGGAGCCAATTTAGTGAGAGTAATTCACAATTGACTTTTGGAAGATGTAGCTTCCCTTCTTGAGCCACCTCCCATGTCCAGCCAATATGGAACTGTATGAGATGAGGCTCTTCACCCTGCGTTCTACGTGTTTTTCAGCTATATCTCATTGTCAAATCAAGCAGTAAGAGACTATCGTGTCAATTTCTAGCACTCCCTGGAGAACTTTGGGTCCTGAAAACACTGGATTATATTGATCCGTGTATGAAGCTGGTTTCTCCTGTGGTTTATTAACATAATGCTGATGCTCTATATTTAACTGTTTCAGAAAACCTCTTTTGTGAATGCACAGAATGTCAGTGGTTTTTGTGCAGAATGCCAGAGTCCATAATATCCCATAGCCTATATGACTTTTGGGGACAGAGAAAAAAATTATCAACTTAAAAAAAATCTTTTTAGCCATGACTTGGTGGGTGAGTGAGTAAATACATTTCTAGGTTTCATAGCTCACAGACCAAAAGGGCACCTTTCTCTCCCTTTCCTTTTTGTCAACAAGTTAAATTGAATTTATTAAGTGCCAGACACTGTGCTAATCTTTGGGAATACAAAGGAAAGCAGGTCCTTGCCTTGAAGGAGCTCACAAACTAATAGGGGAGACAACATGCGAACAACTATGTACAAAGAAAATATATACAGTGTAAATTGGAGATAATCTCAGAGGGAAAGCTTAAGGGACTGAGAAAAGCTAGTGGAAGGCAGGTTTAGCTGAAACCTGAAGGAAGTCAGGAGGAGAAACTGAGGCAGATGGAGAATAAGTTTTAAGATGCAAAACTAAGTCAGTAATGGAATGAACGCATCAGGTCCCTGAATTGCCTGTCAAATGATTACTTTGGGGAGTTTGTAAATAGTTATTTTAATTTTAATGTGCAACATTTACAGAAAACCCTGATGCAGAAGGTGCTAAATAGAACTGAAGGAGAAAATGTCTCTTTAGTTTGTGATACTCCCTGTCATTCCCATTACGTATTTTTTATCATACTTGAAGAGCAGGGTTTTTCATGATCTCTGACTTGCAGAACCTGAAAGGAAATTCTACTACCCCTGTTATAATAAGTATGGGGCTTGCCATTCTTGCAGCAGACATGCAGACCGCGTAGGAAAGACCTTCTAAATAGTAACTCTTACTGCTCAGCAGAGGACAGTCTGCAGATTTAAACCCTGAGCTGGAAGCATTTTATGGGACAGAGAATGCTTGCAAAGGAGTCAGGGGAATTTGGGTTCTAATGCTAGGGTAGCTACCTGCTAGCTGCACATTTACACCTGATTTGACCTCTCTTGGATTTTATTTCCTCTTAAGTAAAATGAGGGGGTTGGTGATGATTTTCCAGCTCTAAACAGCTCTAAACTTAGGCAAATCATTTTTAACTTCTTTTGGTTTCATTTTGCTTATGTAGAAAATGAAGAGGTTGGGTTAGTTCACATTAAAGGCCTTTTCCAACCCTAAACTCTTACAATCTTATGTTTCTATGGTTCTCATCAAATCTTGATTATCCCACCGTATGTGGATTTTCCAGCTGGTAGATAAAAAATCACCAATCAAATATCAATCCCAGGCATTTTCCCAACACCTACTATATTTCTGTATCCTATCCCTTGCCATTAGTTTCTCTGTGTCCAATGATAGCAAATTTGCTTTCTTATCAGTTGAAAAAATATAATGAAGAAGGTAAATCTTTCTAAGACAAATAGAATTCATTTTAGATTGTTCATATTTGGTATTATCTCAGTTGCCATTCTACTAAACTGTCAATGATCAATAATTTTAATTTAAAATTCTTGTTCTGTACAGAAGAAAGTGATTTTTTTTGTTACAGAATCATTTTAAGTGGTCTCTATAAACTTGCTATTTAAAATAATTCTAAAAGGGAAGGTGGTATAGATCAGTGGAAACTCAGAAATTAGAATCCAGAGGACATGGGTTTGAATCCTTAGGCAAGTCACTCACCTCTCTCAGACAGTATGCTCATGCTTAAAATGAGACTGTTGACTAGATGACCTCTGAGGTCTTTACTATCTCTCATCTATAATTCCTTTTTATGATGTCTGCTCCAATGGCAAATGATAAGCGCTTAGCTTATATATAGAAACGATATAAAAACAGATCCTACCTGAAATGTACTGGTCGGTATATAAAGCCCAGAGAGAGAGAGAGAGAGAATACTTCAATATGTTCATTCTGTGGCCCATTCCTTTGTAGTAAACACTCAGAATGCTATAAAAATCAATTTGTCTTTTATCCAGAGGGGAAATTTTTAAAGTTTATTCAAATGCTTGATAATAGGAAAAAATAATTAAAAAAATACAAATATGTAGAGCAGATTAAGAAAGCAGGGAATGGCTGAGGGTAGGCAATTCTAGTTTTCCTGTCAGTGACAAGGCAATTGAGGGGTGAAGAGAAGGTGTAGGGAGGACAACAGATTCACCATGTCCCAATAGCTGAGACAGTCAAGGAAACTACAAAATTTGTCCCTGTAGATTGCTCTTTAAGTGGGTCAGTGAACTCAACAGGCCTCAAGCTATTATGATTATATTCAATTGGAACAGTAGTACTCTCTTGCTGGCCACAGCGAATGGCGATTTGCTGGCAGTCCCCTCTTCTCTGGGGGGATGTAGTTCAGAAGATCTGGGGCTCCCCCACGTACATAGAGCCCTATCCTTTAATCCTTCCAGCTGAGGAGAAAAACCTGAACAACAACACTTCACTTCCATTTATCCCCATCACTGAGGTCAACATTCACAATTAGTAAAACTAAGAGTAGGACTCTAACATTTTTGAACTCTGAAGACAACAGCTATTCGCTGCTCCCTAATGTGGTCAGGTAATTGAATTGACTTTAGTAAGTTTGTCATTGAATGCATAAATTGCATGTCTTCAAATGCACATGTATGTTCATGCATGTGTGCATGTGCGCGTGTGCACACACACACCGTAAATAAATCGCTAGTTTTCAAAGACCTAAAACACAATAGATTGGGTTTAATATTTCAAAGATCTGTGCTTTTATCAGTATAAATGCATCCCCAGTAATGCAGTTAGCAGACTCTCTACAGCTTTAGCAGAGTTCCTAAACTGCTAAGGCTAAAACTAATCACTACCCTTTGACCAACTTCTGGTAATGAGGTCTGTGAACTTGCTAGCTAGGCTAGTCTAACAAAAGACGCACGGACTATCATTGACCTGTGTGTGAATCCTTTAGCTTTGCTGGGTCTTGAACCTGCTTGGTATAGTTTTCCAGAGCTCAGTATCAGATTCTGTACCATAATGTGGCATTTGAGTGTGACTTTAGTGGAGAATTAAAATATGCAGAATGCTAAGGCTGTGCCATATAGAAGTTAACCATTCTTTGATATGATTATTTCAAAGGTGCTTTTATATTTTGTCAGGTCTTTGTATCATCATTATAATTATCACTTGCCACCTAGAAATGTCAGGATGCCACCTAGTAGAGAGTTCCATTTGATAGATTGCCAAATAATCTAGTTCTTAATTATGTATATTTTAAATATGTAAAATTTACATGCCAAGCATGTAAGTATGGAAAAATTTAAGTAGTGATCTTGAGATCTAATTTTAAGCATATTTTGTGATCCTGGAGCAAATCATGTTTATTAAGATTACTCCTAATTTCTTGTGTTTTTTAAATTGAGGAAAGGGGGGAGAGGCAGAGTATCACAGATTGGACTTGCTAACAGTGCCCAGTATTGTTATTTATCACATAACTCTAGAAGCTGAATCATTTACTGCTTTTCATTCCAGGCATTTCCTATTTTTCTCTCCAGAATTTTAACTGTGTTAACCTGGAAAATTTTAGGTTACGCATTCAAAAAAAGACACAGGAATGAGATAAATGTTGACAAAACTCAAGGCTGGACGTTGACAGTGCTATGTATAACTGTGTTACTGTTGAAACCCAGACCAGTGTAAGAACCAGTCCCTTAAAAAAAGGTCTGCAAAACTACAGGAATAGGGTTTCTTTAAATTCTGATGCATCTTTGGTGCTGAGAGACTGAAATTTTCATGTTAAGCTTGCACATTTTCAGAAAAGAATTTGACCATAATAGAGTGGGTGTTTCTGAGCTTGGTTAAAGGTATTGAAGTTTGAAAATGAGAAGGAAAATTGCCTCCTGAAACCAAAAGCATTGTGGATTTCTTTCATTTTTCTAAAGTTTATGGAAAACTTATTCTCAAGGGAATAATATTTCACACTTCCTATTCTCATATGCTAAGATAGCTACATTGGGTTTTGAATCTTTATTTCTATACAATGCATAACAATACTGACCTGACTTATAGGGAATCTCCTGAGGACTTTGCAAATAATGTCTGAACATCTGGTGTCATACTTAAATGCATGAAAATAACCTACGGAACCTAAAGAAAATGGATTCCTTAAAAGAAGAGTTGATATCCAAAGTTGAACCTTCTGTACTTTGTTTGGCCCAGAATGTTAGGCTTAATCATGTTTTAGGAATTTTCAGTGCAGACTCCGAATCCCCACTGTCACATTTTATTGCAAATATTGCTTTCTGTGTTATCCATAATACCAGCCTATTGGATCAAAAGAAATAATATTACATCAGTGCCAATGATTGTTTGTAGACCATAGCACACTCTACAAGCCTGTTGATCATTGGAATTTAAGGACCTTTTTAGTTTACTTCGTTATAGACAAAACTTCTTTGGAGACTCTGAGCATTTAATTTATTTTTGCTTTCTGTTTCTTTTGGCTTGGTTTATTTAGTTTACCTCTGATGGAAGGAGTTAGCTGCTTGTGTTGATTTAATTCCCATTGTACAAAATTCTTTTTGCACTTAGAACACATCGACTTCATTGCTCAAAATAACCTTTTGCACTTCTTACAGTGGTAGAATATGAGAAAGGAATATTTCTGAATAGATGCTATGCTTTTTAGAAAGGAAAGGAGAAAAGTAATCCTCATCAGACAGTACAGTCATCTACTTAAAAAAAAACGAAAGAAAACTGTTTATCTTGAAATCTACATGAAATCAATCGTAGTATTAAAATTTCTTCTTTGTTTTTGTTTTAACCATTTTTTTCTTCTGTCAACACTTTCAGCATACTACACCAAAAATCTTACTAATTGTCGTAATTGTCAGTAGATTCAAGTGTTCTGTATTTACCCAGAATGCCAAAGATCTTATTGTTTCAAATTTAGTTCTATCACTAAAAGGTTAATAGAAGACATTATTATTATTATTATTATTATTATTATTATTATTATTATCATGTCTTTTACTTACTCCACTTAGGACCCTTCCCTTGAGATGTAGATAAAAAGCTACTCCACAAAATTGCTGCAATTGTTTCTTGCGCCTTTTTTCCCCTACAAAATAGAAATATTCAGTAAATGTATGTAGAATTCCCTTGGTTTCATTGATAATTTCTCCTAAAATTACCCAGGATTCACTGTTTTTAAAAAAAGGATGATTTTTGTTGTAAATGCACAATCCTTTACCCACCCCTTCCTGCCTTCTAATAAAAAAATTAAAAAGAAAGAAAAGAGCATTTCACCAAAATGAACCTACATATCCTCTGTATCTGACTCTACTGGCAATATTCCAGCCCTTACGTCTCCAGAGCCCTATGGAGAAAGGCAGGAGGTATATTTCTTCAACTCTTTTCTGAGACTTTATTAGACTTATACGACATTCATTTTCATTTTGCTCTTTTTTCCTTTTACTTCACTATAGTAGCTGTATAGATTGCTTTGATGGGATTTATTTTTAAAACTGCATTGCAATTAATTTCAGACTGGTCATTATGTACCTTCCATAACTGTAGTGTTAAGGGAGGGGGGAGGGTTGAGGAAGCATATATTTTTTAAAAGAAACTTTTCTCAATTTGCCACTCGTGCCATTAATCTCTACTCTTTTGTTTAAAAGTTGGTTTACTTTCAACCTTATAAATTGTACTAAGTGCTTTTAGTCTGTAATAAATTAAACAGACATGATAAGTTTTTTTGCTGGGAATTAATACAGAAAAGCTGAAGTGCTGCTTAAAAACCAGGTGTCTTCCCTGAAGGACATTTACTAAGATAGCTACCACTGATGAAATAATATGTCATCCTCTTTTTGCTTTTCTGACTCAGGTACAAATATAGGGAGAAGTATATTTTCGAACAAGTGTTACTCAGTTGTCAGTGAAGAGGTCAATTTAAATTTTCTTATTTATATTTGATATTTGAGTTAAAAATCTCCCTTATGATACAAATTACAAGTTTCTGTTTCGTAACACAATTTAATTTCATGTGACCAACATGTCAGAATTGCTTTAATTTTAGTCACTTTTAGTTATTAGATATATTTCCATATGTGACTTGGTCAGCAGAGTGGAGTTTCTCTTAACTTTTTACATTTTTTCTTGTAGGTTTTGCTGATTTCAAGATGACAAATTGTTCTCACTTAGCAGTGGCTCATAAAGCAATAAAATTAATCACTGCAAATATTATTAAAATGAACTTTTTAGAAAAGAGTATTGGAAATGATTTTTAGAAAACCATGCAGTGGAATGCAGTATTACTTGTAAAAAAAATTAAAATTATTTTTGTCTAGTCCACATGACTGCTCCCTGTTCCCCTCATTAACATATACCAAGAGTTGGATATATTATAAAGTATTCTAAAATTGGTAGCTGGGGGATTTAGCCTTTATCTGCTTTTTATTTCTTCATATGTATATGTATATGTAAATATACATACATATATACATATTATATATGTGTGTATATATGCACACACACACACACACATATATATATATGTTTACTATACATCCCTAAAATAGGATGCTTTCTATGTCTTGCTATCTCCTTCTTTACATCTCTTCCGAGGTTTTCTCCTTGCAGAAGACTATTACTTTATTAAGATCATAGATCCAGACCTGGAAAGGAGCCCAGGGTTGTTTAAATACATTTATTGAATTTTTCTATAGGCATAATAGTTACAATTGATGACTTGGGGAGGTATGTTAGTGCTTGATTGAGGAACTGGGCATTGAGGGTCCAGGAGGGAAGTTAAGTTTTTCCTAAAGTTCCACTTCAGAGCATCACCAATGTGTAGATCATTTACATGAGTTCTTATACTAAAATAAATAAAATCAACTAGTGTCTAAACTTCTGGGAATGAACTCCAAATGTAAATTCCCTACTCTTCAGAGAAGAGACATAGTCTCTCCTTTGGAATGTAGACAAAGCAAGCTTTATAGTAGCCATTGAAACTTAGGTGTCACTTTGCTATCCACATGGGGTAGGAAGCTGTGGGTTGCCTCCATGCCATAATGATGTATCAAATTTGGACTTTTGTGGCAGATTTTTGCTGTTATTCAGTCATTTTCAGTCGTGTCTGACTCTTTGTGACCCCATTTGGAGTTTTCTTGGCAAAGATACTGTAGTGGTTTGTCATTTCCTTCTCTAGGTCATTTTACAGATAAGGAAACCGAGACCAACAGAGTTAAGTGACTTGCCCAGGGTCACACAACTAATAAGTGTCTGAGGCTAGATTAGAATTCAGGAAGATGAGTCTTCCTGACTCTAGGCCCTGCACTCTGTGTACTAATGCACCACCTACCTTCCCTTTTGTGGCAGCTACACTGATATAAAAGAAGAAAAGTCAAAATGGGAGTCATTAATACACTTGTTTCTCAGAGAAATGTGCAGCATTTACAATTAAAGTCACATAATTTTTATGTCAAGAGAAGTGTTTCTGATTTTCCAAATTTGATGTGTGTGTTTATGAAGAGAAAATATGACTTCTAAGTTTATTTAGGGAGTTCTTCAACTTCTAGCAGACATCTCCGTATTGCCCTAGAGTAGAAGGAACGTCCTTTGTGGGTGAGTCAGAGGAATGTCTTTAAAATATACTGCCAAGATAGCATTGCTACAAGAGCCCTGTCATGATAGGTATGTGTAGACAATGTGGCACACACTCAGTCACAATCTTATGTCTCAAGAGCACTTGATAATTTGTGTCCTTAAGGTTTATAATTGTAAGTAAAGTTCAGTTGTTAACTTTAAGACAGAGTTTAAATTATAGTTTTTAAATGCCATAGGATAATGACCAGGTAGGTGTTACAGTGAATAGAGTGGTAGGCTGGGAGTCAGAAAGACCTGAGTTCAATCCAGCCTGTGACATTTCTAACTGTGTGACCCTAGGGAAGCATTAAATCTCTGACACAGTTTCTTCAGCTGTAAAATACGAGATAACAATAGCACCTGAGGACAGCTTGGTGATACAGTGGATAAAGTTCCATATCAAGAGTCAAGGAGACTCATCTTCCTGAGTTCAAATCTGCCCTGTCACTTACTAGCTGTGTGACCCTGGGCAAGTCACTTACCCTTGTTTGCTTCAGTTCCTCATTTGTAAAATGTTCTGGAGAGGGAAGTGGCAAACCAGTCCAGTATCTTTGCTAAGACAAAATTAAATGGGGTCATGACGAGCTGGACATGACTGAAATGACTGAACAATCTCAATAGTAACTTCCTCTCATATAGTTGTATCAAACAAGATTAATGTTTGTAAAATGCTTAATTAACACAGTGCCTCGTAACACAACAGATGCTCAATCAACGCTTGCTCCCTCCTTCCGTTCCATCATAACTGAGAATTCTATAACTGTTCAACTTTACCTTAAAAAATAAAATAAAATAAAATGACTCAACCGCCTAACCAATGACTTGGCCAGTGAGTGAGACCTTAAAACTAAACAGAATTCAGTGTCATGATATTCTTTAGTTCCTTGCCTCTGAACTGACTGAATCGAAATCCTCTTAAAAGTTGCTTGTATATTAAATAGGATTGTAAAGAATGACAAACTTCGGAGTGAGAAATTTCTTAAGAGGTAAAAAATACATTTTTTTTTCAACAACAACAAAAATCTCCAGATTGTCTCATCTTTGTCATTGTTGGGCTGTTGTTGTTTTTTAGATGAAAACCTGAGGTTTTCTTCCTTGTCCCAATCTGTTTCCATAGCAGTACAGTGAATTTTCAGAAATTAGGATTTCTTTTGCTATCTCTGCATATGGTGCATAAAAATTGGAATGGCATCTACATCTAAAAAATATAGAGAAGTTTTTAAAGAAATTAGAACACAAATCTAACTGTGTGAGGCTCTCTAAGGTAGATGTGGAGTGTGTGACTGAGTGATTGTGGACAAGGCACATTGAGGGGTTGAAGGGAGGGATGTAGTCAGCATTTAATAGGAAGAGTGCTACATTGCCCTGTTTCCGTCATTTTGTACTCATTTCGTGGAGGCTGCTCAGCAACCTGCGAGTACAGAAGGGAAGATGCTCTTCTTGCCATGAATAAATCCATTGTAATTAGCATTCCTTAACATACTGGCAGGGCTGTGGAAATTCATGGTTCTGACAGGGTTGTTTTTTTTTTTTTTAAGTTACCTTCACTTTTTTTGTCAGTTTAAAACTCATTTGCAATTTAAGGATTAGCCTTGCTGTTTAAACCTTTAACTTTGAATTTTTTACACTTGAGGAATTCTCTGCAGTCTTTTAAAGGTGGTAAATTTTTGGTTTTAGTTTGTTTTATTTCAAATTAGGGGAAACACCTAAGTTCAGATTCTCTCCTACCCCTAAGGACAGTTATAACCTGCCTCCCCTATTACCTATCCAGCCTCCTGTTCCTACCAGATCCTCACATATCCTTAAGATTATCTGACAGTAATAACAACTAGCATTTATAGAATGCTTTAAGGTTTGCATAGACTTTACATATTTTATCTCATTGGTCCTCACAACAACCTTGTGAGGGAGGTGCTATTATTATTATTATTTTATAGATGAGGAAGCCCAGGCTTATCAGAGGGGTTAAGTGACTTGCCCACAGTCATGTAGCTAGTAAGTATCACAGGCAGAAATCCAACTCAGGTTTTTCTAAGTTCAGCACTCTACCTTCTCTTGAGCACCTGCCTGCCAGAGAATTTAATGCCATATTACAGGAATACTCTACAATCAGAAAGCCACTTTTGCCATCACTAGCTTTTTCCACAGTTAAAAAAAATGATTAAGAGCAACCTCTTGGGGTAACTTGTATGATAGAGTCATAAAATTGAGGGAGGCTTTGAGATGATGCAGGTAATTTGTTGTTGTTATGTAATATCTGACTCTTTGTGATCCCATTTGGGGTTTTCTTGGCAAAGATATTAGTGTAGTTTGCCTTTTCCAGCTCATTTTACGATGAGGAAACTGAGGCAACTGTGGTTAAGTGACTTGCCCAGGGTCACACAGCTATCTGAGGACAGATTTGAACTTAGGAGGATGAATCTGTTTTACTTCAGGCCCTGTACTCTATCCACAGTACCAAACCCCGCTTCATTTTACTAGTGAAGTAGATAGAGGCCTAGAGATCCAGTGACTTTCCAAAAGTCAGATAGCTATGAAGTAGCAGCACCTAGACTAGTACCCGTGTTTTGCTGACTTCCATTTCAGTCTTTCTGAGTCTTAACAGTGAACAAGGATTCATTAATTTCCTAATTGATCTTCATTCTACCAGATGTGGGCATCAGTACCTCTTTGCTATAAAATATTCAAAAAGGTTTATAGATAGAATCCTATTTTAATCACTTGATGGGGCACGAGAATTGTTTTATTATTATGTGTTCAAGTCCCATTTAAATCAAGACATAGTTTGTCAGCAAGTGGAGAAGAATTATAACTACTTCTGTTTTGTAGCAGCTGAGCTAAGTTGTATAGAGATATCACATTGAGGATGAATTTTTTCCACCCCTACCCATTATCTCATCTTTTGTGTATTTTTTTTTATTTTTAAGTTTTTAGCCTTGTCTGCGTTCCTCTTTCATGAGCCAGAATAGCCTTTGACTGCTTGACTGCCATAGAGAAGCGAAAAGTAGGGTACGGAATGTTTACCCCATGTTGGACAGAGTACAAAATTTGCAGTCAGGAATAACACATGAGGCGTTTGCTAGTTGTGTGCCCCTGTACAAACTACTATCCTCACCTATAAAATGGTGATAACAGCCCTCACTTTACAGGGTTGTCAAGAGGCTTAAATTAGTTCATATGAAGAGCTTTGCAAATTTTAAGTTACTATATAAATATAAGCTATCATATTTTCTAGTCCTTGACTCAAAGGACAAGTTGGTAGTTCCATACTTTTTTTCATTACTTTTTTCCAAAAAAAAAAAAAATCATAAACTCCAGTTTCAAGAATGCACTGTCTTTTATGCATATCGGAAAGACAAAGCAGATAAAAAACACTAGGTTTTCAAGGACACATTCACAGTTCTAGAACTGTGCCTTTTAGAAAAAAATTATAGCAATGTATTAATGTGCACACTTGCGAATTGTACGCATCATTCCCATTTGGGTCAATGTGTACAACTTGAGTGAATTCAGAATGTCCTATTTACAGAAGTGCGCTTCAGGAACATTCACAAAGCTTTAGCATTTGTCCAGAGATGCTCAGCCCATCCGCTGGCTGCTGCTTCAGCCCCTTTTTGCTCCACATAAAGAAATGAGAAAAAGAAGGGAATTGCAGGTTTGGCTGTAGAAGTGTTTGTTTAGCAAACACTTTAAGAAATGAGCTTCTTCCAGAGTACGTGACAGGATCAACTCATGCTGCCTTTCAGATCAACTCATTTGCACCTTTCAACAAAGACTCTAGGCCCCAAAGGTAAGTTTTAGACTTGGATCAAATGAGCCCTCAAATCCATAGCATCTGTCATTGTTGTTATGTAAAATGAGAGTATGCCAATTCATTCTGCTCCTCCTTTTTTCCTCTTTGTCATCTTTCTTTTACAAGCCTTTCTTAATTTTTCCTCCTTACTGCCATGCATCTCAACTATTTTCCCTCTGTGACGCTTGTCAAATAACCATTCATGAATAAATAAATAAATAATTCTTCTTGGTGATGTGCCTGGAGGCCATTGGAGTAAAGGTATTACAAAATTCTAATTAATAGTAATTGAGCAGAGAGTTTCTACATCTAGATCACAGCCTAAATTATCTTAGTGACTATCCTGGTGGCATAGTTCCAGGTATTTGAGTTAGTCTGGTTTGGCTTTCAGGGAACAGAAATGATCACACTCACTTTTAATCTCAACAGTGGGGTTTATTAATAGCATATCAACTACCCTGAGAACACTAATTTGTGTGTATACACATGCACACATGTGCACGCATGTGCACACACACACTCTCTTTGGGAAATGAAGTCATTCACGCAACTGAAAACCAAGAAATAGGCACTGTCCTTGGTGATGGAATGGTTCAGAATGGTCCAAGATAGATATGATCTTTCCATTTTTTGCACTAAGGTTAGCCAAGTGACTCTGAAACCTTTATTTACCTAGGGTGAGAACACAGGTATCTCTAAGCACATAGAACGCAAGTAGCTTAGAGAAGCATACACATGTGTTGGTTGTTGTTCATCCTTCACTCTCCAAGGGACCAGTGACATCATGAGGGTCATCTCTAAAGGCTGACAACTTCATGCAGCTCTGCTTCACTTAAATCTAATTTGTTGGTAAAAATTCTTTTGACTACTAGATGGAATGGTGGGTGGAACGTTGGAGTTGGAGTCAGGAAAACCTTATTTTAAATTTTGATTATTTGTGTGATGCTGGGGAAGTTGCTTAACCTCTCTGGCTTCAGTTTGCACATTTGTAAAGTGAGGATATTAATAGCACCGATCTCGGAGGGTTGTTGTGACTGAGATGACATATATAAAAACCCTTTGTAAACTTTAGAGCTCTACATAAAGGTTAGCTAATCTATCACTGGTTCTTTGATGTCAAGAGTAAGGATACCTCAGCCTTACCAGTTGTTTCTCTCTCTTTGCCCCTTTTTCTCTGGGGGAAGGAGCTCAGTTTAACCAACCAATATCACCCTTTATTCCTGAACATTCTTATAGTGTGTAATTCCTACAAGATATCTTTCCACCCTGGAGATTGTTAGCAAGTTCTATTACTCTCCTGGGGAAGCTAGGTGGCGGAGTGAATCAAGTGCCAGACCTAGAGTCAGGAAGATCTGAGTTCAAATCCAGTCTCTGACTTAACCCTCTTTTTCAAAGTTTCCTCAGTAAAACGAGCTGGAGAAGGACATGGCAAACCACTTCAGTGTCTTTCTTAAGAAAACTCTGAATGGGGTAATGGGGGTATGACTGAAATGCCAGAAAAACAACAACAAAATATACTCCCAAGAATAAGAACTAACTTGGCTTTTTTTTGATCTCTATATTTCGCTTTGTACATCCCTGGAAGGCTTGTGAGCACCAAAGAAATTAAATACTCCTATAGTACACTCACTTATTGAATCTTAAATTTAGATCCTCGGGCTGACTGCTGAATTTTTCTACCACCAGGCAAACCAGCCCGACTTTCGGGTTGTTGGTGTTTTCAGCCAGCAGATATCTGAATTAGCAATTTTCACAGTGTGCGATATATTACATTTGAAATCTTCTTATAGGTAATATTCAGTTTAAATACACACGTATGCTAATAAATACACATGTATATTATATATAGTATTCTTATTTATATTTATGCCACATTCTCTAAATGGATAAATTGAAATGAAAGACGTAACATCCCTGTCGCAACTGAGCTTGGGACTCCTCCCTGAAGGATGGCCCTCTGAAGCTATGTGTTACATACACACAAGGATGCATGATTCCAAAAGAACAGAAAGTGAACTTGGGGCTGTTCTGAAAAAATATCCTTGGGATTTTTTTTTTCAAATGTAATGTAACATTTTATTGGTTCAGGGTTCATTGGTTCTTCAGTTAGCATTTTTTTTCCTTTAGAAATATCTTTGTAAAAAAAAAAAGAAATATCTTTGTATTATTTTTGCCACTTTGCATTTATTCACTGGGCAGTTAGATGGTACAGTGGATAGGGTGGTAGGCCTGGATTCAAGAAGACCTGAGTTCAGATGTGGCCTCTGACACTAGCTGTGTGACTCTGGGAAAGTCACTTAACTACAATTGCCTCAGTCTACTCATCTGTAAAATAAACTGGAGAAGAAAATGGCACAGCACTCTGGGTTTTTGCTTGTTTGTTTTGTTTTTGCTAAGAAAACCACCAAAGGGGTCACAGCTGAAAAACAACTGAACAATTTATAAGTGTGTTCTTTCACCTCCCCCAACCCCCGGTAGAATGTAAGATCCTTAACAGCAGCATTTTTTTGTAGTCTCTGTATCCATAGTGTCTAGCATATACCTTTGCACACTACAGATGCTTAATAAATGTTTCTTGAATTGGCATTGTTCATTTCAGACCTGAATACAGCACGAGAAAGAGCACAACAGAAACTAGGTTTCAGAATAGTAGTTTGAAAGCAAAGAAAAAACCAGAAGTTTTTTAGACGTCAAATTTTCATCCGTATGTTATTTTGAATTTGGTATTTAACACATAGATGTCAATGTACTTGTTGCTTGAAGGATATACAGAGGAGGACAAAAGTACTGAAAGATGAAATTGCAGCACAGGTTGACTTGAAACAATTCCATGGCTCCAGGGGAGAAAGGAAATGGGGGGGAAGGGGAGAAGAAGGACACAGGAAGAAAGAAGAAGGGAAGAGAAGAAGCATTCATGTGTGTGTGGGGGGCACTATACTAAAGTTGCTTTAAAGTTTTAATTCATTCTTCACAACAGGCAGATGCTATTATGGTCCCCATTTTACAGTAAGGAAATTAAGATAGATAGAAACTAAATCATTTGTCCAGGGTTATATAGCTAACATAATCAGGTTTGAATTCAGGTCTTCCTAATTCCGGACCCAACATTCCGTGCCATTCACTGTACTCAGGTGACTTTAATAGTCAGATACTATGTTATAGAAACTCTTTTTGCATCTGTAACCCCTCCATTTCATCTCATACACTTAAAAAGATAAGTTTCTCTACATTCTGTTTTTATATTTCTCTCATTAGAGGCAATAGATATATTTTAAAGAAGACAGGCATGGATTTTTTTTTCCTTTGCACAAATTCTATCTTTTCGTGTGGAGAGTGCTTCTGGCTGGCCAAAGGGCTTGAGTTAATGTTTAGAACACCGGTAAACAGTGAAAGATTGGCTGCAAATTGTTGAAGTAAAGCCTCACCACTTCCTCTTAATTGAGGGAGAACTTATGTGTATTATTGAAAAATTTGAATCACAGAATATTTGTGATGAGGTGAGGCACACGGCAGTGCTCAAGGCAGATGGAGCAAGCAGAATACAGGACATGAGATAGGAGATAAGATGCAGCATGTGACCAGCCAGAAAAGTGATCAAAGAAGACTACCCA
>CM053595.1:39717016-39747142 GCA_028646575.1 Pseudocheirus occidentalis | reverse complement strand
ATGGAGAAAAAAAATGAAAAATAAACACGAAACAAGTTGGAAACTGCACTAACGCAAAGAGAAAGAGAGAGCAGCAGCTTCAGGAGCTATTGCAGAATGAACAGCAATAGAAAAAGCCTTAAGCATCTAAGAGTAAGAAGTGAAAAGCATTTACCAGTGGCTCGTTCAGTAGCTTCACTCCCTGACACCATCTACATAGGGAGGTAACTTAGCCTAGTCTTCCGTCTCAGCTCGCTTTATAGCAAAATTCCTTCACTTCGAGGGGACTACACACACCCTCGAGAGACAGAGAGAAATAGATCCCAGAGACCCGGGCAGGCTTCCTCACCCCCTCCCTAGAACCCGCCCCCCGCACTCCCCAAACGGTGGTTTTTCTCTTCTTCACAGTTCGCACGGTGGTGCGGCGGGGCTGCTGCTGGGGCTGCTGCGGCCGCGGATGCTGCTGCTGCTGCTAAAGCTGCTGCTGCTGCTGCTGCTGCCTCCGCTGCCGCTGCCGCTGCCTCTACCGCGGCTGCTCCTACTTCGGAAACGATTAGGAGGACGCCCAAGCACGACCTGTGTCTGCGAGCCACCCAGGCAGCTCTGTGCAACCTGCTCCTGAATCAAACCCATAACACATACGCACTGGCGCGCACACACACACACACGCACACACACACACACACACATACACATACACTCACGCGCGCGCACACACATGCATACACACACGCTCACTTAGCACACGCGCGCACACAGACCTACACACGGGGAGCCGCGCCGCGCAGACCCTGAATGGGGAGCGCGAGCCAATCCCCGGGCTCTGAGCGCGCGCCCACGGGCCGCGACTCGCGGGAGCGACCACTGGAGCTGGGGAGAAGGAAGGCGCTGTCTCTACTGCCAGGGATCAGAGGCAGCCTGGCAATAAGGCAGGCCAGGGGATCCCAGGGTTTGGAGGCTAGTGGGAAACGCAAACGCCACCCTTCTTTTGTCTGCAAAGAACCCCAGGGGCGCTGCTTCCACCCCACCCCCAACGGGTCGACCCAACGCCCGCAGTGTGCCGGGCCCGGCCCAGAACAGAGTTCTGCTGAGGGGTGGCGGGGACGATGTAGATGGGAGGGTAACCGGCAGCTTCAGGAACAGAGCTCCGAGAGACCTCGCTGCCCAGGGTGTTCAGGGCAGGTTAAACCGAGGTGTGATTTACCGCAGCGTCACAGAGCACCCCCCCATCCCCCAGATGCTACAGCGCAGCGAAATCATCCTGCGGACTACCAGAACCTGCCCTGGCCACTGAGCATGCCCAGTCCGTGGCTCGAGCCCGGAGAATTGCACTCTCCCGGGTTAGGAAAAGGAGGACCGGGGAAAGGGACAGATTTGGGGCTCGGCCTGGACAGCAGCTCTGTAGAGGAGCAAAGGGAGCGAGAGGTTGACAGGACAGTGGGGAGGAGATTGCTTGGGTATGGGGAGAGACGGGGGAAGAATACTTCCCCTTCCACCTGTTATTCCTTGTCCATCATCAGTAGCTGAGCTCCATGTCGAAGCTACCCTCCGGGAGTTTCCATTTGGGGGGCAAGACTTAAGAATTTCTTACAAGTAGAATGTCAGAGCTGGAAAGAACTTTGGTTTAGCATATGTAGGTTTTCGAGCTCCAAGAGACTTCGTAGGATCATAAATCAAGAGCTGGAAGTCATCTAGTTTAATCCCCTCATTTCTACAGATGAGGAAATCGGGACCTGGGGAGTTTAAGTGACTTGGCCAAGGTCACATGGGTAATACCCATCAGAGGTGAATTTTGAACCTGGTGTTCAAATTCCAGAGCCACTGATCTTTCTCCTATACGAAATCTAAAGGCTATATTCATTTTAAATATGAGGGAATGGCTAGAGAGTGACTTGCTAAGATTACACAGATTGCAGAATCTGCAATCAAACCTAGCTACTCTGATCTCAGATTTTTCTTTGCTAAACTAGAAACTTCCCTTCTGCACAGAGAACAAGTCGACAGAGGTCGAGTAAGATTTGCTCAAGGTCAAACGTCTAAGTAACACCAGAGCCTAGACTAAAATGATCTCCTGGCTTCTACTTAAGTCCTCTGTCCTTTACATGATCACTTAAGGTAAGAAACCACTAGAGTGGGAAGGGATCAGGAACCTAAGAGGTGATACAGTTAAACTCCTTAAACTAGGTGGTGCAGTGGATGAAGCACTTGACTGGAGAGTCTTGAGTCTTAAGAGCCTTAAATTCAGACTCATTTACTATCTGTGTGTGACTCTGGGCAAGTCACTTAACCTGCTTGCTTCAGTTTCCTCAAATGTCAAATGGGGATAATAATAACACCTCTATCTCCCTGGATTGTTGGGAGCATCTAATGAGATGACCTTTCTAAAGAACTTAGCATAATGCCTAGCATATAGCAAGCAATTCATCAATGTCCTTTCCTTTCTATTCCTCTTTCCTTCCCTTCTCCCTTCTTTTCCTTTCACTTCCTATTACACATGAGGAAACTGAGATTCAGAGGTAAAATGACTTCCTTAAGGTCACACTGAAAGTAGGAATTTCTGTCTTCAAAATCATGTGCTCCTCAGGAAATTAAGCCTCTGAAGGAAGACCCAATTCTGTCATCTTGCCTGTATAACTAGATGCTTTTACTTATTTAGCTAAAGACAACAAACAAAAACCCTTACAGACACACAGATTGCTTTTTCCTTGGCAATGGTATGGGGTTGTTAGAAGATATTCCTCCCCACTTCAAATTGTTACTGGGTATTTTTAAGAAACTGGTATTCATCCAATAATCTATTTCTGGTTTTTTTGCCATTTGAATCACAATAGAAACTGCCTGATATGTAGTGATAATATTAAAAAAATATTAAACACCAACTATGTTCAAGCTGCATACATACAAAAATTTATAAGACAGAATCTCTACCCTCAAGGACCTTACAATTGATAGGAAAGATGGCAATATATCCTCTTAGGTACAATATAAGGCAGTGTGTGATGGGGTCAGAGTGGTGCAATCATACTGTTAAAAGGGTTGAAAGAACAGTGAGTCTACTTTCCTTGTGGCAAATCTGAGTAGACTTCTTGGAGGAAGGGAAACAATGAAAACTGCTACCAGCATCTGAATTTTCCTTTCCTGCACATTTTATTTGAAACTGATGTCTCACTCTTGCTTATATTCAATTTAATCTAGGATTTAAAACCCACAGAGTAGAAGCTGCATCCTGTTTAGTTTATGGCAGGCAAACAGAGCATGCTTGGTAAGACAGGAGAGGTTTTGGTTGCAAATAAGAAGCTTTTGTTAAACATCTTTCCATCTTTGGAGTATTCACCTAGTAACAGGATAAGGGAGTAGCAGTTGTGCAGGAATTCCTTGCTGAAACAGATCAGGTGATCTGTTAGAGTGAGATGTTTAGACATGGACTGATAGATCCATCCCTTTCATTCTGTATCTTATCTACAATATTTGTCTCGCTGTTCTCATTTTTTGTAGGTGTACACAAAAAGAGCATCCTCAAGCTATATCATTTCTATTTATGCACCTCACAGCTACAGACATATGCAGATAGCTATAAATACACACTAGTCCATGACTATGGCTGTCTTCACTGCCTTTGTTTGGCTAGCAGCTTTTTTTGCATAGTAATATTATGAATAAAGGTCTCTGGCAAAAGAAAAATGAGAAGGATTTTTGGACAGAGGGGTTGGGGTAGACAGTCTCTAAACTTCCTTCCAGCTCTAGACCTCTGATCCCATGATCCTCATTCTGTGTTTTGTTCATTTTAGGTATGAAAGCTTTAGGTTAGTAGCCCACCGTAGTTAGTAATAGTGTAAACTTCATTCAACCTATTTCAGGTCATTGAAAACCCTAGTCCAAAAAAATTATGAGAAATCCATCTAGACCAACACACTCATTGTTACATATTATTGACTCTGGAATTGTTTCATTGTATAGAAAAACAGGAACTTGTACAGGTTTTAGAGAGACACTGTGTAATGGAAAGAACTTTGAATTTTGGTTAAAAGTTGAAGTCCCAAGTCTAAAATTTAGGGGATTATATTACCTTGAATAAGTCATTTGACCTTTAGGAGACTCATTTTCTCTTATGTAATATAAACATAACAATTATTGTACTGCTCGCCTAAAAAGGTTGTTAAAAGGAAAATACCTTGCGAAATACTTGATAAATAAAAACTATAATAATAATTCATTAATAATTACTACTAATAACTTGAGCACTCACTGTCTATAGAATCCTCTCCTAGGTATTGTGGAGGAGGCAGTAAAAATATAATACATGATCCCTGCCTTTAGGGAACTTTCATTCTGGTTCCAGGAAAAATGTACTTTGGTGGTCTGAAGATGGTTGTGAATCACTTATCAGTGTAAGTATTCCTGTTATGGATCCAGTCCTGCTAATCTCAATCACAGGTCAAATACTCCTCTATTAAGAGTTTGTGTACTTTTTTTTCCAAAAATTTAATTTCCTTTTTTTCAATGGATATGAATCCATTTTCTCTTCCCTCCCACCTGTTCCCTTTTCACTAGAAAACAAAAACAAAAACTTTATAAACAACATACATAGTCAAATAAAACAAATCTCCTCAGTAACCATGACCAAAAAAGAAAAGTTGTCTCATTCTATGCCCTGAATCCATCATCACTTCTCTATGGGTAACATATTTCATCAGTTCTCTGGAATTACTGTTGGTCAATTCTTGAATCAGAGTTTAGTCTTTCAAATTGCCTGTTTTTATAGTGTAACTATTTTATAAAATACTCTCCTCTTTCTGTTCACTTCACTGTGCCTCAATCCATGCAAGTCTTTTCCGTTTTCTCTGAAGTCATCTCTTTCACCATTTCTTATTGTACAACAGTATTCTCTGTATTCCTGTACCTTAAACTATTTAGCCACTCCCCAGCTGACGTGTATATACTTCATTTCCCGTTCTTTGCAATTGTAAAAGGAACCGCTACAACAGTTTTATATCTGTCGGTCCTTTTCCTTTTTCTGTGATCCCTCTGGGGGATAGACCTCAAAGTGGTATTTTTGGGTCAAACTCACTTCCTTTTCATGTGCAGAGACTCTTGTAGTCTGAGGATGGTGTAATTCAGTCATAGTATCTGTTGGGGATCTTTACTCTTGCTCCTCAAATACTGATGTCACTTCATCATCTAGAGGGAAGACATTACCTCTAGAGCTGCACAAAAACTCAGGATTTAAAGCCATAGTTTCTTCTCCACCCCAGCATCTACTTTCTCCCACTCTCAATAATCAGGCCTCATGTAAGCTATGGGTGTTCTAGCATTAGACAGAACTTCATACATTTTACTCACTCATGCTACCACCCTGCTACTGCTCTCTCTTACTCTATGATTCAAAGTATTAATTGACAGTAAATGCTAACTGTTCATTCATACCACATTCTCTACCCACACCATACTCTTTACTCTTGGGCTAGATCCTTTCTTGCAAATCAAACAACAATCATCAGCCCCAAGGGAATATTTTCCTCTGATTTAAGGACTATCATTAAGCAGGCCCTGTGTCACAGTGTATGTAGAGAGCTGGCCTTGAAGTGTGGGTGACTAGAAGTCCCAGCATACCTCTAACACTACTGGCTAGATGACCTTGGAAAGGTCACTTAATCTTTCAATATACAAGGCAACTCTTTAAGATTTTAAGCTACAGAATGTGTGGCTCTCTGCAGTACTAAAGGGAGCTAACTCTTGGGGAGCCCTCATGTGGATAAAATCATGTTTCTTGAGGTAAAAAACATGATACAGTTCAGAGGGCAATGTGATATGAAGTCCAGGACAAATGAAGAGAATATGAAAGATCAAAATGAGTCTTTTTCTACTTCATAAGACTGGTTTTTTGTTGGAAAAAAAGAATGGTTTAGTATATGAATATTCTTTGGAGAATCAAATATCACTGATATATATCACTAGCAAAGGATCTTGGAGATATTGGAGGTTTAATAACCTAACAACATTACCTCATCGTCATCTGGACTCTAGGGATCTTAGCACGTGATACATGCTTCAAAAAGCTTCAGTGGCTCCCTACTGCCTGAAGAAGCAAATACAAATGCCCCTGTTTAGCATCTAAAACCCTGTACAATATTAGCTCCAAATTGTGTTCCGCTTTATCACACTCCACTCCTCTTTTCTGCTCTCTTTGGTCTAGACAAGCAGGCTAACTTTCTGTTCATCTCCCATCTCCCACCTCATATGCTTTTGCCCATCCTGGTAATACAATACCTCCCCATTTGTAATGGGAATGGGAATGGGAAGATCTTCCCTGCCCCTTAATAGGCCTAGGGAGAATTTGAAGACCTTCCTTCCTTTGAAAGTAAACTCTGCCCCCTAATTGGCTGAATGGAACCTGTGATGGGAGGAGTTTGCTGAAGGGTGAAGCACAACCCACAGAAAGCTGGGAGTCAGAGCCAGAGAAAGGAGGGGAGAGAGAGGAGCTCAGGCAAGGAGATAAAGAGGTTCATGAGTAACTATTGGTCTTATATTTGTTTGTGGGAAGGCTAAAGGACACTGTACCTCTCTGTGTTGTTATGGCTTATTAGCTTCTTTGCTACTTTGATGGAATTGGCTTACTGGTTTGGGGATTCAGTTTTCTGGTGTCTAAATAAATCTTTAGTTCTGTCCTCTGTATGCAGAATTTGTTACATTTTGCAGTGGAGCACTATATGGAACTATTTATAGTCATGGTCAGTGTGTGACCTCCTACCTGAGATCTTTCCTAGTACCCTTGATTGTTGGTGTCTCCCTATTGCTGACTACCTTATGTTCATTTCGTGTATACACACACATATGTATGTGTATATATATATACATGCACACACACACACATATATATATATATATACATATACACACAGTATTTCCCCAGATAGAGGGAAAGGACTATATTTCTATATTTGTTTTGGGGGTTGCTTTTTGGGGGATAAGGAGTTGCTTTGAATTTTAAAGTCACTAATACAGATCGTGGCATAGATAGGCACTTAAAAGCATTTTGAGTGATTACATGAGCCACAGAATCATAGCATATTTTTAAGCATAGTATTTCAGAGTTGAAAAGAACAAACAAGTCCAGTGTACTCATTCCATCCTTTTACTTGAATACCCTCAGTGAAAGGAGACCAGTCTCCTTTTTTTCTCCTTTGGAGAGCCAAACATCACTGATATGGAGCACTGGCAAAGGATCTTAGAGATGTTGGGGGTTGCATGACCTAACACCATTCCTCCATCTTCTTCTGGACTCTAGGGACCTTACTACATTCTACTTGGTGGTACAATCATTCTTCAAGAAGCTCCAGTGGCTCCCTGTTGCTTGAAGAACCAAATACAAATGCCCCTGTTTAGTATCTAAAGCCCTTTCTATCCTTCTACTATGTGTCAAATACTCTGCTAAATGCTGGAGATGTGAATACAAAGATGAGGTAGTGTCTGCCCATAAGAAACTTACATTCTAATGGAGAGAAACCACAAAGATAAGGGCGTGGTGGCCAGGAAGGCATGGTTTGATATGGAAAATCTTAGGGATGGCGAGTAGATGTTACAATATGAAGGATGCTAGGGCATTCTTTTTAGGTGGCACAGTGAATAGAGCACTGGCCCTGGAGTCGGGAACACCTGAGTTCAAATCCAACCTTAAACACTTGACACTTACTACCTGTGTGAACTGGGGCAAGTCACTTAACACCAATTGCATTGCCTTCCCCCCTCCAAAAAACAAACAAACAAATAAAAACATGTCAACAATCATTTTAAGTGCTAACTATGTGCCAGGCAAAGCATATTGGGATACTAATACAGGCAAAAAGAAGGACAAATGTATATACTGTTCTGATTGCCTTCCTTTTAACACACAACCTTATTGATGTCTTTTGTAAGACATAACACCCCATAGCTAATACAGCATGCCAGCTGTGGTTTCATCAGGACAGTATTCAGAGAGACTCTGTGGTCCTAAGCTCTAAACCTCTTAAAGGAGCATAAGGTCTCATTAGTTTATTTGGCAGCCTTATTACCGTCTTGACTAATTTTAAGCTTTCAGTCCACTCAAACCTCCAGATCTTTTTTAGGTGAATTGATGTCTGTCTCTAGTATGCAAAGCTAGGTGTTTGTTGTAGTGTTTTATTTGGAGGGGGGGGCACTAAAATGTCACTCTTTATAATTATCCCTATAAAACTTTGTATTATTAGGTTTGATGTGGCATTCTTATCTATTGATATATTTTTTGGCTTTCAACTCTGTCGTCCAGTGTGTTAGGTCTCCCTCCTAGCTCTGTCACCTGCAAATTCAATAATTATGCCATCCACACCCTTATCCAAGTCATTGTTAAAAATATTAATCAGTATGTGACTAAAGATAAAATCTTGAAACTTTCTAAATTGACCTGGAAGTATTAATAACTATTCTTTGGGACCAATCATTGGACTGGGTCTCAATCTACCTACTGTTCTATCGTCTAACTTACATCACTTATTCTTTTCCACAAGAATTTCATGAGAAACTTTGCAAAGTACATAATTCAAATCTAGACAGATTATACAGATGGCATTCCTCTGATCTAAGAGGCTGTCCAACAGGGAAATGAGGTTAGTCTGGAGTGTCCTTGATGGAGCAAAGATGTCCTGTTTAAATTACTGCCACCTTTTTTTTTAAGTTAGTTACAAAATATTCCTTTAATAATAGTCTAAAAAGGTTTTCTTGACCCTTTTGTATCATGGGCCCCATTGACAGTTTTGTTAAGCCAAATCACCTCAGAATAATATTTTTAAATGCATAAAAATAGGATGGCATAGGTAACCAATTATATAGATATGCTATTATGATGATGATAACTATTTACTTTAAGGTTTGAGAAGTGTTTTACAAATAGTATTTATTTGATTCTGACAATAACCTGGTAGGAGAGATGCTATTAGGAGAAAGCAGACAGAAAAATTCAGTGATTTACTGCCTAAATCCACAGAACTAGAAAGTGCCTGAGGCAGCATTTGAACTCAGACCTTCCTGATTCCAAGATCAGTGTTTTATCCATGATGTCACTTAGCAGTTATCAAAATATTTTAAAACTTCAAGTTCATGAACCCCAGATTAAGAACCCTTGATCAAGAATAATGCTTGGAACTGAAGTCAGTCTCCCTGGCGTATACTTTTACAGACTATTTTATTTTTTTAAAAGGGTTGTCCCTGCTGACCTGATTGGCAATTATCTTAGATAGCTCACTGTCTAGCCAGCCCTAGCCATCCTTCATGTTGTAACATCTACTTGCTATCCCGAGATTTTGCAAATCAAACCATCCCTTCCTGGCTACCACTCCCTTATCTTAGTGGTTTCTCCCTATTAAAATATAAGCTTCTTGAGGGCAATATCTTTGTGTTTGCATCTCCAGCAATTTAACAGAGTATTTAACACATGGTAAATGCTTAATGATTTTTCATTTATCCACCATTCTTTTTTCTTCATCCAATCTTAAGATGCCTCTCCCATTCTCCATGTCCTTTCAAAGTCAGGGCAGCCAGGTTTCTCCTGTTATCTCACTGTGTCCTAGGTATCAAAACCCAGTAGCTACATTTAGTTTTCCCTTTCCAGTCCAAAGCTCATGACTGCCATCTTATCAGTTGTGCAACTGTTTGTTGCATAATGACTTCTTATTTAGCATTTTATGCATTTTTCCCAACTAGATTTTAAACTCATTGAAGGCATTAACCAAGTTTTACACAGTAACTTTCACAAAATACAACAGTCAGAGCAAAATTAAATTCTTTAAACATTAAATAAGAATTTTTTACTTTATCTATGTTTAATATCTCAGGAAGTTTATACAAAAAGTTCACTGACTTACTCAGTGGGATCTAGGTGGCACAGTAGAAGGCTGGAGTTAACAAGACCTGAGTCCAAATCTGGCTCAGACACTTAATAACTGTGTGACCATCACTTAACCTCTGTCTGCCTTAGTTTCTTCAATTCTAAAATGGAGATCATAATAGTGCCTTCTTCACATACTTGTTGTGAGAATCAAGTGAGATATTTGTAAATCCCTTAGTATGCTGCCTGGCACATTGTAGAAGCTTAATAAATGTTGTTTTTTAGTCATACTGTACTTTATGGCGGATATACTGGAGCGGTTTGCCATCTCCTTCCCCCAACTCATTTTACAGATGAGGAAACTGAGGCAAATTGGGTTAGGTGACTTGCCCAGGGTCATGCAGCTAATAAATGTCAGAGGCCAGATTTGAAGTCAGGAAAATGAGCCTTCTTGGTTCCAAGCCCAGTTCTTTATCCATTGCACCACCAAGCTGCCCTATACAGCCCTTATTCAGCACCTATTTACTCTTAACTCACACACAATTTTATCAAACTGTATTATCTGATTTCTCAAACAATTGAGAAACAAAAAATTAGATGGGAAAGAGGATGCTCCGGGCAAGTATACTGACAAGATTTAGAAGTGACATCTTGCTACAAACAGCCACAAGAACTAAAATAATAAAACAGCTGGAGGCCATTTGGTGTAGAGGCAAATAACTCTATTTACCCTCATTAGGCCCTCCAGGAAGCATAGTATAATAAAGAGTGTACATAAGAAGGTCCCTGAGACATTCAATTCAATTCAGCATGCATTTATTAAATGCCTACTCTTTACCAGATAGTCTAGTAGGTGCTAAAGAGCCAAAGGGAAAAAAAAAGTGAATTGGCTTCTACCCTCAGGGAGCTTCCATTCTAGTGGCAGTAATGGATAAAAAAAAATTAAATACTAATTCTAAACAAAATAATTTCTGAGAGAGTGGAATAGGTCTGACAGGAAGGGTGATTTTTTTTTCTTTAAGAAAGAGAAGAAGGATTCTAAATGGCACAATAGAAGACTATGGCAATGTGATTAGGAGCATGGTAAGCACTGACCAGGTATCAATAAGAATGAGAGAGGAAAGTTTTGGCCAGGGGAGAGAGCTTCTGAAGCCTAAGACTCCGAATCACATTATAAATTGTCCTCTAGGGCAATAGCTTGTTATGCCCTTCATAGAAACATTGTAATGTTGATTTGAATATCAATCTCTGAGTAAGAGGTTGAAGTGCCACATTCAATGATGATTCATTAGAAGGCTCAGGTTTTACTTTCATTCTGTTCTATACATTATGCATATATAGAGAATATATGTATATAATATCCCACATATTACATATCTATATATCTAGATAATATGCACTATATATAGATACTATACATTCTATACTATAGTTCATATTTATTTATTCATTCATTCATCCATTTTATTTATTCATCCATTTTATTTATTTATTTGTTTCTTTATTTATTTATACACATATACATATACACACAGAGGTCTGATCATGTCACCCACCCTACTCAGTAAACTCCAGTGGCTCCCTATGGCTTCCAGAATCATATATAAATCTGATTTGATATTCAAAACTATTCATAAGCTAGCCTCCTCCTACATTTCTTGTTTTCTTATACCTTACTCCCCAACACATTTTCTTGAGTCCAGTGACACTACTGGTCTTCTGTCTATCCCATGAAAAAGACACTGTCTCTTTCCCTGGGCATTTTCTCTGACTGTATGCATATGCGTGGAATGTTCCCTTTGTTTAACTCTAACTACTGACCTCCCTGGCGTTCTTTAAGTTCTAACTTTAACCTCATCCGGCTTTGTCATGGTGGGAGTATATTCACTGATGATGGTGGTGTGACACTTTCCAGCAAGTAGCAGTCTTTGTCATGAGCCTGTTGTTCGCTCCTTTTGGGAGGCATACAAGCTTGTTGACTATATTAGATTGGATTACAAAAGCTATGCCAGCTACACAGCACTTACCATCACTGTGGCCACTCCAGAAAAACATGTATCCCCTCATCATCAATGTGTCAAAACAAGACAAGCATGGAATTCTGGGAGACTATAATGCCAGATTAGGCACAAGCTATCAGACATGGCAGGGAGTCCTTGGGAGGAATGGAGTTGGATACAGCAACAATCTCTCGCTACTGAAGACTTGTGCATTACATGACCTCATCACCCACACTACCTTTTGTTTACCTAAACTCAATAAAATTTTGTGGGTGTATCCTTGTAGTAGACATTGCCATTTAATAGACTATGTTATTATGAGGAGAAGAGACAGACTGAATGTGAGAGTGATGAAGGAGATGCAGAGTGCGGGATCTATCAGACTTATGGTCTCCCAAAAAAACATTTGCATTCAACAAAAGGGTAGGCCCTAAGGCAAGGTGAGTACCAGAAGACTTAAAGTCAACAGCCTAGAGCACTTCTATATATATGAACAGTTTATTACTAACTTGGAGGAAAAACTGAGCCAACACATGGTTGGCAACAGTGAAGCAGAAAAGTTGTGGGCAGCTTTCCAAGATTTAGCACCACATTTACTCATCTGGGCCAGAACATTCACAAAAAGAAAATGTTTGATAAAAATGAAAGGGAAATTCAGAAGTTACTAAAGAAAAATGAGAACTCCACAGGGTTTAGCAGCAGAATAGTTTGTCTCTAAGAAGGCAGTAGTTAACTCCATCAAAAGTAAAGTGCAAGGGAATTTTAGAGACATGCAGGATTCTTGACTTAGTAAGAAAACAGATGCAATTCAGATTCATGTTGATAGTAACAATGCATTTTTATGATGCCATGAAGGATATTTATGGGCCAAAGGCCTATGGTTCATCTCCTTGATGGCTCTGATGGAGCCACATTGGTTAGCAATAAGGACATGATCCTGGAGAGGTGGGCTCTCTTTCTTTCTTCTCTTTCTTAGTCATTGTTGGTAAGAATTTTGTCAGTCTTCCTTGATAGGCTGATCCTTCACTTGGAAGATGGTCATCTAACCTAGAGTTTGTGTGGTTTCAGAAGAGGTTCAAGAAGGATTTATATGGGCTTTACTGCTCATCAGCTCTAAGAGGAAGGAACGAAGAAAGGAAGGAAGGAAGGAAGAAAGAAAGAAGGAAGGACGGAAGGAAGGAAGAGAGGGAGGGAGGGAGGAAGGAAGAAGATGCCCCTCCCAAGTTAAAGTCAGCACTGCTAATCTCATCACCATGTGGCTCACTCAAGCCCTCACTAATGCAATCTCCCTCTGCCTCTTCTCCCCTCTCTGAGTGAAGGGCTGCAGGGTAG
Source organism: Pseudocheirus occidentalis (assembly GCA_028646575.1). NCBI lineage: Eukaryota > Metazoa > Chordata > Mammalia > Diprotodontia > Pseudocheiridae > Pseudocheirus > Pseudocheirus occidentalis. The sequence goes on along the minus strand of CM053595.1, from coordinate 39,733,993 downwards.
AATACCAAACTCCTCCCAATACCCTCCTTGATAGAGGTCAGAAAGACTTTTGGATTCACTTTGCTTTGTATCTGCTGTTCTGCTTGGTTCTAATCTCCCCTCTCTAGGGGGTTCCTAGGCACCCCCTCTTCTCTTCATGCCCTTTCCTACATCTTTGTGTGTTGTTTTCTCCCGTTTGATTGTGAACTCTTTGAGGTCAGGGATTATCTTTTTTTTAGTCATTGTATCCCCAACACTTAGTACAGTGACTGGTACATAGTAGGCACTTAATAAATGTTTATTGAATTGGATATGTATATGTGTATGTATATGTATACACATATCTACAATAGGGACAGCTAGGTGGCATAGCAGAGAGAATGCTAGGCCTAGAGTTCCAATCTGGCCTCAGATACTTACTAGCAGTGTGACCCTGGGCAAGTCACTTAAAGCTGTTTACCTCAATTTCCTCGTCTGTAAAATGAGCTAGAGAAGAAAATGGCAAACCATATCTTTGCCAAGAAAACCCCAAATAGGGACACAAAGAGTCAGAAATGACTGAAATTAAGCATCTCTCGCTTTCTATCTCTCTCTCTGTCTCCACTCTCCACACTGTTATACACGTTGCATACACATGCTTTACATATGTATGTAAATATTGTGCTTACATATATAACATACATTATCTATCTTGCATGGCATCATTCATGTGTTACATGTGATAAGGGAATTTCTATGTGTGTATGTACATAATACATAAGTGTATGTTTACTTACACATGTGCATGTGGCCATCAGTGAGTTGTCCCTGGGTATTTTACTTCATATCACTTCAAACTCTTGCTCAGTGATTGATAATCAAATCAACATTATTATTGTTCCTGTGAAGGGCATAACAAGCTATTGCACTGTGCTTCCATTTAGAAAGTGATTATTATGAGACTTAGGCTGCTGAAACTCCCTCCCTGGCCACAACTTTCCAGTCTCTCATTCCTATCCATACCTGACTAATCCCTCCCATGCCCCTAATCATACTTTACCATATATGTACATGGATATAATCATTTAGTCACGTGTTTTCACCTTCCTTTGTACACAGAGGTCAGGGGCTATTAGTACAGTTCTTGGAAAGTAATAAGCACTGAATAAATGCTTCTTGACTTGGAGTCTGACTGCATGTAAAGGAACCATTGAAAAGAGCTTATAGTTTTTTCAATGTGCGCTAGAGATAAAGTAGGAAAATATGTATATTCATTTTAAGAAGATCTTCAAAGTATTGCTACAATTCACAAAAGCTTTGATCCTTTAAAGAGGAAACCATCGACTATCTGGGGAATTCATTTCTGTAGAATGACATTCAATAAGTCTTCAGATGGTCAAAGTCTTTCTTTGAACCTCTGGTACCTCCACAAGACTGGGCTGCTCACAATTACAATAAATGTTGATTACTAATCTGCTGCAATGTCTTCTGCTGAACTTGTTTCTACCATTTTAGGATAAGTATAAAATGCTGCTTTAGAAAATGTGACTCTTTTTTCTCCTCTAGATGACTATAGTTTTAGGAGACCTCTACCATGCTAAAGACATTTTTCATGCTAAACTACTTAATGATTTAAGCATTACTATTTTTCTAGTCATGCTGTTCAGAAACTTTGCATTCACTTTGCTTCTTCCCTCTTCTTCATTGTATCCCAGTCTAGTATTCACTTTCCAAATATTGGTCAGTCTGCTTCTCCAGCATCTCATCACAAATATTGCCTCCAGAGACCCTTATGCACACTCATCTGTACTATCAAAATAATCTCATTCATCTCCTTACTTCTATGCTTTAACGTCTCTTTTACATGCATCCTTCACCCATCTTCCTCCTGCTCAAAAACTTCAAGTAGCTGACTTGGCCTTTGCTTCTACAATGACACAAAGACCTTACCCTTGCATTGAGCCCCTCCAGAATAAGGCTTTTTCCAGCTTTATTTCATATCACTCTCTAGCCAAAGTGGACTACTTGTATTCTATTTTAAAATTGGTGTTCTATTTCCTACTTCCATGCATTTGCACAGGCCATCCCCTATGCTCCCAATGCAATCCTTATTCAACTCTGTTTCTCAGGAAGAATCCTTAGCTTTCTTCAATAACGGTAAGTGACATTTCTATAGGAGCTTTTAAGTTTTGCAATGCACTTTCCAAGCATTATCTAATTTGGTTTTCCCCAAATCCTTTGAAATAAGTAACATTACCTACCTCAAAGGTACCTAATATTTTATTAGTTAATATTTTGCATATTATTAAACTGAGGTTTACAGAAGGTTAGTAACTTGTTTATGGTGATATAACTAGTAAATGTAGGAGGCAAGATTTTGAAACCTGCATTTCCTACCCCAAAGCCCAGTACTCCTTATACTATACTATACCGGCTCCTCTTTAAAGCTCAGATCAGGAGCTACCTCCACTATGAGCCCTTCTCTAACTTGTATTTGTTTGTGTAAATGTCATATCTCTCCTAACCTTGAGGGCAGGACAGTTTTCTTTTTCACTTTATATTCCCAGCACCTCACACAAAAGTTTATACATGGTAACTGCTTAATAAATGCTTCTTTTGACTGTGTTCAAAACAATGGCAGTACTTCATCTTGTCTTCTATTTCCCAAACCCCTTTCTCACATTTTTAGGCAGGCATAAGAAGTGGACACATAGCAAGGCAGGCTTTATGAAGAGGAAAAGTGGAGAAGGCACTGTCCAAATGGACTAAGGAAGAAGAAAAGCACAACAGATTTTGAAACAGTTTTTGATTTGATCTTTTAAGATTCCATGGAATAGATGGGTAGGGCCCAGAATTCATCAGAATTTGTAAAGAGAGAAATAAAGGAACCCTAGAGTTCTATTCTTCACTACAGCATAATATGGCATAATCACACAGGTAAGAAACGACTCTTTTCACTTTTGCTTTTCCTAAAACAAATTTATGCAAAGAAGGGCAGACAAGCAATTTATGCTAGCTGGTGTGAATTAGAAGTGACAGAATCGAGATTAGAATGTTAGAGCTGGAAGAAGAAACCTTAGAGATCATCTGGTCACATCAAGGCCTTCATTTGACAAAGGAGGAAACTGAGATGAAGAGAGGTAAAGTGACTTGCCTACGTCATGGAGCTGATGAGCCCTGGGACATAACTGAGACTAGACTCAAGGACTCCCGGCTCTCAAGCTGGAGTATAAAGTATAAAGCACAGTAGAAAGTAGAAACTGCTTTTTGTTTTGTTTTAGCAAGCAAGATTGTGTAAAGGAAGGCAGACTGCATTGAGTTTAAAGGACTTGTTAAGACTTCCTCTGTTATTCGCTTTTTAGTCTCATTTTTCTCATCTCTAAAATGAAGGAATTAGGGGTGAGGAACCTGCAGCCTGGAGGCCACATGTAGCCCTCTAGGTCCTCAAGTGCTGCCCTTTGAATCCAAACTTCACAGAACAAATCCCCTTAATAAAAGGATCTGCTCTGTAAAACTGGACTCAGGCAAAAGGCTATACCTAAAGACCTCAAAAAGTCACATGTAGCCCCAAGGCCACAATTTACCCACCCATGGACAAGGTGATCTCCAAAATGCTAAAAATGTCTAAATTTAAATTAGTGGCCACATTTCTCATTAGTGAGCTCACAGATCATAGCCTCACAGATTAAGGTCTAGAAGGGACTTTACAGGTCCAACATTCTCCTTTTAGAGACACAAAAACTGAGAGACAAATTGGTTGTATACTTTACAAAAATAAAATTTCAGGGGAAGAGGGAATGAGGCACTAGCAGGTGGTGGGATCAAAAAAATAGCTTATGTAGGAGTTGGAAGTTGAGTATAAGCCTGAAGGAAGCTAGAGGTTCTAAGAGGCAAAGAGAAAAGAGTGCCTGCCATGCATGAGTGAATCTATTCAAAGGCATGGGGTGACAGGAGAGGGAATGTCATGCAAGAAAACCAGCAAATGGGCCTGTTTTGCTGAACCATGGAGTACATAAAGAAGAATGCTATGTAATAAACCCTGGAAAGGTATATAGAGCCAGATTTTGAAGCACTTTAGACACCAAACAGAGGAGTTTGTTTTTGATCCTTGAGAAATAGGAAGCCCATGTTGAACAGGGAAGTGAAATGGTCAGATTGGTGCTTTGGGAAAACCATCATGGACTTTGAGTTAAGATGGTGGCATGAAATGTCAAAAATCCTGGCTCTCCCATAATGATCTCCAGCAATGATCTAAAAAGGGAATCAGCTGGTCAAGAAATCCAAGGAATGACATCAGTAAACTCCTTACCAGAGCCAAGAGCTGTACAAAAAGATAGCCAGAAGAGGGGAGGTCTTAAAGAGGGGTCCTAGCAGGGAAGCCAGCTCAAGCTCAGGCAGAAAGTTGGCAGCAGAGCCCTGGCCTGTGATGCCCTAGGGAGTCTGGAAGACTAAAGCCAAATCTTGACTAAAGATGCCATAGGGGGCTGAAAGACCACAGCAGCAATCTGATCAGGAACTATGAATTGGTCCAAACATTCTGGAAAGTGATTTGGAAATGTATTGCAATCACTAAATTTCATATATATTGACCTAGAAATTCCATTATTAGGAATGTACCCTAAAGAGATAAAACAAAGAGGGAAAGGACACATTTATACAAAGCGCTTTTTGTTGTAGCAAAATACTACAAATTAAGGTACAATGTTCCTTAGCAGTGACATGGTTAGACAAGTTATAGTGTATGAATGTAATAGGATATTATTGTGCTATAAGAAATGACAAAAGGGTCATGTTCAGGGAAATTGGGTAAAAAACATATGAAGAGATACAGAGCAAAGCATGTAGATCTAGCAAAACAATTTATATAATGACTATAATATTATACAGAAAGGGGAAAAATTCCCACCAAACTTTGAAAGACTTAAGAACTCTGATCAACATGATGACCAACCATGATTCCAGGGGACTAATGGTGAAACCTGTTACTTTTCACCTGGCAGAAAGGCGATGGACCAGAAATGCAGAATAAGACATACATTTTTGGGCATGGCCAATGTATGGACTGTTCTCCTTGACTATGCTTTTCTGTTACAAGTGAGGCTTTATCTATTTCTGGTGGTGGGTGAGTAGCTTGAAGGGGAGGTGTCCTAATCAGAACAATGCCAAAAAAAAAAAAAGAAAGAAAAGGACATCAATGAAGCTCTTTTGTTTTTTTAATGCGCAGAACAGAAGGAGGTTTAGAGGGAAATATAGACAAGTGGGACAGCTTTGTTACTTATGTGCTGAATTTATTTAGATCTTTAAAAAAAACCCTACATGTACATAATGGAGATTTGTTGTTTCATTATACAATCTTCTTTTTCTGTTCTTCTTTGTATGTGAAAATGTGCATATTTGTTGGTGTTTGTTAAGTTCTGAATAACAAAAACAATTAAAAAAAAAAGAGATACCCTTTTGGCACCTGTGTGGAGAAGGGATTGACAAGGGGAAATATTTGAGACAAGGAGACGAATTATAAATCTGATAAAGCACTGCAGATTCGGGGCCTCTTATTATGAAAAATATCTCAATCATCACCAGAAAACATAACTATTTTAAAAATATTTTATAAGAGACAGAGGAAGAGTGTGTAGTGTTCATATACATAGAGGAAGTGGGGTATGAGGGGCTCCCCAGAGTGCAAACACATACCATACCCCCTGAAAGAGAAACCGATGACTCTCTTATGAATAAGGAGAACATGCAGCTGAATAAATAATGTCTTTCAAGAGGTTTAATACATTGTAAAGAGCATTTTTACTGATTGGTAAAAATTCTTTTTGATTAATTAATTGTTTCCAAAGCATTTTCAAGATGAAAAAAAAATTGTGAGGGCTAAATAATAATTGCTATTTTTCTTACATACCTTGGTTACACATGATTTCTAGGTTTTGTCAGCTCATAGTGTCCCTGAAGTAGAAATCAGGAGATTTTAGTCTGGGCCCTGCCAATGACTGGCTTAATGAATGTTGATGAGTTGTCCCCCATTTCTGGGAATAGATTTCCTCCTTTGCAAAGTAAAGGGATTAGACTACATAATATGGGAGTACAGCAGATAGTCATTGGGCCTGGAGTCAGAAACACCTGAATTCTAATTAAGTCTCAGACTCTTTTTCTCTGTGTGATCCTGGGCAAGTCACTTAACCTCTATGTCCCTTAATTTTCTTACCTCTAAAATGAGGATAATAATAGCCCCTGTTTCCCAGGGTTATTTTGAGGATAAGATGACATAATATCAGCAAAGAACTTTGTAAACCTTAAAGCATTATATAAATACTAGCTGGCATTACTAGGTATTATTCTAAAGTCCTTTTGAGGTTTTAAGATGCCTCAATTTCAAGTTTTTCATAAAGAAGATTACATGGCATCAGGAATTTTCAATAGCATCATATGGAATGATTCTCAGAGAGAAGAGGAAGAAAGATAAAATGTTTTTTTGGAAAACATTATGCAGTTTCCCAAATGCAATTCATCCAGCTCTTCCTCCTGGTCAAAACAGCCCAATTCATTATTCATCTGCACTGTCAATAGTCACTAAGCATTTAATAAGTGTTTATTATATGCCATGCACTGGGAATACAAATGCAAGCAGAAAGAAAAATAGTCACTGCTTTCAACTAACTTATATTCTAATGGAGAAAGACAAAAGGAGTTGAAAGATAGGTGATAAAGAGGTATATAATAGTGGTTGGGGGCAGTTAGGAGCACAGTGTGAAATGGAATGAAAATGTAACTGACCTGGCCACTTTTCTCAAATTCTAGGTTCTGAGATGAACCAGCCAAACAGAGAAAGAGGTCACAGGTGCAGGGTGCTTTTTCAATGTGAGAAGTGGAGTGAATTTCTAGTGTGAAGAGGTGTTTGTGGTACAATAAAGAAAGTGTTGGAGCGTCAGGAGTGTCCAAAATATATGTACTAATGAATCTGATAAATAGATTATCCATTCAACTACCCACTGTAGTCTAGGTAACAGGAATTCATCATCCACTTGGTTTTTCCCGTGTGTATTGTTAGGTTGAACTTTCTTTCTTTCTTTTTTGTTGTTGTTGTTGTGGGTTTTTTGTTTTGTTTTGCTTTTTTTTTTTTTTTTTTTTGCTTTTTGGAGGGCAATTGGGGTTAGTAAATGTGTTAAGTGTCTGAGGCCGGATTTGAACTCAAGTCCTCCTGACTCCAGGGCCAGTACTCTATTCACTGCACTACCTAGCCACCTCTAGATTGAACTTTCAATATTATTTTCACAGTAGAGTATGTGGAGGACCTCATCATGAATAGGTAATTCAACTTCCATCTGTAATTTGCACTAAACATCTATAGCTGTGGTAAATACTCTGGTAAGAGTTTGTCTCCTTGTTTTATGTCTCACTTGAAGTTAATAATTGAAAGACTATTGGAAAAAGTTATCTCAGGGGGCAGGTCCAAGACGGAAGAGTAGAAGCAGGGACCTGCTTGAGATCTGCTCCCAAGTCCTTCAAAATACGTGTAAAAAAATTATTCTTAACAAATTCTAGAGCAGCATAAGTCCCAAAATGACAGAGTGAAATGCGTTTCCAGTTCAACACTGGAAGGCTGACAGGAAGGGTCTATTGTACCAGGCTTAGAGTAGAGCACAGCCCAGCATGGCCAGTGCCAGCACAGAAGGGACTGGAGCAGGCCTCAGTGCACTGAATCACTGGCAGCTGTGCCAGTTTCCAGACTTCTCAACCCACAAACACCAAACACAGCTGCAAAAGTCAGTGGGAAAGCTCCTCTCTTTTGAGGAGCATGGTCTAGCCATAGCCTCAACCCCAGTCTCAGAGTAGCTGCAGCTTCTACTCCTGCTTTTGGAGCTCTTGGCATGCTCCCCCTTTATAGTGTAAATCCAGTGACTAATTGGAGTCACAGTGCTGGGTGGTAGTCCTGGGATGAGGAGGAGTGCTGGCCTGGTGGAACTGGTGGTGGCTGTGGAGAGGGAATCCTCCTTGCAGTTCCAGGGCAGAAAAGAGTGCTTGTGTTTGCTCATGGACCAGAGCCCATGCAAGGAGAGGAGTAAACACCTTTGATAACACCACTTTGAAGGAACTGAGAATTTACAGGTCCCTAGAGATATCTCTGAAAACAATTGCATAAAACCCCTGTAACTCAAGGCAGTATACCTTCCACTTTACAAAGAGCTCAAAAGTCAAGTAATTGGCTGGGAAAATGAGCAAACAAGAAAAAATAACATTGTAGAAGCTTACTGTCTTGGTGAAAAGGTATTTTCTTACATCCTTGGTGATGAAGAAGATCAAAGCATACAACGAGAGGAAGACAGCAGCAAGGTCAAGACTCCTATATCCAAAGCCTCCAAGAAAAATATGAAATGGTCTCAGGACATGCAAGAGCCTAAAAATGAGTTTGAAAATCGAGTAAGAGAAGTAGAGGAAAAACTGGGAAGAGATACATGAAAATCATGAAAAACAAGCCTAACCCAAATAGCAAAACAGGTCCAGAAAACCAATGAGGAGAAGAATGCTTTAAAAGGCAGAATTGGCCAAATGGAAAAGAAGGTCCAAAAGCTCACTGAAGAAAATAGTTCCTTAAAAATTAGAATGGAGCAAATGGAAACTTTGCCAAAATGATAAGTAAGAGTCAGATTATTACTGGGAAGCACACCAATTGGGATATGTGAGTGACATTACTAGAAACCTGATCATTCAAGGTTATCTTCCAGAACCTACAGAGTTATAGTCATCTATGATTCAGGAACCTGTTCTGCCATTGCAAGTTTAAGTTGGGGAAATAACTCTGGAGGGGATGATGGTATACAATTAGAGTTTCACTCAGGATCATTTTGAGGCCCTTCACATTTGCAAGGACCCATTGGAGAGACTGGAGAGATTCATGCTGTAGGAATGTTGGTCTTGAATACTCTGATTCATAGGGATCCCTTAGAAAAAAAACTCAACTAATTGGACTCTTCCAGTGTGCTTTCTTGCAATACAGAGAAAAAATAACATTTACTTGGTTTTACTATTTATATATTGATACCTATTATATTAATGTACCAAGAAATTAATTCAAGATTACTCTATTTGCACATAGCTCATAAATGTTCTTCCCTCTCCCCTATTTCTTTCTTTTAAACAGTGTGTTTGTCTTACAGGAAAATTTATCCAGATGACTTCTCTGAAATCCTTAAAGATTTCAGGTCAATAGGTTAAAATTATCTCACTGACTTAGCAATCTCATTTAATCAACTCTAAGTGCTTCATTCCTTTTGGAATTCCTGAATATTGAGGGATCTTGGGAAAATGGAATTATTAGACTCTAGAGGATCCAATAATCCCCAGAAACTTGAATAATTTTTTAAAAGATACAAATGTCAAAGAAAAACAAAGAGTTATAACATCATCTATCCAATTCAGGACTTCAGAAAAAGATTTCAATAATCCTAGGGATGTTTTGAGTGGAGACAAGCCAATATAGACAATTAATCAGATATGCAGGGATCCAAAGGAGACAAGCACAAACCAGCCTTTGGGCATTATGGTGTGTAATACTGAAGCATCTCAGGGATCAGATAGTCCTTGCTGGAATGACAGCAGGAAGGAAAAAGGCAGAGCAGCACCTGAGATCATCCCAGGAAGCATGTCCAATAAATAATATCTAGGTTTGATGTACCAGGCTCATGGTAAAGAATAGAGCAGTCCCAGGTCTGAAATTGTGCAAAGAAAATGAGACAAAAAGGAGTCAAGGCCAATGTCTACATAAAAACACTCAGCTAATGAACCCAAACCCAGCAATTCACATAGTTGATAGGGCCTATGCTTATCCAATGTATATAGGACCAAAAATATGACAGGTAACTCAGTCTACCCAAGCACAAAGCTTCAATCCAGAAATGAGAGTAGGAATATGAGTAAATGGAAGAAAGTTACATACACAATGATAAAATTGTATAGACTGAGAGAAGCCCAAGATATAAATACAGAAAATCAGAATAACTCTATAACAAGTCCAAGTGGAACATTGGAGAAAAGTCTGCCTTACCTTACAGGATTACAAAAGTACCTGTAATAAATCAGAGACACCATCCAGAAAAGTCTAATTAACTTGAAAGCAACAAAAATGCATTGATAAGTAAAAGTTTAAAATACTAATAAAATAGGTAACCAGACTGAGTAAAAAAAAAAGATAAAGGAAAACCAAATTGTATTTACAAATGAATTCTGTAATACATTCAAAGAAGAATTAATTTTAATATTACACAAACTCTTTGTAAAAACTGGAAAAGAAGAGATTCTTCCAAACTTTTTATATGACACAAATATGGTTTTGTTGTTGTAAATATTGAAAAATCTTCAAGCACAGATTCTATAACAATATATTTAAATATTATATACTATAACAAAGATGGATATATACCAGTAATAGAGGGTTGATTAAATATATGGAAAATCATAAATATAATATAGCAAATTAAAAAGGAAAATTGACAAAAATTACAAAATTATTTTAGTGATTGGTAGAAAAGCTTTTGAAAAAATTCTAACTTATTTTTAAAAAGCACTATAAATGCATAAATTCTGAGTTTTAAATTTATCTATCTAAATTCAAAACTCAGAAGTACAGTATATATAATGAAGATGATCTAGGGGCCTTTTCACTAAGTTCAGGGTTAAAGCAAGGATATGTTTTATTACCACCACTGTTTAATATAGTGATAGACATGCTAAGCTATATTAATAACATAAGAGAAAGAAATATGGGGAATAAACATAGGTAAAGAAGAAACAAAACTATTGCTTTATTCCTGAATATATCATGGTCAAAAGAATGAGCTAAATTTGATTCAAAGAATTAATACCTTAGCAAAGTTAAAGGATATAAAAAATTACATAAATCATCAATATTTCTCTATATAATCACTAAAACTCAGATGAAAATCACAGCAATCTAATGTTTAACAAACTCAAAGATCTGAGACTTTGGGACAAGAAATCCTTATTTGACAAAAATGACTGGGAAAGCAGTTTGGCATAAACTAGGTATAGACCATCATCTCATGCTATATATCAGAATAAGGTCAAAATTGGAACATGATTTACACATACAGGGTGATGTCATAAGTAAATTAGGGTAGCATGGAATACTTTACCCATCAGATCAATTGTAAAGCGAAGGATTTATGACCAAACAATGAAAGAGAACATTATAGGGCACAAAATGAATAATTTTGATGGCATTAAGTTAGCAAGTTTTTGAACAAACAGAACTGATACAGCCAAGATTAGAATGAAAGCAGAAAACTGAGGAAAATTTTTATATTAATTTTCTCTGATAAAGGCCTCTTTTCTCATATACATACATATATATATATATTTATAATCAAGTCAAATTTATATGAATACAAGTGTTTTCCCAATTTATAAATGGTCAAAGACTGGAAACAGGCATTTTTCAGAAGAAGAAATCAAAGTTATCTATAGACATAAGAACAAATGCTCTAAATCACTGTTGGTCAGAGAAACGCAAATTCAGATAACTTTGATAACCTCACAGCAATCACATTGGCTAATATGAAAGAAAAGGAAAATGATAAATGTTGGAGGAGATGTGGAAAAATTGGAACACTGATTGTTGGTGGAGTTGTAAACTGATCCAGCCATTCTGGAAAGCAATTTGGAAGCATGCCCAAACGGGTATAAAATTGCATAAACTCTGATCCATAATATTATGCTATCAGAAATGATGAAGAGGATGTTTTCTAAAAAAATTGGGAACACTTACATGAGCTGATACAAAGTGAAATGAGCAGAACCAGAATATTGCACACAGTAACAGCAATATTGTAATGATGATCAACTGTGAATGACTTCACTATTTTCAGCAACACAATGATCCAAGACAGTTCTGTGAGATTTATGATGAAAAATGCTGTTCACCTCCAGAAAAAGAACTGATGGAGTCTGAATGTAGATTGAAGCATACTTTCTTTTTTAAAACCTTCTTCATTATTCATGGGGAGTTATTTTTGGTTTGCATTTTCTTTTACAACATGGCTAATATGGAAATGTTTTATATGACTGCACATATCTATATCAAATTGCTTGAATTCTCAAAGAAGGGGGAGGGAAGGGAGAGAGGGAGAGAATTGGAATTAACAGTTTAAAAAAACTGTTAACATTTTTTGTTCACATTAATTGAAAAAAAATTAAATGTAAAAATAAACTCAACAGAAAGACAGAAATAGGGGACTCAATAAAAAACAAACATCAAATTTATAAAATATTGGAGAATCTACCAAAATACACAAGAACCATATAACTACAGCTGTAAATTATTCTTCATGGAAATAAAGATAGACCTAAAAATTGGAGAAATATTAATGGCTTATGGGTAGGCAATGACAATACTATGTAAATTCATTTACTTATACAATAACACATCAAACTATCAAAAAAGATTACCTTATAGTGCCAATAATTAAAAAAAAACCTATAAAGAAGTTTATCCATAGGAAGAAATGGTCAAGAATCTTAAGATGAATAACAAAAAAAGTGGCAAATAAAAGAAGCCTAAAGGTACTACGTATCAAAGTATACTGCAAAGCAAGATTGATCAAAACTATTTGGTATATGTTAAAAATAGAGAGGACAATCAGTAGAACATAACAAATACACAGCTTATAGAAACAAATGATCATAGGGAAATAGTATTTGATAAGGCCAAAGGTCCTAATTATTGGGATGAGGACTCTATTTAAAAATGCTGGGAAAAGTAGATAAAATTGGCAGAAATTAGGCATAGATCAACATTCATCAACATATAATAAAACAAAATAGAAGTGGCTATATTGCTAGGTCACAACAGAAGCAAATTAGAGAAGCATGGGCAGGGGTGGAGGTAGGGAGTAACTTTCACAATAACAGACTGGAAAAATGTTCATGATAAAACAAAGAATGGGGAGAATGACAATATTTAAAATGGACAATTTTGATTACTTGAGATTAAAAAGAATTTGTACAAATGAAGGCAGTGAAGCTGAAATTAGAGTGCAAACAAATGGTAAAATATTTTATAGAAAGTTTCTCTAATAACAACTTCATCTACAAAGAACGGCTATATTTCTTATAATTGAGAAATGTAAAGAACTAATTAAAGTTTGTAAAAACACAAGCCGTTTCCCAAAGAATACGAACAAGTCGTTTTGAAAAGAAATCCGAGCTATTCATGACCATAAGAAATAATGCTTCTAAAACCTAATAATTAGGAAATGTAAATTAAAGCAACTCTGGTGTTACATCTCACACTTATCAAGTTTACAAAGTTGACAAAAAAGAGAAAATAACAAATGTTTGGAGGTGCTACAGAAAAAAAAATAGGCACATTAATGTACTGTTAGTAGAATTATAAATTGGTTTAGGCATTCTAGAAAGCAATTTGGAATTATGCCTAGCATGTCACTAAATTGTGTTTGCCCTCTGACCCAGAATACCACCTCTAGGCTTATACCTCAAAGAGTTCATAGAGGATAAAAATCCAAAATACTTATAATTGCACCTTTTTATATGAAAGAAGAGGAAACTAAAGAGGCGCCCGTCAATTGGGGAGTGACTGATCAAATGATGATATATGAATATAATGGAATACTATTATTCAGTAAAAAATGATGAAACTCTTATAGGAACTGTGGAGGAGTAAAGTAAGCAGAACCAGGAGAACAATTTATAAAATATTAAAAAACATATATTAAAAACCAAAAATTACTTTCAAAGACTTAATGAAATTCTAAACAATACAATAACCAACTGTTAATCCAGAGAAGTATCTAGAAAACTAGATTACGAAGTATGCTGCCCACCTTTTGACAGAAAAATGAAAGAATCAAAGTGCAGAATAAGACTTACATTTTTGTGCTTTGCTTGGCCAATGTGGGCTTATGCTTTGTTTGATTATTCATATTAGTTATAATGCTTTGTAAGATATAAATTGTATTCATTTTTTTCAAAAGAAAAGCAAGTTATACATAACAAGATCTACAATTTCATGAGCAATCTTTTCCATTATATTATGTATATGAAAATGTCCATTTATTTGGTGTTTGTTAAGTTTAGAATAGCATGTGCATGCACATATGTATATAAGTGCATAGTTGAAGTAAGTCGCATCTGTTTGGTGATTTTATGAGATTGTTTTCCATCTTAGTTATTCTACTTGTCCCAGTGAAAGATGAATTTGGACCTCCAATTGTATTTCCTATATGCTTCAAAGATCCCCGGAGAAGATTTGGGTATCCTGTATTACTTGGATTGCAGAAGACAAAATCTCCAGTTGGGAATTATAATAATCTCAAGAAGAGAAAGCTTCAGGGAGCATGAACTTTTGTGACAGAAAGAAGTTCCATTGATTGATTCTATAAAGCCACTGATCCTCAGAGTGAGAACCCTTCCTTTCAAAACTACTGATTACTGTCCTTTTCATGTATATGCAAAAGAAAGCCTCTGCAGGCAACAAGATGACTGGTAATCTAGGAGAACTTCATAAAACATGTTTGTTAAGTAGTATTATCCTGTATGTGGAAGTGTGAACAAATGTTAATTTCCCAATTGTTCTTAAACTGTTGTATAGACATTTTACCCATCGTTTCAAGTCTAGACAATCAATGAAACTACAAATCAAGCACTAATTTGTAGCATTTGCCGATTTCTGAGGTGTAAATGCTCACACTGAAAATTTAATGATCATCTCTCTTCAGTTGGTTCAATCTGGCACCAGTACAGTCCTGGAAAGAGTGTCCAGGAAGTAGGATTTTTAAGTTATCCTTTTTTTTCCACATATGCTTTCTACATGTATACTTCCCTACCTGTGAGCTTTAAGTTTGAGTCCACTCTTTTCAGAGTCCTTGTATTTTAAAAAGTGTCTGCACTTTCTCCTACTTTTAGTGGGGGTGTTTTATACCAGCTACTTTTATTATGCCTTCTTAATGATTTTTTCTTTTTTAATTAACTTTTGTTTATTTTTAGTTTACACCATTCATTTCCACAAGATTATGAGTTACAAATTTTCTCTCCATCTTTTCCCTACCCACCACCCCAAAACAGTGATCCCACTATATAACCCCCTCCCCCAAACTGCTCTCTCCTATATCTTTACCCATTACCCCACTGACTTTCTGGTAGGGTGAGATGTATCACCTTACCCCAGTGCCTGTGTATCTTAATTCCCAGTTGCAATTAAATCATGCTGATAATAATAATTATAAATATATATATATACATATTTTTTTTAACATTTGATTATGGAACTTTAAATTCTAGATTGTTTCCCTTCCTCCCTTGTCACCCACCCCCACTGGAAAGACAAGCAGTTCAATACAGGCTGTACATGTGTATTTATGCAGGACATATCCACAGTGGATTTACTGTGAGAGACTGATTATATGTCCTACCTTCCTATCCTGCCCCCTCCCCCCTTGTTCTATTCTCTACTTTATCCCTGCCCCTTTAGAGAAGTATGTGCTTCTAACAACCCTCCACCTCCACCCTGCCCTCCCCTCCATCATCCGTCCTCTCATCCCCATCCCCCATACTCTCCTGTAGGGCAATCTACCCAATTTAGAGTGTATGTCTTTCCTTCCCTAAGCCAAATTCAATAAGAGTAAGGTTGATCAATTCCCTTTTGCCTTCCTGTTCTTCCCCTCCATTGTAACAGTTATCCCTTGCCTCTTCTATATGAGATGATTAACTCCATTCTGTCTCTCCCTGTCTCCTCTCATTCTATTTCTCTTCCACCTCTCAATTTCACCTTTTAAAATATCATTGCTTCCTGTTAAATTGATCCTGTGCCCTCTGTCTATGTACATATATATATACATATACACACACACGCACTCACATATGTATTCATATGCATATATATACCCTCCTATATAGACATGTGTATGTAGACACACATATACATATACATATACATACACATATACATATATATCCATATACATATATGTATATACACATTTATATTCCCTTCACCTATCCTCATACTGAGAAAAATTTCATAAGTTACAATTATCATTTTTCCATGTAGGCATGTAAATAGTTCAACTTTGATAAGTTCCTTATAATTTCTTTTCCATGTTTACCTTCTCATGCTTCTTGTATTTGAATGTTAAATTTTCTATTCAGTTCTGGTTTTTTCAGCAAGAATGCTTGAAAGTCTTCCACCTAATTGAATGACCATATTTTACCCTGGAACATTATACTCAGTTTTGCTGGGTAGGTGATTCTTGGTTTTAATCCTAGCTCCCTTGATCTCCAGAATATCATGTTCCAGGCCCTTTGATCCCTTAATGTAGAAGCTACTAGATCCTGGGTTATCCTGATTGTTTCCACAGTATTCAAATTGTTTCTTCTTGGCAGCTTGTAATATCTTCTTCTTGATCTGGGAATTCTGGAACCTGGCTATAACCTTCCTAGCAGTTTTCTTTTTGGGATCTTTTTCAAGAGGTGATCAGTGAATTCTTTCAAATTCTATTTTGCCCTCTGGTTCTAAAATATCAGGGCAATTTTCCTTGAGAATTTCTCAAAGGATGCATTCTAGGTTCTTTACTGATCATGGCTTTCAGGTAGTCCAGTAATTTTTAAATTGTCTCTCCTGGATCTCTTTTCCAAGTCAGTGGTTTTTTCAATGAGATATTTGATATTGCCTTCTATTTTTCCATTTGTTTGGATCTGTTTAATATTATCTTGATTTCTCATAAAGTTATTTCCTTCCATTTGCTCCACTCTAACTCTGAAGGGATTATTCTCCTCAGTGAGCATTTGAGATTCTTTTTCCATCTTGCAAATTCAACTTTTTAAGGCATTCTTCTCTTCATTGGCTTTTTGGGCCTCTTTTGCCATTTGAGTTAATCTATTTTTGAGGTGTTATTTTCTTCAGTCAGGTTGTTGACTCTTTTTTTTATGATTTTCTTGTATCATTCTCATTTCTCTTCTCAATTTTTCCTCCACTTCTCTTATTTG
>CM053595.1:39584123-39716916 GCA_028646575.1 Pseudocheirus occidentalis | reverse complement strand
AGTTTTGACTGTGTCATCTTCCTCCCATTCCACACTTTTATCCTTTTTGTCCCCAAAAAAAGAATCTAAAGTTGGATTGCTGAGCTTGGTTTGCTTCCTTTGCCTGCTCATGTTGCCAGTCAATTAATTTGATATCTGAGCCAGAGTAGAACTCTGCTTTCAGAGGGGAGAGCTTTGTCCCAAATTGCTGTGGTTTTCACAGCTGCCTGGGCTATTAGATGGCTGTCTCCTCTGTCTCCTTCAGCTTTAGCTCACTGCTCACGCACCTCAGGGCTACCACCCAAGGCCACAATCCTGATCCAGGCTGGTTAAGGCAAGAACATTTAGCCTCTGAATGATCACTTGCCCCTTTTGCAATCTGCAGGTTTGGAGCTCTAAAGCAGGCACTGGAAGTGGCTGCAGGGTCACCTGCTGATTTTTAATAGTCTTTGAACTATTAAAATGCTTAAATGTTTCTTCGTTTATGACACTTTCTATGGCACAAGCATCAACAGGCAGTTATTTTATCCATTTTGCCATCCCACTTCCATCGTTTTAACCACATTCTCAGCACAGCAAGAATGGTACTGTTCATAGGATAATCAAAGATGAAGTTGAAATAATATCATCTTTTCTTCTAATTTGCCTGTTATACTTCTGAAAGTAACTTCTCACCATGTTCTGAGGAGTCATTTAGGCAGCTGCATAATGAGCAAAATTGCTCATTTTTTTCTCCAAATAAATTCCTGGATTAGTCTTTTCTCCACTCCATCTTCCTCAGTTTCCTTTTCTTCTATCTCTACTTAGCACTGACCTACAGCTCTTATCAGATTTAGACCATGTAGATATAAAGAGTAGAACTGAATTTTATTTCTAATTCATCTTTCATATCATCCAAAAGGTTGCAGTTTTGGAACACTAGATGATTATAATGAATACCCTTATGCCCATAGAAGAGATCAGAAAATATTCCTCCCTTCTTTCTTTGCAAAGGTGGGACACTATAATTATGAAACTTTGCCATTCCAGTCAGACCCTATTGATGTTTCTGCTCAGATGTGTTTGCTAATTTTGCCAAACTTCTCCTCCCCCCTTTTTTACTCCATTAAAAAAAAAGTATGTTTCCCCCTACTCCCTACCCCCACCCACCCAAGGATGTCTCTGTCAGGGATATTTTAAGGAACATAAAATCAAAAGATAGCAATGCAATTTTTAAAAAGTGAGTTAAAAGAACTTAAATAAAGTTCTAGTTTTGTTATTTTTAAAAATGATTAGTGTTAGAAAACAGTTTATAGGCCTTTTCCCAGGAGTTCTTGACATCTTATTCTGACTGGGTTTTGAATAAAATAAGCCACATATTAAAAATAACAATTATAAGCTGGAATATGTCTAGAGCACAATGATCACTATGAGGGAGGTTCAAGGAACTGATGATGTTTCATCTGAGAAGAATGGAATAAGAGACAGGACAGCTATCCTTCATTATCTGAAAGACTTTCATGTTGAAGAGAGATTAGACTTGTTATTCTTGGATCCAGAAGGCAGAAATTCGAACAGGTGTAGGGAGAGTTGGAGAAAATAAGAAGGATAGATTCAGATTGTTGTCAAAAAAATAATAATTCTTAATAGTTTGAAATATTCAAAAGCAGAATGGGTTGCTTGGGAAGCAGGAAATTCTTAATCCCTGGAGATCTTCAAGGAGATGGTAAAATACTACATATCTGAGATACTGGAGAGTGAGTTTCTGTGCAGTTATGATTTGGACTAGATGACCTCAAAGGTCCCTTCCAGCCTGTCAATTCTTTGAATCTATAGCTCAGTCAGAAAAATCTACAGGCTGCCACAGCAAAGACAAGGTATAATAACACTGAAAACCAATGCATCACCCACCTTCCCTTTCCAATCAAAACAAAACAAAAAAACCCAGTAACATCAAGGAGATAGGAAGTTTTCTGCAAGGTTTGATTATGGTTTTGTAGGCAAGTGGAAGTACCTGTGCAGTGTCCTATTATTTACTCAGAATATCAAAAGTCCTTTGAAACCTTTCTCTCTTGAAGGCCCAGTCTATCCCTGAACTAGTTCAAAAGGGAAATATTGAATTGGTTGGGATCCTCTCTTTTGTTTTCTGATTGTATGTCTTAGAAGACTTCACAATCATCAACAAGTAGCTCCAGAAAAGGAACAGATTAAGGGTAGACTGGTACATGGAGCAGAGAAATCTACAAGGCAAGTCATAGACTGCTCTTGCTATGGTCTTCCCAGATCAAATTTCTGTGTTCACATTTAAAAACAAAACAAAACAAAAAACCCCAAAACATCGCTCTTCAGAGCCCATGCAAGAACATTTGAAAATATCTAGACATGATAACCTACTAATTTGGAGGAGCCATATGTCAAACATGGCAAATAAACACTTCCTATTTCTTTGAGGGGCTATGATTTTAAAGAGCTAAAATATTTCCCTGCCAGTCTGTTGTTGTTTTCTTTTTCTTACCAAGAACAGTTCAAACATATTCTAATAGGCAAGGTTGCCAACTAATTGTCAGAGGGGATTAGTATTATCAGTGACCAAACGGTGAGCCTTTGGTCTTCTGGCAGGCCAAGTGGATAATGGAGCCAGCTCAGAAAGTAATTTCTATTTGATCCAGCAGTAGCCCTTCATCCCAGCACACCCAGAGTTCATCAGCATTTAGCCCCTTCTTCCACCCCCATAGGAAGAGACCATCTATTCTTAGAATAATTCAGACATAGGGAGCATGGCCCTCCAGCTAGGGTTGCAAATAAGCTGAAATGCAAGGTGAGGGAAAGCAGTGAACAAGGTAATCATTAAAGGCTTTAGGCAGGGATCTATAATCACTGCAATTCCCTGCCCCATGACTATTTTCATTGTGTTCCAAACCTTCATAGGAGACAGTTATAGGCAATGGGACAACCACAGTAACTGGTTCAAATTAGAACATTGGTGGGTGATGGGGGAGGGGGGATGTAGAACTTGTGTAGGAATAGAGCTATGAAATTGTAGAAAGAGGGTCAACAGTCCAAACATGGTAGAGACAGTATGGGCCTAATCGAAAGAACACTAGATGGGGAGTTTGAAACTCTGGATTTAAACCCTGGATTTACTGTTTATGATCTCTGGGACTTTGGGCAATAATATTTGGGTAGAGTATTCACTTTATAAATGTTTATTTAATAATCAATGTACAAACCTCTCTGGGCCTTTTTTTCCTTATCTGTAAAATCAGGGGGTTGACCTCCAGCTCTAAGTCTGTGATCTAGACATAGATAGTAGCAGGAGAGGAGATACAAAGAAAGAAGTCACTAATGTTGGAATTATGTGATGTTCTATTCCTACATGTCAGGGCATATGGTAAAAGATTGAGAGATAAATTGATTTGCTCTACTGAAAGAGAAAATTTAAAAGAATTTATGCCCTGTTAAAACTAAACTCACCATTCCTTGGATATGCTAGACACTTTTCCATCTAACTGCCTTTTTTTATAATAGTTCCTGTATCTGAGTCATTTCACTGCTTGGTTCTACCTGATGAAATATTTGACATCTTTCAAGGCCAAGTCAAATGTCAGTACCTTCCTAAAGTTTTCCATGATTATCATTCTCTCTCTCTGTCTCTTTCTGTGTCACTGTCTCTCTCTCTCCCCAAACACTCCTGGTGCTTTTTGCTCTGAATCCTTGATGGCATCGATCATGTGTTAATAAGCATTCACACTATTTGTGTAACATATTTTATTTCCCTTAGTAGATTATAAACTCCTTGGGGACAGGAATTGTCTCAGTTATCTTTGTGGTCTCTATACCACCTGGCATAGTGGTAGGGGTATTCATTGTTAACTGCATGAATGAGAAGAAAAAAAAAAAACCAAAACAACCAGCAACAGTATTGGATTCTAAAATAAACAGTAGGCCAGACCAGTTCCAGCTGGAAAACTGCCAAATCACATGAGATTATTTCCCTATTGATAATTACTTACAGGTATATTTGAGACCAGGCTTTAGAAACTTAAAAAAAAAGATCAAGAAATGGTAGGTACTTTCCCTGACTAAAAACTGGCCTAAGTAAATGAAAGAATAGTTATAGAAAGTTGGCAATTGCCCTAAAATGGTCACATTCCATCCTACCACATATATATATATATCTCCTTAGTGAGTTTTAAGAGGTATGTGACATCCACAAAGTAGATGAAAAAGGCTACTCTGAGGAGAAATGTATTTCTGCAGAAGACCTTAAAAATCTTGATCCACACCTGGGCAGACAGTGAACTTTATCTGCCTTCCAATTATTTGCGTGAATGTGTGAAAATCTGTCCTTTAATAATGAACAGTTCCTCTTCTTCCATTAGAGAAACCCTGTCCTGGTCACTGGAAGAATAAATAGCCTGGCCTTATTATTATTCCTATGTAACAGAACATTTCATCACCCTTGTTCAGTAAAGTAGGTAGGTGCCTGAAGATTGCAATACACGATACATAATGTGAAGGAAGGGGTTGAGATATGTCTATTATGGGTGTGAATAGAATTCTTTTGTTGGAATCCATCCTACTGGAATGAATAGCCTCTGTTATGTTTATTGATTACATCCTAAGTATTGATGCAGAGGTGGCTAGAGCTGTCCAGAAAAATAGTCAGAAGCCATCGTGGACGTTTTCATTTTGGCAAGGCCAGATAATAAATGGACAATTCACTTGTAAAATCTAAATAAAATGTTTGATTTTTCTAGCATCCTGGGAGGATGACAATTGAATATGTAGAAAATATTTTAAGGACCTCAACTTGGTCATCTCTCTTTTGTCAACAAAAGGATATTCATCTTTTCTCTCCATCCCCAAACATTTTCCCTATAAAATGGCATTGAGGAGAATGCCAGGGCAGTAACAGTATTCTATACCTTCTCAGGGTTGTTTGTTGCAATAGTAGAACTTCTTCCTTGTGAGCCTCTAGGTAATCTCTTTTATTTTCCAAGAAACTCACTTTGTGATTAACACAAGAGATGAGTTAACAAGATACTTCATGCAGTTAAACTACATCATGAGAAGCTCAAGATTTAATGCATTAAGACCAGCTGGGCTGGGCAATAGTCTTGCAAGAAGATATGGCATGCACATTTTTTATTTTTAGCAAATGTGTGTAATGGCAACAAAATTGTGCATTTGTAACTTGCATCACCAAAACAGTGCTTCATTTTAAGAAAACAAGGACTGTGGATAAAGGCTAAGAAATTCTATGAGGAATATCTGTCATGCAATGAATTGTCATATACAAAATACAGCTATTACATCCATCCATTAATCTAATCTAATCTAATCTATCTGTCTGTCTATCATCTATCATCTACCTATCATCCATCCATCCATCTATCTATCTGTCTGTCTGTCTTCTATCATCTATCATCTACCTATCATCCATCCGTCCATCTATCTATCTATCTATCTATCTATCTATCTATCTATCTATCCATCTATCTATCTACATCTCTGTGTAAAAATATTTAGAAAGGATAAGCTACTGTCTACCTATATCTCTGCAGCTACTATCCAGAAATATGAAAATTTTCTGAACTACTCCATTTTAATTTGAGAACTGGAAAAAAATAATTTTAAAAATAGCAACAGGGAAAGATAGTTAAAAATCTGTTTCATTTAAAATTGGAAGAATAGATCAAGGTAAACCTATGAGTAGGGTTGTCAGACCCACTAGAAGATGACTATTAAATTCTAATAGAACAATAACTTTTTCATTCATTTTATGTCAATGATTTTATGATTATTATACTCCGCACAATAATTCCGCATGTTAAAGAAGATTTTTATTCTTTTGAAGTTATTTTTTGCAACCTTGATGAACTAGTATGTGATGCATTGGAATTATCGGTACTTCTGAAGTTGGAGAAATAAGTTCATTACTTGTTTTAGGTTCCAAGTGGTTACTCAGGCCTAAAAAATTTCCTCTTAACGGTTCTAAGTGTTGTAATATGGCTGTATTATACTGCAGACATCCCAGAGGAAAATACTTTGCCCTCACTCTCTGACACCTTCCTTCCAATATGTAGGCAAGGCAAGCTAGTGTTTTGGGGATGCACATCTATGTTATTTCTTCAAACAGCCAGTTACAATCTGTAGGAACTAAGGCTCTGCCTTTCAAATATGTACAATCCCTGTGTAAGTAGATACAACGTAAGCTATGTAACCACGATGTTATTGATTCAGAACCTCGAAGGCTGAGTCATTGAATATATTCATCCTCTTTGGAATGCTACTTTAAAAAATCTTTGAGTATTAAGAAGGGGGCTCTTCTCAAAGGCATTATTTAGGAGTCAGAGGCCAAGTAGCCATGTAACAGTGAGAGAGAATTCTGGCAGAAGCCTAGACAAGGAGAGTGGGGTACGTGATCTGAGCCTGCCACAAATGATTTTTTATAAAAACCCCCACAGAATGTGCTTTGTTATTTTACGTAAGGCTATAATGCATTAACTCAGGTAATAGGACTGGGTGAAAGTTGATTTATTCATTTATTTCTGCTGTAGACACAAGCTTGATGAAAATGCATACAATAGCTAGTGCTCTCCACAGCCATTAGTAGACTCTTAGCATACTGTTTTGTGGGGTTGTGGCTTGTTTCTCTCTACACTAAACTGAAATTTCCTTTTTTCCTAGTGACTAACAGCAGAGGGAAATGGAGCCAGCAGCTTATACAATACAATAGTTAAGAGATCAACAAAACTCAATACAATCAGGCAATCATGGGACATCTCACTTTGGAGTCAAGGGAATCTCAGTTCAAATCCTGGCTTTGTCACTCTCTCTGTGACCTGGGGCAATCACTTACCTCTGGGGTTCATTTTCCTCATCTTTAAAAATGTGACCTCTTAAGGTCACTTCTAGGTCTAAATATATGATCTGAAGATATGGTTCACTGCGGAGCTGCTAATGTATATGTATCGTAATAGAATTCTTTTCTTATACAGTATTGGCCATGAAATTCCTGGTCAATAATTTGCTAACAATCTCTCTCTTCCTTGCTCCTCCCCAAATATTCTGCAACTGACATAAAAAAATTCCTATGCCCTCACTAGTATATTTCAGTCATCTTTTAAGCAATTCACATTCATTATTTTATGTAATATACCTTCAGGCGACTGAGTCCATCTATAGGCTTCTTTCTTGTCACGAAGTCTTGTCCTGTGCGCTTAGCAGTTCACTGAACTGAGTTGATTCAAATGAGCCTTGAAATGTTAAATACAACTTGTAATATCAAAGGTTCTCATACCAAATAATTTTGTTCCTGGAGAATCCTAGGCAGATTAAGGACTCTCATGGTGACTAAAATGTCCACCAGTTACATGGAATAGCCCAGCAGTGGATGGATAATTACTGACTCATGCTAGGCATATGAAGAAAAAAATACAGCTACTTTATTCTGTATGTGTAAACAGATCAGGGAGTTTGGTAGGCAATTAGGTCCATATAAAACTTATTGAATCCAAAACCTAAAATAATTATGATATCTGACAAGCTTTTATGACCAGAACTTGAGGTTATATTTCCCTTAAAAATCTAGTGGCAATAATTTCTTGAGCCCACCTGAGAAGCAAAATGTGCAAGGCTGGCCTTTCAAACTAGTCTTTATTAGGGTATCTCAAAACCCTCTGAAATAAGTTTTTCAGAGCTTGTAATGCTAAAGTGATGTTCAGGGCATGTTTATATGGCAATCTCTACCTCAGAGTAGAAGACTCCCTTACGCTGGGTTGCCTGGGATTGAGTAAAGCAAATGCATAAGAAACTGGTTCCAGTGATAGCTTTACTATATCTGATCACTGTGATTTCTTAGTTTGTTAAGAAATGACCTGGAATATTAGAACTTTGCACTCTTGCCATGGAAGACAGGAGGTAATAAAGTATAATGGAGAGGAAGTTGAATTTGGAGTCAAAGCAACTGGATTCAGTTCCTGCCTCCACCACTTAGCTTGGGTAAAACACTATACTCCTCTGGACCTTAGTTTCCTCCTAAAATGAGGCTGAATTAAGTGAATGACATCTAAGGTCCTTTCTAGCTCTAGGATTCTAATATCCCTTTGGAAAGATCATAATGCAGAAAAGTACATGATATGATTCAAGAACAAGATGTTTTTTTTTAGGGGAGGGAAGCGAGGTTGTGTGGTGGAAGGACAGGGTCATGAGTTATCCAAATAGTTGTTTAAATTGTCCACTTGGCTATTCAGTGGAGTCCTGGACTGAGAGACCTTGAACGTGGCTGCAAGTGCTTCAGTTAATCAGTATAAATATCCAAACATCTATGGAAGCCCCTTCAGAGTGCAGGCTGGGATCAGCCAATCAATTTTATCTGGTCTTAATCCATCACTGGGTGCAATCATTCCCATAAGAACTGACACGAAAAGGTGACAATTCTGAGGACTAACATTCAAGCAAGGGACTTGCTGATTCATTGGTGTTGTAACCTCATTCCTGTAAGTACCATTATTTAGTTAAGGTTTATAAAGTGTTTTGAAGATGGAAAATGCTATATAAATGCTAAGTATCATTATTATTGTTATTGTCCTCCTGAAGCATTGCTTCACTGAGTGATGTTACACTGTAAAAACACACACAGGCATCACTTGGTGCCCATTTGTAGTTTGAGGAGAGGTTACTATAATGAGTAATTCACATTGTGTCATCTCCCTTGCACTCAGAGTTAAAACAAATTAAATAAAGCTTAATTAGAGGGCTTTCTATGCACAACAAAAATGCAGCTGATTGATATTCTGAGTAAATACAGGTTGGCTACTGTGAGGAATACACTGAAAAAGGGTTCAGAATTGCCAGGCTATGATTGTATTTCCATGATGCCAAGCATGGGGATAAAACTGCAACATTCCATCCTTGAACTGAACTAGTCCAGGATGTAGACATTTGATATGATGTAGGGGGAAAAAGGTGAATATGGAAGTGAATTTTTTCAGTTTTCATTTGCCTTTTCGCCATTGTGTAAATACTATTCATACTTATGTGTTTATCTTTTTTTGTCTTTTGTATTTAAATGTAATCTTATGAAGAAGGGTGAACTAAAAGACTATTAGGAAAATGAAATAAAACAACCCTCCCCCTCTTTTTAGAAAACAGCATTTACCATGGTACTAGTCACAAAGTGGGCACTCAGTGAATACTAATTGATTAACTGATTCAAAATATGAACTTTGATTCAATCCTGTAGTGGTACTTGCTCACCTTATAAAAGGACAAGGTTTCCTTTTTTCTTTTTCTTTCTTTCTTTCTTTTAACGTTTTCATTAGAATAGAAATCTTCCATCTGGTATATTCTATAAAAGTAGTGGTGGTGGTCAAATTTGCATAGGCTTATAAAACTTGCACAAAGGCCTCATGGTTAACACCTATGCAGTCTAGCAACATGTGAATTCATATGTGTGTGTGTGTTATGTCTGAATGATCGCACTGTTTTCTTTATTTTTCTATTACTTTTCTTCCTTGCTTAAAAAAACCTCTGCTTGAAAGCCAGATTTAAGAGTTAATCAATTCCTACAGCTTTCCCCATACATGAAGCCAAACTATGGTTCATAACATCACAATTGCTTGGGATATTTTTACAAAATCAGAGAAGATTCAGGTAGGAGATTTGAAGCAGAAGCAGATGAATTCCTAAGAAACAAATCTGTCTCCAAGCAAATGAATTTAGTAACAGAAGAATAAAAATACAGGAGAGTTATAATTATGTATTTATTGTATAGCCACACTACATTTTCTATGCAGTGTCAAGGCCAGGTATTCCTATGCTCTCCCCTACCAACACTTTTGGCCCAGGGAGAAGAAAGACAAAGACATTCAGCAGTAACAGCCAGGAAGTGAGGATGCTGATTAGAAACTGGCAAGAAGGAAAAAGAAGCAGTTAGCCAGAGGGCAAGAGCATGACCAAAATCTTCCCAGCTTTGTACCTGTGGGATCTGTCCTATTTTTTTTTTCCCTATGCATCATAAAAGTTGTAAGAAGTGACCATGCACACACCTCTTTCTTTTCCTTTTCTACCATCTTTGAACATCAATTTATGATGTTAATGCACTGGACTCAGAAAGGAAGCTATTATTACTGCTAACCCTTTAAAGAATAAGGATAACACATTTTTTATGGGTTTACAAAGTATGTTGCCCACCACAACTCCCAGAAGTAGAGAGTAAAAGTAGCAATAGGAGCAGTAGTAGCAGTAGTAGCAGTAGTAGCAGTAGTAGTAGTAGTAGCGGTAGTAGTAGTAGTAGTAGTAGTAGTAGTAGTAGTAGCAGCAGCAGCAGCAGCAGTAGTAGCAGTAGTATTAGTATTCCCATTTTTACAGTGGAAAAAAATGAGATTCAGAGAGGTTGAATGATTTGCTCATGGCCACAAAACTGGGCATCCTCTGTGACACAGAGGATAGAATATTGGACCTGGAATCAATGAATTATCCGTTCAAATCCAGCCTCAGACATTTAGTAGTCTAGTAGGTTTAGTTCTGGGCAGATCACTTAGCCACTCTGTCTCACCTATAAATGAGGATAATAATAGCAATTATCTGCCAGGACTGTTGTAAGGATTACATGAGGTAATATCTTTAAGGCACTTTGCAAACCTTTGAGTGCCGTATAAATATTATTATTATTAGAACTAGAATTCAAAGCCCCATTTTCTGACTCTAAACTCAGCACTTCAGTATATGAAGGCTAAACATATCCTTTTTAATAATATCATTCTGCCTGAGATCTATTTTGCATTTCAAAATACTACTGAATTAGAGCTTAAGTGCCACCTCTCACACATAAACTTTTGCTGACTCTCACATGGGACAATGTCTCCTTCTCCACCACTGAATTACTTGTATTTCCTTTGTCTATATTTTGTTTAAACTTCTCTGTGTATATATTGTTCTCCTCAATAGATAAAAGGTCCTTGAGGTCAGGGACCATTTTTTTTCCTTTTCCTTTGTATCCTTGGGGCCTTGCATAGGGTCTGGCACACAGTAGGTACTTCATAAAACCTTCTTGTATATTGATGGAATGAATGATTCTAGTTCAGAGATACTGCAAAGAATATATATGTCAAATTCTCACAACCACAGATATAAAACTGGACCAGTAAAAGCTTGCAAAAGGAAGTCCTGGAAAAAATTCATATGTAGAATGTGTGTATATGTACACACACATATATACATGTACATGCATGTGTATGTGTACACACATACATATATACACATGTGCAGGTATATAAAATACATATATGTGTATGTGTGTATATGTACACATACATATAAAACAGGAAAATGAAGAACAGATTACAGTGAAAATGGCAAGAGAAAGATAATTTTTTTCTATGAAACTTTATGGGGAAGTGGTCAAAATATATCCTATGGAGCTGTAAGAAGAGAATTGGGCAGGGCAGCTAGGTGGCGCAGTGAGTAGAGCACCGGCCCTGGAGTCAAGAGTACCTGAGTTCAAATCCGGCCTCAGACACTTAACACAAAAACTAGCTGTGTGACCTTGGGCAAGTCACTTAACCCCAACTGCCCTCCAAAAAGCAAAAAAAAAAAAAAAGAAGAGAATTGGGCTCAGTAATAGTAATGACTTCTCTTTTCACAAAAACCGAAGAATAATTACAATGAAATTTCATTTGCTTTCTTTTCAAAACCTGTTTGCTTGAATTATATAGGATTGCCATCTGTATTTAAAACTGCAACTCAATTCATTCCTAAATATGTTAAAGTCTACTTCTAGCCTGTTTGTAAAATCTTTTTTTTAAGATAATGAATCAAATTTTCACTTAGGTAAATTTTACCCCATATAAATATTTCCCAAATGCCAAATAACTAATGTGAATCAGCTTTTGTGATATAATGAGATCATAATGGAGGAGGCCAAGGGACATAACTTAAAAAGGTAATTATAAATATAGTTTGTGTCAAGTGTTATTCTGAAACCATAGGTGTTTTGTATATCAATATTATACCATCATTGGAGGGAATTTGGATTTAGCCAAACTATATAGTTATTGCTTTTGTTCTTCACCTACTTATATGATTAAGCCTCACTTATAAGTGTACTAGAACGCACCTAAAGGCAACTCCCAACTTACAAACTTCTAACTTAGAAATCTGTCTGCCCAATGTTATATGATTAGCAAGAGAATATTTTTACCTTAGTTGGGAGCTTACTACTGAAGCTGCAGGGAGTATTTTTCCTTTACCATGAATACCTGACTGTTGTAGGTGAATGTTGGGGGTCCCTTGCTGCCCAAATGGAAGGTAATAGGCTTCCTATGCCCCTCAAATAATAAGGATATGACAAGACAGAAGAACTGTTTTCTCAGAATTTCCAGTTCTGATTAAAGACATTTTCCTACAGAAACAATTGGACTCAGAGAAGCTAGTTAAGTTATCTAGTATTATAGCTAAATTTATGCCATGTTACATGTTAAATAGATTTTTATAGGCCAGCCTGAGAACTTGACCATTATTTATTTCTTTGATTTTATGAGGAAAAAATATGTGTTCTTTGTTAAGGAAAAAAAGTTAATTTACAATGAAGCTTTCAGAGTTAAGTAATAGAATACTAGAAACTTCTACTGGCACACAAACTCTTAGGCTTCCCTTCCTCAGTTGCCTAAGGAGACCCTCTGCCTCTGAGTCTGACAACCTAGATCTGCAATGAGAGGGACAACTTGAGCACATAAAGGATTTGTTTGGCAGTAGCCATTGTTTCCAGAGTCCTGTTATGTTTACAAAGGTGCAATAAGAGCTAATGTTTATGGAGCATATTAACGTTTTCAAAATGGTTTATGTATGTAATTTCATTTGATCCTTACATTAGGTGTTATGATTAATCCTCACTTTATACATGAGAAAAATGAAGCTCATAGAGGTTAAGTGACTTGCCCAGAGTCACAAAGCCTGTCTGAAGGAGAATACAAACTTATCTCTTCCCGATTCCAAGCCCAACACTCTATCCATTCTAACGCCTAGTCATATAATAGTTTTACATTATTGAAGATGCCTTCTCATACCTCGAGTTCTATCTAATCTTTGCAACAACACCGTGAAATAAGCAGGTCAGATATAATTTGCTCCATTTTATAAATGAGGAAACAGGAGTTCAGTACCTGATTTCCTCAAGATCACACAGCTAGCTAGATCTGGGACTTGTGCCTGGGTCTTTGTATTTTTAGTCTGATGATCTTCCTGGGATGCCATACAATCCACTCACAAGATTAGCACTGCAGTTATACATACATATGCATATGAATCCAACACTTAATTTCCTTTGTATGTTTATTATCCCTCCCATGTCCTAGTTGATAGAAGAGAAAGTACATGATTTCTACCATTGACTAAGCATACCTCTTATACTGGTTTAGAGGCCACAAAGGTGGTGATCCAGAGGCAAAGAAGGTGGAAGTGTTTCCAAACCTACCCAGTAGCTTAATCATCAAAGGTGAGTATTTCAGATATCACATTACTCTGATTTATAGCTACCATTTAGGAAATGGCCTTCTATTTAGCATGTATAAAACAGTGCACGCATCTTTTCCCCAGTAACACCTAGAAAGAGAATGGCAGTTGTAGTAAAGCCAAGCTTGAAATCATCCATGTGGTTTCTTTTGAAGCTGAGAGTATAGGAAATTTATTATTTATTTAAGGAATTCAATCCTTTGTCAAAGCATTATGCAAGGTTGTAATAAAAAAATTTTGGTCTCAGGTATGCAAAGATACTTTGAGTATAAGTGTATTTGAAAAGAACTCTTTGCCTCACATTGTTATGCATACATCCTTGAGATATAACAAATAGTTTGCACATCTGATTCAGTTCAGTGTTTCCTCACTGGCAGTTTCATGAACAATACTCTTCACATTCTTTTTAAGGCAATTTGAAAACTACTACTGCTGTTACTCACATTGTAGGGGACTCCCACTTTGTAGTTCTCCAACTATGAAGAACATACTATCGAAGGGGAAGAGGAAAAAAAAAAGCATTTTATTTAAAGGTATGGTAAAAAGTACCCTGAAGATGTGGAATTGACTTTTTAACTTTGCTTCTTAAAAGGGCAATTTTTCTTTCTTTTTAAAGACATGAGAGCTACTTGAAGGAAAAGATGCTTTCCTTTTTTGCCTTTGGATTCTCAGCACCCGAAACAGTGCTTTGCCTGTAGTTTTCTGCTTAATTAATACTTGTGAACATGATTTGACTAGGTCATACTGAGATATGATTCAGCTGGTGGACAAAAGATTGAAGTCAAAACTCTAGGAGAAAACTAAGTTTGGACACCGATTCCCCATCTGGTTTGAAGAAAATAAGCTTACATTTGCCTACCTTGTGGAAAATTGTATGAATTAAATATTGTTAGTAGAGCACTTAGAATAGGAAAGAACCATATCAGTATGAGATACAAGTTATAAAGATAATTCTTCTAAAATAAATGTTTTAAGACTAGTATTTCCTTGCACTAAAACCCTATAATTTATAATTTTTCAATCAACTGTCATTACTTTTTGCAAAAAGAATAAAATAAATAGAAAGCCTTTTGATCAAAGAAATGTTGTCATTGGTGGATTGTTGTCATATTTTGCTTGAGACTATTAGACTATTGATCCTAGTGTATGTTTTATGCCTATTAGAAATATTGTCGATATAAGCAATTTGGACAGATGAAGGACCATATATTTAACTACCTAATTTAACTATCTGTCCTTGTTTTCTTAATTTTTCCAATTTAATAAAGCATTCTATTTTAGTGTTACACTTAAGAATAATGATCCTGTTGCTTAGAGATTTCCATTTTTCATTTTTCATTACATTTTCATTGTCATTACATATCATCAGCAGAGGAGCCTTAACCTTCAATGCTACAGATTCAGAGAATTACAGAATGTTAGAAGTGGACCATGGAATCCTAGGTATGGGTTCATAGATTTAGAGCCAAAACGAACGCTAGAGGCCATCTAGCCCCATCCCTTCATTATGAAGATGAGGATACTAAGGCTCAAGGAGGTGAAATATCTTGTGCAAGGTCATGCCTTTGGTGAGAGATAGGGCTGATACGGTATTTCAGATGGTCTGACTCCAGGCTAAATGGGTTTTTCACTACCCCAGTTTTGCTTCATCCATTGGTATCCCAGAAAATGTAAGGGCGCTGAAGCATCAATTTCACGAGCACACAAAGCTACATACACTATATCTGGTTTGGAGATTCTTTATCATGTCAGTCTCAGCCTAGTCAATGTAATTAAGTTGAGTATCTTTTTGTTTGTTTTTTGTCTTTTTGGAGGGGGGAAGGCAGGGCATTTGGTTTTAAGTGACTTGCCCAACGTCACACTGCTAGTAAATATTAAGTGTCTGTGGCCGCATTTGAACTCGGGTCCTCCTGAATCCAGGGCCAGTGCTCTATTCACTGTGCCACCTAGCTGCCTTGAGTATCTTTCTTTTAGATGGATCTCTTTCACTTCTATTTCCACTAGGTCAAATTTATTTATGTGATGTAATTTTCTTTTTATCTCTCTTTGTTAGCATGTTCTCCATGAGTTTTTAGTTTATTCTGTGTTCATTCACCTAAAAGCTGTATTGTAGGCAGCTGGGTTCGGATAAATTGATATAACCAATTTCTATCTTGGGGAACATATAGTAAAATGTATTTCTCTTGTTTCTGAAAAGAGGTTAGAATCTACATACAGCAGCATAGTGGTGCATTCATTCACAGATATGGTTATTTTGTAAGCCAGTTTTATGCAACTTTTTTTTTTACTTTACTCTGGTTTCAGTAGGGGTATATTGGGAAATGATGGTGGTACAAAATTTAATAAGAATGGAAAAAGTAAAAATAAAATAGAAATTAAGACAATATTGAGAAATATGAAGCAAGAAAAAAGTGGTCAGAATATGGAGATTCTGTATCCAGAAGAATTCATTCTTAACAAGCTAGAGTAGAATTTGGATTAGAACTGTTTCTTTGTGAATATTACTAATGTGATTGTAGGCACAGTCACTGTGAGAATATTGCCTTGCACTGTCAAATCTCTGATTGGGTATTCACTATTAGAAAAAAAAAAAGGTAGTGGTCACAAGAGGTGCTATTGAGTGATTTCACTGGCTATTTCTAAAGTGATTACTCAGGCCTCTAATGCACATCAAAGTGATACAGTTGTTTGTTTATTTCCAGCCAATTGGGTTAGCAAAAGGCACATTTTCTTTGCTTTATTTTTCTTGCTTTTTAAAAATATTGCCAATATGGAAATTGACTTCACATGTGTAATGAATATCATAATGTTTGACTTTTAATGTCTTGCCACCTTGCTTTTGTACAGAGCCACTGAAATACCTCAGATGAACTGCTGTTTTATGACAAAATCATTCACTGATGTTATGTAGGCCACCAATCCTCTCGCCAAGCCAAATCCCCTTTTCTCTAGCACCTGAAGAAACTTTGCTGCTGTGAAGGTGATAAGAAGTTGTGCAGATGATACACTAGAAATGGATCAGATTCTCATCCTTCTTGACCTCTCTGCATCCTTTGATACTGTCAATCACATTCTTCCCCTTGATACTCTCTTCTTTTGAAATTTTCAAGACATTGCTATCTCTTGCTTCTATCTCTCTTTACCTGTCTGGCTGTTCTCCAGTCTTCTTTGTTAAATCTTCATTAAGTTACTGCTTGCTAGTGTGTCACCTAAGGCTGTCCTGGGTCCTTTGCTTTTCCTTTCCCCATATGATTTCACTTGGTGATCTCATTAGTTCCCGTGACTTCAAATTATCATCTCTATGCAGACAAATCTCAGATCTATTTATCCAATCTTAAAGTCTCTCCTGACTAATATCTCCAAATTCCTATTATACATTTCAGATGAGACGCTCTTAAACTCAACATGTCCAAAACTTACTGTCATTTATCCTCAAACCTTCCCCTCTTCCTAACTTCTCCTATACTTTTGAGAACATCATCATCATCCTTATTATTCAGGGTTGTGCGTCATTCTCATCTCATTCTTACTCCTTACATGCAATCTTTTCCCAGTTCCTTCTACCTTTGAAACATCCTTCTCATATTCCCTATATTCCCCCTTGACATGGGTGCTACCTTGCTTTAGGCATGTCACAACCTCACAGCTGGACAAGAACTTTCTAATTGGTCTTCCTGCCTTGTCTCTCCCCACTCCAGTCCATTCTCTGCTAAGCTGTTAAAATTATTTTCCTAAAATTCAGGTCTTACCATATCAGCCTCTCTTCCCACTCAATACATTCAAGAATTCTTTATTACCTCCAAGATCAAATATGAAATCCTTTGACTTTCAAAGACTTTCTTAACCTGGCTCCATTCCTACCTTTCTAGTCTTCTTACATCTCACCCCCTTCTGCATAGTCTAAATTTGAGGGACACTAGCCTCTTAGTGTTCCTGGCACAAGGCACTAGATCTCCCAGCTCTGTATGATTTCACCAGCTCTCCATGCCTGGAGCTGTCTAACTCCTCGTTTCCTCCTTGCTTCTTTTAAGTATTAGTTAAAATGCCATCATCTGCAAGAAATTTTCCTGATCAATGAAAGTTAAGTACATATTGAAGCACGTTTTTCACTTTCTTAATCATTCTTGCTTTTTTTTTTTGGCAATATAGCCACTATGGAAATATGTTTTCCATGACTTCACATGTATAAGGGATATTGTATTGCTTGTTTTCTCAATGGTTAAGGGAGGGGCTGGAGGGAAAGAGAGAGTTTGGAACTAAAAACTAAAAAAAAAAAGTCAATGTTAAGCCAAAAAAAAGTGTATTAAAAAATAAAACTAGAAAAAGGAAATTTTTCCTGGTTCCCTTTAATGCTAATGTTTTTCTCTGAAATTATTTCCAATTTATTCTATAGGTGTCTATACATAATAATTTGTATGTTGCCTTCCCTATTAAATTGTAAACTTATTGTTGGTAGGGACTGTTTTTATTTTAGGTTGTATCTCTAATGCTTAGCATGGTATCTGACATATATTAAGCATTTAATAAATGCCCATTAACTGACTAACTTGTTAAGTGAGAGTACTTGTCTCTCCCATAGAACATAAGCTCCATGAACATAGTGACTGTTTCTTTCTTTGTATTTGAGTCACCTATGAGAGAGAGCCTAGTAGATTGTTGCTATTCAGTTGTTTCAGTCATGTCTGACTCTCCATAGCCTGATTTTGGGAAAGATACAGGAGTGGTTTGCCATTTCCTTCACCAGCTCATTTTACAGATGAAGAAACGGAAGGAAACAGGGTTAAGTAACTTGCTCATGGTCACACAACTAATAAGTGTCTGAGACTAGATTGAACCCATGTAAATGATTCTTCCTGATTACAAGCCCAGTGCTCTATCCACTGTGTCACCTAGCTGCTCAGTAGATGGTAGGTGATTAATTAATGCCTTATTGACTTATTGATTAACCTAGAGTCTAGGTCTAGAATTCCTAGACTAATGCCCATATGAAGCTTTAACCCCCTCCAGGATACCTCAGTCATGCGGTCATCCAGCCTCTGGCTCCTGAGGCAGTACAAAGCAAAGCCAGTTATGTCCTAATGAAACAATAGAGTCAAAATATTTTAGTCAGTCAGAAGGGAACTTGAAATTCTACTATTTCAATCTTTCACATAGAATATTTTTGTTATTATATTTAATATTCTACTGAAATGAGTTGGATTCCTTATTTTATGAACTTATCTAGTTCCTGATTCCTAGGGACATTCCAGACCTTGGGTGTTGGTTGCACCAGTACAACAGAAGGAAATGAGTACACATACAAACATGCAAAGAATAAATTTTAATATGATGAATGGACTTATATACAAAGGAGAGAAATACTAAGTAGTAAGAGAGAGAGGACATTAACATTTGTAGGGACCAAGAAAGTCTTCTGGAAGGTGGGAAGGAAACGAATCTTTAGAAAAAGAGTACAATTATAAGATGACCACTAAGGCATTTTCTAATTCCAAGATTTTATAAGTTGGTCCCTAGAGACTTTCTTGAGGAAAGTTAGAAGGTTAGGATTAGATATGCAGGTAGATAGATAGAATATTTTTAAATTTTTGTTGCTATATTTAATGCTCCATGTAAACTAGTTGGATTCCTAGTTCCTGATTCATGGGGGCATTCCCAGTCTTTGGTCTTAGTTATAACAGCAGAAGTGTTTTGGAGCATTTTAGGGAATGTTTAGTAGTCCATGATTAGTAGTCCAGTGTGACAAGAAGACAGTGTATATTAAACAGAGTAGTGTAGAGGCAGGCTAACAATAACTTGAAGTCTGATTGTGGAAGGCCTTGCAAGCTAGTTAAAGGAATTTAGACTCTGTTGTTGTTCCATCACTTCAGTCATGTCCAATTCTTTGTGACCCCATTTGGGGTTTCCTTGGCAAAGATACTGGAATGATTTGCCATTTCCTTTTCTAGCATATTTTACAGATGAGGATTTGAGGCAAAGAGGGTTAAGTGACTTCCTAGGGTCCCACAGGTAGGAAGTATGTAAGGTTGGATTTGAACACAGGAAGATGAGTCTTCCTTACTCCAGGTCCAACACTGTCTATTGTTCCACCTAGCTGTCCTACTTGATAGCCAATGAGGAGGAACCTTGGAGAGTTTTTCAGTAAAGGTATCAAATGATCAGTGGTATGAATCAAGGAATTTAATCTATTACATATATAACATTATACAGGGGTCCCAAAAGTCTTACTGAAACCTTTTAAAATGTTTAAAACTGCACTAAGAATTTTGAGAAATCCTGCACAAAAGGGGAAGTAGGAGAGGAAAGTTTGAAGGTTTGTAGACTATTTTAATAGTCTTGGTGAGAAATAATGAGGTCCTGAAGTCAGATAGTGACATTCTTTAGTCAATAATGAAAGAGGTGAAATTTATACAATATGAAGATTCTTTTTGAAATCTTGCTTTTTACCAAAAAAATCTTTTAAAGTTGCTGCCTGACACCTAAGTCCGTTGCAATAAATAACTGCTTTATAGCTAAACCCCACCTTGGTTTAAGTGTATTACAAGTAGAGAGTTGTCAACACACTCTGCACTATCACATTTTCACCTGCTCAGGTGCTATATAATGGTTTGAAATCTGAAGTAGTTTCTGGCAGGCTAAGTTTAAAGCAATCTATCTTTACAATGATATTAAAAAGAAAAAAATTTAAACCTTTGTACTGAAGGAAAGGAGAATGTTTTCTCCTTGTCGTGAAATCACTGGAAAAACGAACATCTTTTGTGTTGCTCCATCTGAAATGTTTCCTATAGCTCCAGTAGCAATCTGCCACTTTTCATTTAATTGTGAAAAAAAATTCAAATAAGGAACACATTTACTGTTGCTTATTATGCAGCGTTAAATGTTTTTGTGCTGGAGGTCAAAGTGATAGTTTTCTCTTAACTTCACTTTTTGATTTCATTCTTGAATGATTTTTGGTTAATCTTAGGCTCTGTCAACTCCCAAAGGCACAGCAGAGAGGAGAATCTGATGATAACAAAATAGGGAGCATTTAGGGTCTTGTGTGAATATTTTCTGAGGATGAGGTTGTGAAAATTGTCCAATAAAAAAGGACAAATAGTAACCTCTTTTCAAAAAACCTCAGTATGACCCTGTAAAGAATCTGTCAGATTTTCAATCTGAAAATATTTGTGTAACCCCAACATTCCTAGTATACAATCTCATTCATGATGCCTGACCTTTTCCTTGAAGCTTGCTCTGACCACTGCAGTTATCACTTGAGCTTGTTCTTCCAGTGCCTGTGACTTAATAGTCTGTACCAAGGGATTTAGCACTTGTCTATACACCGTCGCGTAGTTCTTGCAATAGTTTCATGTGTATTAATCTTCTTTCTTCCCTTCCTTGGTAAAATCTACAAAGTCAGGGGCCATATCATATACTTCTTTATTTTCCTAGTGCCTAAAACTGTGCTGTTCTTATGGAAGGTCTTCAATGAAATACTTATCGACTCTCAGATATGGAGGATCTTCCCCCAAATAAAATGAGGAGCTTCCCCAAATCACAACTGCCACAAATTTCAATATGCCTTGAGATTTTAAATTAAGTTTTCCCAACTGTACCACTACGCCTAAGAAAAATATGGAGTTGGCATCATTTTCTATAATTCTCACTTCTGTAGTCTATTTTCTTGTGAAGAATAAAATGGTAAAATTCTTTGTTAGCCATCTCACTAAATCAAATATTACAAATAATGTATTTAACCATTTTGAGAACTTCCACCTGTAAAGTAGTGATTGTACTTCAATTTTTCATATGATTTCAGAAATTAGCAAATTTCTTTTAAAAATAAATATTATTTCATACCATAAAAGTCATCTACGGATGTGTGGCCAGCAAATGACCTGTTGAATAATTTGAAGTACTTACTTCCACTTCTGCAAAACTGGGTATTTGTGAAACACAAATGTTGACTTGACAATTGCAATTTATTTGATAACTGCCATAATCCCCAGCAATAGATAACCGTCCTCTTTGGATCATCTTAAAAGTTGGTTGGTTATGTATGTCCTTGTCTCCTCTGTTTGAATACACGCTCTTTGTGAGCAGAGATCATTTCATTTATTGTATTTGAATCCACGGTGTCTGATACAGGCTAGGCACTTAATAAATGTTTATTAATGATTTTTTCCAAGTTGATAATTTTGGATTTGGATAAAATGATATTGAATAAGGGACAACTCTATAAAAAACTAAGATTTAGCTCAACAAAGTCTTCCTTTGGATGATCTGGGCTAATGGATTAGGAGACAGGGCTGAAATGCATTTTGGAAACTGTGCAGTGCTTTTAATGATCTTAAGGTGTTGCTATTACAAAAGCTTATTTCCTTAACATCAATAGTCTCCAGTGATGCTAAATGGCTGGAAATCATGGAAAGCTTTGGTTTCAAAATTACAAGATGGTTCAAAATTACAAGAAAACCAGAGAGCAAAGGAAAGGCATTTGTTGGGTATCAATTAATGACCTGAATCATGACTTTCATCACAAAGTGGTATCTTGAATAACATACTTATACGTGCCTATTCACTGAATGGGCATTGTCTCACTCAAAGTGAGAATTCAGAAGGACCTTAGCTTAAAAAGCCCAAGTCTCCCGTTGATTCCTGGGCCTTCTCCAGTTGTCCTGATCTATATCTGGCAATGAAATCCAGATGGCTCTGGGGGAGAAAGTGAGGCTGGTGACTTTGCACAGTCCTCCCTCACTTAAATCCAGTTCAATTGTAAATCATCATCATCCTCCTGATGTCATGGTCCTTTTCAATAATGAAGGACAAATCATACAAAAGGACACCAAAAGGGAGGTGGGCCAGTGATAACAAGGGAAAACGGACAGTGTGATTGCAGTTGTTATAACTGTTTAGAAATGACCCGAAGGAGACTTTAGCTAGGTTGGATGGATCTTCCAAGAAAGATTTATGAAGAGACATGGACAAGAATCTCATGGGAGCATAATGTGTGGTCAAGTTGTATCCTGTATCTGCAGAGAATACATTACAGGATTACAGAATCATTTAAATACATTATTGGGTTTTGTTATTATTATATTAACATTATATTAGCATATGATTTGCTAAGAATATGGATTTTATTGTTAGTAGAAATGCCCTTCACTTTCCATCTATACGGCTTCTGAGCTTTATTAGTGTTTGATGTTAATGAATCCTATATAGGACTGTTAGCTCCTCAACTGGCTCTCTTGCATGCCATTGGTCAGAGGGATATTGATCAAGATAACATAGATGACTTAACAGAAGTCCACCCCCACCACAGCAAACCAGTTTAAAGTGAGTATTCTAATGATGTAGACCCAGTTGCAGCAACTCGGGGTGTGAAAATAGTGCAATTGATTTGCAAAGTGTAATAGTCATTCTTCTAAGAAAAGTTTGTAATTATCCTGAAGAATACTATAGGATAGTATTATTTAACACAATTCTTATTTCTTCTTGTACTTTAAAGGCCACTCATCTCAATATACTGTTAGAAAATCCTAGAGTCAGCACAAAGTTCAGTTTTATAACTTAAATAAAGGTGTCATCTCTTTAGCAGTATGCCCACCCCAGAATAGGTATTATTTCTAAGGTGGATAGATGCACACAGTGGACTTGTTTGTGTCTCTTTTAAAGAACCTGGCATTAGTTCAGCTTCTGACAGAGAAGTGTAGATCTTGCTAAAATCACAGAACAAAATTGTGTTCCTTGAAGATAACTCTTATCACATTCTTGGACACTGCAGGGGTATTTTCTTTGTAACTGGAGAGATATTGAACTTCAACCAAAAAACAAGCATGCTTGGTTAAAGACAGTGGGTAGAGACAAAAGCCCTGGATACTTTTGTCTTCCAAATATCAACTTCTTCATTATCAGAAGTATGATTTTTTTTTCTCTTTTAGACAGTCCTTTGGGCAGCAATTCCTTTATCAAAATGATGCAATTATCAGATTTCATTCACTTAATCAGCAAGAATCTCTCCTCTTTTAGTTCTACAAGGCACAAAACTGTGCCCTCCAGAATGATGGAGAGAGAAAACAATCCTTAACTTTATTCAAAGAGAAAACATTCCTACCCATACAAATATCTGTGCAAGTCTATTATTCTCAGTTTGTTGATAGCACATTTATACTCTGAGTCATGAATCAGAAGATCAGACTTTTGTTCAAGTGGCCATTATGGCTTATCAGCAACTTTATTTTACTGTTACTTGGAAATCCCATATTACCTATTCCTTAAGGAGGAAAAAATACAAATATTATCTTACACATTAAACTATACTGACCCACTAATACTGAACTTTGCATAATGTATCAGATCAACCAATCTGTCCTTTATACATGCTCCTGAAACATGAGAGCACAAAGAAAGTAATTTTTACTGGAATGTCAATGGGAATGTTTCTTCCCAGAAAGGCCATCAGTAAAGGAGGTCATAGAAAATGTGGGGAAACAAAAAACCCTGGACACCAGTACGGGTAGAGATGGGGAGGAGAAGGATATCTAAAAGGGGTTGAGGGAGGGCTTGGAAAAAGGGTTGGAGAGGTGCTAAAGGCAAACCACTGACTTCACAATTTTGCCTGGGGCTAGCCCTGAACATAACAATAATGCTCATTGATGTTTTGGGAATTAATTTCTAATTTTCTGATGAAAGCATTGCTTTTGTGTGCACACAGTAGTAGATATCATTCTGAGAAATCAGTTAATATTCCAATCAATGTGTTACTCATCTGAGCAATAGTTATCCCAATCACCACAAAGTTGTATGTGGCCATGTATCAGGGATAGAATTTTTAATCTTCCCATGACTGTTTGTTGTAAGATAGAGGTAGGGACTTAGTGTTAATAATTGAATAGATCTTTGATTTAATTAGGCTATCATCAAGAGCAATTGTTGTAGGTTTTATTTAATCAGCCGTCTCACAAAAAGTCATTGCCTCTCACTGTACTGCTTAAAACATAGAAGTGAAGGATGGGAGGTCTTGTTTCCTTTTCATATTTCATTAATGCATGAAAATTATATAAAGAATAAGCAACCTCCAACATCTGCTCCCGTAGACAAAGATTAGGGTTACTGCCATGAATGGCAACTTTGAAGACAAGCACACAGACTCTGGATGCCACTATACCAAACACAGTTTTGTATCTAGAGCCCAAATACATTTTGTTCTACTCCTCAATGGCGATTACTAATGCAAAAAACGTCGAGCTCCCTCAAGGCATTTCAGAAATCTTGATTATTTAATCAGTGTTCTTGATTTGTAAGGCTAGGTGGTTGATGACAACCCAAATGTGTCACATTGGACATTATCCAGATGGAGTGCCAGTTTTCATTTGAGGTTAAAAAGGTAAAACTCAACAAGAAAGGTTTCCCAGTATCTTGGACTACATCTCAACTTATATCATATGACAAATAAAACTTGGCAGCCTGGTTTGCACATAATATTAAAACAGAAACTTGACTGAACTGTCAGTTACCAAATGAAGTGATTAACTCTGATGATGATTAAAGTTTTATTCTATGTTTTCATTACTGACAGGATTTTTTTCTGATTCTCAATATACTTCTCACCTCCTGAGTAAAGATTTCATTATATTCTTTGGAGTTTTATACATATGTTTAAAAGGTGATTCAAGAGATTTTACATTTTCATTTGTAAAACCTGGGCATAATGTTAAAAGAGGTTCTCCATTATATAGTGAAGGTTTCAAAACCATGCACATTACACACACACACACACACACACACACACGCACACCCACACCATACACACATTTAAGTGGTAGCAGTTAGTAGTGAATGGGCAGCATGATACAGTGGCTAGTGAGCCACTCAGAGGTAGAAATACCTGGGTTCTAGATCACCTTTAACACCTCCTGGCTGTGTGATCCTGGGAAAATCACATCTTTTCTCATTTCTTTAGGTAACTCATTATGAATATATGTTTTACAGGAGGTACTGATTTTCATTCGCAGAGGGGATTTCCTCATTGGGACAAAACAATGAAGCGCTATTTAACAAAAAAAAAAATTGCCAGCTTCTCAATTTTCTCCTCACTTGCTTTTATGAAGATTTAAACTTCCTTTCATCCCATGTAAGTATGGTAAATATATAGTAGGGCCAACCTTGGAGTCAGAAAGACTTGTGTTCAAATATTTCTTTTCACACATGCTAGTTATGTGATTTAACCACTCGGGGCTCCACAGAAAATTTTCTGAGGCTGCAAATTATAGATGAATTTCTGGTATGTAAAGACAGAGGCAGCTTCCACACCAGGAGGTCCACAAAATGGTGAAATCACAGGTTTAGATGTTCCCCTCCTTCCACTCTCCTAGCCCTTAAAACAACCAAATGTTGAAATTAAGTGCCTGCCCCTCTAAGTTCTGAGAAGCCACATTAGAGGACAGAACCAGGAAAGAAATGATGTGGTAAGAGGCACTTCCAAATGCTGAAATTAGATTAGAAGTTAAGACAAAATATGTTTAACTGGCTTTTAAAGAAATTTGGTGGAACATTACTATAAACAGTATATTTACCCAACCAAACAAACTTTACCCAGGGTAAATCAGGATAATCAGGGTTTATTGATTGGCCAAATATATCAATAATATATCAATCAATAATCAGGGTTCTAAGATAGGTGATTTCCAGGTTAAGTAATATACAGGGTAGACCAGTTAGAGGTTGAAAAAAAAACGGAAGACAGAAACCAGACAACCTACAGTTGTCCAGAACAAAACAGAAGTCTAAGGTCCAGGAAGATGTTTAAATGTTTAATGTTTAAAGAAGCAGATAAGTTCTCAGAAGTCAAGAAGGAGACACAGGATTTCGAATCTGGTTGGTCGGGCAGAAAAGTCTAGGACAATATAGATAAATAAAAAAGCTTTGATTAAGTACTTGCTACTGGCTAAAATATGTAACGAGGATAAAAAAGGTAGATCTTCTGTGCCCTCCAGGAGTTCACATTCTAACAAGGAGATAACAAATATAAGGCAATAGTAAGGGGAAGAGATTTTGATTTAAAAAATTACAGGGAAGATGAGCAGAGTCACAGATCATTGTAACCTTTTAGGAACAATGAGAGAAGTTTTTTGATTACGGTTTAAGAAATGGAAAGGGAAGGGGGGAATTGGGCTTGATGTCTGGACACTTCACCAAATCTGGAACACAATGTCAATAATTATGAGAGCATTAGAGTGAACTTGATAATTAGATAAAGCTGGTTTGAGCAAGAAGGGAAGGTCTTCTTTTATGTCTCTCATGGGGGGAGGGGAAGAAAGAATTGTCAGTGTGTGGGCAGTTTTTATATTGTGGGACTAAGTAAGGAAGTGATTATAGTCCTCTGGCTGCAGGTAAATTGATATTCGATGGGGCAAAGGTAAGGGAGCTAAAGTTGCTGACAATGATATAAGATGTGAGAATAGCTCTGTGGTACTGAATTCAGCTGTCCTGGGGATGGTGGTTTAGATATTAAGGAGAAAGCAGCTAATAGTAATAATGCTTTGTTCTCTTAATGCACCTCACACCCAAGGATTTATTGAGCTTTATAAACACTGATTAATTATCCTTGCCCCAGTGAGGTGGGTAAGAGTTATTATGCTCATATTATGGAGAGGGAAACCAAAGCACAGAGATTAAGTGGTTAGCCCAAGGTCACCGAGTAAGTCAGAGGCAGAGCTGGCTCATGGATGCAGAGCTCTCCAGACTTCTAGTTCTGTGCTTAGTCTATTAAGCTAAGCAGCTTCTCAAGAATTATTACCTTTATTTAATAGATGGGGCAACTGAGGCTAGAAATCAGTACTCAAATGGCCCAAGGTTAGAGAGGGTTGCTGACAGATTTATCACTTAGGGGATGATGATACCAGGTCCCTCCTGGAGACTAGAAACTTTGGGATGTAAGGATTGCCCAACCCAGGACAGATATTGTACAAGTGTGAAATAAAGGTATATAGAAGACTTATTCAGGGCAAAGAACCATCCATGAAGTAGATAGAAGGAGCATTAGCCAGAGAGCTGGCCCTGGAGCCAGGATGACCTGAGTTCAAAGCCTTCTTCAGATACTAACTGTATGACCCTAGGCAAGTCATTTAACTTCTGATTCAGTTTTCTCATCTGTAAAATGGGGGTAATACTAGTACCTATTTACTTCCCAGGGTTGTTTTGAGGATTAAAAGAGGTAATATTTGTTAAATGTTTCGCAAACCTTAAAGTGCTATATAAATGCTAACTCTTT
Organism: Pseudocheirus occidentalis; assembly: GCA_028646575.1. NCBI lineage: Eukaryota > Metazoa > Chordata > Mammalia > Diprotodontia > Pseudocheiridae > Pseudocheirus > Pseudocheirus occidentalis. The sequence goes on along the minus strand of CM053595.1, from coordinate 39,689,189 downwards.
TTCCCTTCTCTTCCTCTTTCTCCTAATCTCATCATCCACAGAGTCCCTGATTTGTAAATTTTAAATTTTTCATTCTGAATGCATGAGAGAGGGGATAGGGAAAGGATGTTTCTTGGGACAGAGTAAAACTAGAGCAGTAGAATAGGTACCCAGGTTTGTACCAGTATGTAATGATCTCTGCTTAAGCATGAACCACCAGCCCCCAAAACATACTTACCACAGGCTTCTGCTCCTATACTTGCACACAAATGCCTCACTAAAGAAATCAAATGACTCATTTTGTTCACCTCCACCTTTCCCTGACAAAGCAAAGATAGAATGTGCACTATTTTCAAATCAAAATAGGCATGATGTGGTAAGAGGCACTTCCAAATGCTGAAATTAGATTAGAAGTTAAGACAAAATATGTTTAACTGGCTTTTAAAGAAATTTGGTGGAACATTACTATAAACAGTATATTTACCCAACCAAACAAACTTTACCCAGAAAAAATCAATTTTACTCCCCAAACAATGAGAAAAATTACTTTAGTCTCAATGTTAAATATTGTCATAAGCATTTTAAAGAAGCATTTCTATAACTCTGTGTGGAAATGGGAGTCAAAGGATGCCTTTGTTACTATGGTAACAGTCTCATTCTGAAGAGCCAAGGATGAAGTAGCAATACATTTGCCCTGCATATATTTGGCCAATCAATAAACAAAAGACTTAATCTGCATGCATCACATTAGGAAGGTGGACAAGGTGTCTAGTAAACAGACAAAGGGAGTAAAGTTTTAAGAATTCTGGATTTAATCTTCTAATTTCAAAGACAGTTCCATATGTTAAATGTACATAACACAACTCAAATATATCTTATATCAAAATATAGTACAGCACAGTATGTGGTATGGTGTGGTGTGGTGTGGTGTGGTGTGGTATGGTATGGTATGGTGTGGTATGGTATGGTATGGTGTGGTATGGTATGGTATGGTAAGGTATGGTGTGGTGTGGTGTGGTGTGGTGTGGTGTGGTGTGGTGTGGTGTGGTGTGGTGTGGTGTGGTGTGGTGTGGTGTGGTGTGGTGTGGTGTGGTACGGTATGGTATGGTGTGGTATGGTATGGTATGGTGTGGTATGGTATGGTATGAAATAGTAAATTACTGTATAGTGAAGCATAATATGTAGTATATAGTGCAGCTAAGTGGCATAGTGGAAAGAATGCCAGATTTGGAGTCAGGAAAACCTGAGTTCAGATTTGACCTCAGATGCTTATTAGTTGTGTGACCCTGGGCAAGTCTTTTAACCCTCTTTGCCTCATTTTTGGCATCTGTAAAATGAGTTGGAAATGGCAAACTGCTCTGGTATCTTCACCAAGAAAGCCCCAAATGGGTTCATGAAGAGCTGTACATGACTGAAAGACTGAACAGCAATGAATAGAGTAGTATAGTGTGCTGACTCCTAAGAAAAGAGGGTTGCTAGATAGTATCCTATCCTATCTTCAAAAAAAGCTGTATCTGTATCTGCCTCTCTAGTCTATATCCTTGTGGCAATTATCTATTGACCCTCCTTTTTAAGGAGTTCAGTACCTGATTCAGAATCTTCTTCCTCAACCCAAATCCTGCCCTCATGCCAGGAGACTTCAATACATATATTGATGCTCCTTCAAACGCTTCAGCTTCGCTGTTCCCTTACTCTTCTCAATTCCCATGACCTACTCTTTCAGTTCACTACAGCCACACATAGGGAAGGTCATACTCTTGATCTCACCATCATTCATAATTATTTTTACTTCCATGATAAATTCTGAAATTCCTTTATCTGAAAATGACATCCTATTATTTCATCTTTTGACCCTCCTCATGACCTTTCATCCATCTATTTATTCCTCACCATTTTCCTATGATATCACCCCTGCTCTGACTCCTCTTTTCTCCTTTCCCACCCTTGCCCCTATAGTCAACCAGTTCAGTGTCTTCTATTGTCATGCTCCTTTGAACTATTGCTATTCATGGCTTTCTACCAAACCCCAGCTTTAGATTGCTTCCAAAATCTGACTCCTTCATTCCTAAGCATGGGAGTACAGGAGGGGGAAGAGGGAACAAGCATTTATATACCACCTACTCTGTACCAGACACTATGATAAATGCTTGTAAAATAATCATATTTGATACTCACAGCAAACCTGGGAGGCAAGTGCTATTATTATCCCCGTTTACAGTTGGAGAAAATGGAAGCGGACAGAGGTTAAGTGACTTTGACCACAACTAATAAGTATCTGAGGCTGGATTTGAACTTGAGTCTTCCTATCTCTAGGCTTAGTTCTCTAGTCACCATACCACCTAGCCGCATGCCCTGTTGAAAGTCATTAGAAGAAGTCACCCATTTATTCTGACTAGGTGTATCTGCTACAAATTTATGTTATCTAGTATTAACAGGTGTCTCTCATTGAATATGTTACTCCTCCATAATTAATTCTTTATCCTACTCACCACAATGGCTTTCCACAAGTTCCCATACCTCCTCTATTCTCTCTTCTTCTCCACTGCCCCCTCAGAAGAGGACCTCATGAGATACTTTCCTGAGAAAACAGGACAATATTCTAGGCTCCTTTTTCTTTCCCTTTATATCTCAAAACTTCTTGACAGTGTCCCCCATTGTCTCTCCCATTACTCTAGTCTTGCCTGAAGAAGTGGCCCTTCCCATCACCGAGGCTAATCTTCCCTAGAGCCCACTCTCCTTAAACAGATGCCCTATAATCATCCCCTCTCTAGTCTCTAATCTCTTTCTTTTTATTGACTCTTTCCCTCCTAATTACAAAAATGCCCAGGTCTCCATTATTCTCTTTTTTATTATGGACTATTTTAAATTAAAAATAATAATTATACTTTTTTAGCATTAATTAAAATTTTTTTGAGTTTCCAATTCTCTTCTTCCCTCCAACTTGCTCCCTCCATCCATTGAGAGAGGAGGCAAGTAATATGATTTTGGTTATACATATGAAGTCAGGCAAAGCATATTTCCATATTAGCCATGCTACAAAAAAAGGCAAGGAAAATCAAATGAGTGAAAAAAGTATTCTTTAATCTGCACTCGGAGTTCATCAGCTCTCCCTTTGGATGTCCCCCTATTCTTAAAAAAAAAGATGAAGATGGGGCAGCTAGGTGATGCAGCGAATAGAGCACTTGGCCCTAGAGTCAGGAGGACCTTAGCTTGAATCTGACCTCAGACACTTATTAGCTGTATGACCTTGGAAAAGTCACTTAACCCCAATTATCCTTCCTTCCCCCTTCCAAAAAAAGTTAAAAAAAAGTCCTCACTTGATCCTATCATCCACATAACCTATTGTCCTATATTAATCCTCGCTTTCACAATCAAACTCAGAGGAAGAAAGCCATCTACTCTTATTTTTTCTTGCTCTCTTTGAAATTACTTAACCAGCCTGTATAACCAACAGAAACTATTCTCTCTCAAGTTACCAATGATCTCTTAATTGACAAATTTAAGCTGTCATCTGAATCCACATTGTTCACTTCTGCACAGCATTCAAAATTGGTCCCTATCATCTCTGCCCCAACAAGACCATTCTGAGTTGTTTGTTTTTGTAAAACTCTTTCTTGGTTCTCAGTGGACCATTCTGATCACTTTTCATTCTCCTTTATTGGATCCTCATTCATATCACACCCCCTAAATGTGAAGCCTCCTTCTCTGATTCTCTGACCCGTTCCAGGTTTTTTTCTTCCTCCTCTTCCTTCTCCTTTTCTTCTTCCTCCATCTTCTTCTCTTGTTTCTTCTTTTTCTGCTTCTCTCTCTCATCAGCTCAGTTCTCACGGGTTCAATTATCTTATTTATGCAGATGAGTACCACATCTATATAGACATATATATATAATATGCATACGTAAGCATATAAACACACACAAATATACACACGCTATCACAATCTCTTGTGGGCTCCAGTGCTGCACTACCACCTACCTATTCAGATATTTCAAACTAGAAGCCCCCTATGCACCTTAAAATCAACAAGCCCAGAACTGAACTCATTATCTCTTCTCCAAAGTTTCTCCTTCCTCTAAACTTCTCTTTTTCTGTCAAGGGCACCACTTCCTTTCCATTTATCCTGGTTCAAAACGTTAGAATCATCAGCTCCTTATGCTCATTTATCCCCCATAGACAATTAGCTACCAAGTCTTGTGGATTGTTCCTCCACAACATTTCCCAGATATGTTCCCTTCTCTCCACTCACATGATTTCCTAATTCATACCCTCACAGTATTTCAGAGCATTTCTCTTGGAATATATCAATAGCCTTCTAATTGTTCTCCGCATTTGAAGTATCTCCTTCTCCCACACAACTGTCAAAATGATACAATTAAAGCATTAATCTGACCACGCACCATAAATTTCATTGTTTTCCCTGTTGTATTTAGGGTCAAATATAAACTCTTCCATTTGGCATATATATTACTTAGCAACCTATATTTTCAACATTTTATTACACAGTACTACCTTTTATACACTCTTTAGTTCAGTCAAACCGACTTTCATGTTGTTTCTCACATATGACATTCCATCTCCTAATCCCACACCTTTGAAAAAGGTTATCCTGCCATGCCTTGATTGCATTTTTCTCCCTCTCTGCCTCCTAGAATCCCTAGTTTCCTACAGAGTTCAAGTCAAGAGCCATCTACTACACGAGGCCTTTCCTATTCCCTCAGAGGCTAGTGGATGCCTCCAAAATTTATTCTGTATTTAATTTGCATATATTTTCTATATACTTATGTATGTGCTTTTCTCCCAAAAGAATACTATTTACTGGAGGCCAGGGTCTATTTCATTTTTTTCTTTGTATCCCTAATGCCTAGCACAGTTCCTGGAATATAACAGGTGCTTAATAAATATTTGATTGATTGATCTCCTGAGGGCCATTGTGATGAGGCTAAAGTTTTTGTTAAAATGTTTTGAAATCCTTATAGAAATGGATATTTTCTGCTGCAAATTTCTAAACATATTTATATATTATTTGTGACAGTGAAGTATATTTCTATCATAGTCCTGTTTATACAAGATAGCATGGTGTAGTGGATACCGGGCAGGCTGTGGAATCCAGAAGACTTGATTTCAATTCCTGACTGGCACATATTAGCTATGGCATCATGGGCAAGTCACTTATCCTCTCAAGTCTCCAAGTAACTCTCTAAGTCTATTAAGTTACAACTGTAAGGTGCCAATTGGCATCTATGGAAAAGGTTCCCATGCCCAAAGTTCTCAGCATGGAAGAAATCACAGGTCCAGGAAGAAAAATAAGCTTTCTCCAATCTTATTTTTTTCTTCTTTAAATTGTTTTGGCATTTGAGGCCTTGCTGAAGACCATCATTTAGCCACAAGTAAAAGTAATAATAAATGTCATTTATATCACACTTTAAAGTTTGCAAACCATATTGCACACATTATCTCATTTAAGCATTTTTACAAATGGTGAGACTGAGGTCTAGAGAAGTTGCTTTAGCATTACTGTTAAATATTGTCATACATGCTTCGTTAAGAAACATCTAGGAAATGACAACCAAAGTCATAATCACTAATTGCTAATCAGTAATTGACAGAGGGGCAGGAGGTTGAATCCAGCTCCTATGTCTCAAATTCAAAGCTCATTCTAGTGTACCATCTCCACACCATCTCATTATTGTGTTTCCATAATAACAATCCTGTGAAATAAATACTCCAAATATTATCACCATTATGTTAGACTTGAGAAAATTAACATTCAGAGAGATAAAATGACTTGTCCAGGGTCACAGAGTATCTGAGACAAGACTTGAATGTAGGTTTCTCCTGGCTATAAGTCAGTATTTCCTCCCACCCCACTCCGCTACCTACTATATGACATTCGACTTCTTTAATAGTTTACCAGCAAACTGTCAGAATAATTGGCTTGAGCATCATCTTCATATATTTTCCCACTCTGCTTTATAAAGGACATGTTGACAAACTATGAAATCAATATCCAATAGTAAGCAACAGGAAGAAGAAGAAGAAGAAGAAGAAGAAGAAGAAGAAGAAGAAGAAGAAGAAGAAGAAGAAGAAGAAGAAGTGGAGGAGAAACCAATAAGCTCATCAATTTATGGAAAACTGAGAGTGGAATTTACTGAGCAATTCCAACATGCATAGTATGCCCCCAAGTGTCAGAGAGCAACATGGGGGTGGGGAGACAAGCTGTAACTACAAAGTAATGAGACTAACTCTGCAAGTTGCCTACAGAAATTAGTCTCACTACTTTACAGACATACCTCATGTACCCCAAAGGCACATTTTAATAGAAGTTTTGAGCTTCTCCTTAGTCATGTTGCTTAATTCTTTCCAGAAACCAATTAAATTACAAGTGAATGAGAAAAATAAATCTTGAGCTTCTCAGTTGGAATCTACTAAAATGCTTACAGCCCTCTCAGAACCTTTCCTAATTTTAGCTCCCTGTACGGTACCACAAGAAGGGTGGGATAGAAGCAGGAACTACTGAGATAGGTTGCTGCTGTTGGGAGGTTATAAATGCCTGGGTAATCACGTCAACCATATTACTGCCAACAAGGCTGTTTTAAAACTGTCATGAACTGGACAGCAGGAGTAAAGGAGGGATGAATCTAATTTTTTTAAAAAATCTCTCAGTGAAATGTTGATTCCAGAGTTTACTAGAACATTATGACATTTAAACATGGGACCTGTCCTTTTTGTCTTCCCCCTCAATTCAAGGAAATTAAAAAAAACATTAATTCAACATTAAATATTGACTCAATGTTCATGTTTTCCAAGAAGTTTTGGCAGTTACTGGTAATAAAGAGCAAAATGACACAGTCTTTGCCATCAAGGAGCTTACATTCTCCTTGAAGTAAAGATGAGGATATGGCATGTGCATAGAAATACAAGATACAAGATAAATAATGATATGGTCAAAGGAGAGATCATGAAAAATGTTCTAGGGATGTCTGAAGAGAGAGGAATAATAAAATAATAGCTAGGAAGATCAGTGAAGGAGACATGAAGGAGGTGCCACCTGAGATGAGCCTTTTAGGGAACAGAAATATTCGGAAAGACAGAGATGGAGAAGGGGGTACATTCTAGAACAGACTGGACAGAAGATAGATAGACAGACAGGCAGATAGACAGATAGGTAGATAGCTAGCTAGCTAGCTAGATGACAGATAGATAGGTAGATAGATAGATAGACAGACAGACAGACAGACAGATAGATAGATAGATAGATAGATAGATAGACAGAGAGACAGACAGATAGATGGATAGACTGACAGACAGATAGGTAGATGGATAGATAGGTAGACAGACAGAGAGACAGACAGATAGACAGACAGATAGATGGATAGACAGACAGATAGGTAGATAGATAGATGGGTAGATAGGTAGACAGACAGATAGAGACCTAGATAGACAAAAAGCTGGTACATAAGCAGAGAGATGATAGTCAACTGTACTAAGCATAGGAGAAACAAAACAAATTCTGCTTAAATACTATGATGCTTATTTGGAATATGTTAAAATATTGCCCATAGTAGGTTTAAAATTTACTTTAATTAAAAGATGAGTAAAAACCTAAAGATGTCTCCCCAAAGTATCTTGATCATAACGTAAGCTGTTTTCTCCTAAAAATATTTGTTTTCTGGCTATAACTCAACCTTCTGCTTGGATATAAAACTCAGTGCTGTGTGTTGTACACTAAACCTGGGATAACTTGACATTTTCCTGTGTAACTGCAGAACTTGACAGAGCGGTATTCGTGTGTAATGGTTTTATCCCATTTTATACTTTGTTTTATGGAACATCCAAATGAAAACTTTCTCCATGTCTCCAGCAAAAAATAGCCTCCATTAAATATGGCAGGAATCAACATGATTTTTGTAACATTTTATCAAATAAAGTTTTCTGAATAAACTTTTCAAAAAATCCCTCCTCTCAAGGAGTTACTGTCGAATAGAAGAGGCAACATAAGAACAACTGTGTTCAAAGAAGATATATGCAGGATAAATTGAGGGTAGTCTTAGAAGAAAGGAACTAAGGTAAAAGAAAATGAGAAAAGGCCTTTTGTAGAATATGGTTCTTTAACTGAGTCCTGAAGGAAGCCAGGGAATCCAGAAGGTAGGAAGTGAGGCAGGTGAGCATTCCAGTGAAAAATGAATGAAAACTCTCCAAGTGGAGAGACGGTATTGAGTGCCTGGAATGACAAGGAAGTCAATGTGAACATTTCTCAGAATACATGAAAAGGAGTATGGTGTAAGAAGACTGGAAAGACTGGAAAGGGCCAAGTGATGAAGGATTTAAAAAGCCACCTAGAGGATTTTATATTTGATCCTAGAGGTGATAGGGATCCATTGGTGTTTACTGAATAGGAAAGTGATTTAGCACAGGTTGAACCTCTATTTTAGGAAGACCAATCAGACAGCTGAGTGGAAGATGGATTAGAATGGGGAAACACTTGAAGGGGAGATCAATCAGAAGACTATTACAATATGCCAGGCTCAAGATGATAAGGGCCTGAGCAAAGGTGGTAAAAGTTCCAGAGGGGAAAAGGGGACATAAATGAAAAATGTCATAAAGTTAGAAATGACAGGATTTGACAACTGATTGTATATGGAAGAGCGAGTGAGAGTAAGAAGTTGAGCATGATGCTCAGGTTGTGAGCCTAGGTGAAACGACTGAGACAAAAGACAGATATGACTTTTTGCCAAGTATTGTGCTAAGGACTTGCTTACTAAGAAAGACAGCTCCTGTCCTCATGAAGTCTACATTGCAAAGAGGGAAAAGAATCCACGAAAGTATGTGGGAAAGAGGAAGAGTATATTTGTTGTGACATGGTGAAGAGACAGGTGGGAAGTTCTGTGGAGGCCTGATCTCCAGCAATATAAGGCAAAATTTCACTTCTCCATTCTAGGGAACCCAGAGAAAGAAATACAAAGTTCTGATAGTAGGGGGATGAGGATGATAATTAGAGTGAGGACACAGCAAGAAAATGTATAGTTGAGCAGAGGATATGTGATCATGCAAGGGGCCAGGAAGGGAAGGGAGCACACATTGCTTAAATGTCTCCTATGTGTTAAGCATTGTACTAAACACTTCAAAGATTCTATCTTACTTGCTCCTCAAACAACCCTATTTGATAGGTGTTATTATTATTATCCCCATTTTACAGCTGTGAAAACCAAGGTAGACAGGTTAAGTGACTGGTTCAGGGTCACATGGCTAGAAGGTGTCCAGGTCTATTCATTGTGCCACTTATTTACCTTCACAGTAAGGTGAATATATCCCCTTAATTAACTGGTCTCCCTGTCTCATCATTCTTTTTTCTAATACATACACTACACAGCTGCCGAAGTGATATTCTTAAAACACAGGTCTAATCATGTCATTCTCCTGCTTTAGAAGCTCCAGTGGCTCACCCTTATCTCTAGGATCAAACAACAGACTCTTCTCTTTGGCATTTAAAGTCTGTCCCTTACTTCAGACTAACTTTTCAGATTTATTTCGTACTCTATTTCACACACCATGTCCTTGTATGCTATACTAATGTGGGAGAATTTTTACTCACGAGTTGGATTAAATGGCTGCTGAAGTCCCTTCTAATTCTGAAATTCTGTGATTCTATGCTTCACACACTTTTTGGCTAAGCCAAACTGGATGTTGCCTAAATGCTGCCCCTCACACACTGAGCTCCATTTCCTGACACGATGCCTCTTGCATAGGGCTGTCCCTCCTGCCAGAAAAGCACTCCTACTTCACTATGCCTCTAACCTCTCTAACCTCCTTCAAAGCTTAAAATGCTATTGAAAGACTTTAAGTAAGTTGTAATGAGGAATGACTTGAACCAAGGTGGCACTCATATGAATGGAGAAAAGACAACATATCTAACAGAGACTCCAAAGGAAGAATCAATGGCAGCATTAAATTACACATCAGGGATTAGGGAAAATGGAGACTTGAGGATGATTTTGTGGCTATAAATCTGAGAGACTGGAAGGATGGTGGTGTCCCCAACAGAAATGAGGAAGTAAGAAAGAGTGGAAGGTACCGGGGGCTGGGGGGCTGGGGGATGAGCTCTGTTTTGGACATGATGAGTTTGAGATAGATTTGTGATATCTAGTGGGATGTGTTCAGTGGGGAGTTGGTGATAAGGAGCTGAAGCCCAGAAGACTGCCAAGAGGCATCTGCATAGAGATGATAATTGAATCTATGGGAAATCATCACTGAGAGAATATATGTATGTGTATATATATATATATATATATGTATATATATACACACACACATACACATATATACATATACATATATGACATTGTGAAATTGAATTATGAAATTTGAAAGAATATACATATTTGAAATTTGAAAAATATATATTTGTAAGTATTCTATTCTTTATTATAATATATTGTGATATATGATAATGTATTATTATAATATAATGCTATATTCAAATTATAATTTGAAAGAATATATATTCAATTATCTATATTCATATCATATCATATATGATATTCATTCAGTTATCATATGTGCATATCTATTTCTCTATCTGTATCTTTAGATATCTCTATCCTATCTACACACTTATTTATGGAGAAGAGGGATCAAGTCTGAAACTTGTTGGCATGATATTCAGTCATTTTGGTTGTGTCTAAATCTTTGCAAACTAATTTGGTGTTTTCTTGGCAAAGTGGAGTGATTTGCCATTTTTTCTTCTACTCATTTTACAGATGAGTTCCTCCTTTGGAGGAACTGAAGCAAAAAGGGTTAAGTGACTTGCTCAGGGTCACCTAGCTAGTAAGTGTCTGAGATACAACTAAGTGAAAGAAGTACTCTAAAATCTTAAGTTTTCACATAAAAAACTAAGTTCATATTCTATAATATGATTCACATACTCCTTCAGTTTCAACTAAAGTCCTCTCCCAATTCCTTACTGTCATGTGGAGATGACCCTGGCGTCTCAATGTTCATGCCAACCGAGGGCAAATCCTGGCAGGTTCTGCCATGCTGGAAAGTCTTCAAGTATAAATTCAGCAAGGGATCCTGTGAGTATAGGAGCAGCCCAGCTAAGTCTGAAAGCCTCATTGCAAGCAGACTGACCATCAGGTCACGACTTTGCATCTGTACTGTTGTTACTATTGCCGCTATGCAGAGCGACTTAGGAACCAGTCTATCATCCCAACGTGGATTTGTATTCTGTACTGGGGAAGAAAGTACTCATACTAAAAAAAATCATGGATATCTGAAAAACTGAAGTATGAGGTAAGAATATTAACGTGCTTCAATTTTAAATGCTGTTTAGACTGACCTGTGACACATTTTTCCCAATGAAATGCAACCTGTCTCCGCTGTTGGTTCATCAAAGCCACCTCTCCCACCTCAGCAAGCTTTTGCTAAGCCCTTACCATATGCCAGGCATTGTGCTCAGCACTGGAGATACAAGTACAATAAATGAAACAATCCCTACTCGAAATGATCTTACATTCTAATGAGAAATCAACTGATAAACTAAATAAAAACTAAAATATGACTGTGCACATACCTATCATCCTTGCTAGTGGTGGAACTCTTTTTTTTTCTTTCTTTTCCGAGGGGGGAAGGCAGGGCAATTGGGATTAAGTGACTTGCTCAAGGCCATATTGCTGGTTTTTTTGTGTTAAGTGTATGAGGTCACATTTGAACTCAGGTTCTCCTGACTACAGGGACAGTGCTGTATTCACAGCGCCACCTAGCCACCCCTGGTGGAACTCCTGAATTCATGAGATCTAACAAAGAGGCAGTGGGCTAAGCTAATCAAGTGTCCATGCAAAATTCATCACTAGTATGACGTACGATAACTTCTTGGGAGGGAGTAGGAGTAAGGACAGAAAAAGCTCCCTAAGCGTGTTGGAGAACTAGCTCAGGTCAAAAACAGAGAAGGTCAAAGATAACATACCAATCAATAGTGGCATTGCATTGATGAGTGGCCACTGTATTCAAATGTGGGAAAAATAAGGAGACCCAATATCTAATTTAAAAAAATTTAAAAATGCATGAATGACCAAATTGCTTAAATGTTCATACCTGTTCAAATTATTAACTCAAAGGAATACATCCATTGGTAGAATGCAAGAGACTGTGGTATCAAGATGGGAAAGGTATTTTGGCTCACATCACAATATATAGATAATCCAGTTATTTGCAAATAATTATACTTAGAGTTTTAAGTAAAACTTTATGCCTTGCACACAAATGATATTCAAATTATGCAGAAGTTCCTAATCAGAGGGTACATTCATGCATCTCTGTTTTGCCACTAGGAAAGGGAGGAGAGAATTGTGAATGCACCTTTTCTTCTGAGTATGTTAAGCAACAGTGTCCACCAAAGAAAATTCCCAATGTTGTCCCTATGGTTGACAGGACTAATATCTCTCAGGGTTAACCCTCCTCCCATTTAATCCCATTCCTTTCACATGGATTAAACTAGTTTTCTCTAAAAGGTGACAAAGTTGCCCTAGGACCTGATTGGTGCTTGTGTCTCCCTTGATAAAGCTTCCTGGTAGCCTCTGGCCATAGGGACATGGCTTATTGGTTACCTAAAGGCATAAGAAGTGACACCAATTTCAAATCTAGCTTCTCAAACTTGGTGATATCCTGAGATCCTGGGAGTCACCACCACCTGCTCTGATAAATAAGGCTAGAGAGATTGCTTCTACCAAAGCTAAATACTACTGTATCCTGGCTGGTATCTTTTCTGTGCTATAGTTAAGTAAACTTCTTTTCTTCAAGTGGTCAATGCTTCTTTTGCCCCAGGATCAAATCTGCACTGACAAGGAACTATCATCAAACCCCTCTTTAGTAATGGTCTCCATCAATCACATCCAGTTATAGTTCTCTTTGATGTTTTTCTGTCTTCTTGTGTCCTGAGCAAATAGAGCTTATTTTTCTTACCTCCAAATTCATAATAGACCCTCTAGTCAGTTCATCCAAATTGTTCAGGTTTTAAGTTATAATATGTACATCTTATAGAGATGGTAAATTTAGACATAGAAAGGTACATGGGGATCAGCTCTCTTATTTTATAGATGAAACTGAGGTAGAGAGGTTAAATGACCTTAAAGGTAGTAAAGAGTAGATACAAGTCCTAACATGCTGTCATCATAACAAAAACTTCACTCTTCATTTATGACATCTCCGTTTAAAGATTATTCCTAGGGGTGGCTAAGAGGTGCAGAGAATAGAGCACTGGCCCTGGAGTCGGGAGAGCCTGAGTTCAAATCTGGCCTCAGACTCTTAACACTTACTAGCTATGTGACCTTGGGCAAGTCACTTAACTCCAATTGCCATTCAAAAAGCAAAAAAAAAAAAAAAGATTATTCCTACCTTTCCTCTCTCGCAATTTGTAACATTGTGCAACCCACTTAGGTCTTGGGAATCCTATCTTTCTGCATTGCATCAATGGACAGCCAGGAGAAAAGGAAAAATACAGGCAATAAAATGGAGCTTATGTTTAAAGCCTTTCCTGTGTATTCCCTCCTTTCCGAGAAAAATTCTTTCAAATTTCGCAATGTAAAGTTATCCTGAACTACAATTTCAGTAAATTTCAATACAATTTGTGACTATACAATTAAATTTTCGAACTGGACCATCATTTTTAGGGTAATTTTTTTAGAGTTTTAATGAGACTTTAATTCAAATCAGAAGTAAAAGGCAGTTTGCAGGATGGGTTAGTTGGCAAGTGGGATCTTTCCCCCTATCTAACCTATCATGTTATGTGAACTGATTCTGTCAATTTTAGCTGAATTCACAGTGGGTAGCAGACTGCATTGTAAACTACCTTTATAAGGTGTTTTTGTTGACAGCGTCTACTCAGAAATGAGTATTTAGCATCTGGCAAAACTGTTTTTCACTTTATACATTTCCTCAGGTAAAATTTTTTTTTAAAAGCATTCTCCAAATTTCAAACCCATTTGAGCAGAATATAAAGCTCCCATTTATGCTATCTATATACAGGGAGTTTCTCCTGCAAACCTGACATAACCTAGTTGTTTTTTTAATGCATTCTAGTAATATAATGGAAGCAATCAGCATATGGGGTACAACTCATAAACTGCATAAGTAGGAGAGCAAAGATTGCATGAAAGGTGGAGTACTGAGTATTATGGAGCAAAATTCCAAATGTGACTTCAAGATTCTGGGATTTTTTTGAATCAAGGAACTTGCTCACAGCATGAGGGGAAGAGTTGTAGGAAAGATGGTTCTAAGGAGGCCAAGAGAAACACCTTCACTCAGGAGCCTAGAAGAAGGTGTTCTCCTTACTGTCTTTCTTAAGGCCCTGTACTTCTCTCTGGTGCAAGTACAAATTCATAGAAACCTCCAAAATGAAGCCTAGCCCCCTACCTTTTTCTCCCAGTCTTTCCACATTCCATACGTCCACATTGGAGGTACCTTTCAATTTTTCTCAGCTGCCACATTAGTTGGCAATATAGATGCCTATAAAATTAGATTTTTTTCCCTTCTCCTAAAGGGATTTGGGGTAATAAAGATAGGGACATTTTATATTTGTATCTTTCATTTGAGGAACTTAAAGGTTTTAATTCGAAAATTTCCAACTTAATTAAGATTTCTTCGAAAATACTAAATATGTTTATAAATGGAAGCAACTATCAGAGACTGACGAGGAATGTCACACATAGCATATTTGTTCCATTTCCCTAAAGGGTCATGTAGGGAATGAGTCACTTGGTTTAAGCCCAACACGTAAAAATAAAATGGACCTCCAGGGAAATAACATTGACTTATTTCTAGATTAATATAGAGTTTGGAGATGTATATGTTCATTTTATATGGACTTTAAGTATCATTATACTTTTTTGTATGATTTCTGATTATGAGGAAACATAGAGCTTTCTAAGAGCCAGGACAGAACAGATGATTTAAAGTACCTAATCATAGTTTTCCTCCCTCTTTCAAAATCAGAACTGCTTGGTTCACTTTATTGTTACAAATATATTTTAGATAATATTTCTTATAAGAAAGTTTGGTGACTCTCATAAACACATGTTACATGATATATTTTCAAATGTATGTATACTACTTATTTTTTTTACCAAATAAATATTATAGGTATAGTTACTGACAGAAATGATCAGAACCATAAACAAATACACACATACATATACACAGATATATGACACATATGTGTATAAGACACACATATATTTTATATATGCATATATTATATATATATCATATATGTATGTCTATGTATTGACATCTTTGAAAGCTTGGATTCTAATCAAAGAACTTCTACATGACATCAAATATTTGAATGAGAATTGAAAACGCCACTCAAAAGTGTTTTGGTTTATTTTTTTTTAGCAATGACACTAAATATCTCATTGCTTGGAAACTTTGCTTTTCAAATAAATTACCCAGTTTAGCGTTGTCCATTTTGGCATAGCTAGAGAAAGGTCTTTTCTAATGCATGTGCTATTAGGTTACTGAAGCTCTGTTTTCTACTGAAGTAAATAGTTCCTAATCACGTCGGTTTTTAGAAGATCATGTTAATTGTACTCACTAACTCTTTCTATACTTTGATGTTTTCATGGTTCTGTGAACTAATCAGTCTGGAAATTCCATACAATCATCAAGAAAATGACCCATGCATACTGGCCCTTCTAATGGAACTTGATCACAAATTCCCATAAACCCTTCCCAGAGGGGTCATTCAACATGTGGGAGTCTCCATCAGAAGAGGGCTTAGAGTGGAGCACATTGATATTCTATTGCCTTGCTTTCTGCTTTATGTTCAACCCACCTTTCATTTTTTTGTATCATACTTATTGACATTTTTTATATCACCTCTCTAGCACAAAACCTGCTCACATTTACCGTATGTCCCTTCATTGATCTTTGATTGCTCCTCTACCTTAATTTTTTAGAGACTGTGATGTGGGACTCCATGACTCACAGACATGCAGCATCACTAGAAAAATATTGTTTATTATATTACAAAAATATCCCTAGTCTAGAGAATCCTGAATAGTGGAACAATCCAGAGACCTTCAAGTCCATGTCATAGAATCATAGATTTAGAACTGGAAGGGACCACAGAGATCAGTGAATCCAACTTTTTTTTTTCTTTTTATAGATGAGGAAAATGAGACTGACAGAAGTTAAGTGAATCTCCCAGAGTCACACTAGAGTATGAGGCAAGCCCAACATTGTATCTACTGTGCCTCTCTTAGAAGCCCACAGTGATTTTGGTGATCCTGACCTAAATATAAACATCATAAAGCCAATTTTAAAGAATGAAGTCAAGAACTGAACTATCTACCTGAATGGATTTCTTGAACTGATATGAGTCTTAAAGTACATCCATTGGTCAGACTCCAAATGGCTTATCTATATTTTCCATTAGAAGACAATGTTGGCCCTATAAAAAACAGAGAAAATTATAGTTGTTTAGGCCTAGAAATAATCTATTCCAATCTTCTCACTTCATCAGTGAGGACAATAAGCACCGTAGAGGCAAAACCACTTATCCAAGATCATAGAGCAAGGTGGCAGAGACCAGGGTGGGATTCCAGGGACTTTGCTCCAGGGCACTGAAATTTTGTGGGTGTTGGCAGCACTCACGCTCTTCCAGCAGTGTAGATATAGCTGAGCTTGGCATCTAGTTAACAAACATAATTAGTTAAAATAGGAAGCTAGCATATGGCAAGCTTCTTCCATATAATAGTCACATTTAGGGTAAGTTCCTCCACAATCTAGCCCTAACCTATTTTCTTGACACCTTAATGCCTTCCCAGTAGTGCCCATGTAGTACACTAGAGTTCTCACATATGAGGTCTTATGTCTTGGAATCTTTCTTCACCCTATCAACTGAATTTGTAGAAAAAAAGATTATTGGATGGGGCGTTTTGTGACATTTCCACATCTCCAAAACTGCTTAGTAGCTATGAGTTAGTGGAAGAGCTAGAAACGTAACCCAGGTCTCAAACTCATTTGGCTAATATATTATTTTTCCAATATGCAACACATAACAAACGTTCACAAGAGCGATTATTAGGACAGTGCTTTCAGAATTGCTAAAGAATAAATTATATCAGCACAGTATTTTGTTGTGTGACAATTCCTTGAGAACTAGTTTTCTGTGGTATATAGTAAATGTGTAATAACACTCTATTAGTGGGGTTGTTTAGCCATTATTTTGTATTTTGTATTTAATTATCTATATACCATTATTTCCCACCCCAACCCCACCCCATGACTAGTAAAATGTAAGGTCTTTGAGGTCAGATTTTATTTAGAGTGCTTTCTTCTATAATATTTCACAGTAGCACTAAGAACACTACGATAGTGACACAAATTATAGTATATGATTGTGATGGAATACTACTACGCTATAAGAAATGATGAGCTCAATGATTTTAGAAAAACATGGAAAGACTTGCTCGAAATAATGAAGAACAAAGTGAACAGAACCAAGAGAACATTGCATACAGTAACAGCAATATTATATTATGAACAACTTTGAATGATTAAGTTATTTTATCTATTATAAATGACCAAATTAACTATAAAAGACATATGAAGAAAGATACTATTTGCATCCAGAGGAAAAAACCCTGATAAATAGAAGCATGTATAGAATAATTTTACACACACATATGTGTGTGTGTATATCTATTTGTGTCCAATGGCAGCTATTTATAGGATTGGGGTGGAAGAGAGGGAAGAAAAAAATAAATTTACAAGATAATTTTGTTATATTTTTGAAAGGAATAGCAAGTTATGCATAGTAGTTTTAAAGTTTCATGTACAATCATTTTTTATTATTCTATATTATAGAATTGCTTGTTTTATTCTATAAATTAAAAATAAAATAAAAATAAAATAGAGTTATATAACAGTAAGGCTGAAAAGGTAAATGACTTTTCTATAGATAGGAATTTTTTTTCTTTTTGGAGTGGGGAAGGCAGGGCAATTAGGGTTAAGTGATTTGCCCAAGGTCACAGGGCAGTTTTGTGTTAAGTGTCTGAGGCTGAATTTGAACTCAGGTCCTGACTCCAAGGCTCTGTTTACTCTGCCATGTAGCTACCCATGCACCACATAGCTGCCTGGAAATTATTTTAAGAAGAGACTTGCAAAATGGATTTTCTTGGTTGTAATTTTTCACTTTATAAGAGATTCTTTGCCTTAAAAGAAATTCTTTCCTTGGTAGAGGACTCACGTCTGATTTTTTAAAACGTTGATTTTCTACTATCATGATTTATACTGGTAATCTGGGAACATTTTTGTTGGTTTAATTTAAAAAAATACAAAGCATTTTGTAAATGACTGTGAATATTACTTATGTTTTGTCTGAAGCCTACCATTCCAAATGTGAAGAATGGATTGTGAGCCCTAAGTCCACTTGCATTTTTTTCTTCCTTTTTACATTCTACATTTGGAACAGATGGTATAAAATACAATAATAGAATCATAGAATTGTCAAATTGGAAGGAACCTTAGAGATAAGCTACTCCAACCTCCTTCATTTTACTAATGAGGAAATCCAAGCCTACAGAGATTGAATGACTTGTTGAATTCAACATTAAAGATTGGACGAGAAACCAAGTCTCCTGACCAAGTTTTATGGTTTTTGTATAGTGCAATTGTATTCCCTAAACTTATCAGGTCATTCATTTACATTAGGACATTCACTTTATGTGGAATTCTGGCTAGAACCTTCCTCATTTGAAAGGGGAAAATTGGGAAAAACCAAAGCTATTTCGTTTTAATGAAGATAAAAATGACTGGATGAAGACCATCAATTCAAATGTGGGGCCTTTAAATGATAAGAAATGCCACTTACTGAATGGATCTGTTAAAATATGTAGCCCTAGCCATGCATTTTAGTAGATTTGTTTACAAAGTGGGAAGAATGAGACGCTGTCGAGGAATGAAAAATAAAACCTACATTTCTTGGGAAGGAGACATCCGTCTTTTTCTATTTGTAAATGCTGACGAGCAGAGTTTAAGGAGGGCTAATGTCACTCATTCATCTTAATTAAAGAGTTAATTGCTCATGTATCCTGATTTAGTTAGCTGATCCTGGTAGCATGAAAAACTCTTGCTTCTATGTATTTTATTGACCAGCATAATGACATCATCAGTAAGTCTCAGGATTTATTCATGCTTCAACCTATCCTCATAATGTTAATAGCCTTGTACATGATAAAACTTTCAAGATGAAAGGAGTCCTTTAGCATAGCACAGAATACAAAAAGGTCTGTACAGGAAGCTGTTAAATGTCTCAGTCACTGAAGCATTACTTCCCAGTCCAGAGTCATGGACATTGTAAAAAGTAATTTTAAATACTAGTTGCATGAAAACATATGTGTGGTAATGTGACCAGTTTTCATTCAATATTAAAATCTCAAGTCACAGTCAGGTGAGCATATGGCATTGGAATCGCTGGCCAATGTTGACAGCATGTCCTACTGCTCTGAAGATAAGACTGGCTTAGGAACATAAGTTGCAAATAAAGGCAAACACTAAATGACCACAGCTCACCAAAAGCAATCTTGTTGGGATTGCTTTATGGAACTTTTTAAACTTTGAAACTAGAATTTACCTTGGGGTTCTAACTGGTTCAGCACAAATATACTATGCTGGAAGACAAGGGTAAAGTGGTTACATAGCTAATTTTAGACAGACTGCTCTTTCCTGATACATTTTTTTAAACATGGAGGAAAAAAAGAAGAAATCAAAGAACAGCAGGGAAAAACATATTGTCTTCAGGGCATACAGAGGCAAAACACTGGAATGATACTTTGGAGTTAATGGACCTTTTTGTGTCTCTTCTAACTCAGAGCTATAAGCAGTCCCAGCTAAAGTTAATTAAAATTGGAGCCTGTCATATCTAGCAAAACTTGTCCTAGAAGCATCTCAAGTGTTAATTGCTACTGACGACATATTAAACTTGATTATAAGGTCATGGAGAATACATTGTTATTGTACTGAAGGAAGGCATGCTGAAATTGATGGATATAGTGTAGGATTGTTCAGTCATTTCAGTTTTGTGCAATTCTTCATGACCCTGTTTGGGGTTTTCTTGGCAGAGATACTGTAGTGGTTTGCCATTTTCTTCCCCAACTTGTTTTACAGTTGAGGAAACTGAAGTAAGGAGGGTTAAGTGACTTGCCCAGGGTCACACAGCTGGTAAGCACTTGAGGCCAAATTTGAACTCAGAAAGATGTCTTCCTAACCCTAGTCCTGGCTCTCTATCCACTGTGTCACCTAGGTGCCCCCCACTCAACTGAAAGTGCACCCTTCTATGCATGGATCTGATCCCACTGCTGGGGAGTGATATTTTGACCTGCTTTGTTTCTGACCTTGGTCAATTTACCTTTTTCCAGCCTGGTGACTCCGCTGCTCCAAGGACTAACCATATTGGTGCTGGAACTTAATGTGTATACTGGATCAACTCTAGCCCTGCCTTGGCTTAGAATGTATAAATTCAAATAATATACTTGCTTCAGTCACCCTCAGTAGCAGGGATTATAGTTCATTCTTATGTACTCTTTAGAAAATTCTAAGCAACAGCAACCAAATAAAACCTATTACTCACATAGCACTTTCAGGTCTGTAAAGTGTTTTGGAGATATTATCTCATCTGATCCTACAACAATCCAGGGAAGTATATTGCCAATGTAATACCCATAGTGGCTGCTGTGAATATGCAGACGTATTTGCAGGGTTGAATTGCAAAATATAACAAACTTTCTTCCTCAAAGATGAAACCAAGATATTTATTCATTTACCAGAAAGCCAAATCTACCATGATAATAAAGAAGTTGGTACACATTGCCAATGCAGGAAGCACTGCCATCCCCAAGCCTTCCCCCCATCAGGCCTCCCCACAAACAAGCTCCCTTAGGCAAAATACCCCTCTTTCACACCAGCTGCTCTCCTTTCTGCTTCACCTCACTCTCCAACTTCCTGTTCCACCCACCACAGTATCCATGTGAGTCAGGATCAAAGCAGGTCACATAGGCCTATTAGTGGGTAAAAAAGATCCCCCCATCCCATTAACAATACAGGAGGTAGGTGTTATTATTATCCCCATTTTACAGATGAGGAGAAAGAAAGAGGTTATGTGAACTGCTCAGGGTCACAAAGCTAGTAGGGTCTTCCTGAATCCAGGTTTAGTGTTCTATTAACTGCCCTCCCCACAGCTGCCTCTGTGAACATTCTCCAAAATTTACATGACCTTTCTTTGATATTGTTTTTATTGTTCAGTTATTTCAGTTGTGTCCAACTCTTCATTCATTTTGGCTATATTTTACAAGATATATAGAATCAACCTACCAAGGCAAACTAAAGACATATAAGTATAAAACACTCTTTAAAGAAATAAAGAATAGGAAGAAGAAAAGGACTATGTGTGATTTAATTGGTATAAGGAACTCCTGGATGAAGGAATTACTACTATAAATACAGGGTGGTACTCTCAGCAATTCATTAATGATCTTAGAGTAGGACTGGGGAACCTGCAACCTTCTCGATCTTTGGGTACAATCTTTTAACTGAGTCCAAGTTTTACAGAACAAATTCTTTTATTAAGGGGATTTGTTCTGTGAGGTTTAGATTTAATTAAATGGCCTCACTTAAGGATCTGGAAGACCACATGTGGCCTTGAGTCTGCAATTTGCCCACCCTGTTTTAGAGTCATCTAAACCATTGATGTGAGATTTGAACCAAAGTCTTAGAGCCTAGTTATCTATCCACTGCGCCATTCTGCCTCTCTTACTTATTTCATTAATTATTAAAGAAATGCAAATTAAAGCAACTCTGAGGTTCTACCTCACAGTCATTATCTAATGGCAACGGAGGGAAAAGAAAGGAGAATGATAAATGCTCGAAGTACTGTGGAAAATACGTATGTTAATGCACCTCTAATGCACCTGTAAACTGGTCTAAAAATTCTGTAAAGCAATTTGGAATAAACTCCAAAAGTTTTTAAACTGTGCACACCCTTTGGCTCAGTGATATTATTATTTGGTCTATTCCCCCCCCCCAAATAAAACTGAAAACTAAGAGGTACACATTAGTTGAGAAATAGTTGAACAAATGATATGTGAATAAAGTACTATAAGAAATAAGGAAGGAGTCAATTTAAGAAAAAAATGCCAAAGTTGTATAAACTCATGTAGAATGAAATGGAATGAAGTAGTAGTATAGTATTTATGCCATAAAAGTGATGTTATAAAAAACAACTTTGCAAGTCATAAAAAGTCTCATTAACATAATGACCAGTTACAATTCCAGAAGAGTCCTGATGAAAAAATGTTACTTATCTCTCAAAAGGACTTCGGATACACATTGAGACTGTGTCTCTATCTCTCTCTATATCTCTGTGTCTGTGTCTATGTCTACATCTGTCTGTCTCTGTCTCTGTCTATGTCTCTGTCTCTGTCTCTCCCTCCCTCCCTTTTCTTCCCTGTCTCAGAGAGCCAGTGTGCAAATTTGTTTTCCTTGATTATGCATATTTTTACAAGGGCTTTTCATTTGTTTCTCTTTCTTCCACTGGAGAAGAAAGGAGGAATAGAAAATATATTTGTGTTAATAAAAATTAAATTAAAATTTAAAATTAAGGAGACACTTTATAAAGCTAGATAATTAGACTCCTTTTGAGGAATAAAGGTCTAGAATCTCAAAGGAAATAAAAAATTTAGAAATCAAAGTGACTACTTCTGGTGCTAAGATGGCAGAGTGAGGAAGGAACCCTCTGAAGCCCTCTAAATTTCCCTCCAAACAATTAGAAAAGTAGCTCAGGACTAATTTAGGAGCAGGGAAGCAGCTTACCATAATAACAGGAAAAGTCTGTCTTTCAGGTGGGAGAGAAACAAGGTCTAAGAGCAATAGCAGAAGTTAGCCTAAGAGCAAAGGGTCTGGAGCAAGGCTCTAAACCTGGAGCAACCCACCAGCAAGGCTCCACCCTCCTGAAAACCAGTAGCTCCCTAGGCAAGTGAGCCATCTATGTTGCTCAGCAGAGTTCCACTCTAGCACAAGTCAAAAGCAAGACCTTGATCCCAACCCTGTTTGGGGCTAGCCAACACCAAGACTACACTCCTGGGCCCTACCAGGAGAGAGACCGTATTTCCACAGCAACCCAGCAACAGGGTCCTACCCCTGAAACAGACCAGTAGCTAAACTTCACACTGAGAGAAGACCAACAGGGAACTACCACAACCAACCTCCCCCAGCACAAGGCAGAAGGGAAGCCTACACTCAAGAGAAAACAAGCATCTAAGCTCTGAAGCCCAGTGAAAGTCAACAGTAAGACCCAGAGTTTCAGCATAAAAAGATTGGGACAGTGCAGGACCAGAGCCCAATTCTCATATAAAAACATGAAGTCACAGAAAAAGCAGAAAATGAACAAAAAAGGAGCTTAACCACAGAAAGTTACTATGGTGATAAGGAGGATCAAGGCATAAACATAGAAAAGGACATCAGGATCAAAATGGTTACATGTGAAGCCTCAGAAAGAAATATAATTTGGTCTCAGACCCAAAAAGAATTACTGCAAGAGTTTAAAAAGGAATTTAAAAAGCAAATTAAAGAAGTAGAAGAAAAATTGGGAAAAGAAATGACAGACATAATAGAATCATGAAAAATGAGTCAATAACATGGGAGAAGATATATAAATTACTGAGGAAAATAGCTCCCTAAAAGTAGAATTGGAACTAATTGGAAGTACAAAAGCTCACTGAAGAAAATAATTCCTTAAAAAATAAAGCTGAACAAGTAGAAACTAATGACTCTACGAGACATCAGATACAATAAAACAAAATTTAAAAAAAGTTAAAAAATGGAAGGAAAGGTGAAATTTCTCATTGGAAAAATGACCGACCAAGAAAATACCTCCAGAAGAGACAATATAAGAATTATTGGACTAATTGAAAACCATGATTAAAATAAAAATTCTAGACAATATCTTTGAAGAAATTATCAAAGAAAATTGCCCTGATATATTAGAACCAGAGGGCAACTGATCACCACCTAAAAGAGATCCCCAAAAGAAAACTCCCAGGAACATCATAGTCAAATTCTAGAGCTCACAGATGAAAGAGAAACTATTGTACATAACCAAAAAGGAACAATTCAAATATCATGGAGCTAGTCAGGATTACTAAGGATTTAGTCATTTCCATTTTAAAGAACTGAAGGACTTGGAATATAATATACCAGAAGGCAAAGGAATTAGGATTACAACCAAGAATCACCTACCCAACAACAGTGAGTATAATCTTTCAGGGGAAAACCAGATATTTAATGAAATAGAGGATTTTCAAGTACTTTTAATTAAAAGACCAGAGCTGAATAAAAAACTTGTCCTTCAAATACAAGACTCAAGGGAAACATAAAAAGATAAAAGAGAAACAAGAAAGAGAAAATAAAAGAAAGTTGATAAGATTAAATTGTTTATATTTCTATATGGCAAGATAATATTTGAATTCTTAATTCATTTATATAATTAATATTTGTATAATTCTTTATAAGAGCAATTAGAAGTATACATAGATAAAGGATGTGAATATAAGGTGATTTTGGTGGGATGACACAACAAAAATAAAATAAAGGGTGAGAAAGAAAATTGCACTGGAAAAAAGAAGAGTAAATTATCTCACATAAAAGATTCATGAAAGGGCTATTTTAATAGAGGGGAATACAGTGGTGGTGGGCAAAGCTCAACACTGCTATTATTAAAAAATGACTCAAAGAAGGAATAACATATACACACTCACTTGGATATAAAAATATATCTGACCCTAAAGGGAAGTAAGAAAAGATGGGGATAATCAAAGAAAGAGGAGGGACTGATAAAAGAGAGGGTATATTGGGGAAGGTGGTCATCAGAAGTAAAATATTTGTGAGGAGGGAAATGGTCTTGGGTAAGAAAGAAGGGGATAAAAAAGTAAAACGCTGAATGGAGAAAAATGCACAGTTAGTTATCATAACTATAAACATGAATAGGGTAAACTCACCCATAAAACAGAAGTGGATAGCAGAATGGATCAAAAAACCAGAAACCTATAACATGTTGTTTATAAGAAACACATTTGAAGCTGAAAGATAAACAGGGTAAAGGTAAGAGGTTGAAGCAGAATCTATTATGCTTCAGTGGAAGCAAAGAAAGTAATTGTAACAATCATCTCAAAGCAAAAGCAAAAAAAATAGATGTAATTTAAAAGATAAAGAAGGAAACTATATCTTGCTGAAAGGTAACATAGACAATGAAGTCATATTAATACAAGATACATGTGCACCAAATGGTAAAATATTGAAATTTTTGAAGAAGCTGAATGAGTTACAGGAGGAAATAGATAATAAAACTACACTGGTGGGGGAAGTCAACTTTCTTCTCTTGGAACTAGATATATCTAACCAAAAACATAAACAAAAAAGAAGTTAAGGAAGTGAATAAAATTCTGGAAAAGTTAGATATGATAGACCTCTGGAAAATATTGAATGGGTATAGAAAAAACTATAACTCTTTCTCAGCAGTATATGGCAGCTACACAAAGAATGACAGGACATAAAATCAGGACATAAAAACTTCACAATCAAATGTAGAAAAGCAGAAATAGTGAAATTATACTTTTCAAAACATAATGCAATGAAAATTACATGTAACAAAGGGCCATGGCAAGATAGATTAAAAATTAATTGGAAGCTAAATAATCTAATCCTTAAAAAGTGAGTCAAATAACAGATCATAAAATTATTAATACTTAATAATTTCATTAAAGAAAATAATAATAATGAGACAACATACCAAAAGTTATGGGATGCAGCCAAAGCAGCACTTATGGGAAATCTTTATATTGCCTGCATCAATAACATAGAGAAAAAGCAGATCAATGAATTGGGCATGCAATTTAAAAAATAAAAAAACTAGAAATTGAACAAATTTAAAATCCCCATTTAAACACAAAATTGGAAATCCTGAAAATCAAAGGTGAGATTAAGAAAACTGAAAATAAAAAAACCATTGAACTAATGAACAAAACTAGAATCTGGTTTTATGAGAAAAAAATAGACAATTGGGTAATTTGATTTTTAAAAAAAGGAAAGAAGAAAGCCTAATTACCAGTACCAAAAAAAAAAGGGGGATGACCACCACCAGTGAAGAGTAAATTAAGCCAATTGTTAGATATTTTGTCCAATTTGGCAATCTAAATGAATAGGATGAATATCTAAAAAAAATACAAATTACCTAGATAAACAGAGGAAGAAACAGAATACTTAAATAACCCAATCTTAAAAAAATTGAACAAGTAATCAATGAACTTCCTAAGAAAAAATCCCTAGGACCAGATTGATTCATAAGTGAACTCTACTATACATTTAAAGAACAATTAATCCTTATACTATATTAACTATATAGGACACCCTAAAAGTGGAAAGGGTATCCTACCAAATTTCTTTTATGACACAAATATGGTGCTGATACCCAAACCAGGAAGAGGCAAAACAGAGAAAGAAAATTATAGACCAATTTCCCTAATAAATATTGATTCAAACATTTTAAATAAAATACTAGCAAAAAGATTACAGAGATATATCACAATGATCATGCACTATGAGTAGGCAGGATTTATACCCAAAATGCAGGGATGGTTCAATATTAGGACAACTACCAGAATAATTGACCACACCAATAACAAAATCAACAGAAATCATATGATTATCTGAACAGATGTGGACAAAGCTTTTGACAAAATTCCGTATTCATTCCTATTAGAAACACTAGAGAGCATAGGAATAAATGGAACTTACCTTAAAGTGATATGTAATATTTATACAAAGTCATCAGCAAGCATTATCTATCTGTAATGGGGATAAGCGAGAAACCTTCCCAATACAATCAAGGATGAAGCAAGAATGCTCATTATCATCTCTATTATTTAATATTGTACTAAAAATATTAGTTATAGCAATAAGAGAAGAAAAAGAAATTGGAGGAATTATAATAGGCAACGAGGAAACAAAGCTATCATTCTTTACAGATATGATGTTATGCTTAGAAAATGCTAGGGAATCAAATAAAAACCTGTCTGAAATTCTTAACAACTCTAGCAGAGTTGTAGGATACAAAACAAATCCACATAAATCATCAGCATTTCTCTATGTCACTACAAAGTCCAGCAATAAGAAATAGAAGGAGAAAATCTGCTTAATATAACTGTAGACAATATAATATATTTGGTAGTCTTCCTGCTAAGACAAACCCATGAAGTATATGAACACAACTATAAAACACTTGTCATACAAATAAAGTCATAAATAACAATTGGAAAATATTAATAGCTCATGGGTAGGTAGAGCTAGTATAACAAGAATGATAATTATACCTAAGTGAATCTATTTCTTTATTGTCATACTAATCAATCTATCAGAAATTATTCTATAGAGCTAAAAAACAACAAAATTCATCTGGAAGAACAAAAACTCAAAATATCAATGGGATCAATGAAAAAATGCAAAAGAAGATTAGCTATATGAGATTTCAAACTATTATAAAGTGGTAATTATCAAAACAATCTGATACTGGCAAAGAAATAGAATGTTGGATCAGAGGAATAGATTAGGTACAAATTATATATAGTAAATGACCATAGTAATCTAGTATATGATAAATCCAAAGATCCAAACATTTGGAGCAAAGCCTCATTATTGGACAAAAACTGCTATAACAATTAGAAAATAATACGGCAGAAAATAGGTGTAGACAAACATCTCACTCCATAAAGCAAGATAAGGTCAAAATGGATACATGATTTACACATAAAGGATGATACCATATGAAAATTAAGAGGACATGGAATAGTTTGTCAGATTTGAAGATAAGGGAAGAATTTAGGATCAAAGAAGATAAAGAGAACATTACAAAATGTAAAACAGGTAAGCCTGATTATATAAAATTAAAAAGTTTTTGCACAAACATTACCAAAGCAACCAAAATTATAAGGAAAATAGAAAATTGAGAGAAATTTTTTTTTTTGCAACAAGCATCTCTGATAAAGGCCTCATTTCTCAAATATATAGAGAATTGAGTCAAATTTATAAGAACGTAAGTCATTCCCCAATTGATAAATGGTCAAAGGGTATGAACAGGCAGGTTTCAGATGAAGAAATTAGAGCTATTCACGGTCATATGAAAAATGCTCTAAATCACTAAGAGAAATGAAAATTAAAACAAATCTGAGGTACTACTTCACACCTATTAGAGCTGCTAATATGACAAAAGAAGAAAATATTGGATGTTGGAGGGGATATAGGAAAACTGAGACACCAATGCTCTGTTGGTCAAGTTGTAAACTGATCCAACCATTCTGTAGAGGTATTTGGAACTAAGCATAAAACTATATAGAACTGTATATACCCTTTGATCCAAAAATACCACTGCTATGTCTGTATCCCAAAGACATGCCCAGAGGGGGAAATGACCTGTTTATTTAAAAAAATATTTCTGGCAGCTCTTTTTATGCTTCCTAAGAATTGAAAAACAAAGGGATGTCTATAAATTGGGTAAAATGGCTAAAAAAAAGCTGTGGTATATGGTTATAATGGAATATTATCATGCAATAAGAAATGATAAGCTAGATGATTTCAGAAAAACCTGAAAAGACATGAATTGATGCATAGTGAAGTGAACAGAATCAGAAGAATGTTGCACACAATAACAGCAATTTTTCAATGAAAAATTGTGAAGGACTTAATTATTCTCAGCAATACATAGAGAGATCCAAGATAATTCCAAAGGATTAATGAGGAAGCATGCTATATGAGAAAGAATTGATATTGATTGAATACAGACTGGGTATGCTATTTTTCACTTTCATTTTTTTAGTCTTTTTGTATGAAATGACTAATATGGAAATATTTTACATAAATGCATAGATTTAAGCTTTATCTGATTGCTTACAGTCTCAAGGAAGGAAGTGTGGAGGGAGGAATGGAAGGACAGAATTTGGAACTCAAAGCTTTAAATAAAAATGTTAAAAAATGGAAAGAAAATAAAAGGGACTAGTTCTTAACTTCAAATTATACTATAAAACAGTAATCATTAAAACTATTTAGCAATGTTTAAAAGTAGAAAAATACCCTTAAAATGTACATGTGCACTAAATGTCAAAGATTATGCTAATTACACTATTTAAAAATTGGAAGTGAATACGCTCAAACAACTTTCACATCTATAACTAAGAGGTAAGTTCGTAACCATAAAAGGAATTGAAATAGTCATAAAATAGAACATTTTGATTACATGAAACTGAAGTTAATTAACAAATAGTATCAATAAAATTATAATGAGGGAATCGGTCTATTATACTCCCATTTTAGTCATGTTGTGAAAGAAAACAGACAGAAAAAAACAGAAAAAAAGAATATAAGAAATAATATATTTTGATCTGCATTCTGACATCATCAGTTCTTTCTCTGGAGGTGGACAGCATTTTTCATCATATTGTTCAAACAATTCATAATTGTCTGAATCTTTGAGTTCTTGAGAATCATTGTCATAAACAGCGGTTCATCATTACAATATTGCTGTTACTGTATACAATGTTCCCCTGTTTATGCTTACTTCATTTTGAATCAGTTCGTTTAAGTCTTTCCAGGTATTTCTGGAAGCATCCTATTCATCATTTCTTATAGAACAATAGTATTCCATCACAGTCATATATCACATCTTATTCAACCATTCCTCTATTAATGGACATCCCCTCAATTTTACATTCTTTGCTACCACAAAGAGAGCTGTTATAAATACTTTTGTACATATGAGTACTTTTCTTTATAAACAACAACTACAAAACACTTTAGTATATAGACCTAGTAGTGGAATTATTGGGTGAAAGGGTATGTATAGTTTTATAGCCTTTTGGATATAGTTCCAAACTACCCTCCAGAATGGTTCAATCAATTTACAACTCCACCAATAATGCATTAGTGTCCCTATTTACCCACACCCCCTTCAACATTTGTCATTTTCCTTTTCTATAGCCAACCTGATAGGTATGAGGTGGTACCTCAGAGTTGTTTTTAATTTGTATGACTCTAATCAATAGTTATTTAGAGCAATTTTTCATATGACTGTAGTAGCTTTGATTTGTTCATCTGAAAACTGCCTGTTCCTATCCTTTGATTATATATTAATTGGGGAATTATGTGTAATCTTATAAATTTGACTCAGGTTTCTATATATTTGAGAAATGAGACCTTTATCAGAGAAATTTTCTTCAAAAAATTTCCCCCAGTTTTCTGCTTTCCTTCTAATCTTGACTGCATTGGTTTTGTTTGTGCAAAACTTTTTTCAATTTAATGTAGTCAGAATTATCCATTTTGCATCCCATTGGCTCTCTATTTCATTTGGTCATAAATTCTTCCCTTGTCCACAGACCTGATAGGTAAACCATTCTATATTTCCCTAATTTGCTTATGGTATCCCCTTTTATATCTAAATCATGTACCCATTTTGATCTTATCTTGGTATATGGTGTGAAATGTTGATCTACACTTAGTATTCCCAAACTGCATTCCAGTTTTCCCAGCAGTTTTTGTGAAATAGTGAGTTCTTGTCCCCAAAGCTTGGATCCTTTCATTTATCAAAAGTTAGATTACTATGGTCACTCTCCAGTGTGCATTGCATAGCCAATATAATCCACTATTCTCTCTTAGCCAGTACTAGATTATTTTAGTGATTACCACTGTGTAAACAGTTTGAGATCTGGTACGGCTAGGCCACCTTCCTTCAGAATCCCCCCCCTCCCGCCCCTGCCCATTTATTTTCTTGATATTCTTAACCTTTTGTTCTTCCAGATGAATTTTTAAAATCATTTTTTCTAGCTCAATAGAATAATTTTGGTAGTTTAGTTGGTATAGCATTGAATAACTAAATTAATTTAGGTAGAATTTTCATTTTATTATATTGGCTTGGCCTACCCATGAGCAATTAATGTTTTTCTAATTGTCCACAAATGACTTTATTTGTATAAAAAGTGCTTTATAATTACGTTTATGTAGTTCTATGTGTTAGTCTTGGCAAGTAGATTCCTGAGTATTTTATACTGTCTACACTTATTTTAAAAAGGAATTTCTCTTTCTACATCTAGTACTGACCATTGTTGGAAATATATGGAAGTGATGATGATTTATTTGGGTTTATTTTATATCCTGCAACTTTTCTAAAGTTGTTAATTATTTCAACTAGTTTTTTGGTTGATTCTCTAGGATTCTCCAACTACACAATCATATCATCTGCAAAGAATGATAGTTTTATTTCCTTATTGTATTTTATAATTCTTTCAATTTATTTTTCTTGTCATTGCTATAGCCAGCATTTCCAGAATAATATTGAATAACAGTGGTGATAATTGAAATCCTTGGCTCGCCTCTGGTTTTATTGTAAAAGCTTCTAGCTTATTCCCAATACAAATAATGTTTTATGATCATTTTAAATAGATACTACTTATTTTGAGGAAACCTCCACTTATTTCTATGCTTTCTCATTTTTAAAAAATAGGAATGAGTTGTATTTTGTCAATAGCTTTTTCCTCATCTACTGAAATAATATTTACTGGTTTTGCAATTGATACAGTCATTTCTAATGATCATTTCCCTAATTTTCCACTATCCCTGAATTCCTCGTAGAAATTCTACCTGGTCAGAGTGTATGATCTTTGTGATATATTGCTATAATCTCCTTGTTAGTATTTTATTTAAAATTTTTGCATCACAAACCATTCAGAAAATTGTTCATTATCTTTCTCTACTTTTGCTCTTCTTGCTTTAGTATCATATTTGTTTTGTAGACAGAATTTGGTACAATTCCTTCTTTGCCTATTTTTCCAAATAATTTATATACAGTTGTAATTAACTGCTTTGAAATGTTTGGTAGAACTTACTTGTGAATCCATCTGGTCCTAGGGATTTTTTTCATAGGCAGGTGATTGAAAACTTATTAAATTTCTTTTTTCTAAGATGTAGTCATTTAAGTATTCTATTTTTTCTTTTGTTAATATGGACAATTTATATTTTTGTAAATATCCATCCATTTCACTTAGAATGTCAGATTTATTGGCAAATTATTGGGTAAAATAGCTCCTAATAATTGCTTTACTTTTCTATTTATTGGTGCTAAATTCAGCCTTTTCATTTTTTATATTGGTAATTTGGTTTTCTTCTTTTAAAAAAATCAGATTAATTAATCATTTGTCTGTTTTGTTGTTTTCTTTTTAAAACAAAACTAGCTTCTAATTTTGTTTATCAGTTCAATGGTTTTCTTGCTTTTAATTTTATTAACCTCTCCCTTGATTTTCAGAATTTTGAATTTGGTGTTTAAATAAGGATTTTTAACTTGTTTTTTACCCCTAGTTTTTTTTTTCATTTCATGTCCAATTAATTGATCTATCCTTTCTCTATTTTACTGATGTAAGTATTTAGAGGTATAAATTTCTCCCTCCCAAGTATTGCTTTGGTTTCATCTCAAATTTTGATATGATGTCTTACTGTTATTCTTTTTAATAAAATTAATATTTCTATGATTTGTTCTTTGACCCACTTATTTTTTGGTTTAATTATTTAGTTTCCCATTCATTTTAATCTATTTTTTCCATGATCCTTTATTGAACATAATTTTTATTTCATTATGATATGAAAAATATGCATATGATATTTCTACTTTTATGCATTTGGCTGAGATATTTTTATGCCATAATATATGGCCAATTTTTGTGTAGGTGTTATGTACCACTGAGAATAAAGCATATTCATTTCTATTCTCATTCAATTTTCTCCAGAGGTCTATCACATCTAACTTTTCTAAATTTTGTTCATCCCCTTAACTTCTTTCTTGTTTATTTTTTGCTTAGATTCATGTAGTTCAGAAAGGGGGAAGTTGAGGTCCTCAGCTAGTATGGTTTTGTTTTCTATTTCCTCCTGTAACTCATTAACTTTTCCTTTAAGAGTCTGAAATAGCTATACTATTTTCTGGTAGTCTGTGCTTGCAATTTAGTCACTGTTGAGGCCTGTGCTGGACTGTGCTTGGCTCTCACCCCAGTGAGACATATGCTTCCTATTAACCTTTTAAGCTGTCTTGTACTGGAAATTTGTTTCACTCCATCCTTTTGTCGATTCTGCCACTCCAGAATTCATTTTCAGATATTATTTTAAAGTTTTTTGGGGGAAATTTGGGAAAACTCAGGTGAGTCCTTACCTTTAGTCTACTATCTTCGCTCTGCTTCCCAAATCACCAATATTAAGGTAGATAAAAATTTAAAAACAATTCTGAAGTTTTATTTCACACTTAGAAAATTGTCAAAGATGACAAGGAAATGGAAGTAATCAGTGTTGACTGTGAGAAGACATACAGAGTACGTGTTATGGGTGCAATACACAGAAGGCTAACCTTGGAGTCAGGAAGACCTGAGTTCAAAGCCTATCTCAAACACTATCTATATGACTTTGGACAAGTCACTTAACATCTCTATTTCTCAGCTTCTTCATCTGTAAAATGTGGTTACTATTATCACCTCCTTGGGTTGTTGTGGGGATTAATTAATAAGATAATATATGTAAAATGTTTTGTAAATGTTAAAACACATCACCATCATCACTATAGAAAGTATAAAGTAGGGTCTTGAGTCAGGAAGAACTGAATTCAAATCTGACCTCAGAAATTTACCAGCTGTTTAATCCTGGGCATGTCACTTAACCATACGTGAATCACTTTCCTCATCTGTACAATGAGCTGGAGAAGGAAATGTTAAACCACCAAATATCTTTGCCAAGAAGACCCCAAATGAGGTTACACAGAGTCAAATTCAACTAAAATGACTGAACAACAGCAACAAGGTATACACAGGTTCTACTGATATGGAAAACAATTTGAAATTATGTTAAAAAATTACTAATATCCCTAGTGTTTAACTGAAAGATCTCTCTTCTAGGCATATGAATGAGGTTGTCAACAACAAAAATAACTATAGATACCAACATAATTATAGCAGCACTTTTTTTGATGGTTCGTTTTTGGAGGGGGGGAAAGGCAAGGCAACTGTGTTAAGTGACTTGCCCAAAGTCACACAGCTAGTAAGTGTGTCAAGTGTCTGAGACCAGATTTGAACTCAGGTTCTCCTGACTCCAGGGCCAGTGCTCTACTCATTGCCCCTCCTAGCTGAGCCTATAGTAGCACTTTCTGTGGCAGAAAAAAAAAGGAAATAAAACAGATTACCATGAATTTGCAAGTAGTCAGACAAATTATACTGTGAATTTATCATGGTGTGAACAAATTATATGCGAATGTAAAAGAATATTACCGCATTCTAGGAAGACATATGAACTGATGCAGGCTGAAGTAAGCAGAACCCGGAAATCAATAAATATAACTACAGCCATGAAAAGGAAAGGACAAACCTCACTGGCCCCCAAATGAATGCTGAACAACTATAATGGTCAAATTTCATCCTAAATAAAATGCACCTTCTTCTCTTCTTTGCAGAAGGAGGTGACTAAGGGTATATATAGACTGTCCTGTACATGTACTGTGAGATTTGATTGATATGTTGGTTAGTTTTGCTGAGCTGTTCTTTTTCTCTTCCTTTTTTAAAATTCCTTGTTACAAGGAATAGCTAAGTAGATAGAGGGATAGAAGATTTATAGAAATAGGCACACACAAACACATATATCATAGGTACTATATATACACACATTTATACATACATATACATACACTCTGTATATGTATATGTACATATATACCACCCCTCTCTACACACACACACACACACACACACACACACACACACACACATACATATATACATATGTGATATAAAAACAAAAGTCATCTGTGGTTTTTTGGAAAAGAGAAATACCACAATACAAAATAATCCTTGTGTAACATGAAGATAAGTGGTAGATTACTGGTATTAAGTGCAGCAGAAATGAAAAGGAATGTTGGGGATGCAAACCAGATGGAATGATTTTGGAGAGAATGCATATTGAGGATGTAGAAGCAACAGAAATAGATTACTCTCGCTAAAGGTTTAGTTGTGAAGAGTGGGTGAAAGGTACTATAGTTTTGGGGAACCACAGGACAAAGGAAAAATTCTGGTTTATTTTAGGAGAAGGGAGAATTCCCATGTTTGAAGGTAGAGGAGTCAATTAAAAGTGAGGAAACAGATAATAAAGAAGTGTAGGAAAATCAGTGGAATAAGATTCTGGAGGAGACAAGAACAAATGGGGTGAAAGTTACAAATGGCAGAAACATTAGTCTAGGTTAGTCAGAGGGTCACCCCCACCCCGAATCTCTTTTGAATAAGGATTGAATGGATTAGTCA
The DNA here is from genome assembly GCA_028646575.1 of Pseudocheirus occidentalis. Taxonomy (NCBI): domain Eukaryota; kingdom Metazoa; phylum Chordata; class Mammalia; order Diprotodontia; family Pseudocheiridae; genus Pseudocheirus; species Pseudocheirus occidentalis. The sequence continues at coordinate 39,653,803 of CM053595.1, read as the reverse complement.
GTTGATAAACATTTATTAAATTGTAACTCCATGCACCTGCAGATTCCCAAAAGAATGCTTCTGTGGACAGCTTTTAAGATTAGGATTACACAGTAATAGTGAACACTCTGTTTATTCCATTACAAATCAAGGCAAACATTCACAATATAATATTCACAACATTACATATTATCACAGAAAGTCACAATATAATATTCATAATAGCTTAACATTAGAATGGCCACACAGTTTTCACTACAGTGGCCACAATATTTAGAAGAAAGAACAAAAGAACAATCATCTGATTTCCCTAAAGGGGAATCCCTCCTTACTTAATCATTCAGTCAATTCGCAATACAATAATCAAACTTCCACTCATGGGATAGCTATTAACTTAATCGGTCATGATACAGTAATCAGTCTTCCACTTATGGGGCAACCATTAACTTAACCAGTCAGTAATCTAGATTCCCAATTACTAAATATCATTAATCACTAGTATAGTCATTAGAAAACCACACAAATTGTCCACCCCTTGGTGTCCAGCAAATCTCAGTTTCCTCCAAGGGGAGGCCTTTTCTTCATCTTGACTCTGGGTGGTCTCTCTAATTCCCCGAATCCCCTTCCATGGTCTCAGCTCCCTCCTGAATCCACCAAACATTCACCTGGATTCAGAAGCAGACAGCCCCCAGGTCCTTGTCCAGTCCTCAGAGGTAGACAGCTCCCAGGTCCTTGTCCAGTTCTCAGGGCAATCCCTGGCACACACTGGGTCCAGAACATCTCACACTCTTCACCACTTCTCTTGCCTGGAATTCAAAGATCAGCCAGGCCATGAACAAACAAAGTATTATCCTGGTCATGCTTCTTCAGTCCTCTAGCAGTTCAGCTGGCCCTAGGACCCAGAAGGAATATCGGCCTTCTGGGTAGCCTTCACCAGATTCTGGTCTCAGGAAAACTCCATCTCTTTTCTCAATCAGCTTCCAGATGCTGGGAGAGAAACTCTCTCTTTCTCTCTCTCTCCCAAGAAAACTCCAACTCACTTCTTCAGTCCAGAAGCCCAGCTCCCAGATGCTGAAACAATCCTACTTCCTCCAACAGGAATAATTCCAATTCTGTCTCTCGTCTCTGGAATTCTTGTTTATATATACACACTGGCCTCCTGTCTCAGCCAATACCCTTCTTCCATGTCAACAGGGGAGCTCACATCTTCTCAATAGTGGACAGGGCTCACACCTTCTATGTTTAGCCCTAAGTTACTAAGTGCTAAGTATCTGCTAAACTGATTGCTGTTACATAAATGCCTGCTATATGTCAAGTACTGTTCTAGATGCTAAAGATATAAAAAGGTAAATCATAGTCTTTTATTTTGATCTTTTGGGGAAACATGGGAGTAGGGAGAAGTTTAAGGGAGGGGAGAAGGAGGAACTCATCTTGTTGGCCATTCGGATTTCATCATTGCCTCCAGAAACTTATGTTCTTGGAAAATCTCGTCAACTCTGGACTACCTGTGGAAACATTTTTGCCCTTTTGGGCCCCTCCCTCATTTGTGGGGGAGATTCTAGGGTGAACATCAAAGAGCTCCTAGATCTTCCATTTAAGGAGGAAATCCAAACACCTCAGGTTTTCCCACCCAGCTTCTAGGTCTTTATCATGCCCTCTTCACTGGTTATCTTTCCTTCTTCTCTATCCCCCTTTTCAATATTTTTAATGGGTCATCTTCCCCCATTTGATTATGAGTTCTTGAGGGCAGAGACTGTCCTTTGCCTTTATCTGTATCTCCAGTGCTTAGCACCTGTATTAGCAAACACCCCTACACACCCAGGATAGACTGCTAGCACAGTTCTTTTTATCTGCTTTATAAAGGAAAGGAAGCTTTAAAGGGGTTAAAAATCCTACTTTAATTACAGAGAAAAAGTGAATATAGAAAATGCAAGCAGAGGAATTAGCACAAAGACCAACAAATAGGGCTGCACCCGTCTGAACATAGTAATATTGCTATCCATTTTACATACATCACTGGATTGAGGGAGCACAGAAATCTGAGTGGGTAGGGTCTCTAAACATACATATGGCTACTCAGTCTCAATCAGGAAATCAAAAAATCCTTCTCATGAGCGAACCCCCATAGCAAAATGCCAACCTCCCAGATCATGTAAGAAAGACTCGGCCCCTGATTGTCTCAGAGCTAGTAGAAACAAAATCCACATGACTCAGCACAACTGTGAATTACCAGGGTTCAAAGGAGATCAATCCTTCAGATATTCACAATTTGGCCTGAGGCTGGGAAACTGAACTCCACAAAAGAAAACAACAAAAATCCCAGCTTGCTTGCACTTACAGTGCCATGCCTGGCACATGCCCTATGGTTACTGACTAATGGACTGAAGGTCAAATCAGATGGGCAATGAAATCTTGCTACTAAAGCAAGTATTCTGCTCAGAGATATGATGGCATTTGTGGAATTGGGGTCTTGATGAGAGACAGTCTGTAAATCTTTAGGGGGTGTGATTAGGAAGTCAAATGAATATAAATATTTGCAAGTCCAGACATAGAGAGGAAAAACAGAGATCTGGTTTTGGACAAGCTAAGTTTGAAGTCACAGTGAAACATCCTAGTAGAAATATTCTCCAGATGCCTAGAGATGATGGTCTAGCATTCATTGGTGGTTAGGGTAGGAAAATAGAGATTTGGGAGCTACTCGCTAGAGGGGCAAATAAGTTTTGGGTGCCAACTTAAAGTTATTGCCTCTTTTCTTCATGCCACTTTTTGTGTGGAGACATGGCTTATGAAAGTGAAGATCACACTTACGTCATAGCCTTAACCCTCTAGCTAATTTTAGCTAAGATTACCGAGAACTTTATCTGCACAGGGCACCTATAAGGACTATGGAATTGTGTCTTTATCTTCATCATTAAGACTGCCATGAAGTTAAGTAAACTCCTGGCTCATTAGGTTTCTTATATCAGTTCTCAAGGCTCCTTTTATTCTAAAGGGTTTATTCAGACTTTTCTTAATCATGACTTTCTCCACTTTTTAAAGATATCATCCAAGAAATGTTTTATCACGCTTTATGAATTGCAAGGCAAAAATCTGCATGACACTTACAGCTATAAATCTTCATTTCCTTTGTTGCCTCTTTTTTTTCCCCTTTCTCTCAGGACAAGTATGTATTCAAATTACAATTATAAAATAATGAACATTTAAGAGGGAGAGTTAAAATGTTCTTGAACATGAAGAAATGAGCAAGAAAGGGCACTTCCACTTCTGAAAACTATTATGAATGAAAAATAATAAGTCTGGAAATACTCAGAATTTTATATAAAATGAATTATATTGATAATTATAAGCTTTATAATGAACTGCATGGTACCTGTGGTACATAACCCTTTGCATTTTTATTTGTAAAATATCATTCAATCTACAATGAATTAGTAGAGGAAGTGATTTATTATAAAATTTCCCCTTATGCTTAACCAAGACCACTTTTATAAGTGCAATGACTTTATGTGTCTGAATATTGTTTTAAGACAGATTTTCCCCTACTTTAAAGCAGTCATTTTAAAGTAAAAGAAAATTTTCACATATAGCACAGCCACATGGAAATGTCTGGCTGGAATAAGGATACTGCTATCTCCAGCACTTGCAGAAATCAATGTGCAGAAAGCAGAGCAAAGCACACAAGTTATAATTCTTTGACTACTATATCTGGTACCAAAGAGGTCTGATATGATCATATAGAAATAGCAGAATGAAATCACCAAAGATGCTGATGGGGACAAGAGGACATCCTGAAAGGCAGGGGCAAAACAGGCCACTAAGAATACCATCAACACCAAGTTGTGGGATTCTAACTGAAAAGGAATATGTCCATAAAAATGTAGATGACACTAGAGCAAAAGTAAAACAAAATAAAGATCCAAAGCCCACAACCAACACAGTGATTTTTTGCTGTCATTTTTGTGATTGTTATTGGGGGTTGGTGGGGTGCCATGAATGCAGGGAAAGTCTCATTTTAAAGAGCTGAAATATTCTAGGGGTGGGATGGGAAGAGAATGTGGAACTAAAGAATAATTCAAAAGAAAAGGGACCAGAAAATGAAAGTAGAAAGACAATTCAATACAAAAACAATTGACAAAGCAGACAGAGAAATATTGCGTTGACGAGAGAAATTGATTCTCCCAATCAGAATGATAAAACCAAAGAAAGGGCTGAAGTAGCTTTGTTTCTACAGCTGTTGGAAACAAAGTGATAGGAAGCAAAATCTGAAACAAAAACACATGTGAAAAGTACTATTCAGAACAAACTTTGGCTAAGCATATCATACTGGTTGTCAAAAGTGACCTCTCCATGTATGTATTAAACTGGGCAGAAAATGCTCACTTCCTCTAGATGATCCTCAAAGAAACTGAATCTAACTGTCCATTCAAAGAGTTGTTTTTAAAAATCCCAAAAGGTTAGTGATCAAAGGAGAAAATGGAAGTTATGGCATATTGCAAATTTGAAAGCACTATGTAAATGAAAGGGGGCATTATTATCATTAGGGCAGTTAGGTAGGGCCTGGAGTCAGGGAGACCTGAGTTCAAATCCAGCCACAGACATGTACTAGTTGTATGACTTTGGGCAAGTCACTTATCCCTATTTGCCTCAGATTTTTTTTTGTATTTATTTGTAAAATAAACTGGAGAAGGCAATGTAAACTACTCCAGTATCTTTGCTAAGCAATTCCCAAAACGGGGTCATGAAGAATTATACCCATGTGAAATGAATGAACAGCAAATCATCATCATCATCGTCATCATCATGAAACACTGTGTTGAGTTTTGGCAATGGCAGATTTTAGAATTCATTTATTTTAAAGAGAAGAGAGACAATTTAACATTTGGAGGACACTGAAATGCATGTATTTTTTTAAAGTCATGGAAAATTTATTGTAATTATATTCAATGAAATAAAGACACATGAACTATTTCATGGTCTGGTAGAATTAGAATTGGTAAGACTATTCTAAATCCTGAATTAGGTAAGGCCCCCAACAAACATATTTCTAGCTGTCTAATTTTGATGGTGGTAAGCCTGTACCTATTGTACTTTACAGTTCTCAAGTAAAATCAAAAAGTAGGAAAAAAAATGTCCAGTATAAAGGAAAGAGAAAAGAACTGGGAATTGAGGTATCTGACCTCTAATTTCTCTTTTACCATTAACTATATGCTATTTTAGCTGTATTCTTTTACTCATGGTATAAGCAAAAGAGTCTCTGGAGTCAAAAGATCTGTGTGGAAATCCTGTCTTGGTCACCACCAACATGACTGATTAAGTCCCTTAACCTTTTTCAAATTCCTTATTTGCAAAATGCTGGAATTGGATTGGATGGAGTTTGAGATCCCTTTCAGGTCTAGATATTTAAGCCTATTATCTTTAGTGACTTTCTTTATTCACAGAACATACGCTTAATTGGTACAAGGAAAAAAAAATCAACAAAACACAATAATGACCCAGCTTCAACTGGAGACATGTTGTAAAGGTACCTGTCAAGTTGTGTTTCCTTGTCCTTTGCAAAAAGAGGGAACTTGCTCACATGTTTTCTAAGTTACCTTCTAGCTCTGAAATTCTGTGATAGCTACCTATTTGCCTGACCTCTGTTTTTCCTTAACACTCTTTCCATTTGTTGACCTTTTTATTAGACAGTTCTTTACACTATGGTACAGCTTCATGCCACTTCATGGTTCAAGGATCCAGTTCCTATAGAAATGAAGCTCTGATGGACCAAGTCCCCATTTGAGGCTGGATCCATTTACTACTTATTATATAATAAAACCACCACAGTCACTCTTATTTTGGCAGAGAAGAAACATTCCTGCCTATGTACTATGTTAATAGTTTTATTTGAAGTCTATCATAACAATTTGTAGCATCTTAGTTTGACTACTTAAAATTCAACTTTTTTCCCCCTTTGTAAATCTTGTGGGAAGCCTTAAAATGCTGGCTTTCTCTCTGCCCCAAGCTCACTCCCAAATCTAATGTAACAAAAACTTCTTAAAGAGTATTCCCAACATAAATATTAGAACCCATACTGGGAAGGCCACCCTCCCTGATATAAAATTAGCTTTTTAAAGTTGTTAAGATTTAGCTGTACAAAAAACAAACAAGCAAACATGGCCAATCAACTCCTTCCAAATCTTTAATGCAAACAAGAGTGAGCTTTAATAAAAAACCAAATGAGAAGGGAGACTTCCCTCTCCCCACCCCCCACATAACCAAGAATAATCCAATCTTAAATTGTACTGCTGTGTGCCTCCACAGCTTTGGGAGCTCTCTGTCACTATGCAGAGGCATCATGGTTTAGTGCACAGAATCATACTTGAAGTCAGAAAGTTGTGGGTTCAAGTTCCACCTCTGACATATACTGGTTGTACAACCCTTGGCAAATCATTTAATTTCACTGTCCCAGGAAACTCTCTAAATCTGCAAGTAGCAGAACAGTTGCTAATCTAAATTTGTAGAGGGAATTCCCTCGAAAGAAGTGTCCTATACCAGTGTAGCCACATGCCTGACCAAAATGAGGAGAAATATTGAACTGAACATATTGAACTGTTACTGGCCTTCCATACATTTGGGAACTCATCATCAATGTGTAATTATGAAGACATATCATAGCCTGAGGAGGAACATAACAGGTGGTTGCCTTTCAAAACACTTTTCTCTCATCTTGGAATCCAGTCAGCTATGATATATTCTTCAACAAATCCCACTTGGGTTCCTAAGTTATGTGCTGTCTTCTTCTTGCACTTTTTACTGGTGTGTTGATATTACTTCCCACATGAATATTTAGAGATACTTGCTGATAAGTGTTAGGAAATAATCAAGAGATACAAATCATTTATAGTCTCCAAATTAGTCTTTACAAGCTAGGCCACCATACCCCATGTTTAGTAACACTGGAAAACATTAAAATTCTCTTGGACACTGCAACTCCATATGCATAACTAGTTCAGATATTTTACCTAAAATGGTCAGTTATTAGACCTGACCAATTAATAGCCAATAATTAGATAATTCAAAAACTGTCAAAAGTTGATGGTTTAAATTCATAATCATTGAAATGATACCTGGTTTGAATGTCTTGATTGATATCACTGGAAGCCTTCTACCCCCTCTAGAGTCACTATTACAGGGGTAGGAATAGGGAATAGGCCTTTGATATAGTGAATTTCCAAATGAGGTCTCCCTCTACTAAGGGAAATCAGTAGTGTCTCTGAAAGTTTTAGTTCTTAGACTCATATAGAGCACCAAGAAGTTAAATGACTTCTCCAGGGTCACACAACTGGTATGAATTAGAGACAGCACTTGAACCCAGGTCTTCCTGTCTCTGATCTCAATTTTCAATCTACATTCTTAGTAGAACAATGGATTTTAAAAGGCAGAAGACAATCACGCATTGAGATAATTAACTCAGCAATTTTTCCTCCACAGACTCTCAGAGTTCTACAGCGTTCTCAACCTGTGGGTTGTGACCCCTTTGGGGTTGAACAACCCTTTCACAGGGGTCACCTAAGACCATAGGAAAACACATATTTCTGATGGTCTTAGGAACCTCCTCTATTCATTTCCAGGCAGGTCTGCCTACATACAGATACACCCACATGCGAGTATTAAAGGGTCGTGACATTAGGAAGGTTGAGAACCACTGGTTTAGAGGAACATCAGAGATCATTTAGTACATCCCTCTGCCTCATCAGCAATCTCTTTCTACAAAATTTCTGATAAGTTGGCAATTCAACCTCTGATTTAAAACCTTGAATGATGGGATCCAATGACTTCCCAAATAGCTTATTCTAATTTAGGAGAACTTTAATTTTGGGGACATTTTACCATATATTTAACCAAGATTTATCTCTTTGCATCTCCTAATCACTGCTCTTAGTTTTAACCTATGGGATGAATAAAACAATTCTCATGTGTTTTCAATACCATATTCCTCCAAATATTGGAAATGACTATAATCTCTCTCTCTCAAGTCTTCTATTTTTTAAGCTAAATACTCCAAGTTCCTAAAAACAGCCTGAATTTGAAGTTTTTTTTAAAAAAGACATATTCTTATTTCTAAAAATTGAATAGTTTTATGTATACATGTACTTGTGTCTAATGATAGCCATCTCTAAGTTGGGGGAAAAGAAAGAAAAAAAGAAAAAAAGAAAGTTTCATGATAAGGTTATTATATATTTAAAAGAAATAGCAAGCTATACACAATAGATTTGCAGTTTTATGTACAAATCTTTTTTCTATTCTACTATGTTATAGTAATGCCTGTTTGTTAAGTTCAGAGTAAAACATAAAATTTTAAATAAATTGTGACATTGCCTATTTCCAATCCTAAAACACCTTTCCTATTCCATGTGACTTTTCAAAGAATTATGACATTTACTTAGTCATAACATCAAGTCCTTTTAGTATCCTGGGAAATAGTTGTTTGGGTCTGCTAACATAATAGTTCAGTGTACCTAGGTGTTCTTATACCATAACTTTACTTATTGGTGGTTTTCTTCTTGGTAGAAAAATCAGAAGCAAAAAAAAGCTGAAAAACTCTGCCCTCTCTCCATCATCTATTATTACCATCCTATCCACTCCAAGCTGCCTTCCCATCTCTTCTTTGATCTTCCTCTTGGTTTCAACATAGTTTTTAAAAAGCATTTTTTGTTCTTCTTTGTTTCTGAATTAAACTTGGAATTGAAGGAGAGGAAGAGAGTGGGTTGGATTGCCACTTGGAAAATGAATAGTGCTTTTAATGACCCCCCAACTCCTTCTCAAAAAAATGTCCCAACCTTTTAACATCAATATCCTTTTCTTTATGCTTCATGCCTGCAAGTCATGGGATGGCACAAAGTCCAAAGAATTCAAGTTTCTGATCACCAAAAGAGCAAGACAGAGACACATGGTGGGTCTAAGTAAGATACATCATATTACCAATGAAAAACTAGAAGAAAAAGTGGGGTATATGCATATACACATGGATAATCAGAGACATATATACCCTGAAATAGTGGTAGGCTAATCATGTAGCAAGAGACGTTTTATTTTCTTCTTTTATTGTTTGGGAGGCCAGTCTGAGAGGTGAGAACAAGATCATAGAATGAAAGTGTGGAACTTGGAAGCTTTTGCAATGTGTTTTACCCTTTGACTTGATAACAGAGAATGCTTGAGAGTGGGTATTAGACTGAAGGTTGGTATCATATTTGATATATGGACTAAAATATGAAAGGAAAAAAGTTTGAATATGAATGCTAGAATACTTTGTACCAATGCACTGAGAGAACGCACAATGAGAGAAACGCACACTGAGAGCAAAGAGAACAGAATGAGAGGTACAGGCCAGTGTTATAGTAAGTATGCACTGTGTGATTGGCCTTGCAGGTGAAAGTGAGAGTGGGGAAATATGGAGGTTGGGAGATCTCAATTCAATACTACCTGTGATGGAGATCTCTCCCTTGTATAAGCATGATTCTAGGAGCATGCTAGGAGAGGTTTCATGGATGACTGGATTGTTGGTACAGATAGGTCCCAATTAGTGCAAATATTGAATTTTGTGAAGAGGTCCCGTTATTAAAATCTAAATTGCATATTTATTAGGCTGAAATAAATTAACATATTTTACTTACAATTATACATCAAGTCATGTAATTCAAATAATGCAACCACTTCATGTGATTCATTATTCCCACTAATCGAAACCTAACTGTATAGTATTCTCTACAAATTTCTCTCTCTGTCTCTGTCTCTCTCCCTCTCTCTCTGTCTCTCTGTCTGTCTGTCTGTCTTTCTCTCTGTCTCTCTCTCTCTGGCTCTCTCTCTGTGTCTCTCTGTCTCTGTCTGTCTCTGTCTCTCCCTCTCTGTCTCTCCCTCTCTCTGAATCCGTCTCTCTCTGTCTCTGTCTTTGTCTCTCTGTCTCTCTCTGTCTCTTTCTCTCTCTGTCTCTCTGTCTCTGTCTCTGTCTCTGTCTCTCTCTGTCTCTCTGTCTCTCTCTCTCTCTCTCTCTTTCTCTCTGTCTCTGTTATGAGGGTATACGTTACTGTTTGGGAAAGACAAGAGAGAGGGAAAGAAAATAAATGCCTGCCAGTTGGAAAAATAATGAAGTAAAACAAACAACAGCAACAAAAAATGGCCTATGCATGTAATGACAGTATCCTTTTGGAACAATATGTTACCTTTAATCCTACATTACTGAGAATCATAGAATTTTGAGATCTTAAAAGAATTACAATTGTATGGAGCTTAATGGCATGGAAACATGCAAAGTGGTATAAGGAATCTTAGCCATATTACCTGACAGAGCATTTGCTAAGTATTTACTGTTTGCTAGGTAATGTTCTAAGCACTGTATAGAAAAATAAGAAATATAAGTAATTAAGATAGTCCCTATTCTCAAGGAGCTTACATTCTTATGGAGGAAGATGGCACATAAATGAAGTAAAGGTGATAGGGTAAGGTATAAGAGTAGAGAAGTGCTGTAGAGGTTTGGATTCCAGCATGATAAGAGTAAAGCTGCCCTATCAAAGACTAGGGTGAAATACATGAAGGGACTTGTCCAAAGTCCCCCAAATAATACATATCCAAGAGAGGTTTTGAATCAATGTCTTTGGAATCTAACTCTAGCACTCTTCAGAAAGCAGTCAAGAAGATGAAAGCTAGAGTGGAAATGGAATCTTACCCTAATGATGGTGGTGAACCATAACCTTGTGTGAACTTGGATTTATGGGGAAGATATTTCATTTAGTTATTTCGAATTTTGTTTCAACATGTTTGTAGATTGAGGTCTCTGATTTTCTATAAAGTTTACTGAAACTGTTATGATGCTATTGTCATGAAGGAATTCATAGGATGTTAGGCCAACATTTTACAGATGAAGAAACTGAGACCTCAAAAGAAGAAACATATGCAGGGTCATCTGTGAATTTCACTTTAGTGGAAAGACTATTCTACTTGATGTCAGAAGACAGAGGCTCAAATCCTGCCTTGATTGTCAACCAATCGTGGCACAGAAAGCAAATCATTTACCTTCTCTTGTGCCTCAGTTTCCTCATTTATAAAACAGAGATGATGATACTTATGCTCTCTGCTTAAGAAGGGTTTCAGAAGGAAAGCTTTTAAAGAAATGCTTAAATTATTATATTAATGTAAATGTTTTTATTCCCCTTTGCTCATCATGTCCTATTTTGATGCCTCATTGAGGTGTGAAGGTTCTCCAAGGATCTATCAGCAAATTTGGAAAGACTGTGAGAAAACTGACTGAGAAATGGTTCTCATCCAACGTCCAGCCTTGCTAAGTTTGGAGAGGAATATCACCAGAAGGCTGGCCACCAGGTTGATGATTAATTTGTTTTTGGATACAGCAACTCAAGTCATAATAGATGGAATTCTCCATCTATTAAAGTGTTAGAGATGTTACAGTGTGCATCAGTGAAGACTACTCACACTGACAAAGTCACATTATTGTAACTTTATATAAGTTGAAGTGTAAATGGGAGAGGTTCAATGACTTGTCCAAGCTTGCTCAGCTAGTAAGAAATGAAATGGGCATAATAGGAATAGGATGAAAAGTAGGATGAAATAGGAGGAAAATACTGGTCTTCTTTATTAATCTAAGATGCCCTGCTTACTTTCTCTGTCTCCCTCTGTCTCTGTCTCTGCTGTCTCTCTCTCTGTCTCTTTGTCTGTCTGTCTGTCTGTCTCTCTCTGCCTCTCTCTTTCTCTCCACATATATAACCACACATATATGTTCTAAAATATGTATCTATATACACATATATGTACATGAGTGTATGTATGTGGGTATAATATATTCTTCTGTAACAAAAACACATGCAAAAACACTCAATGGAATGACTTCATCTGATAATATATGCAACATCTTGTTCTATGGATCCCCTGCCTGTCTTCTAGGTGGAAGAGGAAATATTTCATTATTGGTTCTCTGGGATGACTATCGACTTTTCTGTTGCTCATCTCAGTTTCCTTTTACTGATCCTTTCATTTTTGTGGTCCAATGTTGTTATTGTTCTTATTTCTGTTTTTCTTTTTTTCCGTTTGTTTATTTTTTATTTTGAACTTAAACATCATATTGACCTCAGACTACAAAAAATAATTTTTTATGAAAATGTGAATCTCAATTTCCTACCATTTATTTTTGAATACATGTTTGTGTATAATAAATTCCACACATTGCTTTGAAAATTGTCCAGCTCATTTTTGCTTCATTCCAAGCTTCTTTTCATTTAAAAAATGATTCAATTGCCCATTTTGGGAGTATGGGGAAGGGAATCACTACTTCAACCTCAAGTGCTTCTCTAATTTCATTCTCATTTTAAAAAAAAAGAAGAACTTCTTGTAATAAATAAGTAAAGTCATGCAAGCCAAATAAACACAGTAGCTATATGTAAAAAAGTATGTTTCTTTCTTCACCTTCAATTTATCACCTCTTTTTCAAAAGATAGGCAGCTGGCTTCCTCTTCAGTCCTTTGCTATCATCTTGGTCGCTGTATTGTTCAGAGTTCTCAAGTTCTACAGAGTTGTTTTTCTTCACAATGTTATTGGCCTTCAAATTCTTCTGGTTCTATTCATTTGATTATATAATTCTATAATATTCCTATTAATAGGAACCAAGAGTCTCTGAAAAGATCTCTTTTGTCATTTGTTATGGCACAATAATATTTTGTGTGACTTTGGTTGGTCACTTTACTTCTCTGGATCTCAGCTTCTCATCCCCAAAACAGGGATGGGAGGCTCAAGCTAGAATTTTGTTGCTGATATTCCTTTTGGCTCTGGATATATGAACTATGAGCAATGGTCTTACATGATTACAACTATTCTCTATATAGGAAGTTTATTTTGGATATTTAATGCAAAATAGTTTCCCCTTTCAAAAGTTTTGTTTTAAATTCTAGCTTCATTGATTTCATTTACATAAAATATTTTTAGTTTCACATAACCTAAATTGTCCATTTTGTCTTTTGAGATCTTTTCTTTCCCAGACCCAACCACTTTCTACTTACACTATGTTGCTAGGGCTTCTAAAATTAATGTTTAGGGTTTTCAGCATCAAGTAGACCATTTAAATCTCAGAATCAGAAGGCTCTTTGAAATTGAATATTGGGAAACAAAGGGAATTGGAAAGTTCCACCCGTGATGCTGAATCAGAAAATACATAAAGATGAACGTATGTCTTTCCTTTCCCGTGTGTGACACAATGCAATCTTATGGAAGGAATTTTTTCAAAAGAATTATAGTTCTTATATAAGTCCTTCTTTCACTGATAATGGTATATGGTACTGAATGCTTTGTTAGCACTTCCCTTTTAAATAGGTAAACCCGATTCCCAGGAATTTTCTGTCAGTACAACAAAATTGATATTAAGAGTCACAATCATTTGCATAAAAATATTAATATAAAAAAGAAAATCCATTTAAATGAAGAGACTAACAAAATAAGAACTTATGATTGAGGATGGGCATAATTTATTTGTGGATGTGCAGCCATGAGTTATTTGGCCCTTCTACACAAATGAGATAACTGTCATATCCCATCATATCCCACTATCATGAATTATATATAACAACATTGGGTGAAATATGAAATTCTAAAAATACACTGAAAGGCTGGAGTCATCTTAATGGTTTATTATGATAGGTGTTCCTGGTTTTGAAATATCTTCTTTCATAAGAGACAAATGGGCACGACATTATTTTAGAAAGTCCACATCTTTTAAAAAGATAGATGAAAAGCTCTTTGAGACAGCTGTGCTATTTTATTAGGAGAACAACACTTTCTTCCTAAATATTCCTTATGGATGTTGCATGGAATAGTCAGGTGATGCTTGAGACCTTTTTATTTTTTTCCTAACATAAAACCCATGGAAATGTTACTTGGAAAGCTGGCAGGATTTCACCATCGATTGTGAAGATGGTAGGGCAGTGAAGGACCACAAAAAGATGGCAACTTACAAAGTAAATTACCCCAGAAATGTCTTTCATTCACTGAGGTAGCAACTTTTCTAGATTTCACATGGATCCAGGCATAAGCATGACTTAAAATAGAAACTTGTTATATTAAAAGAAAATATTGTTCCATTTCTCTTTTTAACTTGCCTAATTTAGTTTCATACTACCACTCATACCACTTTCAAGCTTTTCTTATTTTGAGGACCTTCTGGTTTTATTCCCTTTTTCTTTTTCACATTTCTCAAATGTCTTGGAGAAGGGTGGGGTAGGCAGAATTCTAAATACATAATGGATACACAAGGGCACTGTGGGACATGAGCACTGAACCTGTCAACACGTCACTCATAATCACATTTTCTTCTGCTCAACTGTGCACACCTGGGGAAGATATAAAATTCAGACTCCTACATTCTAATACCTCATTCTGTTTGGGTATTGAACATCTGGCCAATTAATTTTCAGTTGTTTGGGGGGTTGGATTACCAATTACAGTATTCATGGCTTCTGGTTTTCATTACCTTTCCATTCCCAGTATTAGATTCGGGATAACTGTTGACATAGAAACTTGCAAAACTTGTGTTCTAGAGAAGAGGGTAAAGGGGAAACACTTGTTGTCTGAAGTCATACTATATTTGCATGTAATGTCATATACTCTTCTCCAAAGTTCTTCTTCAAATATCTAAAGGGCCTGCTCAAAATCTAAGGCAAATTATTAATCCAAAACCGACTCCAGTATCAATAGCGTATAATTATCATTATGCATTTCTGCTGGCCATACGGTTATATGTTAGTCTTTGAAAGACTTTCATCTTGAATTCTTCCTTTTTTAATAAGGAAAAAGAAATATAGTCTTCAAGGTGGGGACCAAGAATTTTCAATTCTTATTCTAAAAAGGACAGATGATTCTGTTATAAGGTTACTAGCCCTTCTTTGGGGGGATTGAGACATTTTTTCCACTTTATAACTCTTCACAAGAGTATCTGTTTTGGCCTTAATCAAAATCAGAAGTCTAAAGATAGAAGATGGTCATATCGTCAGCCACTCTTCTGTGTGTCTGTGTTCCATGTAGCTACCATTTGGCTGCTAAATATATGTCTCTGACAGTTCTATAGTGAACTCAGCAGTGTTCAGGCTATTATTTAAGGGTTTCTTAAGAATAAATATCAAATAATCTGAAAAGGAATCTTAGAGGGTCAGAGTGCAGCCATTCCTTATGGTTGCTAGCTGCAGGGAATAGAATGAACACTTCTTTTCCCACAGAATCCAGAGCTTCACTCCTTCTGCTAATGGAGAATCTACACATTTATCACCACTGTTATGGCTCCCATCTCCAACATGTGTGATCAACATCCAACACCTAGGGCCACATAGGAGCAGCAAAGATATAGTAATTCAAACACATTTTGGTAGAAAGATACTCAGAACATATTTTTTGAGACTGTACCTGAGATTCCATTGATGTAGATGACTTCAAATAAGAAACTCTCTTTACCAGTGCAGACTGGTATTTGTTGATAACTTATAGTTTAGAAAACTATAACACATGTATTTATATATCATGAAAGGATTACATAATAATCATGCCATCTATGATATTTCAGCCTAGTCAAAAATGTTCCTTAGTACATTCCAATTACAAATGCTATTATATATGTGGATATTTATTTTCTTATATTAATATTAATTTCTTTTGATATTATTCTCCACCCATACATTGTACTTACACATGTATCTACTGCACACTTTTCTATAGAAACAGTCCACTTGCAAACTGGCAGGCAAGGCCAGTCCAAATGAAAGCAAAGTTTTGGTTCAAGTGTTTAAATAACTGTGAAGTTAATTAGAAAACAAGATTTAGGTAGTGTAAAAGAGTGAGTTCAAATGTAACTAGGTTACTAATACATTTATTGTTTTCTGAGGTCAGTGAAAGCTTTACTTGAGTGGTTTTGTTTTCTAAAATTTCACCAAGTGAATAAAAAGTATTTTTTTAAATTACCTTTATTGATTTTAGGCACCGAATCAAACTTTTATATATACTTAGGTCTTATCTGCCAACATGCAAAAAGACTGGTTGCTGAATATATGCTGTCTTTTGTATATGGATCTTAATGGCCATATTTTTTGAAGTTTTAAAGCATCCATGCACTGGGTTAAATTATAGTGCCTCTCTTCCTCCTCTGACATATTCCAGTCTTTTTGATTTTATGCCTCTTTCTTTGCTACAGTAAACTGATTCCTTTAAAATATCCAGGTGCAAATGAATTAATGGTCTTGTATTGGGAGTGAGAGTGATGTGGTCCCTCCCTCTCCTTCTCCACATTGAGGTCCTTTCCTCTTCTGAGAAGCCCACATATCAATTAAACTCACCTGCTAATTAAAAGCTTGTTTGGAAAATTCCTTGCTAGTTAGAAGCAAGGAAAGTGTAAAGGTGTCTAAAAATAGAGGCTTTGAATGTCAATTACTTACTTCCTTGCTGGTTCCTGGTTTCTTGCGTGGAACTGGGCACTAGTAAAGAGCTAGGAGAGAGGAGGAGAGAAATGGTAAGTATGCTTTTAAAGTGTATTTCCTTGGAGACAGTTAGATGGTTCTGCTACCTTTGCTATTAGGCTGAAAGACCGACACCCATACAATTGAAAATACACACCCACAAATCTGTACTTCTTATTCATAAGGGTCAATCAAAGATTATTTCTCAAAACTCAGAAATACATTTTATCATATTTCTTATAAAGATAGCAAATATGTAGATGATACATTGACTGCTGACAATTAAAACCAAACTCTTTGCAAGTATAACAATAGCAGACAAATCAAGACTGGAAAAGAAAGCCTCCTGTAGTTACCTCATTAGCATTATTGGTACATATTTAAGAATTTAAATAAATTCTTAAGATCGGTCAGGTTGGTAAAAATTTTAATATGAATATTACTACTCTAAGGGCGACTAGGTGGCACAGTGAATAGAGCACCGACCCCGGAGTCAGGAGGACCTGAGTTCAAATCCAGTCTCAGGCACTTAACACAAAAACTAGCCATGTGACCTTGGGCAAGTCACTTAACCCAACTGCCCTACCTTCCCCCTTCAAAAAGCAAAACCAAAAATATTACTACTCTACACGAACAGAATAATAGTAATATTATTCTTACTATATTAATATTATTGATACTAGAATACTAGTATTATATAACAGAATAATACTGGCATTATTAATAATAGCAATATTACTATCATTAATACCAGAAGTAATGATGGGAGCACCAACAATAGTATTATTACCAATGTGACCAAGTAAAAGAATTTTACAGTACTATTGTTACTACTGCTACCATTGCTATTACTAATGATAATAGAAATGATTAATGGTGGTAATAGTAATAGCAATAGTTTTATCTGGTGCTGTAGATGTCCCAAAGATGCTTTCAATGAGCCTACAATGCTTTTATTCAGTTATGAAAAGTGGTTATTTTATCTACTTATGCAATGGCCTGAAGAACCTTAAACATGAAAAAAAAATTAGCAAGGTAGCATTTCTATCTGAATTTCATCAGATAGAAAATAAGAAAAAGAATAAACCAGGACAAAAAGAATAGCATACATATAGAGGTAAAATATTTTATTATTTGTTAATATTGTTTGAGCATGGTTTTATGTGTCCAAAATGGTCTAACCCCAACGCTTATTGAAGAGGTCAGGATGATCCTCAGAGAAACTCTCAGGATGCCAGATGGTTAGATCCCAACCTATCTGTGCTTCTTTTGGGTCCACTCAGGTCTTGTTTTGGGTTCCATCCAAAACTTGTGTTCTGAGTTCCCAAAATTAGATGCATTAATTGCCTGACATAAATCTCAAACTGCCTTTTCTCTGCAGACTACCTACTGCCTAGGTGAGAGTTAATCAGGAAAAGGCCTTTATGTCCTTTTCTGAACTGTATATAATGTTAACCTTGTAGTGACTTAAGGTAGATGGCACCCCTTCTTCTGATTTTGTCCTCTACCAAATGACTAAATAGATTTCTTTCTAAAACTATTTCATATTTTGTTTTGGGGGTTTCTCCTCATGACTATATGTGTATACATAACTACATATGTGTATATATAGCTATAGTACACATATAAACATATGTGTAATATAGCTATATAGACAGATATAAATGTATATTCATGTGTATTTTTATATACATACATTATATAAATATATATTTCAGATTTGGGGGTTTGTTATGAGACTAGATATATATATATGTATACACACAGTTTTATATATACACATATGTATATAATTGTATGTGTATATATACATGCAGAGAGAGAGCTTAAATATTATAATACATGTGCCTCCAAACTATAGGTTGGCAGAAATGACATTAATTGAATTTTATGGATGAAAAAACTGAGGCTAAGAGACTTTAAATAATGTGTGTGGGTTTTCTACCACCGATAAGACACTAAATATGAATTTTCAAGAATGTTCCTTTTTTGTTGTTGCATTTTGAATTCATATATATATATATATATATATATATATCAATTAAGCAAGCATTTAATAAGACCTATTATGTGCCAGATACTATAGTAATCATTAAAACAGATACAAATGGTCTTTCCCCCAAAGAGCTTATATTCTGTAGAAGTATACCACTTTTGCACATAAAAGTCTACCTATAATAATTATGCCAAATGGGAAACTAACAAATATAGATGCATATGTTACATATGCATGCACGTATTGATATATAAACAAAAGATAAAAGGAAAATTAAATGAGTTAGAATTTCACTAAAGACAGTATCAGCTGCCATCAAATAAAAAAAAATATTCATGTATAAAATACCCTTTCTACTGTCCTGACACTTTAATAAAAATATAAACTTCTAAAGAATATAGCAAAGCGGGGCAGCTAGGTGGTGCAGTGAACAGAGCACTGGGCCTGGAGTCAGGTGGACCAGAGTCCGAATGTGACCTCAGACACTTAACACTTACTAGCCATGTGACCTTGGGCAAGTCACTTAATCCCAATTGCCCTTCCTTTTCCCCTCCAAAAAGCAAAAAACAAAGAAATAAATAAATGAACACACACACACACATATAGCAAAACACAGTCAAAGCACAGAGAAAGATACATTAACATTGGAACTCTATCTTGTATTTTAAAATATCTATGTCTCCTCATAAAATTCTATAAAATGAGAAATTGACTTTTTGGAGGAAGCTTGAATAACAAGAAGTAAAAACGTGAGGAAA
Source organism: Pseudocheirus occidentalis (assembly GCA_028646575.1). Taxonomy (NCBI): domain Eukaryota; kingdom Metazoa; phylum Chordata; class Mammalia; order Diprotodontia; family Pseudocheiridae; genus Pseudocheirus; species Pseudocheirus occidentalis. Next base: position 39,634,595 of record CM053595.1, on the reverse strand, counting down.
ACTGCATGTGTCAGTTTTGTGAGAAGCAGGCCTTCCTAAAGTATTGGTAGATGATAGCTGCTTGTGGAAATATGGACACTGATTAGCTCTATATTCTGAGCATCACTAATGAAGCCACATGATACAATAGGAAAAGGGCTGGATTTGGATTTAGAGGACTTGAGTTTGAGTCCTGAACCTATCCCTGTGTGACTTTGTGCAAACTGCTTAACTTCTCAGCCTTAATTCACTCCTTTATAAGATGAGGAAGTTGTATTAAAAGACTTCTAAGGTCCCTTTCAGCTCAAAAACGATGACCCTGATACATCATGAGATACATAATTTTTGTATTTTAATTTTTCTTTTAACATATATATGTATATATATTTAAGTTTGCCTTGTTTAATGTAAATAAAATTATAGAATTTCCAAGGACATTATGAGCTATTTGTGCCGTCTTCCCACTCCCACGTGCAATTTAACAGATGAGTAAATCAAAGCCTCAAGAAACAGACTTCTTACCCAAAGTCACATAGCTAGTTAATGGAAGAAATAAAACTAGCATGTTTTCTTGAGCAAGGATAAAAGTAGAAGAATATGGAAAGTCACTTGAACTCTCCAGGCCTTCCTTTTGTCATTTGTAGAAAGAGGAGTGTGGGCTGAATGACCTCTAAGGTGCCTTCCAGCTTTCAATCTGTGATCCTGCCTTTCAATGCTTATGAAACAACAAACAAAACACAGAGCCTTAAACTTTACTGACTTGAGCCTCACACTACAGCACAGTATGAATGAGACTCCATATAAATCAGGAAAGGAACCGCAGAATGGAAACTGACTTATATATAAAAAATGAGATAGTATTTATAAAGTGCTCAGCACAGCACCTGACAAATAGAAGGCATAATGCAATTGCTGTTGTGGTTGCTATTGTCGTTATTATTAAACTTCCTCTTTCTCTAACCAATTAATAAGAAATTATTAAACTTCTTAAAAAACCATCCCTATAGGGGGCGGCTAGGTGGCACAGTGAATAATCACTGGCCCTGGAGTCAGAAGGACCTGAGTTCAAATCGAGCTTAAGACACTTAGCACAAAACTAGCTGTATGACCTCGGGCAAGTCACAATCCTAATTAACCTTCCCCCTTCCAAAAAGAAAAAAAAATTATCCTTGTTCTTAAGAAATTTGCACTCAACTGTGGGAAAAAAAGCATAAATTTAGGCTGATACAAAATACATGATTGGCACAGATTTGGTGGGGATACTTCCTAAGTCCAATTCTCACTGGAAGATCTGATTCCCCACAGAGTGGTTCCTACTTCCTTCCTCAGAGTTCCCAAGGACAGATAATTACAAAGAGGAAAAGGCAATACCAGATTAGAACATTAACTTGTTTTTGAAACCATGGAGTTGAATATGGTGGAAGACTATGAGTAATATTGCCTCTCAAGATGGCAAAAAGCAACAGAAATAAAAATTAGCTTAAAGAAAACTTGGCAAAGACCAAACCAAGTTTTTATGAAGACATTTAAGAATGAAGCTGGAAGGAGATCAACAAACACATGAAAAATGGAAAAGATGCGTAAAGGATTCTATAACACTTGTTATCATCAACAAAAATGGAGCCATCACAATTGGATGCATTGTTACAGGTCTAAATTTGCTGCAGAAATAAGTAAAAATACCAGTGAATAAGCCAAGGATACAAAGAGTAGTGGACAAGACCAAGGAACGTTTATTAAGTGTTATGTGCTAGTATATAAAGAAAGGCAAAGGCAAAAGGCAGTCCCTGCTCTTGGGGAGGGCGGGGCTGGGGAGGAGACATCAAGCAAACAACTGTGCACAGAGCAAATTGGAAATAATCAACAGGAGGAAGGCACTAAAATTAAGGGAGATTGAGAAAGGCTTCCTTTGGAAAGTATGATTTTTAGTTGGGACTTGAAGGAATCCAGGAAGGAGTTGAAGAAGAAGAGAATTCTAAGCATGGGGAAAAATTAGCAAAAATTCACAGAGTTGGGAGATGGAGTGTCTTTTTTGGGGAGTTGAGGGGGAAAGGAGAAGGGCAGGGCAAGTGGAGTCAAATGTCTTGCCCAAGGTCACATGGCTAGTACACATTTAGTGTCTGAGGTCAAATTTGAACTCAGGTCCTCCTGACTCCAGGTGCTCTATTCAATGTGCCACCTAGCCGCCCCAAGATGAAGTGTCTTGTTCCAGGAACAGTAAAGGAGTCCAATGTCACTCTATGTGAGAGTATATGAAAGGGAGTAAGGTATAAAAAAAACTAGAAAGGCAGGAAGGGGCCAGGTTATAAAATATTTTAAAATCTAAACAGAAATGTTATATTTGATCTGGAAGGTGATAAGGAGTCACTGGAATTTTCTAAGTGTGTATATGTGTGCACGCACCTGTGTGTGTGTGTGTGTGTGTGTGTGTGCATGGGGGAGGGGTGACATGGTGAGACAGCTTATGTAAGATCACTTTGACAGCTGAGTGGAGGATGGAATGGCATTTGAATGTTCAGAGATCAAATCTCAAGGTATCTTTGAGAGAGGAGGATTAAAAAACCTGACATTTTCAACAGGAAAAGATGATCAAGAACTTATCAATAACTTCTTATCCTTTGTCCTGTTTTCTCAGATCTACAAATGAATTATGGGAATACACTATACACACATTGAGGGCATCCGTAATGAAGGTATGGAAAAGAAAAAAAAATGAAGGCTTTTCAAACGATATTGTACAGTAAACCCGACATCTTTATAGTCATACAATTGAGAGAAATAGGTAGAGACAACAGCCCCATGAACTCACTGTTCATTGACTAAAAACACACATATACATATACAAATATACGCACATTTGAGTTAATACAGTAAAACGAAACCTTTTTTTGGAGGGAGGGAGGCAGGGCAATTGGGGTTAAATGACTTGCCCAAGGTCACACAGCAAGTAAGTGTTAAGTGTCTGAGGTCACATTTGAACTCAGGTCCTCCTGACTCCAGGGCTGGTGCTCTATTCACTGTGCCACTTAGCCACTCTTCAAAATGGAATCTTAAAGTTTCTTCTCTAGTCAGCTATCTGCCATGCACATGTCAACATTATACAGGATACTTTTACAAAAAGTAGCAATAATGATTCATTTTCTTGATGATCCTTTAGTATCAAGCAAGTCATGAAATAGGGAAACATACTTGCCAAAAGTGCTTGCCATTGTCACAGAAGGTATTCAGATGAGAATCCCAACTAAAGAGAGTTTCCTTATCATTAGTGAGATCCTCCTGATCTTTCTATTTGTGTATAAAATTTGATTTATTTATGAAGTTTGGAACATTCATCTTCTTCCACTAGAGCCTAAATTACTCACATGAATTCAACCTAATTTTCCACCTAGGAAAAAACCAAATGGATGAAGGATGTCTAATTCCAGACTATGATATTCACTTGGATAGACAACACATAGAGTTGATCTATCAGCAAATCTTTCTTGGACAGACACTGCAAATAGACAATGATTTCAGTGCATAATTGAACAAGACAGGAACTGGCTGGAGCTTCTTTGGGAACATGCATTTCTTTGAATGATGCCAAACTTTTCCCTGAAACAAAGGCCTGTGTTTTATACCAGTATTCCTGCAGTGGTGTTCTATGCCTGTGTCATAGAACGCTACAGTCTCTAAGAAACTGGAGTTGCAGAGCCTCTAAAAGGCAATAGAGAGATACTTGGTGGGCCCAAGCTAATTCCTACATACAACAGATAAGGAATTCCATAGAAAGAGTGGTATAAAGGATGTCCTTAGAAAATCCCATGACCAGAAAAAAGGTGAGCTGGAATCTATCAAATGAACTAGAGAAAGGTTCTCAGCAAATTGGATGCATACCTATGGAGGATTTATGGGGGAACAGAACAAAGAGTCACACAGGAGGTTTTAATTTACATCATTGGAGGAATGACCAACCCTAATTAGACCATAGATCCATTCAAATATTAAGGTAGCTCCATAGAAAATTGTAATAATATATTTCATCCTGTAGGTCTATCATATTATCTTTTTTATGTTAAGACAGAGTTGATCTTGACCCAGTTACTAAATCATTCCTTCTAGGTCAACTTCCCTGACAGAAATGAGGATAGAGAAATGATCCTATATCAATTGTACGTACGCTATTGGGGAAACACAAAATTAAAACATATACACAGAATGTCCTTTCCTTGTTGCTCCATTGCAAACAAAATCACAAGCAATAAGTTATAGGAAAAAGTCATTTATAGGGAGATATACCACGAGGAGATTTTGGTTTACTCAGTTATGGCTTTGATTCCCCTCCCATTACACGTGGCTGGGAAAAAGAAGAAAATCATGATGCAAATGCCCCTGGAGAAATGGAAGGAAACAAATACAAAGGGAGGAATTAAAGAGTGAAAATAAATAATTGGGCAATGAGTGCATGGAGAGCAATAATGAAAGCTATTTATCTGAGCTCCCAGCTGTAAAAATCCAGATAAGTGAACTGGGACATAGAATGATCAGGTTCCTAAAAATTCAATTTCAAGTTGCTCTGAATTTTTAAGGAGAGAGAAAAAGAAGAGAAAAAAATCTTAAAATGAGATTTATATCTCCAGACAAATGGTTGAGCAGAGACATATTTTTTTAATTGGCCTACTACCTTTGACCTTTATATGGCTGAAGAATTTTAAACATGAGTTCATTTTTCCTCTTTCTGCCTTTTCCTTAAACAATTCTAATTTCTCACATCCCTTCACTTGCTCTCTCTCTCTCTCAGATATTTTTTCTCACATCTCAGGTTGATATTCCAATGCCTCTTTTCTGCAAGAGATAAACCAAATTTTATTTTGTATTTTGTATTCGATCTTCAGAGAGATATAAACTTCAAAGTTTCTCTGGCTTTATTGTTTATTCCTTAAAACCATTTTCACCAGTGCCCTTATACAATCCCAGGCTGGGCTAAAAAACCTTTTGTCCTTTTGGAAGATAGAGAGTATCTGTTGTATTAGTTTACCAGAAAGACAAGTAATTCCCATTCGTGTCATCATCGATTCCGTTATTTGGTTATTCTTACTTATATGGTCGCAGAGAAGTGGAATTCAAATGCTTCAGACACATGACTGTTAATTTGTACTTCATGGGGCAATTCTACTCTTTACTTTTTAGAGAAGCAATCAATGAGGGAGAATCTGATATAAAGACAGCAAATTATATTGTTTCCATATGATCCTTGATCTTTTGTCAGTTATCAGATATGTTCATAGAATACACAAGGCAGGGTATGTGTACTGGTTAATAACAGGATGCAAAATTTCCTCCATTCCCTCACCAAGTTAATCCTTTATGCTGTTTGAAGAAGAGAATTCAAAAACTATTTTTTCATCTGTAGAGCAAGACTTTTTTGTTTTTCTTTTTTAACACAACAGCAACATCTTCTTTCCATTGCATTCAATCCTTTAGAAACTAGAGTTAATTTTATATGCACATTTGCACAAAACAAATGTATTTTTATTATTGCAATCGTTATATTAGGCCTGCATTCCAGAGTACCTTACTACTTTGGATAATTAGAGTACAATTAATTTCTATAATTCAACCTGGGTCAGAATAGTGCAAAATCCATTTGACCTGGATATTCGAATCATTTTTGCTATGAATTTTAAACCTATTTAATGGTCAATCTATTATGACCAATTATCATTTTGGGGCTTCATGTTAAAATTTCTTCACATATTAAATATTTTTAAAATATTCCAGTGCAAGGTATGCATGCATACAATGTATTATGCAAAATAAGAGAGGTGTCTCAAGACTGTACTCAGATCAATGCATCAATTTTCAAAAGCAGAAAGAAGATAGATTCTTCTGCAGCACTACGTAAATGAAAAGTACACTGCACTTAATTCATTCCCCCTCTATTTGAAAGCCCTTCAAACACTTTTGAAGATCTCTATCTTAACTTTTTATTTCCCAAGGTAAATAGTCCCATATCCTTTGACCAATATTCATATGACATGATTTTCAATACCCTGCAGCATCTACACATAGTCCAATTTGTCAAGCTTGGTTCTAAAACATGGCTTTCTCACATCAGGCACAATATTCTTTATGTTATTTTCCAAGGTATAGAGAATACAACTGTAACTTTCCTTATTCTTGGTTTGATATTATTTAATGCAGTCTAAGATCACATTAGGTTTTGTATTTTGTCACATCATACTGTTGGTTTGTATGGAGCTTATAGTTCATTAAAAGCTTCAGATAATTTATCACATGACATTGATTAATCACAAATTTATCTGGCTAGGGTAGAGCTAAGAAAGTAACAGGAAGTAAATTTTGGTTTCATAGTAGGGGAATTGCCTAGCTTAAAAAAAATTCCAAAATATTGTTGTTGAAAAGTGGAATGGGTTGTCTTGGGATGTAGCGAGTTCCTTTTAATAAATGGAATTCAAGCAGAGGTTGAATGATTCCTTGTTGGCAATGTTGTCATTGCATGTGCAAGACTATTTGGTCTCTGAGATTCATTTTGACTTTGAAATTTTAGGATTAATCATTTTTATTCAAGCTTTTTTATCTGGCATGAAAATTATTCTACTTGGTAGAGAAAACATGAGCAATATGGGAATCAAGTACTTTGATCTTGTCTCTTAAGGCAGCTAGGTGGTGCAGTGGATAGAACTCTCAGTTTGGAGTCAGGAAGACTTATCTTCCTGAGTTCAAATCTGGCCTCAGATACTTATTAGCAGTGTGACCAGGGGCAAGTCATTTAACCTTGTTTGCCTCAGTCTCCTCATCTGTAAAATAAGCTGGAGAAAGAAATGTCCAACAACCCAAGTATCTATACCAAGGAAATCCCAAATAGGGTCAGAAAAAGTTGGACATTATTGAAAAATGACTGAATAACAACAGCAGCAACAATAATACCATCTCTTTAAAAATGGTCAAAGGATATGAATAGGCAACTTTCAGAGGAAGAAATTACAGATATCTATAGTCATATGAGAAAATGCTCTAAATCACTATTGATAAGAGAAATGCAAATCAAAATAACTCTGAGAAACTATATCACACCTATGAGACTGGCTAATATGGCAAAACAGGAAAATGCTAAATGTTATTGAAGATGTGGGAAAACTGGAACACCAATGCATTGTTGGTGGAGTTGTGAACTGATCCAACCACTCTGGAGAGCAATTTGGAATTGTGCCCCAAAGGGCTATAAAACCTCTTGATCACTTCTAAGTCTATGATCTTCAAATAGATCATAAGGACCCACAAGTACAAAAATATTTATAACCTCTCTTTTTGTGGTGGCAAAGAACTGGAAATTGAGGGGATGTCCAACTGAATAAGTTATGGTGTATGAATTTAATGGAATATTAATTTGCTCTAAGAAATAATGAGTAGGTAGACTTCAGAAAAGCCTGGAAAGACTTATATGAACTGATGCTGAGTGAAATGAGCAGAACCAGGAGAATTGTGTACACTGTAACATCACATTGTCTAATGACTGACTTTGATAGACATAGCTCTTCTCAGTGATGCAAAGATCTAAAATAAGTCCAAAAGACTTATGATGGAAAATGCTATCCACATCCAGAAAAAGATTTTCAGAGTCTGAATGAAGATGGAAGAATATTATTTTCTCTCCCTTTCTTTTATTGTTTTGTTTTGTTTCTTCTTCCTTGTGGTTTCTCTCATTACTTTGAATTCTTCTTTGCATTGTAAAAATATATTTTATATGAATGTATAAGTAGAGCTATATCAGGTTGTATGCCATCTTGGGGAGAAAGGAGGAAAGGGAAAGGGAGAAAATTTAAAACTTGAATGTCGGAAACAAAAAATAAATTCATTATAAAAAAATACCATCTTTCTACCATCCATTATCAGTGTCCTATCTGTCCCTCAAAGTGGTCTTATTTGCAAATCCTTGATCTTTTTTGAGAGCATTATGAAGAAAATGAAACAGAAAGAAAAGAAGACAAAGGGGGAAGAGAACAAACATTTTATACATTAGACATTGTCGTCAGAACTTTACAAATGCTATTGCATTTGATCCTTAAGAGAGCCCTGGGAAGTAGGTACTATTATTACTCTTGTTTAAAGTTGAGGGAAGAGATGCAGGTTGAAATTAAATGACTTGCCTAGAGTCACACAGCTGCTAAATGCCTGAGGTCAAATTTGAACTCAGGTCTTCCTGAGAACAGACTTAGCACTTTATCCACTATTCTACCAGACTAAAGAAGGAAGAGGAAAAGAAGAAGTAGAACAAAAGAGCAGCAGCACTTTCCTGTCTCCTCTTACTATTCACTGAATACTTCATCTCATCATTTCTGGACTTTAGCCCTTCTAATATTTGCTATAGGACTATGCCCCACTTGGATACTCATCCTAAAATGTTTTGCTTCCAGAGTTCTGTACTTGTCTTTTAAAAAAAAACAAAACAACAACAAGCAACTGAGTTGGTAGAAAAATTCCATGTGTTAGCCACAAGGGTTCCCATTCTTTCCTCTATGTTCTTGTTTCTTTAGAATTTTGTTACTAAACAGTACACCCCATCTCCCCCCCTCCAATCTTGAAAGGTCTTTCCTTATGGAATCTTAGGTTATTTTTTTTTCGCCCAACTTCTTTACTTAACTCAATACTTATAGGAAGAGACCTTTCCCTGTTTACTTGCCATGAACTCTAAGATGATGCAGAAACTTCTTCCCAATTTTTAATACCACTTTCCTTTGACCATTAAGTCTTCCTTGATGTACAGAATTGGGTCCAAAATCATAGTTCAATCATTGCTACAAAGGGGCCTATCCATTTTGAGCCATTCTGTACACATATTATGTGAGTATTCCATAAACATTGGCAATGAGTTATATTCCTTTTCTTCAAAATTCATGATTGTTCCTCTGCCTATTGAAACTTCATGCAAGATTTCAGTAGGTTTTTCTTTATCTATTCAGCGTAGTCTCATTCACTTCTGCCAAATTCTGCTCCAGTAAGGACAATCTTTATTTATTTGTTTGTTTAATTATGTATTTATTTTTAACCATTTCTACCAGGCTAATTTTTCCTCTTGGTTTTTTGTTGATTTAATACACACATTTAGAATGACCTACTCTTCCTTTTTCCCCAATCTAAGTCCACATCCTTCAAGATGAGTTAATGGTTCATCTCCGCTATGAAGCCTTCTCAGATTTTCCACTTGGAAATAACATTTGGGAGAGTGGTGTTTGATCCTTGTCATGCCCTTCCACTTTAGAAGCTATGACTCACCTATCAGGAAAGACCTGAGAATATGGGAGATTGAAGAAAGAAAAGGGATGCTAAGATCTGCTGGCACCAGACTCATTTTCTCTTCCTTTTCTCCTTTGGACATTTTGACATGCCCATTAGAGAAGACCTGTAATTTCCAGGGAAGAATATTAGACTTTTAAAGTCAATATGATTCAGTATCATATTGGGACTGGAATTTTGGACAACTAGGTTCTAATCCCAGCTCTTCCATTAATGAGCTTTATGACTTGGGCAAATTGCTATCTATTTCTTTAACTACACAACGAGTTAGATGAATTAGATATCTAATATCCTTTCTGAGCTGAAAGATTTCATTATTCCGTGAAACATTGCTGCAAGAGAGGTGTGGATCCAGTGTGCTAACTGAAAAGAGATAGAATTTTATTAAGCCTGATCTCAAGTTTAGGACAGAAAAGAAAATCACTTTTGTTCTAGACACCACACATGAAATCTTTCTGTTAATGGATCAACATTTTGGTGATGAAGAAACATAAGATAAACAGAGTTTGTTGAGGAGGCTGGGAGATCAGCGTATCTGCCAGAGGTCAGGCATGAGACTTTCTTCTCGCTGGTAGGTTCAGGCCCATTATTTTAGAGTTTTTAAAAATTGCTACAGTCAAAAAAACATAAGTTGCCTGTCATGAGAGTTTAACATTCTTTTTAAAAGTCCAGTCCCACAATATTAAAAAAATTAATAACTGAACTCTCTCAAAATCAGCATACAGCTCATGCTAAAGACTTCTGCACTTTCCAATTATCTTCCCTCTGGCAGAGAACATACAAATACTTTTTTTTTTTAGTAAGCAATTAAGGATTGCATTTCCAGATTATCTTTGATTAATGAATAGAGATGCAGCATATAGCTAGAATTATGTGATTACAATTGATCTTTATTCCCTTTAATAATTTCACTAATTTTTCATAATATCCTCCTTTAGATTCTTTTAAATGAGCTATGGTAATTAATAATTTTCATTAATTTTCCTTGAAGAGTCTAGGAGATTGTAGATAGAACTATTAAATTAAAAAAAAACTCTTTTATTTATAATTAAACTGCATACTGTACTATCACATTGAGCTACATTAGATTTTTCACTAATATAAGCAGCCAGGTAGAACAGATATGTTTTCTCCACTCTATGATGTTTTTGCTTAGCTGATTTGTATGTTCTAATGTCCTCTACACTCATGGGATATAACCAAATTGGAAGATAATTCCAGTCTCCTGGAATAAAAGAAGTGTTATCTCATCCTTGAGGTGATATAACATTGCTGTATTTCTATAAAAAATTAATTAGTTAACTGAATGTGTTGTATGAGTGGGAGGCCTAAAGTATATTGGACCTAGAGTCTAATCTTTAGGTCACCTTGATATTGCTTGAATATAATGTCTTTTTTGATTTGTTTCTTTTTTTTTGTAGAAAGCAATGTAACATAATGGACTGAAAGCCTGCCTTAGAGTCAGAAAAACCTTGGTTCAAGTCCTTCTTCTAAGTACTGGCTAAGTGATCATGTACCTTAACCTCTCAGTGCCCACAAGCAACTATAAGACAATATATTAAAGCTTAATGCAGATTTATATCGGTAGAGGGAGTTCTCATGAGAATTTGGCCTATTAGGAATGAAAATACAAGTGAAAAGATTCAAAGCTAATTATTATCTACAGGCCAGTCCTTAGAAATTGGCAATGCTTTTTTTTTTTGTTAACTGCTTTATATACAAATGAAAAAACAACAACCCAAACCCACCAAAACAACAACCATCAGCAGCGCTGCTTCAGCTGAGAGACATAGTAACTGAGGGCTCCCGGTAGCTCTTAAAGATTCCAAGTTGTACTTTTACTTTTTTGCTGTAAGCTTTCACAGTATACATTCTGTTCTCATTTTCACTGTGTATTTCTAAGTTGTACATATGTTTCTTAAATGAGAAAAAAAGGGAGGAGGGTACAAGTTACATATGCAACTCTCCAAGACTTCAATTTTTAGATGAATTTCTGATCATCAATAAAGGGAATTTTTTACACTGGGAATTCCTTACGAAAATGAAATCACAAATCTGGACTCTATCTCCTAAAAAGAGGGTTAATTATCTAGTCTAATAGAAAACTGGTTTTCTAGATAAGTGAATTACATCAAAGTTTTAGTACCAGTATTTTTATTGCTAACTATAATTTTGGAGTAGAAATCTTTCTATACTGATTATACACTTACCTGACCAATTAAACATAGTATACTCATAATTTGAATTTTTCTGGATAATTTAAGCTCATTATTATGAACAATAGTCATTATATTGTGCTATAGAGAGGGTGTGGAACTTAGGACTGAATCAGCACTGACCCCTGAAGATACCCTGAAACTTATTTCCTTGTGAAAGCCATGAGTTCAGCTTGCTCTGGGGTAATTTATCTTTCTTGTAAAGGTGGAGTAAAGGATGTATGATTTCATGACCTTCAGGTCAATGTAACAGGGTTGCCTTTCTACAAAATTAATCAGTGAATCAAAGGCCAGAGCTGCTTACTCTTGAGTGATTTCCTCATCCCCTTGAAAATATTTTTCTCGGTTGCTGTCAGTGTCCTTTGACTTGTCACCAGAAAACATTACAGATAATGCCTGTATCACACACACACACACACACACACACACACACACACACACACACACACACGGAGGAACTCCCATATCTACCTTCTTATCAGCTAGCACTGCCAGTTTTTTCCCCCCATTACAGCAAGATTTGGCCTGTCCCTCCAACTCACACTAGAACATATTACAGAGCAGGTTTGATGTTTCTTGGGTAAACAGTATCTTTTTCACTGGCTCCTGGGCTCCTGAGGTCTGGAAAAAGGTAGAAATGAGGAAACTGAGGTCCAGAGAGAAACACCTTACCTCGTCCCACTAGCAGCTAAACTAAAGATCTGGCAATCAGACTCTGGACCTCTGACTACCTCTCTGGAGTTCTTTCCATTGTTGCATTCTGCCTCCCTCCTGAAGTGCATGTCTGTTACCCATGTCTCTTTCCTGGTAATTGGTTCCCTTATTTGCCACCATTAGAATACTGACTGCTTTTGAATTTCCACTGTTCCTGCTATCACTTCTAACCTGGGTGCTTCTGCTGGTTGCCACCACTGCTAATAATGGTAAGGTCTCATGTTAATGGAGCACTTTATATGCATTATCTCACCATCAAAATAAATGTGTAGCATTTTTTAAACCATTTTATAGATTTAAAAATATCAGCTTAGAGGGTTAAATGCCTTTGACAGAGTTGCAAAAGTGGTAAATGTCAGAGAAGGGATTTTCCACAAACCCACTGTTCTTCCCAATTCACCCCAGTTTTCTTCTCTTTCGTTTTGCTTTTTTCTCTTTCCCTCTTTTATATACTTTCCTCCATCACATTTCCCATACTCCTCTGTTTTTGAGCCAAGTGGAATAGCTTTGATTGCCATTTACAACCAATGAAAGTGCTCCCAGACCCCAGTGCAAATCAACCAAGCTTGAGAGTTGGCACAGGATGTAGGTTTCTGGGCTTTAGGCTGCTTGGGCTATTTGACTGTGTATGTAGCTGAGAGGTATGGTGATATAAAGCAGTTAGGTCTTGGAGTCAGAAACTCCATCTGTAATCCTGGCTCTGATATTTACAATTTTGAAACTTCTCTGGTTCAGATTCTTCATCTGTAAAATTGGGATTAAAATATTTGTACTTTCCACCTATATAAACTATGAGGAGAAAACCAATTTACAAACGTTAAAGTACTATAGAAATGTATTCTCTTACAATTCATTATGCAAACTCCTTTGTTTAGTTTTTGAAAGAATTCACAGTCTGCCTCCAGGCTATCTTACAAGCTATTTTATATTACTGTCCTTTATGAAACTCTGAGGCATTGAAGTCTAACTAGCCTTCTTGTTCTTGACATAATTTACAATCTCCCCTCTCCCTGCCTTTGCTTAGGCAGTCCTCCATACCTGGAATGAACTCCTTCCTCACATTTGCCTTTTATAATTCCTCACTTTAAAAAACAACATTTTAATATTACTTTCTATGCTGAGTCAATTCTGAATGTTAGTTTCGAGAGCATTGCCTCCAGAAATGGCTTTGTTTCTACTTTGTGTGTGTGTTTATACATATACATATATGTATTTATATATATATATATTTCTTCTATGTTCATAGTTTCTTCCCTCATTCTCATCCTCCAACGAGTTCCTTTTTTTTTTCAGGCTAAGAATTTTCTTTGAATTCCTAGTACCTAGCACAGCTCAGAACGTCATAGACACATTAAATTCTTGTTAAATGAACAAATGCATAAATCATTTTATAATTTGAAATGCTTGCCTACTTGTTTTCTCTTTCTTTTCATTTTTTCATTTGGTCCACTTGGAGGTAGGCATTGCTTGAATTTTATCAGAGTTTGTGAAGGTGTACCCTCTACATTAACTGGCAATACTGAAAGGAGCTGCTGTATACATGTACTAACATAACTGTGCAATTAGGAACACATGCTGCTATGTGCACAGTTCACTGGCCTTGATTAGATTGGATACTTGTGTCTGTAGACTGGGTTGAATTCCACTCTCATAATAGGAAAGGGATTCACTTAAATAGATACTGAGAGGTTGAATGAATTTGGTTTAATTTTCCCCAATGCCACATAAGTTTTACCTCCCACTTAAAAGCAAAGGGCAATTTGATACGGATTTATTTCAGAGGAATGGTAATAAACATTACAAGTATTGTTTTTAAAAATTAAGTAAAGGCAAAGGCACATAAGGAAAAAGAAGTAGCATAAGGGATAATTTTGTTAAGAGTGACTGAAGGGGCAGCTAGGTGGTGCAGTGAATAGAGCACTGGCCCTGGAGTCAGAAGGATCTGAGTTCAAATCTGGATTTAAAAATCTGACACAAAAACTAGCCATGTGACTTTGGGCAAGTCACTTAACCCCAATTACCCTCCAAAAAGCAAAAAAAAAAAAAGTAGAGAGTGACTGAAAATGCCATGTTACTACTGCTGTGAGATTCTTTAAGCTACAAAATGTAAACTGACTCAGCGTGAATAGCTTAACGTCCTAAAGACATTTACAAAGAAGGGGCAGTTGGTAAGAGACTTTGCAAATAAAAATTGAAGTTATACCTATAATTAATCACAAGGAAGAAATGCATTGCTATTTTTAAAAGGCAAATTTTTTGTGAGAGAGAAGTGGGCTGATTCTTGATCAATTAAAATGTTCAGGCTTTAGTTAAGAAGCAAATGATTGTCAAAATATTTTATATTTCTTATGCTACTATTTCCCCACTCTTTCTTGGGTTGCTGTGGCCAAAAAAATAATGTTGAGTATATATCCCCTGTAGACAATTTTTGTGAGAACATAGATGAGAGTCTCATAAGTGAGGCAGGTATGGCTGGAATGTAATCTGCATGTTCCTGAACTGATGAGATCACAGATTCATTTGAGTATTGAGTATTGACTTGGACATGTAGGTAGTGGGAAGATGGGAGATGAATAGGACCCAGAAAGTTAAAAGCTCAAGGGACCTTAAATATTATTTAGTCTGATCCCCTCCTTGTACAGTGCTTCATACGCAGTAAGTTCTTAATAAATTTTTGTTGACTTGAAGACTGGGAAACAGCTTCAGAGAACTGAGTTAAGTAACTGAAATCCATACAAATGGTGATTGGTAGATCTGGGACTTGATCCTAGGGGTCCTGCTGACTATTTCTCTTTCTACCAGGCCTTGAAATTTGTGACATGAGGAGGCTATGATTTCCATAGTAATGTAAAATCTCAATATTGGACAGCGTCTTCATTGTCAATGTTTATCAAAACTAGTAATTCAATACACTTGAAGACTAATATGCTGGATGGAAAAGTGAGAGTTTCTATTTCCATTTTTTTGTAGCAGCAGAAACTGAAGGAACAGGCTTTTAAATAATATGCCAGCTGGTTTTAGATTGCCATGCCATGCTGAAATCAGATGAAAATTCTTTAACTCACATGGTCAGACTGAGCCTCAGACTTTTTCAGAGAAAGGAGACTCATGGCCCACTTTAATATCTCTTTTCAAGATCAAAAGGTGAGTAAGAGAGACAGTCAATTACTAAGTATTTATAAAGTGCCTTCTGTGTGTCTGGAATTGGGGATACGAAGACAAATTAACTTTTGAAAAATGTAAAATACAATTGTGAGAGACTGTGTGTGTGTGTGTGTGTGTGTGTGTGTGTGTGTGTGTGTGTGTGTGTGTGTAAAACCAGTGGGCTTGCTATAGTGGGTATGGTTGGTCAGTACTTGATACTCTTTGTTCTGCCTTCTTTCCACTTGATAGGGGCAGATCCTTCCCAGGCCTTTCCTGTCTCCGCTCTGGGGAGTAGTTTATTGGCAGATCTCTCTCTAGTCCCTGCCCTGTATTTCCTTTCCCTGTAGATTTAATCAGTCATATTTTTAGAAAAATTAGATTGATATGTAGCCCAGGGGCAACATAATGGCCCCCCGGGGTTCATTTGGAACCTTTTTTCCATATTATGAGGTTTATGGCAGATGAAAAGTTGTTAGTAAATCACAACATTTCAAAGCCCCCAGTTCAGGAAACTTCCCAACATTCAGACCAAGGTTTGGCTCTCTGTCCTAATTTAATTTTGTGTGTCTTTATTTTTGGCCACTTCCTGGCCATTTTTATGTTTAAGGTAAAAAAAAATGAGATATCGGAAACATTTAGGTAAAAGAAATTAAAAGAGGACAGTACAAGCATCTGTTATTGAAAGGCGCTGGAAGGGTAAGTTGAGTAAGGAGATCTTTGTTTTTTGGATCTTTGTTCAGTCTTAATAGAAGTGTTATAACTAAGTGTATTAATTAACCTAAGTTTTCTCCTCTGAAATTCTTCTCGGGTCCATACGACTCTCTCCTATCTCCTTTCTTTGCTACATCTCAGTCTACCTGTGATTTTGTCTTTTTTAGCCTCTCCTTTCAGTTTCATCCTGGACCCCTGACCTGCTGATTCTTCACTGTTGAGTTCATTAAGTCTTAGGTGGGGCTGGGGACTTTGTCTATCCACTGTTGGTGCATTTGTTGCTTGGCGCTTGTAGTTCTCACTCCCGTCCTTTCAGTCTGTCTTTGGCACATCCTGTGTACCTGTTTGAGAGCTCTCAGGCATGATTCAAGTTTGCCTTCCAGCTCAAAGACAGCAATAGTCCCAAATCTCTCTCAGGGCTGAGAGAGAATACTTGTTCTTCTAAACTGAAATTCCCAGGATATCAGTAAGATCTCAAACATTTTTTTTATATACAAAATACATACAAGATAATGGCAGGGAGGGAGGATAGAAAAAGCACTGGCTTCTGGAAGCCAGGCTTTAAAGCCTTCATGTAGAAGGCAGCACTTTAACTGAGCCTTGAAGGAAACTAGAGAATCTGCCATAAGAGTCAGAGGAATGGACAGAGAACACACAAACAAACACACACACTCAGTTAGGAACAGAAATCTAACTTATTCAACAGGGAAGAGGATAAGAAAAATAAAAGCAAAAGGAAGTTAGGGGGCTCAGTGGATAGAGGGCCAGGCCAGAAGTCAGGAAGACTCCTCTTCCTGATTTCACATTTGGCCTCAGGCACTAACTGTGTGACCCTGGGCAAGTCACTAAACCGTTTGTCTCAGTTTCCTGATCTGTAAAGTGATTTGGGTAAGGAAATGGCAAACCACTTCTGTATCTTTTCCAAGAAAATGGGTAACAACAAAATAAAAGTGAGGTAGTGGTCAGAAGCAAAACAGAGAGGAGAGGTTGGGTAGAGAGAGAGAAGTGTTTTGTTCAGTTATTTTCCAGGTGTGTTTGACTCTTCGTGACCCCATTTGGGGTTTTCTTATTAATATAATATAAATTATAACAACTGTTGCTAAATTAAAACAAAGTTTCTTATTAAATTAAAACAATAAGCTCTTATTAAATTAAAAGAACACCTAAAAGAAATGACCATTGCTGGGGTGCGGGTGGGGGTGGGATGAGGGAAAATAAGGACACTAATAAGCTATTGGCAGAGTTAGTGAACGGGTCCAAACATTCTGAGGAACAATTTGGAAGTATGCCCAAAGGACTATAAAACTATGAATATCCTTTGATTCAGCCACACCATTATTAAGTCTGTACCCCAAAAAAGATCAAAGCAAAGCGGGAAAGGACCTATATGTACAAAAATATTTATAGCAGTTCTTTCTGTGGTGGCAAAGAACTGGAAATTGAAGATGCCCATCAACTGGGGAATGGCAGAAAACCTTGTGGTATATGATTGTGATGAAGTACTATTGTGCTATAAGAAATGACAAAGGGAATGGTTTCAGGAAACAAAAAAGCAACATGGTAAGACCCATATGAATTGATATGAAGTAAAGTGAGAAGAGTCAGGAGATCATTATGCACAGTAACAGTATTGTAATGATGATTACCTAAGAAAGACCTGGCTACTCTGATTAATTCAAAGATCTAGGACAATTCCAAAGTACTCATGATTTGAAAAAAAAAATACTCCATCTCCCAGAAAGAGAACTTTTAATTCTGAGTACAAATTGGAGTATAATTTTCTTACTTCCTTCACTTTTTTGTGACATGTAAATATGTTTTGCATGATGCACATGCATAATACCTGTCTCATTGATATAGTCTGCTTGCTTTCTCAGTGGGGAATGAGCAAGGAGTAGGAAGAAAGGAAAGAATTTCGAACTCAAAAATTAAAAGAGAAAATTGTAGAACTTGAATAATTAATGCTTTTTAAATATACAAAGATATGTACAACATGACTATTATGGATATGTTTTGCATGACTACACATGTATGCCCTGTATTGGACTACTTGGCTTCTCAATGTGGGGCACACGGAGGAAGGGAGAGAATTTGGAACTCAAAAGTTGTAAAAACAAATTTCAAAAATTGTTTTTTCATGTAATTGGAGAAAAATTAAAAAATAAAAGAAGCAAAAAAGAGATACAAAGAAACATTTTTCCTTTTTCCCCTACTCCTTTGATGAAGCAGGTGAATATAGATGTAGGAAGTGGTATATAATGTTAAATTTCTTTGATATATTTAGTTTTACAGAAATATTTTTCCTTCTTATTTTTATAGTTTATTATAAGGGATAACTTTCTAGATGGGGAAGAGAAGAAAAATATCATGAGAAACATGTAATATAAAAATTAAAAAATCAATAAAATTAGTTTAAAAGTTAAATATCATTAACCCCTCTACTCCTATACTTGTTTTCAGACACCCTCAGAACTGAGAGGAGTTGGGGGGAAAAAGCTAGCAGACAACTTAATAAAAGTAATGGAATAATAGTGATAATTGTATTCTCCTCTTAGAGTACTTTGGTGTTAAAGTTTTCCATTATTCAGCTCTATGTCTAACCAAAGGAAGGACGTGTTTTGCAACTTTTGTTGTTGGTTGATGTTCTTTTTACAGCTGAAGATACTATAAGAACAAAAGTAACTATTAAAATGGAAAACAGGGCTACTTTCCTCCCTGGAAATGGGAGTTATTGATTAATTTAACATCATCTTTTTAGACTTATTATATTGAAATAAATCCTCCCCATCTAAAAACCGCCACCACTATTAGTATTTTAGGCCAAGAGACATTTACTTGGAATGAGCTAAACATCAATGAAGCTCACTGTGTGATTGGTATAAGAAGCCAGTAGCAGGTTCTGTTTTGGGGAAAAGAGGTAAATCCACACAGATATCATAAAAATAGTTGCCATTTGCCCTTAAGGGAAATACTGCAAGACAGTTTTGTTGACATTGTATTAGATCCTAGATATTACCTGTACCTAGATTCTGGATGTCGCAAGAGAGCCACCTGCCAACCTGCTGACAAGAACCACCTTTCCAGTGGGTAGGGATGACTCTAATTATAGTGTATGTTTGTACCACCTCTATCTGATTCAGTCACAGCCTTCCCATTCGCCCCTATTCTTCAATAGCAACCATGAGAGGTAACTAACCCTCAGATTGAGACAGCGTGAGGAATAATCCTATAAGAAAGTAAAGCATGATCTTGTTTTCAGCTGACTAGTAGTGCATAAATTCCTTAAAAGCGAAGCAGAATCCAAAGGGAGATTTCTTCCAGTAGAAACAAGCAGCCCATGCAAACCATCTGCAGTATAACCACATGACAGACCCAGTGGTGATTTCAGAGTTGCCAATAAAACAAGCTTAGATGCCTCCCAAGGAGACAAATGCTTCTGAAAAATATCTTCCACAGCTTAGCATATGGGTCTGTGATTGCTGCCCAAAACAAAGGGATAAAGAAAGGTAGGATGTGGTAGGAGCTGGAAAATGTGGCTTCCTTTCCTTGGTTTCATTGTATTGAATAGGGCTTTTCACTCCAGAGAGCCCAGTCCTGCCCTTTAAATGTACAAAGAGGACTTGGGAGCCAACTAGAGGCCACTGGGCATTCTGACAGGCTCTGGGGTTTGAAGTCAGCTCCAGGACCCAGGAGGGACAGAAATATTCAGGAACAGTATTGGGACTTGACTTTTCTCTTATTTTTATCAACCTTTGGTAATTATTTGCAGGTTTGTTTGTTTGTTTGTTTCTGCTGAGGATAGATGAGAGAGGTGGAGGGGGCAGACAAGAAAAGAGCCGATGAATAATGTTTCCTTTTAAGCTCCTTCTATCTTCCCTCCCCCCACCCCTTCTTCACTATCAAGGCAGCTTTTCTTCTCCTTCTTACAAAGGGGACTGTAGAATTGTGAAACCAGAAGGTCTAGTCTGCAGGGCAGAGAAACATCATGTGTTGCCCTGCAGTGTTCCCTATGGCTGACAGAGTAGTGGTACTGACAGGCTTGGAAGGGCATCCCATCCAAGGCTCCTTGGCCAGAGGCAACGAAGAGTTGTCTAGCTGGGGAAGAGCAGTGGGGTTTGGAGTCTCTGAACAGCATAATGCCATTAAATTCTTGCCCTCCTCACAGTTCCCCCTCACAAAAAAAGAAGAGAAGGAAGGAAGGAAGGAAGGGAAAAAAAGAAGGAAGAAAAGTATGAAACTTGGTTGTGGGTTGTTTTGTGGGGAGAAGTATGTATTATTTTGAACAAGATAGATTAGAGAAGGTGCAAAAAAAATGCACATCTCCCCTGACCCAAGGCCTGCAATGCAAGAGAGGCAACGTGTCCAGAAGCAGAAAATCTGTGCTTTAATGACTGTCTCCAATCTTGCCAAATGCCATACAATGAATCACAATTAACTATGCTCCTAATAAACCCATGCAAAAAGGCAGAAATCATGTGGTGAATAATTAAAAATCCATACAAACTACTAGGAAAGCAACTTGGAGAAAACTAATAAAATTTCTTTGGGGGATGACTTTAGGGTTTTGTTTGAGAAAAAAATATAACCAAGCTGGTGTTTGAGGGAAGCTATGCTGTGGTCACCAGGCTGCAACAAACCCAGCAGGGGCATTACATGTCTATATGCATATGAGGAAAAAGGCAGTCCATCTAAGTTCCCCTGTGATTAAAAAAAAATAGTATGTCATTATTTATTTTTAAAAAGTACCTACTTCATATTGAAAGCTTTTTTTTTTTAAACTCACTAGCTCTATTCCTCTGGGCCATAAAAGACATTTAACTTTGACCACCAATCAAGAATATTTATTGAGAATTGGTATGTGTTAGGGTGCTGTCCTTGGCACATTGGGAGGCTAAAAGAAGTAAAAGATACAGTTCCTATCTTTGAGGAACTTACAATATGGCTGTGGAGATAAGACTTGCATATATGGAACAATTAGAGAAAGCAGAACAGTGTGGTTGCAAGGACTGAATTGTATTTTACATTTAATAAATATCATAAGACTGCCAACAGAGGGAAGGAGTTTGAATGGTGCCTTCACCAAGGATACAGTAATGTTTGAATTATGGGAGAGGAGAGGAGAAGAGAGGACACTGCAGGGAGGGAAAACAGGATCGAAAAGGATAGATGGGGGTGATGAAAAAGGAATCTGTAGATTATAGGAACAGGACCAATCCAACCAGTGTTACAGGAAGCAGGTAGTTGATGTTAATTGGTCAACTAATAAGCATAAATTTTATGCCAGACATGACTAGATGCTAGGGTAGAAAAACAGTAGTGAAACACACCCTGCCTCTAGGAGCTTACAGTCTAGCTGAGGAAGACAAATTGTACATATGTAGATTTATAGAAAATATAAGGAGCAGGGTGGCACAGTAAAGAGAGCACTGGCCCTGGAGTCAAGAGGAACTGAGTTCAAATCCCACCTCAGATGCTTGACACACTTACTGTCTATGTGACCTTGGGCTAATCATTTAACCCTAATGGCAGCACAAGCATACACTATAATTAGAGTCTTGCCTTCCCCCCTCCAAAAAAAAAAAAAGAAAGAAAAAGAAAATATGTACAACATTAGTAAAAGGCAACTTGTGCATGTGTGATCTACAGCTGGGAGATATTAATATTAAGGCTTCATACAGAAGGTGGATATGAACTTAACTTTGAAGGAAACTAGGGATTCTAAGAGGCAGGGGTGATAGAGTGAATTCCAGGCATGGAGAACAGTCACTGCAAAGGCATGGACAGAGGAGATGAAATGTAACGTACGAGGAACAGTAGGAAAGCCAGTTTGGTGAGACTGTGGTGATGAAGTATATTAATGGTACTAGGCCAGAGAGTTCTCTCTAAATTTCCTATCTTCCCCAGTGTTCAACTTCCAAGCACATAAAGGCACTTCTTATATGTGTGATGAATTATAGAAACAAACTTCCAGCTTCAAATCCTATGATCCCTGATTTTAAGTCTAGAAATTCAATTTTCGATTCTAGTCAGCAAGAATTTATAAAATATCCTTTATGCTCTGGCTACTGAGTGAGGTTCTAGGGATGCAAAGATAAAAATGAAAGTTTTTCCCCCTCCAGAAATTTCCATTCCACTGGAAACATAAGAAGGTAGGAGGATCAGTTTTTGTTACCAGACAGTGCAGAATGCAATTGGTATTAAATGTCTAATGTGTAGACACTGGAAATTCTTTAATCAGGTCATAAAAAAGGATTTTTTTTTCTTTAACAAGTATTTATTGAGTACCTACTCCAGGCATGGCATCCTTTGAGGTAAGCGGTTCTCAACCTGTTGGTCACAACCCCTTTGGGGGGTCGAACAACCCTTTCACAGGGGTCACAGGGGTCGCCTAAGACCATCGGAAAACACGTATTTCCAAAGGTCTTAGGAATTCAGACACTGCTCCTCTATCGGTCTCCAGGTGGGTCTGCCCACATGCTGATACACCCACTATTAAAGGGTCGTGGCATTAGGAAGGTTGAGAACCATTGTCCTAGGTGCTGAGGGTGTGTAAGAAGTCCTTTTCCTTCAGGAACCTAAAAATCTGTATGGAGAGACATGGCATATATAGAGTTAATGACAACACAAGGTGGTATATGATTAAGTGCTAAAGTGAGTGTGTCTGATGATTTCTGTCACTTTATAGCATTTGGGTCTGCAATGCTAGCACGTAGAAAGCTGTTTATTTCCTCCCAGGCACTATGCCTGCAGTTTGGGCACAGAACAGCACAGACTCTAAGAGCTATAGGAGTCTCTTGAAAAGATTGTCTGGAGTAGTATGTAGGATGTATGAGAGTTGGGAGAGATTAGAATCAGGGGGAGGAGTAAGGAAGCTGTTGCAAGAAAGGCTAGACTAAGGTACTGACCGAGCAATGATACTGTTACTCCCCAGGAGAGCCATACAAAATGTATCAATACGTTTGCTCTCCCCATCTAGAAGGCATTATTTGTGAGAAAATGAAAAAAAAAAAAAGCACAACACTCTAGTCCTAAATGTTCATTGCAACTTAAAGTTTTCTATTTGCTGACCCAAACCTTACATGCCTTCTCTGCTGATAAGGAGATATTTTAACTTTGAGATGGCAGCTGCCCAGAGATTTACATTAACCCTGACATTATGAGGAATGTTCTCTGGAATTCTTCAGCTTGTTGTTCTGCAGCTCTCATAATAAACTTGACTCAAAATTGTATACTGCAGATCTATTCATTCAAGAGGTTTATGCCTCTGCATGTCGGAACAACCTCGGTGTAGAGTTTCATCATTTAGAACATTGTGACTTCTGCTGCATTTATCTATCCGTTTTGTGTCTACCACGCATCATGTTAGGAAAAAAAATCAAGCAACCAGCTGAAAGAAGTTTACAACTTGCCCCTGAAAGAGAGAGGAAAACCAAGCTTTTGATACCTGAGGCACTAATTCTCCCCCAAAGTTAAGGATGGTAAGGATCTAGCCTACAACCTTTAGTAGGTAGCAAAATCTCAATGAAAAGGACTTTAAAATATTGCTGCCTGGCAACCAACACTGGTTCTGCAAAAAAAGTCTTTGGGGAATTAATTTTTTATCATTAATAAAAATTAATCTGATATGTTATATTGGAGTGTAGAATATAAGACTATGATAAAGGTTATATATCACCTTGCCAAGGTGAAAATAAATTATTTCCCTTAGGTCGCAATTTATTTAACTTCATTTGACCAAAAAATAACACAAAAAGGGTAGGAAAAAAGGTAAGTTGGGAGCAATCCACATTTTTGTCCCAATATGTTAAAAAAGAACCTTTGAGGGCTCTCTTGGGAAATGCTTTTCATTATCATCAGTCTGTCAGGTAATTTCCTTGTGACTCACTGGGTTAGGTACTCTGTTATTCATATATAAGAGGAAGCCAGAGGAGTTAGATAAGTTGTAGCCCCCATTGAATTACCTTTGGTAGTCTCTGCTGCTACTTCTTCCTATGTTCCTGGCTGAAAAGAAATAAAAAAAGAACCTCCCACTTTCATTCATCATTTTTCCTGTCAAAGCTCAGACCAGGCACAGCTACCAGAGCAGCTTCCGCAGCAGGATGGTAGGTGGAAGTGATGGGAACCTTGGGAACAAATGACCATCATAATTGATAATAGTCAAGGAAGGAGATGCTGGGCACAGTCAGATGTGTATCCTTTCCTTTAGGAAAACTGATTTCAAAATGTCAAGAGGAAAGACCGGCATGATCTTATGTCCCAGAAATCTAACAGGCTAGCCACTTGAAATGAATTAAGCTTCCAGGACCAAGTAAATTATCCAAAGAACTACAGATGAAAAGCTGAGTTCCAGCAAAATTCTAGAATACACTGCTAAATAGGTTGCTTGTGAACACTTAGGAATTAAAGAAGCAGTGAATGGAAATCAGCAGAGAAAGAATGAACTTGTGAAGCTATCCTTATTGCCTCTTTTGAATGAGGTTACTAGGCTGGTAGATCAAGGGAACACTTCAGAAATAATACAGGCTGTCCTAAAAAACTTAGTGCAGATTTAAGCTATTTTAGTTACTAAAGCTTAAAAATGAATTGAAACTTTTGGGACATCGCACATGATGTATTTGGCAAGTTTCACAATATCGTTCTAAACAAGATAGAGAATAGTCTTCGAGGTAGGTGTCATGGTGAGTAGAATGGTGTCAGGAAGACTTAAATTAAAATCTGACTTTAGGCATTCAAAAGTCTGGGCAAATATTTGGATCTCTGTCTACCTCTGTATCTTTATTTATTAAATGAGGACAATAATAACATCTACCTTCCAGGGCTGTTGTTAGGGTCAAATGAAATCATAGTGCATGTAAAATTCAACATACTTTATAAAAGCTAGCTACATTACTATTATTACATTTTAACTATCAAGTCTTTGATTTTTGTGATTTGGGGAACTCTTGATTAGGGCCTTCCTCTAACCACACAAATTACGACCTTTTTGATGTTAAAGAGTTAGAGAACTGCCTGGGGTCACTGAGAGGTTAAGAAACTTGCCCAGAGTCACATAGTTAGCACTTGTTAGGGTGGGGGATGGGAAAGTAGACTTGAACTTGGGTCTCTGACTCTGAGGCCAACTCTAACTCTGCTATGCCATGTTGCCTTTCCACATTACAATTAGATGGATTTATAACTTGTTGAACAATCAGAACCAAAGACATTTGATAAGTTGATTGATGTCAACTTAGAGGAAAGTCTCAAATAATGTACCAATGGGATCTGTCCTTGACCCTCTCACATTCAGCACTTTTATCAATGACTCAGATGAAGACATTAGAAGGCAAGTTTATCCAATTTGTGGATGATACAAAACTGGAAAAGATAGTTAACACTCTAGATAAGAGATTCAGGATTTTGAATGCCTCTAATCTAGAGAAGTTGTCTGAGACCTGGAAGATTAAATTTAGTAGGGATAAATATAAAATTCTGCATTTCATTTAAAAATCAATTCTACCTATGTGAGCTACGATTCTGTTACTACACATACCTCAAGAAGGCCATCAATGAGAAAAATCGCAAAATACACCAAAATATTAAAGGCCTCACTTTTTATGATAGTGAAACAAAGATAAAAATAAAGGAGATGCCTGTTGATTAGGGAATGGCAAAAATAAATGAATGTAATAGAATACCGATGTGCTGTAGGAAATGATGAATATGATGGACACAGAAAAGCGTGGAAAGATCTATCAGAGACTCCAAAAGTAGACAAGACTGCCCCCTGGAGGGTTCTGGGAATGATCCAGGGTGGGCAGTAGTAGTAGCCTCCAATACAATTGGGGGGAGGGTATTAAATAAAAATAAGGGGACAATGGAAAGCCTAAGTAAAGAAGAAAAAATTTTGGAAAACCTTTCATAGATGTTTCATCTGTTGTGTAACAGAGTTAAACTCATAGCGATTATGTTATTTTGCAAATAAACACACAAAATGAAAATTATAACTGATCAGTGGTCAAGTCTGCTGACAGGTCTTAATAAGCAAGTGTTGGCAGACAACTGTGTTGTGCATTGTTGGGAAGTTGAGCATACATTGACAGGAATGTGTGCATGTAATGACTTGTTTATATTATGATACTATGTGGTTACATGACACAATATTGCATCATTAAAATTTCAATGCAGGAAAACCCCATAAATTTACAATAAATTATGAAATTTAAGATGCATTATATACATATGTATGTATATATGAGAGACACGAATTTCAAAGGAAAAACATTAAAGGGTTAAAAAAGTAGATTTTTGGGGGGAAGAGTAATTTTTTTAAAGGGGCAGTAGATCAAATAAGTTTGGGAACCTCTGATCTATATGAACATCATGATGAAAAGTAAAGTAAGCACAGCCTAGAAAACAATAAACAGAATGATTACAACCATGTAAAAGGAAAGAACAAGAACAACAACAAAAAATCAAAAATGAATGTTGCAGAGGTATAAAGAACAAGCATTGTTCCAAAGAAGAGATAAGAGAAAACACTAAGTATCACCTCACCCCTTTGCAGAAGGGAGACCCACAAGTATTGTATATTGCACATGTTTTAAGGCTTTTTCTATGTATTGATCAGTTATACTGACTTTTCTCTCTTCCTTTTCTTTTTTGTCTTAAAAAAAAACAATATTTGTTATATGGTTTGGCTCTATGGGAGGAGGAAAGGGAGGGCTGCTGAGGAAAATTATAGTGATATAAAAAAGACATCAATAAAAACTTATTTTTAAAAACTGATATCTGCTAAGCACCTACTATTTGCCAGACAAAGTGTTAAGCTCTGGGTATACAAATCAATCAATCAATAAGCATTTATTAAGCATTTACCACTTGTCACATACTGTGGTAAATATAGGAGACAGGAAGAATAAAGCAAAAAGTCTCAGAACTCAAAGAACTTATGTTCTAATGGGGAAGCATTCTACAAATATGTCTATATATAGATAAAACATTACACATAAAGTTGTGTATGCATTAGGGGGAATGATTAACATATTGTCTACAACCTCCTGATAAATCCATATCTAGGTTATTATGTTCAGTTTGGGGTACTTAACTTTCAGAGCAAGACTGACAAACTAGAGCTAACACAGATGAAAAAACAAGAATGGGGTGGGATCTGAAGTCCAAATCTTATGAGACTGATTGAAGGAATAAGGAATCTTTAGCCTAGAAAAGAAATGATTTACTGGAGATATGATTGTTGTCTTAAAAGAGTTTAAAGGATGATCACCTGAAAGAGGAAATAGACCTTCAGTGCTCCTACAATGGGTAGAACTAGATTGGTAAAAAATTATATTACAGAAAGGAAGATTTCAGGTCCACTTAAGAAAGAATTTTTCAGCAATTGATGAGATCCAACGATGGAGCAGGGGTTTTTTTTGTAATAAAATAGACACATTATTTACATTGGGAGTATTCCAGCAAAGCCCAGATAACAACCTAACCAGAGAAAACATCATGAATTAATGAAAATATTTATTAAGTACTTACTATGTGCCAAGCAATTGTCCAAAGCACTAGGGATAAAAATAGAAAAAACCAAGACAGGTTCAGCTTTGAAAGAATTCACATAGTAATTTTTAGGTGAGACAACACATAAAGGAAAGTCTAGTTGTAGGGGGAATAGAAAGGCTCTGAGAATCTAAATGTGTAGTGGCTGGGCAGATGTTAAAGCTGATGGGTCTGTTATTTGCTTCCTAAGCTAGAGGATAATGCTGGAGTCTAGATGGCACAGAGACAGGTGAAATGGCAATGTCTGGTGAACCACAGGGGATGTAGTGTAATGGTACATGGCAAGGTCCAGTGGTCCTCCATTTCACCAAAAGGAATATAGTGACTCCTCTTTTTTCTAAGTGGTCTGAGCAGTGAAGCAGCTGAGATGGATTCTGTACAATGAAAGGAAATTATACTAGATGACCCATAAGTTCTGACTCTTTCAGTCTACAAATTTGGATTCTATGAATGCCACCAAATTTTGGGGAACCCAGTTCAGCTATTCTAATCGTGTCCCTTTTCAGATGGCAGGACTATCTGGAACTCTTTGTTAGTGGAAATCTTTGCATGTCTGGGGCAGGAAGACAAATTCCCCTTCCCCAGGATAAGTGAGGTAGTCATCATTCTTCCATTTTCAAGGCGAGAACCATCTGCCTTTCCACATGACATATGAAGATCAAATCCTATCACAATGGCTAGTATATTCTTCTCCCTCACAACCCTTCCCTCTAAGTGAACTTTTTAATGCTGATTGAAATATGCATCCCATTATGGGTAGAAGGAGAAAGAACAGGAAATTTTCTTTGGAATACTATCTGTCAAAATAGGATTGAGGTCTGTAGTAAGTTCTCATACTCAAAAAGTTAATTATATGCTGTTTGAACCTTGACTAAACTTACAACATCATCTGTAACAGGTAAAATGAAATGTGGAATAGATGGGCACAGGTAAATACAAAAGTTATTTGTGCACTTAAGGGAAAAGTATTTTTTGTCCCAAATTTTCTGAATAAGGCCGCAGCTCATTACATCACTTTGGCAAGTTTCCTAGCTCCACTGGCCTTGCCATAATAAGAGGTGGAACTTCTACATCCAGAAATCTTCCTCATTTTTAAATACCCTGGGACTCTGAATAGCCTTTCTTAAACTATAGTGGTATCCTAAGGTTCTAACCTGTCTAACGGCTTTCCAGCAACACAGCAAGAATGAAAAGCCCAAGCACTTCATACCTATGTGCATTCTCTCAGGAATTCAGAAGACATTAGGGGAAGACTGTCAATGGCACATTTAATATGTAGTTCAGATAAGTCTTCTCTTAATATTACATTGATCATAAATAAATGAGAAGATAGATTTAAAATTTTATTTAAAAAGATAGGGCATAATCAGTGTGGGCATCAAGCATGGTCAGTGTAGTAATATGTTTTGTTTCACTGTTCATATTTTGGTGGGGCAAGAGGGAGATGGGAAAGAGAGAAAATGGGTGTTGATTGAAAATAAAATTGTAAATGACTAATAATATAAGAGACTTCTAGAAAAAAACCTAGACTGTTCCAAAAATTGTAAAGATCAGAAACTCAACCCAATTCTACCCCTTTGAAAAAAGGTATAATTTAAATGTAGAACAAGGCTGTCTTACTAATAACACTGTGAAAGAGTTTAAGGTTTATTCATAGTTATTTATTTTCACAACATATCTATGAGTCAAAGCCAAGATGATCTTAGCATCTTCGTTTAACTGGTAGAAGTCATGAGTCAAATCTTAAGTGACTTGCTCCAAGTTATAAGGAGAGGCAGCAGTGGGCCAAGACCAGAAGTCAAGTCTCTTCACTTTCCAGCCATTTTCCTATCAGTCTTTTGTGGACAATACTGAAAGATGTTAAATCTTATTTCTCTGCACCTATGGTTCAGTAGATATTATTGACACAAGCTTCACTGTGAAATTTTATTTTAAATAGTGGTTATGCTCATGGCATAATCAACTCGAGGTAAAATAAGAACTAAAAGGCAATCATAGAAAATTCCCATTTTAAAATTTAAGAAACTTCATGGTTATCCCCCCTTCCTCCTACATGACCTCCCCATTTTTATGTGTGAATATGTCCCAACATTAATCCTTTGCCTTGTTCTACTTTTTGCCCCTCCTCTCCATATTCCTTGCTAATTTCCTATTTATAGTTATTCCTTTCTTCAAAAACAATACAATCCTAACCTTCTTTTAAGATACAATTCAAACCCTGTACCCACCCCATAATAGCGATTAGACATTCCTTTTCTACTGCCAATTCCCTACTTTTGTCCTTTCCTGAATTCACTCGCATTTGCATTCTCCATTCAATTTCTACTGCAGTTTCAACTGTCAAAATCAATTAGGCTATATCTCCCCTTCTAGCATATATGTGAGTCTTTGTATCTTATATGTACCTCCTTGGAGGTACTATACCAACCTCCAGGTTACCTATCATAATGCTGGATATGTACTGAACACTTAGATAATGACTTGACCATGTCATCAGTCAACATTTATTAAACATGCTACATGCCATGCACTATCTTAGGTGTTGGAGATGGATGTGTGTGTGTGTGTGTGTGTGTGTGTGTGTGTGAGACAGAGAGAGAGAGAGAGAGAGAGAGAGAGAGAGAGAGAGAGAGAGAGAGAATCTGTATTCTGTACTCTTGTTGAGTTTACATCAGTTAAATACAAGGCAGTTTGAGAGAGTGGGTCCTAATAGTAGAATGGATAAAGGAAAGCTTAGCTGAATCTTATAGGGAATAGAAGTACTCCATGAGGCAGAGATAGAAAGCAGGTGTATATCAGGGATGAGAGATATCCAGTACAAGGACATAGAGACAAGATATGGAGTGACCTATGAGAGAAACAGGGAGAAGACAAATTTACCTGAAACACAGTAGGTGGGAGGGGGAGTGATGTATAATGGACTAGCAATTGAAATTGAGAACAAGCTAAACATAAGCTTTTATATCTTATCCTGGAGGTAACAGAAAGTCACTGGAGATGATTAAGAGGAAAGTTACAAGATTAGATTTGTGCTTTAGGAAAATACCTTGGAAGGAATATGTAAAATGGACTAGTGTGAGGAGAGACTTGAAGCAGGGAGATCAATTAGGACGTTGTTCAAATAATCAGGGAAAGATATGGTGAAGGCCTGGACTAAGGTGGAAGAGGCATGAGAGAAAGGAGTCAGATGCAAGAAATGATATGAAGGTAGAAACAGCAAGCTTTGACAGCTCATTGAATATGTGGGATGAAGGGGAGTGTGGAGTTTGGGAGGAAAGATAATGAATTCAATTTTAGACACATTGACTTTAAGATGTCTTCAGAATGTCCAATAGGTAATAGGTAATGTTGAACTGAAACTAAGGGAAGAGAACAGAAGTGGATATATAGGTCTAGGAGTTATCTACATAAAGCAGATAGTTAAACACACACACACAAACACACAGAAAGAGAGACAGAGACAGAAAGAGAGAGAAAGAGAGAAAGAGAGAGAGAGAGAGAGATAGAGAGAGAGAGAGAAAGAGAGAGAGAGAGAAAGAGAGAGAGAGAGAGAGAGAAGGAGAGAGACAAAAAGAGACAGAGAGAAAGAAAGAGAGGGCATAGAGGGAAAGACATGATAGAAGTAGAAGTGAAGAGAGAACAGGACAGAATCAACTGTGGTGTGAACAGTGAGCCAGCAAAAGAGGCTGAGAAGGAGCAGACAGGCAGAAGGTAAAACAGGAGAAAGTAACATCACAAAAACATGAAGAGGAGAGTATCCAGGAGTAAAGAGGTATTCAGCAGAGTTAAATGTAGCAAACTGGTCAAGAAGGATTGGGATTGAGGAAAAAACTATTCAGTTTGGAGATTGGGTTATCATTATTTTCTATAAAAGTTCAGTCTAGTAATTGAAAATCAAAAAGACTCAACTTGGGAAATAGAGATCCTCTTTTATGGTGATTTCCATAGTTTTTCTTAACACTGTTGTAGAAACCTCTGGGGCTTTAAGTCATTGCCTAGATTCTTAAAACAGTGTTTTTACAAAGGAAATACATCCATAATCAAAGCATCAGTGATGAGTCAAGCAAGCAAACATGGTAATTTCTAAGAAGGGTTAAATAGTTTCAAATCAGAAGTCAAAATTATATTTATACTAATGACAAGCCTTAAAATGTAACACACCATCCAATTTTTGCATAAAAATTACACATTTTAAATACCAAAAGCTTGATGTGAATTTTACACTCTGTTTATGTTAAACCAAAAAAGTGAACTTAAAAGTAATCATGTAAATTGAATGATAATAAGAGTTCTTTTATATTTTTAGACTACTTCAAATGAATAATTTAAAAGGCATCAAGCAAAATATTTTATTAACATAAAGTTAATGGTATATTTTTATAGTACCTGATTTTCAAAAATTTGCACTAAGACATTATCATAATCAGCTCATGTCAGTAGTATGCCATTTTACATACACTATTTTTGAATAAAGTTAATGCACTCGTTGGCACAGACTCTCCGTTTAAATCTCATTCCCGAACTATCACTGCTAGCCTTATTAAAATACTTTTAATTTGCCAACTTCGAGGCAAATCTGAAGTGAAGATGGTTCTACTCTTTGAAATGTAATTTCTATCAGCAGTGTATCTGACTATATAACAAGGTCACATAAAAAAATGGAGTCTTTTTGTTAAAAGAGGAGGGAAATCATAAGGATCAGCAGGTTATGCACCATGAAATCGAGCAGGGAGGCTTTTTTACTCAGAAATTACATGATGATACAAATAAAATTTTATAGTGGTTATGCTCTTGTAAATTAGATGTTTATTCCTTTCCTATTAAGGTACCTTTTTGTTCAATATGCTGACTTGCAACTGAAACGTTAATCTGTAAATTACCTGTGACAAAGACAATTGATTCATTTTCAAATACATACATCATAAGTTGAGAATCAATTATATTTTGGATGCAAAATTGGACCAATCATTCTGTAATCTGTTTTTTTATGTGAAAACAAAAGGAAATAAATATTTTTTGACTGACATTGCAGTTCTGATCTCTTACTGATAATTGGCAAATAATGACAATATGCAATTATTGTCATTCTATTAAGAAATAAAGGATGCTCAATTTTTAAAATCAGTATAAAGCTTAATGTATCACCTCAGTATTTTCAAGTAGATCCCAAGTTTCCCTTTCAATTGAGAACCCAAATGTATCATTCTACCCTTTCCACAGTGCATAAATACCCAGCTGGGAGAGCAGAGGCCTATTATCCATCCGTTCACTCATTTATTCAACAGACATTTATGGAGCACCTGCCATGTGTATGCCCCTGTACAAAGGCATCACGAAGGACAAAAAAAGATGAGACCTTCAAGCAGTTAAGATTAGTAGAAGAAACAAATCAAATATGCAAATCATGATTGTACAAAATGGAGTAAAGGAGATCATACAAAAGGAACCAAGAAGGTGCTATTAGAGTTCAAAGGGGTGACCCAGAAGTAAAGACTTTTCTCTTGAGCATTCTAACCACCATTTGGAGAAAATTGGTTGCTCTTTTTTTTTGTATTTTTTTTGAAGATTCCCTTCATACATCCCTTTCTTCTCAGTGTTCTCAAATTAGTGCCATGTTCTATCCTTGGTCCCCTGCAGTAAGTCTCCATGGTGCTTTACACTAAAATCAAAAGCCCGGAATAGTCCTTCAGAAACCTTTAAATAAATAAATGGATGTTGAATAAGGATATTTTTCTATTGCTCGTAAGATTTTCTTTAAAACTCTCATTGGTTGTCTCTGAACAAAGATACATTTTCCATTTTTCTTGAAGCTTTAAACTTTCTGTTTTTTTCCCCCACCCCCGTGTATGTGTTTTAGTCTAATGGTGCTTTCTGAGTGCCTAGGTACTGCTGTGATAAGTGCCACAGAAATTCATATGTAGAAAGATAGATTACTCTGAACCAGTTTTCATCCTCCTTATCCAAGCAAACCTTCCAGTGGGGGAAAAATTGAAAATGTAGAAAATGCCTTTAGTTTAAAAAAAAAGTCAATGTCATTTTTTTTCTATATAAGGAATATGGGATTATGTCAAAAGCAGAAATACAACTAACATTTGACTTCTGAAAAGAGGGACTTTTTTTTTAATGGTAAGAGGAATGAGAGAAATGCTACTGAGGCATAGTAAGTGATTAGGAGTTCTGTCTGCATAGGATTGGACTCTTTATGTTGAGCTTTAATGCTAAAATTACGAAGGACTTAAAGTGAATGAATTTTGCCATAGCTGTGCTAGGAATAAATTGAAAGCACTGAGCTAAGTACAGTAACATAATGAGAGGATGAGCAATTGCAGACGTAGGGCTATGGAAACAAACTTGGCATATTTAATTACCCTTATCAAAGAACTTGATACTTTGATAATATACTGTGTAAAAATGCTGCAACGTTTGAGAATAGTTTGAATTAAAAATTCCAATTGATGGTGCGTCAAAATAAAGTATAAACAGATGATGAGGGTGAATATGTAGTCTCAGGAGTTTTCTTTCAGTACTTCAGTGTGTTTGTAATCACCCAGTAAACATTTGAAGACCCCCAAATGTTCAAATGATTAATTAAAAAAAAGAAAGAAACAAAGCAGGAGGATTTGGGGTATGTGCAGTCCGATGGCCAACTTCAAAGACTCCTTGAAAAGAGAACACTTTGTGATGGAAATACTTTTCATCAGGGGTTTCCTATTGCCATTTGATGGCTGAGATGCCTTCCCCATAATATTTTGCCTGGCATAGTGCAAACTTCTCCTTTACCAAAGTAAGAACGTTTTTGAAAGAAACCAACGTACAATGGAAGTTATTACTGGAGGTCTGGTTTCCTAGGACTCTGTTTCACTTTGGGAAGCAAATGCTCCTGACACTGTGAGTAAAATACTACATGTGTAAAGCCTAGCACAAAATTTCTTAGCTCTGTGAAGCACTCGAGGGGTTATTTCACTAGCCTACAGTTCAGTTTGAATCAAGTAAAACAATAGATGGCTTACAAAAATGTGGATTTTTCTCTAGATGAACTTTACAAAGTAATGGAATAAAGAACAAGAAGTAAAGCAAAGATTTCTTGAGATTAACATTCTGTGGCTGTAAATTGCACAGCAGGTGTTGATCTGCATCAATAGAGGAAGTTTCTTCACTAATAATTCCCTATACCAATGAAATCAAAGGTCTAGTACACTCCATCAACCCTGTGCAAAAACAAACAAGCAAACAAACAAATAAGTGGTTTAGGAGTGATAACTTTGAAGAGTATTTAAAGTTAAATGCATACTACTTTAGGTACTGGGAATTCCAAGCTGGGAGTGGGGACAACTACTGCCAGAAAAAACTTATTTTATTTTCAGATAGCTCTTACCACTGGGAAGCTTCCTCCCTACCCCTTACATCCAGTTTAAATCTAAGTCTTTGCAACTTTTGACATTATACCTAGTGCTTCCCTTAAGGGCTGAGCAGAACAAGTCTAATCCCTCTTTCAGATGACAACCCTTTAAATAGTGGAAGACAGCTATTGCGCCTACTCCTAAGTCTTCTATTTTCTAGGCTAAACATCACCTGGACCTTCAATCAAACATCACATGGCATGACCCTATCTCTTAATACCTTGTGGAAACTCTACAGTCTATTAATGTTCCTCCTAACATTCATGACTGAAGATAATATTTCAGATATGATCTGACAAGGGAAGAAAAACAAGAGAACAATAACCTATCTAGTCCTTGACATATGCCTATTTTTTTTTGGAGGCAAGAAGACAAGGCAGTCAGGGTTAAGAGACTTGCCCAAGGCCACACAGATAGTGTTTCAAATGTCTGAGGCTGGATTTGAACTCAGGTCCTCCTGACTCCAGGGCCAGTGCTCTATTCACCGAACCACCTAGCCACCCCCATTATGTCTATTTCAAAGAGGTGAAAATTCCATTATCTTTGTTGTTGTTTGCTGTCAGTCACTCTAATTTAAACTTCTAGACCATCAAAACCCTAACATGTTTTTCAGATGAACTGCTACCCTGCCACACATGCATCTTCTATCTAGTACTTGTTAATTTCTTGAACCTATGTGTAAGTATGACCTGTAAGATCAACTGTGAACAACACATTTTGGAATTTGGTGTGGAAAACAAATCCTTTGAACAACCAATTGTTCATTTCTGCAATGCTTTTAGTATTGAAATTAATCTATTAGCCATCACTAGGACTCATTTCATTACCAGAGGCAAAAGGCTTTCTTGGGCAGAGACCATCTCATTAGGATGTCTCCATGAAAAAAGTCTCTCTCTCTCTCTCTCTCTCTCTCTCTCTCTCTCTCTCTCTCACACACACACACACACACACACACACACACACACACACACACAATTTGCAGCAGTTCTTTATAGTGGTAAAAATCTGGGAACAAAAAAGGTTGTATATCAAGTTGGTGTAATGGGAATCTGAAGCTCTTTCTTGCCCCTATCCCCTTTGCTTAAGTGGTTCCAAGAACGTTCACGTGGAGCCAGTGATGAGAAGCTTGTTTTTTGGGGGGGAATGGCCACACCTTGTTGCTTTGTAATTGGACTTGTAATCAAGAGGGCTGACCTAGGAGAAGCCTATATATATATGCCCTGATGTGAGGCTTTGCTTTGGGGCTCACTTTGAGAAGAGTTGTGTGATTTGACCAGATGAGACTGGGAAGCCGTTGAGCCCCCCGGCTTTGAAAAACCCAGGTGTTGGTGCTTCCCTCTCTGGTAACTTGAATAGGTAATGGATATAATGGTCAGATAGTTGGAAGTCCATCTGCTGATCTGTTTCTTGGTCTGTTTGTAACTTGTGTTTGTAACTTGTGCTTGTAACTTGGGTTTCTATTCTCTGGAGTTCAGGGTGCTGACTTTTTCCCCTGACCTACGTAAACGATATGTTTGTTTGATTAAAGAATGATTGCTAACCCATTTTGAGTTGCTTTCCTTTAGTAAAGCACATCTAAGAACCTGTGCTAGCAGCTGCCCTGGGTATGCTAGGGTGCTTGCTGATGCAGTTGGGAATATGGCACTTGAGTGTAATGAAATAATATTGTAACATAAGAAATGACAAAGTCAGAAAAGACTTCTATGAAATGAGGCAGAATCAAGTGAGCAGAACCAAGAAGACAATTTATGTAACAATATCGTAGAGACAAACAACTTTGAATGACTTAAGATTTCTAATGAATACAGTAACCAACCAAACATCCAAAGGACTGGTGAAGCCAAGATGGAGTAAAGGTAGCCCTCAACTGAACTCTTTCCAAATTCCTCTCTTAACAACTTTAAAATAATGCCTCAAATCAAATACTGGAGTAGTAGAGCCAACAAAAGTTTTTCCAACCTAAGATAACTTAAGAGTTCAACATGAGAGGTCTGTGACACCAGGGTAAGGGGTCTAGAGCAAAAAAGTAGCAGTACCACTGGTAGGTGTAACAGCTGCATCATCATTTTCTGGAGTTCTCAGCCTAGAGATGGTTAGAGTTCAGAAAACTGGTCAGAAAGAGAATGTGGGGACTATGAGTTGACACTTGGCACAGGAGCCTCTTGCATTGCTCATGGAAAATTCTAGGTCGCAATTTCAGTGTGTGAAGGAGTAATTGTGGTCAATTGCAAGGAATTGCAGTTCTAAGGCAAAGAGGAGCACTAGCCCTTGTGGCTGCAGGAGAAGAGGGGTCTCGGTCCCATTTTCAGGGCCCTGAGGGTTACTAGGGTTTGCAGCTACTGTAGAGTAGGGGCCTTTCCTGGGTAAAGAATAGAGTGCAGACTAGGAGAATAGTGACCATACCCTGAAAGCACTGAAAACTTGCAGAACCCCAAGAAGTATCTCTTAAAACAGTAGCACAAAAAGCCTGAAGCTTGAGACACGGCATCCACATCCACGGGTGAGTACAACCTAACTTTAACATAAAGTTAAAAGTCAAGAGAAAGGTTGGAAAAATAAGGAAACAAAAACAACAAAAGAATTTGACCATGGAAAGTTACTATGATGGCAGTTACTATGACTGAGACACAAACTCAGAGGAAGATAAAAACATGAAAACAGCCACAACCAAAGACTTAAAGACAAAATACTAATTGGACATGAGCCCAACAAAAAAAAATTCCTGGCAGAGTTAAAGAAAAAGAGCAGAAGATGAAAAATTGGGAAAAGAAGTGAGAGCAATGCAAAAAGAAACTTATGAAAAGAAA
Organism: Pseudocheirus occidentalis; assembly: GCA_028646575.1. Taxonomy (NCBI): domain Eukaryota; kingdom Metazoa; phylum Chordata; class Mammalia; order Diprotodontia; family Pseudocheiridae; genus Pseudocheirus; species Pseudocheirus occidentalis. The sequence goes on along the minus strand of CM053595.1, from coordinate 39,596,786 downwards.
TTAACACCTTGGTAAACAAGGCACAAAAAATACTGAAGAAAAAAAACAAATTAAAAACAAAATTAACCTAAATGGTAAAAGAGGTGCAAAAATTACCTAAAGAAAAGAACTCCCTACAAAGCAGAATTGACGAAATGGGAAAAAATAAACAAACAAACAACAACTACAAAATCTCATTGAAGAAAACAATTCTTTAAAAATTAGAATTGGGCAAGTGAGTGCTAATGACTCCATGAGACATCAAGAAATAATGAAACAAAGTTTAAAAATGGAAAGAATAAGGAAAAATGTGAACTATCTTATCAGAAAAACAATAGACCTGGAAAATAAATTGGGGAAGGATAAGTTAAGAATTATTGGACTACCTGAAAGCCATGATAAAAAAAATGGCTCAGCATCATGTTTTAAGAAATTATCAAGGGGGGAGGGGCAGCTAGGTGGTGCAGTAAATAGAGTACTAGCCCTGGAGTCAGGAGGACCTGAGTTCAAATCTGCCCTCAGACACTTAACACTAGCTGTATGATCCTGGGCAAGTCACTTAACTCCAATTGCTCTGCCTTCCCCCCTCCAAAAAGACAAAAAAGAAAAAAAAAAGAAATTATCAAGGCAAAGTTTCCTAATGTCTTAGATAAAGAGGATAAAAAAGAAATTGAAAGAATCCACTGATCAATCCTGAAAGAGATATAAAAATAAAAACTCCTAGAAATATTATAACAAAATTCCAGAGCTCCCAGGTCAAGGAAAACATTATTGCAAGAATTGAGGAAGAAACAATTCAATATGGAGCCAGTCAGGATCACCTGAGATTTACCAGCTTCCACACTAAAGGAATGAAAGGCTTGTGATATACTATTCTGGAAGGCAAAGAAGCTAGGATTACTACAAAACAAAACTGATTGTAATCTTTTGGGGGGGGGGAAATAGATATTTAAGGAAATAGGTGACTTCTAAACATTCCAAAAGTAGAGACCAGAGACATTCAAACATAGGACTCAAGAAAAGCGTTAAGAGGTAAATGTGTAAGAGAAATCATAAGGGATTCAATAAAGTTAAGTTTTTCATATTATATATGGGAAGATGATACATGTAATTCGTTAAAAAGTCATCAAAGACTCTACATAGTCAGAGAGCATGGGTGTGAGTTGATTTTGTTGGGATGATCTCAAATCAAACTGAAATGGGGATGAGGGATGCCACGGGAGAAGGGGAAAGAGAAAGGATGAATGGAGAAGTTTATCTCAGAAAAAAAGAGGCACATATGGAAGAGGTTTTACAGTGGAGAAAAAAATGGAGGAGTGTGGAGAAAAAAATGGGGGAGTGGGTTTGGCTTGACCCTCTATATATATATATATATATATGTACACACACACATTCAGTTAGGTATAGAAACCTAATAGGGAAGTGGGAAGGGTAATAAAAAGAGGGGTAGAATAAATGAGGCTGTGTTCAGAAGCAAAATGGACTTTCAAGGAGGGATAGGGTAAAAAGATAGAGAGAAGGATGGAAAGAAGAACACAGGATGAAGGGAAATACACAGTATTTATAATTGTGAATGTTTTTTGGGTTTTTTTTGCTTTTTGAAGGGCAATTGGGGTTAAGCGACTTGCCCAAGGTCACACGGCTGGTTTTTTTGTTAAGTGTCTGAGGCCGGATTTGAACTCAGGTCTTCCTGACTCCAGGGCCGGTGCTCCACTCACTGCGCCACCTAACCTCCCCATATAATTGTGAATGTTAATGGGATGAACTCACCCTTGAAATGGAAGTAAATAGAACAATGGATTAGAGACCAGGATCCAACAATATGTTATTTACAAGAGATACACTTCAAGCAAAAATATACAAAAAGTATTAAAAGAAATGGCTGGAGCAGAATCCATTAAGTTTCAGATGAAGTGAAAAAGGCAAGGGTAGTAATCATAATCTCAGCTAAAATAAAAGCAAAAATAGACCTAATTAAAAGAGATAATTAGGGAAACTTTATTTTGCTGAAAGGTACTGAAAATGAAATAATAACAAAAACTTTCCAGCAAGTTTCTCTGGTAAAAAAACCTCATTTGTCAAATATTTAGAGAACTGAGTCAGAGTTACAGAAATAAAAGTTATTCTCCAATTGATGAATAATCAATGGATATGAACAAGTATCTTTTTCATAAAAATGAATTAAAGCTATTTGTTATCACAAGAAAAATACTCTTAATCATTATTTGTAAGAGAAATGCACATTAAAATAACTAAGATAACACCACACTTAACAAAAGTGACAAATACTGGAGAGGATATGACAAAATAGGTCCACTATTGAACTATTAGCAGAATTGTGAATTGGCTTAAGCATTATGGAAAACAATTTGGAACTATGCTCAAGGGCTATACAACTGAGCATATCCTTTGACCTAGAAATACCATTACCAGATCTGTATTCCAAAGAGTTCAAAGAAAAAGGGGAAGTCTTATTTGTACAAAAACATTTATAGCAGCTCTTTTTGTCATGGTGAATAATTAGAAATTGAGGAGATACTCATCAATTGGAAAATGGCTAAACAGACTGGAACATGATTGTGATGTAATATTATTATGCTATTTAAAAAATGAAGAACAGGATAGTTTCAGAAAAAAAAAACCATGCAGACATATGAAGAGACGCAAAATCAACGTGAACAGAACCAGAAAATCCTTGTAGACAGTAACTGCAATAGTATAATGATGATCAATTGCGAGAGACTTAACTACATTGATCAATACAATAATCAAAGCCAATGAAAAATACCATCTACATCCACAGAGAGAATTGATGAACTCTAAGTAAAAATTAAAGGATAATTTTCTCACTTTAGTTTTGCTTTTTAGTGACATGGTTAATTTGGAAATATGTTTTGCATTATTTCACATGCATAATTGATACCATGTTGCTTCACTTCTCAGGGACTGGGGGGAGAGACTAGAGAGATGGAGGGAATTTGGAACTCAAAAAAAAAAAAAGAATTCCAAGGACTGATGATGAAGCTAGCTATCTTCTGACAGAGAGGTGACAGATTCAAGATACAGAATAAGGCCACATATTTTTGGACTTAGACAATGTGAGGATATGTTTTGTTTGATTGATTATGCAGAGTTGTTGCAAGGATATTGCATCTCTTTTTTTTTTGTTTGCTTGCTTTTTGGAGGGCAATTGGGGTTAAGTGACTTGCCCAAAGTCACACAGCTAGTTTTTGTGTCAAGTGTCTGAGGTCAAATTTGAACTCAGGTCCTCCTGACTCCAGGGCCGGTACTCTATTCACTGTGCCACCTACCCACCCCCTCTTTTTCTTTTTTTAAGTAGGAGGGATAGGTGGGAGAGAAAATAAGTGCGTATTAGTTAAAAATATTTTCTAAATATGATGAGAATGCTAGAGTAGCTGTCCTATGAAATTTCTTCAAGTCTAGATGTAAGATCCTATGAAATCCACCTAACTGTACTATTATCCATACCATATGTACCTGTCTTTTCCATAAAAATAGCTTTAGAAGCTTTGCTTAGTTTAAATCTAAGTAAACTAAATCTACATTTCTTCAATTCACCTGTCTAATCCCTGCTAAAAACTGAAATAAGTTTAGTGTGTCATTTCTTTTGGATCAAGCTAGCTACTCTGTGTCTTCATTATTATGTCCTTTTGTGGTGGTCTGCTGACCATTCCATTAATAATACATTTTAGAATTATTGTAGAAATGAAAGTCAATATCATTGGTCTGTATTTGGCAGACTCTAGCTCATTGGTTCTCAATCTTCCTAATGTTGCAACCCTTTAATACTTGTATGTGGGTGTATCTGCATGTGGGCAGACCTGTTGGGAGATGGATAGAGGAAAGTGTCTCAGTTCTTAGGTGACCCCTGTAACCTCTGGGAAAGAGTCGTTCAACCCCCAAAGGGTTGAGAACCACTGCTCTACCTGGTACAGGAGAAAGAATGACAAACTGAGAGAGGACCTGGATGTGATTATTGGTCTGTGTGATTCCAGGTAAGTCACTGGTTCTTAATCTGTAGAATGTGAAAGTTGAATCACATGGTCTTTAAGGTCCTTTCTAGTTGTAAATCTGTGTTCTTATTATTGGAACTAACACTTCTTCCTTCTTTTGAAATGGAACATTTGCCCTTCTCTAAAGTTGTGGCGTGTCTCCCACCTTAGGATCTTTCAGAGATCACTGACAAAGGCTCATCAGTCATATCCAATAGTTCTTTCAGTACCCTGAGATGTAGTTCTTTGGGGACTGGGAACTTGATTTCATTAAAGACAGCTCAGTGCTCTCTTACTATTTTCCTACTTATCTTGTATTTCAACTCCCTATTAGCCATTTTTGTTCTGTCCTTTGCAGCCCAAAGAACATCCTCTCTGACAGAGAAAATAGAATTAAAAAAAATCCTTTTGGTTATCCTTATCTTACCCCACCAGCTTCACCTCATTCTGAGCTTTATTTTTCCTGACACTATTCTTATAGGACCATGCTATAATTTTGTATTCATCTTCTTTCACCTACCCTTATTTCCATCTTCTCTACATGTCTTTTTAAAACTAAGTTGATCCTTCATTCACATTAGCCACAGAGATCACACTGGGCACATGTTCACATGTTCTTCTTCCCCTTCTTTTTGTTCTCGGATCCATTTTCATATCACAGGAAAATAGAGTCATAGATTTTGAAGTGAAAGAAACCTTAAAGGCCAATGATTATAATTTCCTCATTTGACAGTTGAGAAAACCAAAGAACAGGGGGATTACATGACTTCCTCAGGTTCTCATAGCTAGTAAATGTGTAAGGCAGGATTTGTAGTCTTCTGAACTCTCTCCCCCAAGAACCGCACCAGCAGGTCCACTTCTATCCTTATCTAACCTTGTAATAATCTGTGAAGCATTTGTTTTACTGTGAGCAAATTTTAGTACATCTTCTACCTTCTACATAAATCCTATAATTCTTTGCTTCACTTGAAACCAGGATCTTTCCTGACAACATCCATTCCAATAAACAGAAAAACAAACACTTCTTTTGCCATGCCTTAAGAAATACTGGGCCTTGGGGTGGCTAGATGGCGTAGTCAATAGAGCACTGGCCCTGGAGTCAGGAGGACCTAAATTCAAATCTACTTAACATGTACTAGCCATGTGACCTTGGGCAAGTCACTTAACCCCAATTGCCCCCCCCCAAAAAGAACAAAACCCCATCTTCTTTGAAGTCTATGCCCTCCTTTAGACAATGGGGTTTTAGCCTAATGTATATAAACATTTTTCTTATATTTTTATAACTGTTTTTCAATAAAATTTATATCCATTGTAATACTATGCATTTTATTTTATGAATTTTTTTTTGGCTTTTTGGAAGGGGTAAGACAGGGCAATGGGGATTAAGTGACTTGCCCAAGGTCACACGGCTAGTGTTAAGTGTCTGAGGCAGTATTTGAACTCAGGTCCTCCTGACTCCACGGCCGGTGCTCAATTCACTGTGCCACCTAGCCTCCCCTATTTTATGCATTTCAAAATATTATTCTGAGAAAGGGTCCCATAGGCTCTAGTAGAGAGCCAAAGCCTTGCATGATATTTTTTAAAAGATTAAGAATTTTTGTTCTAAACTTTTATCTCTCATTCTTGTCATTATTGTCTCCCAAACCAAAGGACATTCTTATACCTTTTAATATCCAAGCTGATATCTGTTTCAATATCTTGGGCTCATAGCTCCTTAACTGAGTGGAAAAAACACCTTACTTAGAGTCACGGAATCAGGGCCCTACTCCTGTCTCCCTCACTTACTACTACAAGATCAGGGGCAAATCATTTCACTTCTCTGAGTTCCAATTGCCCCATGTGTGAAATGAAGATGTTGGACTAAATAAAGTCTAAGATCCCTTCTAGGTGTAAATGTTTTGATTCTATGTTGGCATAGTTGGCATAGTTAGGAGAGACAATGAGATAGACTTCAAGTCAAGAAGACCTGAGTTTAAATCTTCTTTAGATACTTTCTAGGTGTGGGGCCCTAGACAAGTCTCTTAGTCTCAGTTTTTTCACCTATAAAATGGGAATAATACTAGCACTTAGTGTACCTTACTGTGTTGGGGGGGAAGGATTAAATGATAAAACAAAAGTGTTTGCTCTCTAGCTCTCTCTCCCTCCTTCCCTCTCTCTCTCTCCATAAACATATATATGTATGTATGTGTATGTATGTATAGCTATATACATATACATATATGTATAAATGTATAGATACACACATATGTACACATATTTATTTTTATATATGTATATGTATGTCTATCTACATATCAATGATGATGATGATGATTTTATCAGAATATGAGTTCTTTTTGGGCAGAGACTTGTTTTGGTCTTTGTCTCTCCAGTGATTAGCAGTGTCTGGCATGCAGAGATAAGGATAAAGACTGAGCTAGGAATTTCATTAGGATAGGCAACTCCTAGAAGAGGAAACTCCCTTTTTCAATTGCAGGTCAGCATCTTCTCTGCCACTTGGAGTTTCAGACACTTTCCTATTAACAATGAGAAATTAAATGTCTCACTCAGAATCACACAGTCAAAAGGTATTAGAAGAGGGACTTGAAACCAGGTCTTCCTATCTCTGAGGCCAACTTTCTATCTACTATGAAACGGGACATCTCTCCCTGATACATAGAAAGTGCTGAACAATGATTGTAGAATTGAGCTCAATTGATGGATGTTCCAATCACCTTTACTTCTACCCTATGTCAAATCTTATTGCTACAGATTGGTCTTCAGCACTACTCAGATGCCTTTACCTTTGACATCTGGAATTCTCCTCTGGCCACAGGCTTCTCTCTATCCATGACTCTGTTTCATAAATCACAACATAAATATCTATTTTTGATTTAAAAAAAACTAGTCAAATGACTTACTACCAAAATAAGGATAAAGCAGGTCTACCACAGTTGGAATATGTTTCATTCAGGAATATAGGTACAATGGGAACACATGCTTGTGTGCCTAGAATTCAAGGTCCTCCATAATATGATTGCACTCTACTTAGGCAAATAAATTTTGTGCTCCCAGACCAAAACCTTGACTCTGGTTGGATCATTTCCCACACTGTCCCTCCCAACCATTCATATCATGCTCCCTGCTAACTCAAAGTCTATTCCTCATATCATTCATTTAAGGGAAAATGCCTCTCCCCTTCTCTGCTTATTCATACCCCACCTATAGGCTTCAGGAGTGACTTCAAGATCCAACCCCTTCATCAAGCATTTTTGATGATTTCAACTTGAAAGTACTAACTCTGAAAGCTCAAAACATTTGATAAAATAACAAGGAAATTGTCACACACAGGTGCAGATTAGATGGACTATTAAAAATTATATCCCAATACCTTTTGATGCTGAAGAAATATAACCTTGTATGGGAGGCATGAAGAATAAAAAAGCAAAACAAAAACAAATCACCTGGAAAACCATAGATTTAGAGGATGAAGGGACTTTTGAGGCTATTTAATCCAACCTCTTCATTCTATAGGTGAGGAACTGAGGAACTGAGGAACTGAGACCCAGAGAGCTAATATGACATACTCAAGGTTATACAAGCCAGGATTTAAGTCAAGGTCATCCTCCAAATCTAGTATACTTTCCACTCTGCTATTCTATCTCTGATCAGTTACAATTCCTGCCAAGTCAACTAAAATCATCCCGATCTACCATAATTTAAGTTAAAACTTATGTAGAAAGAAAACCTAATGAAATGGGAGGTAGCATAATACTTTTCTCAATGTGATATACACTCAGCTATCTCAGACTCAAACATTGCTTCATTCCAACTTAAATGGAGTCATCTTTTACTTTTTCAAAAAAAATCAGGGCATGGAAGAAACCTAAAAACTGCAAGACCACAGAAAAACAAGTTGGGTGATGGTAGGATGTTTGATGAGACAATGGCAAATGGATCTTGTGCTGAAAAATCTGGGCTCAAGTTTATTCTCTGCTGCTTATCTGTGAGAGCACTGAGCTCCACTTTCCTCATCTTCAAAGGGGACAGGTTGATCTATGAGTTCTGAAATTATTTTCCACTTTAAAAATTTTTATAATTCTAGATCATTATATGTGGTAGTTCAGAGGAAATGCTACTAAAATTTAAATTTCTGGTTTTCTCCAGTCCTCCCTATTAATGCACATCTTCTTCATAGAAGAAATTAGAACAGTTTGGATTTCATGGCTATGAATTCCTGACTTATCCTGTTTTTGAGGATATAAAGTTTTCTTTCATTCTGCTATAGAGCACCATCTTCAGACCTTAGTTCTTTTTCTCCAACAATGTCAGACCCATAAGACTCTTATCTTTGGAAATATATGCAGGAAAGCCAACTGTCATGACTCAAGTGGGATCGGCTGTACAAAACTGGGCTAAAAGCAGAGTTGTCCAAGCAGAACTGTCAGGAAGGTCACTGCAAAAGAATACAAGCTCATGAAGTAATCATTAAGAAATGAAAAGGTTAGTGGAGGTACTATGACCTCAAAACAGGGGGATTTAAGCAAACTAGTTTTTTTCCTTAAGTCAAGGAATTTGACCATATGCTTTTCTATATGGAATCCTTTTTTAAAATTTATTTACTTAAAAAAATATTAACTCTAAGCTTATCACAAGCCTCAACAATGCTGGTGGATGAGTGCATATTCTTGGAGGTTCAACCTGGTAAATCAAATGAAAAGTTTCCTTAGGGAGTGGAGAAATTATCATCAACTCTTCATAGAATGCCCTATGCATCCTATGCAACTCCCCCTAAATAACTGTGGGAAGAGCGTATGCTGGGCTGCTTAACCCAGAGAAAAGCTGAAAGGTAAACTCTGGCAGGTTTTCCATATCTTTTCTGCTTACTTGCTCTGTAAAAGCTCTGGTTTGTTTTTCAAAAGCAATATGATAATAATGAAAAAAAAATGAGTGACTGCTAAAGTAGAGACCCAGATTTGGAGCTGGGAAGACCTAGGTTAAAGTTCTGACATTGACAAATACTAACTGTTTAATGATGGGCAAATCACTGAACCTTTTGGTGCCACGAGTTAAATGCCAATCAAATCACAAGTCCACACCAAAAAAAAAAAAAGCAACAACAACAAAAACCCGAAACAAAACAAAATAAGATGTTCACAAACAGATAAAACTATGTGAAGAAGGAATGGAGATAAAAGATAAAATGTGGAGAACTTTTTAATAGCAAAAGTTTTTTTTTCAATTTTATTGAAACTTTAAACTATCAGAACAGGGTGAAATGGGAAGTTATTTTTCAAAGATGCCCATGTTTCTTAAAATAGTAAGGGCTTCAGCTCCTGGGGAGCACACATTTTCATGATGATGCCACATACCTATATTTCAGGTATTAAATAAGGAAAGTGCTGGGTCATTCTGGAAATACTATAGAAGCCTACTGTTGGAAGAATTATTACTAAAAGATTATGATGGTGTTTATTCCATGGTGGTAAAATCTTAAGAATGAGAAAATTCCAAGACTGAACATTTTTATTCTTCTGGATTGAGATCTGTAGATAACAAGACTCAATTCCATGCCTCATCATATGAGGGGAAATGTGGCTATTAAGACATCCATCTTAAACTTTCTCATCATACTAATGTTTTTTAAAAAAAAAAACCCAAACCTTGACCTATGCATATAATAAACAAGCTGTTGCTGGTTTATTCACGCAACAATCATTAACATTAATGGGACTCATATGGATAAATGCTCCTTATCCTTTTGCTGATAGAACTTGTGGCAGCCAAATGTTTCTAATTAAAGTATAATTCTTTTTTCCATTTTAAGTGTTTTCATGTGGAGTTTTCCCAAATCAATGATAAAAAATTTATATATTTAAATTAGCACAAGAGAGATTCAACAACTTTTTCAGGACAGGACTAATGACTACCACATTCCAGGTCTCACTTCCTGATGATACAGAATGATTTGATGGCTATTACAGCTTGATTTTCTCCATAATCACTCTTGATTATTGGATTATACCAGACATTATACAATATTTGCTGAATAGCCCAGGGATTGGATCTTTCTCTGTAATTAAGGGCCACAAAACATGTTAAAGACTTGGTCCTAAAAAGCAGATGGAGCCTCTTTTAAAGTCTGTTTTGTACATTTCCAACTTGCACTGGGGGGGTGGGAGGGGGAACAAAATGGATAAAGTTGGACTTTTTTTCTACCATTTTTCTACCACTGCCTCACTGAGTATTATCATATTTCATTGATTAGTCGCTTGAAGTTATAATAAAGCTATTGTGAAACCTCTAAATGAAGGAAAAGCATCAAATCTCCCTTTAAATTCTTAATAGCATGTTCCTTGGTCTTTCTTCCCTTATTATGATGTAAGTCCCTCAAGATCAGGGCATGTCTTTGCTTTAAAATTGGTGAGTACCTAGTAGGCTTTCAATAATAACTTATTGAATGATTGCCTAAAACTGGCAATTATGTTACAATGACTCATCCAGGGTCTATTTACACCACCATTCACTGGAACAACAAAAAAAATTTGACCATGTGGATGAAAAATTCCTGCTGTACAGACTATGAACTGGAATCAGAAAGGCAGCCTATAGAACTCATTCATTAGTATCTATCTATATATGTGTGTATATATGTATGTTTGTGTATATATGTGTGTATATGTATGTATGTATATACACACATATATACATATATGCACATTTATATGTGTGTGGAATGGTGTGTAACTAGGCACATATCTATACATGTGGATGGTTGTATATGTGGGTACATATTTTTTTTAAGAGAAGGTAAACTCGTGATGAGAAGTTCTTAATCTGGAGTTTGTGAACTTATTTTTAAAATATTTTGATAATTTCATTTTAATAAAACTAATTTCATTTAGAAGTGTATGCATTTTATGCATTTAAAAAAACCATCATTCTGAGAAAGGGGTCCATAGAGTTCACCATACTGCTCAAGGGTCCTAAGAAAGGCTGTGATAGAACCCCTTAAACACTTTATAAGACCTGACCGTCAAATTTTCAGTGTGATCATTTTACACTTTTGAAACTGGCAAATGCTACAAATTAATACTTGATTCATCTTTTTGTTAAGTGACTAGATTTAAGAAAGGGATATAGCAAATGTTAATAGTGCAGATTAAACTGAAAAGTATATTGTATATACATCCCGCCTCAGCCCTGAGAACTGACTGTTAAACATTTACTAATGCACTGATTTATGACACAAAAAGGTTAAGAACCTCAGACTAAATCTATTTTGTTGGTTTGGGGAATTTCCATTGAAGAAATACCCTCTGCCAATGTAGAGTGGAAGCAGTTCTGCAAATCGCAAAATTCTTCTTTTGGCTCTAAACAAATTCCCATTTTTAAAATATTAGTACTCTTCTGTTATCACTGTATGGATGTGAGACAAGAAACACTTCAGTCTCCAAGTTATTGGAAATGATTATCGTATAGACAAAAATGTTGTAACTTAGTAGGTGTGACTAGGTTGTGACATGTTGCAAATAGGGATTATAGATGATAAATGAGCTAAGGCTATTTTTAAAGGATTACATGATTTAAAAAGATGGGCTGGTCATGTGGTGGGAGTAAAGGTTGAATGAATACCCCTTGGGCTACACTGGTATTCTGGAGATTTCAAGAGAAAGTGAGGAAGGTAGGGAGAATGCTGGGTGGAATTTTTTTTGGCAAACTTAATAGGAGGATGTGGACAAGAATTATGGAGGCACGGGTGGGTTTTGCAGTTTGGACCAAGTTACTATCAGCAAGCACACTAGTATGCCCAGGGTGGCTGCAAGCACAGGTTCTTAGATCTGCTTTTCTAAAGGAAAGCAACACAAAATGGGTTAACGATCTCACTTTAATCAATCAAACACATATCATTTACCTAGTTCAGGGGAAAAAGTTATCACCCTGAACTTTAGAGAATACAAATACAAGCAGACAAAGAAACAGATCAGCTTCAAACCATCTGACCATTACCTCCATACCTATTCAGTTACCAGAGAGGGAAGCACCAAACATCTGGATTTTTTCAAAGCTGGGATACTCAACGGCTCCCCAGAGACTTGTCTGGCTAAATCACACAACTCTTCTCAAAGTGAGCCCCAAAGAAAAACCTCACATCAGCAGTATATATAGTCTTCTCCTGGAACGGAGAATGTCACAGCCCTCTTGACCCACTGCCCAAACACAAAGTAATAAGGCATGGGCATTCCTGAAAAACAAGCCTTCCTCCACAGGCTCCACATGACCACATTCAGCCTATTAGGGGGCAGAACATACTTTCAAATCAGGGAAGATTCTCAGAGCCACTTAAGCCTGTCAAAGGGCCTAGGGGCAGGGGAGATCTTCAGATTCTGAAACAGAAATCTGTTTAGCAAACTTAGGGCTAAGAATGGAAGGTGTGAGCTCTTTATGGAAGGTGTGAGCTCTGTCCACTGTTGAGAAGGCATGAACTCCCCTGCTGACGTGGAAGAAGGCTATTGGCTGAGACAGGAGGCCAGTGCTGTATATAAAGAAGAATTCTAGAGACAGAGAGAAAGAATTGGAATTTTCCTATGGAGGAAGCAGGATTGTCTCAGCATCTGGGAGCTGAGGTGCTGGAAATGAGTTGGAGTTTTCTTGAGAGACAGAGAGAGAGAGAGAGAGAGAGAGAGAGAGA
>CM053595.1:39557541-39583623 GCA_028646575.1 Pseudocheirus occidentalis | reverse complement strand
AGAGAGAGAGAGAGAGAGAGAGAGAGAGAGAGCTTCTCTCCCAGCATCTGGAAGCTGACTGATAATTGGGATGGAGTTTTCCTTTTACCTTCTGGTGAGGGCCATCCAGAAGGCCAATATTCCTTCTGGGTCCTAGGGCCAGCTGAACTACTGGAGGACTGAAAAAGCATGACCAGGATAAGACTTTTGTTTGTTCATGGCCTGGCAGATCCTTGAGTTCCAGGCAAAAGAAGTGGTGAAGGGTTTGAGATGTGCTGGACCCTGTGAACTTCAGTGTGCGCCGGGGATTGCCCTGAGGACTGGACAAGGACCTGGTAGCTGTCTAACTTTGAGGACTGGATGAGAACCTGCTTCTGAATCCAGGTGACTGGTGGATTCAGAACGGAGCTGGAACCATGGAAGGGGATCCAGGGAATCAGAGAGACCACCCAGAGTGAAGATGAAGAAAAGGCCTCCCCTTGGATGAAATTGAGGATTGTTGGACACTGAGGCATGGAGGATTTGTGTGGTTTTCTAATGATTGTATTTTGTAATTGAGTTGATGTATGGTTGCCCCATGAGTGGAAGATTGTTGTATGGTCGCTTCATGAGTGGAAGTTTGATTATTGTATTGTGAATTGATTGAATAATCATTGATTTGCCCCATGAGTGGAAGACTGATTATTGTATTGTGAACTGATTGAATGATTGCCTTGATTTGTAATGGAATAAACAGAGGGTTCACTATTACTGTGTAATTTTAATCTTAAAAGCTGTTCACAGTAGCATTCTTTTGGGAATCTCTTTGTGCATGGCATTACAGATTCCCATAACAGTAATCACAATGATGAGATGACAGATTCCCTGGAGAATATTTGAAAGTGTCAGTATTGAAAGTCTCTATTTAAATATATGATCCGAGGAGTGGCCATTTAAATAAAATGACTTTTTTTCTCAAAACATTATTAAAAATAAACATGTATCTGAATCATAGCAGCTATTGCATATGTACTGCTTAAGGTTTGAAAAACACTTTACGTGTGTTGATAAGTTATCATGAAACTGCAAAATGAAAAGATCTAAATCTCCCTTTAAATTCCTTTTTTTTATTCTTTTTGGAGATGAGAGGGCAGGGTAGGGCAATTGGGGTTAAGTGACTTGGCCAAGGTCACAGAGTGAGTAAGTGTTAACTTTGAACTCAGTTCCTCTGGACTCCAGGGTCAGTGCTCTGTGGCACTGTGCCACCTAGCCACCCCACTTTAAATTCTTAATAGCAAATTCCTTGGTCTTTCTTCTCTTATGATGAAAATCCTTCAAGATCAGGAAAACCCTACAAACTAGGTGCTATTAGTACAGATGGGGAAACTGAGGCTGGAAGAGATTATGAATTGCCCATAGACACATACCTAGTTTAGTAACTCAGCTAGAATTCAAACACTATTGTCTCTCATTTCAAGTATAATGCTCTATCCACTGTACCATGCTGCCTCCATGAAGGAATATATGTATATGCAAGCTTTATAATGCTGATGAGGCAAGGGTGCCATTTGTCTGAATTTATTTTCCAATCTAATGGATACTGTCCTAGGGAGCCAGTGTCCTCCCTTCAATGGGTAATGGTGCCTCTGCTGCTTGGCAAAGGACATGGCATCTGGTTCTCTTCTCCTCAAGGCTAAATATTTTTTTTTCTGGTATTAAATTCTAAATCCTGCTGGTCTAAGAACTGACAGTTTTGAGTTTGTCCTAAAACCATAGCATTGCAATAACTGCAGCTGCCATTTCATAACATAACTACTTTCTATGTCAAGCTGGTGCCTGGGGTACAATGGTAACAAGGTACATGCTTCACAACAGAACTAAAAGAAATGACCTTGTTTTGTTTGGGAACAGATTAAAAGGTGTTTATCTTTGGAAGATAACAGCAAAGGTGGATGATAAACTCATGACATCTTGGCAGGTACCAGGAAAGTACCTTCCCCTTTAGAGAAGACAAAACAAAAACAAGGAATACTAAATCAAGAAATGATGTAATTTGGCAAGTTTCCCTTGGAATGTATTTTGCTAGTATCAGCTGTGCCCTCCATAAAAGTCACACTCTAATATCACATCATGACATTGACATGAATCTGGGCTGTCAAAAGTTCTGCAAGTAGAGCACAAGTTCTGAAGAGTTCTACCATGATGGGAAAAGCTTTGACTAAATGCTAAGTTCAGTGAGACATATCACCAAAAGGTTAGCTGTGAAAAAGTGCATTTTTTGGCCAAGCTGATTCATAAAACTGATAAAAAAATACATGGCATGGTTATGGCCAAGTAACAGCAGCATGGGAGTCTGGGGCAGGGGCAAGCTAGAAGTGGTGACATCTCTATCTCAGTTATCAGAAGCCCAGGGACTTATGGCAGCAGCTATGCTACTGGGTTAGAAGTGGTGACTAGAGGCAAGCCCATGGTGCAAAGATGGTTAGGGGGCAAAATCACTTTCAATCTTACATAATTACCTTTCATTTCACTGCACTAGTGAAGGAGTAGAATGAAGCAGAGGGAACTAAGAATCATACTTTAAAGAAAAAAAGAATATCTACAAACATTAACTTGGCATACTAAATGAACATGAGATCTTTGTTCGATGATCAATAAGCTCAAACACTACTGGAAGAATATATTCCTATTCTTACTGTAAATGAAACCAGAAGAAATAAAGGTATAGCTAAATGGAAGAATAGCTCAAAGACTATCTTCAGAGAGGTAAACGGAGAAGCTCATTCAATGATCATTTAGTAAGCACCATGCATTGTTTTAAGTGAGAGGGTGACAAAGACAAGAAGTGAAACATGTCTGTGCCCTGGAAGAGTTCCCACCCCAAAGAGATCAAAGAAGGAGGTAAAGGACCAAAATGAAGAAAAAATACTTGTAACACCTTCTTTTGTGGTGGCAAGGAACTGGAAATTAAAGGGGGGGGTACTTATCCATTGGGGAAAGGCCACAGAAAGTACGGGATATTAATGTAATGGAATTCTACTATGTTGTAAAAATGAATGAACTGGACACTTACCAAAAAAACCTGGAAAGACCTTTTTGAGCTGATGATCCCTAAGGAGAGGGTATCTAGGCATTTCATCTAAGTACAGAATGGCAGACAGCAGAAACAGAGGAGCAATTTATACAATAACCATAATATCATAAAACAAACAATTTTGAAAGATGGAAGACCCCTGATGAACATAATGACCATGAATCCAAAGGACCAATGATAAAATGTGCTGATCAAGAGGTGATAGACTAAATATGCAGAATGTGACACACATCTGTGTACAAGTTGATGTGGTAATTTGTTTTGCTTGATCATGCACAGTTATTACAAGGGTTCCTTTTTCTTTCTCTTTTTTTTAGTAGGGGTGAGAATAAGTATGAAAAATAAAAATAAGCCTGTCAGTTTCATCCCATGCCAATAGGAAGCTTTTCATGGGGTCTTTGGTCATCTTACCATGCAATAAAACCTGTGCTAGTAAAAGCAAAGAAATCACTTTAAAGATACCTAAAACTTATGTACTATTTGTACCTAGAGGTATGAAAAGACAATGAATTACAGAAATTTCATGAACAAATTTCCAGGATACATCTAAATAAATCCAAATATATCTTTTCTTCTAATCAACACTCATTTACTAAGAACCTAGGCTGTGTCATGAGCTGAGCCAGATCCCAGGCAAATGCAAACAAAAGAGAAGCAGTTCTTCCCTGTTTCTGAGAAGTTCATAATCTATTAAGGGGAGAGAATGCATACGATATATGGTACATATGAAATTGATTCAAGATGATTTTGGGGTAGAGGGAGACACTACTAGATGGGGCGTGGAGATCAGAAAGGGCTTCGTGGAGAAACGAAAACTATATTGATTCTTATCCATTAATCTCCATCTGTAGAAAATCAGTGAGGTGTGTGCTATCCCAAATGCAGCAGAAAAGACCTGAGATTTTGTGTGGCAGATAAGCATAATAAAGGCAGGGATGAGAAGCAAGGGTTCAGGCTCCTTAGCTTTTGTTCTTGCCCCAGGCTTCATTTTCATGATAATCAGGGAATACCTTGGGAATGACAGGAACCAGACTGCACACAAATTCTGTAGCCTTTTTTTTTTTTTGGTAGGGGGCAAGTCCTCAAAATGGAGTTCAGTGTGGCAGACTCAGAATTAGGGTTTTAACAGAAGTTAAAAATATATATTTTTAAAATCTTAACCCTGTTAGATAGTCATATGAAACTAAGGACTCCAGGTTTGCACCAAGAGAAAGACAGTCAACAGCTTGGGGATTTCTGCTAGCTTTTATAGGTTGCATTTTGGATATGGTGCCTCTTAGCCCTTAGAGATGCACTCAGAGAGTGTCAGCCTACCACTTTAAAGGAGACAGTGTCTAAAAACTGCACCTAAGTAAACACCAACAGACAGCAACAGATAGCCTTGAAGAATTGAAATAGCTGAAATCCACCAGAGGGGGACCTTTGTTTCCTTATAGATGACTACCTCTCTAGGACCACTATTTTGGGAAAGGTCCTAAGCTACACTTCACATCCCTATAACCTATAGGTTCCCATAGTGGGTGCTTCTGCCCCTTGGGGAGTGTTGGAATGACTGGGCATGAGGGGTGGAAGGGGTGGAGAGGGAGGTAGTAGTAATGGTGGTGGTGGTGGTAGCCTTTGGTATAACTGGGGAACATTGAACAAAAAAAAGAAACATAAGGAAAGAAGAGAAGTGAATTTTGAATCTGTTGTGTTGTGTTGTGATTACACTATTTTCCAAATAAACAAAAAATGCAAGTTATAACCAAACAGTGGTCAAGTCCACTGACAGGGCTTAACAATCAAGAGTTGGCAGATGAGCATGTTGCTTATGGTCAGGAAGTCCAGCATGCATCAGCAGGAATATGTGTGTCTAATAATATGGTGACATGATGCAATATTGTGTGATCAAAATGTCAATGCAGGAAAAAAATACAGATTTATAATAAATTAATAAATTCAAGATGTGCCATTTAAAAAGTATATTTTTGAACTGAAGCAATTAAAAAAAAACCCCATGACTAGAGGGTTAAAGAAAGTAGAATTCTGGTGGTAGGGTGATAAATAATTTTTTTAAAGGGGGCAATATGCCAGATAAGTTTGGGAAACTCTGCTCTAACCTGTCACATTGTCCCTTTGTGGGTATCCTTTCTCTGCCTCACTTTTTCCAGCTCCCTTACATGTGTAGTCTTCCCCCATTAAATATAAGTTCCTTGAGGGTAGGGACTGTTTTGCTTGTTTGTTTTTGTATTTCTGGTATTTAGCTCAGTATCTGGCATATAGCAAAATGTTAAATATATATTCTCTCTCTCTCTCTCCCTCCCCCCCACCCATCTCTTTCTCTCCTTCCCCCTTCCATCCTCTCTCTACCCCTCTTTGTCTCCCTCTCTCCCCCCTTCTCTCTCCTTCTCTTTCCTTCTTTCCCTCCCTTTCTTTCTTTCTCTTTCTCTCTTCCCCTCCCTCTCTTATTGTTCTTTCTTCCCCTCTCTCTCTCCTCCCCCTTTCCCTCAGTCTTTCTCTTCCCCCATTCCCCAGTTTTGACCATAAGCCATCTAACAGAGAAAAGATGGTGAAGCCTAGTAGATAAGATGCATCCAGTAGAGTAGACTCAATGACCAAGAGAAAGCAATGAGATGATCTGCTAAATCCCACCTCTGATTTAACCTTTCTTTACTTTGGGGATCTCAGTTTCTTCATCTACTGAAAGTGTTGGACTAGACAGAGTATGAGCTCCCTCCCAGCTGACTGACTCCAAGATCCTATCATCCTGTGACACTACCAGAAGATATCACCAGCTCTACAATACAAGAGGCATGACTTATCTTGGCCAAGTTGGAATCCTGGCCACATGGATCTCTCCATGTGTGAGCCCTGGCCATATGAGTTCCCCATGGTCACAACTCCTCTCTGCATGTGTATTCTCCACGCATAATCCTTGGTCACACATATTCTCCTCTAAATGTGTCCTCTCCCAATGGCGGAGGTAACTTGCAGCAATCTGAAGAGTATACCTCACGTATACATGAGGGAATCTTTCTCTAATATGGTTATACTCTGATTACATGCCATTACTTTGAATGACAGTGTCTTCTGGCTGCCTGGTAAAAGTCAACATGTCAATGGAGGTTCATGAGCAAGGATGCTGAATAGGTGCTGATTCACAGAGTACCTTAAAATTAGGGTAGTTTTTTGGGGGGGAGGCCCATGTTTCCTAAATGCTACCAAAAATAAGAATTTTTGGAACATCTATGCTTCAGTTACTGGGTATTGTGCAGGGCTCACAAGTATATTATGTGGCCTCTGTCTTCATGGAATTTACAGGTTTGTTGTCCTGTCAAAATGAATATATATGAAATAGTTTGAGAGTAGTTAAGTGCTATGTTTTAAGAAACTAACGAAGTAGAATAGAAATTAAGAAAAAAAAATCAAAACTGCAACAATGAGAGAAAACTCCGTGGAAGAAGTGGGTCTTGAGAGACAAGTGGAATTTGGAGAGTCAGAGGGAAGAATTAGAAGAGTATTTTAAGTAGGACTAGAGGCATGAATATAAGCACTGACAAGATTACGAACATATTGTTTGTGGGGAAAAGTGGGAAAATTGGCCTAACTGAAGTGGACAGTGGTGTTGGAGACAAGTGATCAGTCTGGATAGGCAGGGTGAGACCAGATCAGGAAAGGCCTTGAATGTGAGGCAGGAGTGCAGAGAAACTTGATGCTTTGGATATAAGGAGCCATTTGGGGATTTTGAGTCAGTCAGTCAACAAGCATTTATTAAACATGTGCCATTCAGACAGTCAAGGGAATTATACATTGCAAAATGTGTTTTGGGAAGCTCAGTCTGACAGCAGTATGTAAAAGAGGTTGAAGGTGGAATGAGGAAGCTAGACTAAAGGCAAGGAGACAATCTAGGAGGTTATTATAGCATTCCAGGTGTGAACTTTTGAGGTCCTGGCCAAAAGGGGAGAGTCATCTGTTTTAGCTAATAGGTGGGAGACTGCTTAAGGATACACAAGTGGATAAAGAACAGAGTTGGACTAAGAAGCCCAAGGACCTTACCCCCATTTCCTCACTGCCCTCATGTGTCCCTCCCGTCAATCACTTACCAAGTGCTCGTCAGCCTCTGCATTCAGAGTTACACTTCGGGTTGAATTCTTAGGGTTATAAAATTCTACTGTGTTCTTTGTTAATAATAAGATATTCTGTTGATACATCTCAGAAGGTACTAAGAAATTGTTTCACATTTTATTCTGAAGAGAGTCTTGTAACTTGACCCAGCCTTGTGGTGTACAGAGTGCTTTCAGTTTCTTTCTTTACAGTAGCTAATTTATGAGTTTTCTGTTATTCAATTAGTCTGTGCTGACTCCTGAAAGCCAAAGTTCAGAACTGAAAGCGTGGACAAATTCATGAGATATTTACATATATTCATCACTGCATGCCCTTAAAGATGACATTAATTAGAGTAAAAATCTGAAACCCACTATGTTATGATTAGGGACAATACAGTGATGTAGATTCCATTGCCAGGGTGGAGATATCTTTGGTAGAATTATATTCTGAGGATTTGGAGATGGCAGTGATAGGCTCCTAGAGAACAAATGGGATAGAAAGCTCCAGTCCCAACACCATGCATCTTTTAAAGTTGTGATGGTGGGAGGATATTGTCTTCCCCTTAAATACTATAAAAATGAATGACCTAAATTGAATCTTCAATAATTATCTGTTGACTGTCTGAAAAAGATGGGACAGTTTCTGATTCCTCCCTCCTCCACTCCTTTTGAGTCTAACTGCAAGGTTCTGAGAGCTGTAGCCTGGGAGTAAGCACACTTGGACTATGATTGTTGCTTTACATTTGATTCTATGTTCTAGGTTCATTTACTTGACTACACATGGTGATGTCTACTTTCACTGATTCTAATATTGTCCTTACAAGTCATTTAGCATTTATAGAAGGTCAACTTATATTAGTAGTTACTATTCTATGTGTGAGTCCTGTCCTCTCATTTAGACAGTAAGTTCTATGAAGCCAGAGACAATGTTTGATGCCTTATTGTATCCCCTGACACCCAGCAGAATGAAATTGCTCTCTCCATATTTATAAATGAGCTCTTAGCTGCCAAATCCAATGTTTATTTTTTCCCATCCTTATCTTTGACTCCCCACTATTTCTCACCTGTCCTATCCAGTATGGTTCAAAACTTAATTTATAATCTTTCCCTTAAACTCATTCCTCTTTAGGGTTTACTTTGTCTCTGCTTCCCCATCTTTCTGCCCCTCCTGTATCATTAGGCATCCAGTCCTACTGATTCCATCTACTTAAAACCCCTCACACTTGTCCCCTCCTCTTCATTCACACTCTCACCACTCCATCACTTTTTTACCCAAACTATTGCAAAGTCTTCTAACTGCTTTCCCTGCCTCTAGTCTCTCTCTTCTTCACTCCATCTTTTTCTTTGCTACCTGCATAAACTTCCTCATATGTTGGTCTACCCAGGTCATTTCCCTGCAGTGGCAGTGGTTCTCTGTTGCGTCCAAGAGAAAATGCAAATTCAGTTTTTGCTTTATTACACGCTATTCCTCTTCATTCTAGCTATGCCCCAACCAAACTGGACTATCAGCTATTCCTCTATCTTCCCCAATCATCCCCAATCTCTTTAGCTCTACTGAGGCTATCACCCTTCCTCATCTCTGTCAGATGTCCATTCATCACTTCCTTCAAAGCTCATTTTAAATACCAGTTCTTCTATGAAGCCTTCCCTGATGCTTCCAGCTGAAAGTATCTTTTCCCTCCTCTCATTTCTCTAGAGCACTTTATCCAGACATCTTTGCCCCAAATTGCATGCTCTCTTATGTTACACTTATATGTCTACATGTCATATTCACCTACTAGCTTGAAAGCTCTTTGAAAATCTTTTTTGGAGGGGTTGCAGGGGGGGATCTATATGTTCCTAGTACCTAGAACAGTTCTTTGTACATAGCAGATGGTTAACAAATAATTTTACACTTAATAGAATAAAGATTTGATCATTACTGTTTTACAAGACGGGGGAAACAATACAGAAGAATTCACTACTACTCTACTTATACAGATACAATGAAAAATAAGGTGAAAGCTAAAGCATGGCTATACAGCTCTATACCTTAGCCATAAACATAATCATAAACCCTGTAGTGTAACTGAGAGAAGTCAGGTCTTGAAATCAGCATGACTGTGAACTGAGTTTAAATCTTCCCTTTGATACTTATTAGCTGTGTGACTATGGACAAGTCACTTAACCTCTCTGAGCCTACGTTTCCTCATCTGTAAAATGGGATTCATGAAACCTGGAACATTTACCAAGTTTTGAGGATTAGAAGGGAGTTTATGCTTAAAATCCTTAAGCAAAATTTAAGTCCCTCTAAAACTATAGAAGATTATCATTTCTCAAATGGGCAGAAGTGTTCTTTTTTTTTTTAATTGTGCTTGGAGCTAATTAGACTGTTATTCCCCCCAGCACACTGGTTTGGCTCTTGGAGGTTCTCCATGGAGAGCAACCTATGCCTTGACTGTAGAGGCTAAAATTTGAAAAGCTTTGCTGAAAATATTCCAGCTGCTTTTGATTGGTGTTAGAGGGCAGAGAGAAGGAGGTTCTTTCTCAGGAAACCCACTGCACTTAGCACAGCTCTGTGCAAATCGGTGCTCTAATAAATGTTTTCTAATGCTGATGATAGGACTTTATATGTCAAACAGTGCACAATGAATGGCATCCAGGACAGGATAACGAGTACTGTAGGATGCAGAAGAGCCATAGGAGCCCAGGGAAATGGCTCTTTCTCTCCCTTTATCTCCTTTCCTCCAGAAGAACTTGTTCATTTACACCTTTGTACCATCACACTTTCCATTCTTGTCACCTAGAAGGCATCCATTATTCTCCCATAGATCTCAGTTTTTCACCCCCCCCAAAAAAAAACCTGGCTCAAAATGGACCTCTCCCAGAAAGCTCTTCCTGGTTAAAGGCTCCTGATTCTCAAATCCTGCATTATTCATCATCTCAGTACTTAATTTGTTTTGAAGCCATATTGAAATTTGCCTACCTGTTCAGCTAACTAGCTACATGGCTTCTGACAAGCCATTTAACCTCTGTGTCCTCATCCATAAAGTGAGAGATGGACTCACTAGATAAACTCTATGGTCTCTTCTAGTTCCAGCTCCACCCTGAACCCTGTGGACATGAAGATAGGAGGTGGGGGTATTGTAGTAGTTCTACTGGAGCTAGATTATGAGGGACCTTGAACTGAATATCAGACTACAGAGTTCAGCAGTCCACAGGGAGGTACTGATGGTTTTTGAGCAAGGGTGGGACACACTTAGAGCTAGGCAGCAGGAATTCATTTGGCAGCAGTTATATAGAATGGATGGGAGGGCTTGGAGGAAATCAACCTACTCAGGTAGGTGCATGGCTATAGTCTGCATCAATGGGAACTTCTAGATGCATTTCAAAGTACAGTGCATTGCAGAAAGCAAAAGTAGTAGTACTAAAAGCATGTGATAAGGCTGTTATCAATGACAAGAGTGTGTGGGACAAAAAATTAGTGAAAACTTCTCAGTCTGGAATGTAACCCCCCTCCTCCTGAGTGTCTACCCTCCCCCTTCTCCTGTCAATTACTTTTATCTTCCTTTGTTCATTTCTTCCCGCCTGGTGAAGGCCAACCCCCTTGTAGTCTCATTGGGGAGGAGGTTGGGAGTTGAATTTTTCATCAATGAAAGAGGGCAGTTGGCCAGGAGAGGGGACGTCCTAATTAGGTTTTTTTTAACCTTGGAACAGGGCTAGGCTCTCTCTCTTCCGGCCCGACCTCATGCATCAACATGGGTAAGACATCATCTCATGGGGCACCCCTTTCTTCCCGGGAGAAAGGGAATAAATTCCTCTTCTTATCTAAGGCATCTCTGTGTTTACTTTTCTAATTAAATTAAGAATAATGCGTATTTTTTATACCACAAACAAGAGCAACAACCTTGTGGCTGAACAAAAATGTGAACAGCAGCATTGCCAACAACAGAGAGCTCCACATTCCCCATTGCATCTCCCAGCCTAAAAGGCACCAAGGTGTTTTCTGTCTCTAAGAAACAAACATGAGGTAGAAATACAGCTCTGTTTTCAGCCTACCTCATCTAAGTGGGCGGTTTTAAAACTTCCTGCCACCTACTTCTGTTCCAGTTTTAATTTTCTTGTTCATTCGATGCTTATTTTGTTCATCCTAATTTATTCACCCTTCCTAAGGGCTCTTACCTGGATTCTTTCTCACCTTCCTCTTCCTCCATGAGCTCCAGGGAATAGTCATTCATTTCCCTTTCATTCTACTTATCAGGGCCAGTCCTACTCAGAAATAGGAAATCAGAGAGCATTGGACTTTGGCTTTCCCACCTCTCCTTTTAATATTATCTTTCCCTCTTTTCTCCTACTTCCAACTGTATTCCACTTTCAAGGGGCCTGATTCTTCAGTTATGCCAACTAGAAACCATTCTGACAAACACACCCCCTCGGGTGTGAGTTGAAAATGGCTTAGGGTATTAGCAGTCCCAGGGCAATTTCCATTTTAATAGGGGCCTCTGAAAGTCCATAAAGCTATCCAGACCCCAAAGATTGAATTTGTGGTTGGAATTTCAGTCAGAATGATACCAAAAAACCCAGCCTGTATAGGGTCAAGACACTTAGAGTTGGAGTGTAAGAACTTGGATTCGATTCTTGGCTATCCCAAGTCTAGAGGAATTACCCTATCTGGGTACTTGTTGTATTACTCCCCACCCTCCCCCTATATCCAGCAGAATGTAAACTCCTAGAAGGCAGGGACTCCCTTTCCTTCTTTCCTTCTATCTTTCTTTCACACCCTTTCCTGTCTCTGTTTTTCTCTCTCTCTCTCTCCTAAGTACCTTGGATATAATAGTCTTTTAATGAAATTTTATTGAATTATAGTTTACACGTGGTTATTTACTATTTGTGTTATCTTGGGCAACAATAATAATAGTTAAATGTATGTTTTAATCTTTGCAAACCTCTTAAAAATATAATTTCATTTGATTCTCACCATAACTCTGTATAATTGGTTTTATTATCCCCCATTTAACAGATAGAAAAACTGAGGCTGAGAGCATTTAAGTAACTTGCCTGGGGCCATATATCCTTTTGGGAGTGGGGAGATATCCTCAGCACTTAGCACATGGACAGGTACATAGTGAGTACTCAATAAATGACAGTTGCCTTGAGGAAAGATTTGAACCCAGATCTCCTGATTCTAATGCACAAGCTTTACCCAGTGTCTTTCTTCTCTGTGTCTCAGTTTTCTTACCCGCAAAATAAGCATATTGCAAATTTTTAAAGTCCTATCTAGCTCAAAATCCTAACATTCTATAATTTTCATGTTCTGGTCATTTGGAGAAAATGCTTTTTTGGGGAGTGGGGTGGAGAATAGAGAGGGGAAGAAAGGGAAGGGAAAATTCCTTGTTGGGCTTTATTTTTTGCTTTTTGGAGGGGGAAGGCAGGGCAATTGGGGTTAAGTGACTTGCCCAAGGTCACACAGCTAGTTTGTGTGTTAAGTGTCTGGAGCCATCCTTGAACTCATGTCCTCTTAACTCCAGGGCTGGTGCTCTATTCACTGCGCCACCTAGCTGGCTCAAAGGGAAAGTTTCTTTCAGATGGTACTGGTAGGAAGTCTTCTGTTTGTAATTCTAGTCTTGTAACTTAAAAGAGCAATAGTGGTACATCTAGTAACTCATTTATATACCATTACTAAGTTTGAATGTTATTCATACACGCACAACAACAACGAAAAAAAAACAAACCCCAAGAGACATCATGATATAGCAAAAAGATCTTTGGACATATTGCTACCGTGCTACTTGACTTGAATTCTCTTAAACTTTCTGGCTCTTAATTTTCTCACTGGTAAAGTGGGCATAATGATATGTGCATCACCTCACTTCCTGAGATGCTGAGTATCCACAGAGTTGATGAATAGACAATGATTTGTAAACTATTAGATGATATTAGTGGCTACTGCAGTTAGGTAGCTAACTATAAACATTACTATCCACACTTTGCAGATGAGGTGGGGTTTAGAGGGGTTAATTGGCTAGCCCAGGGTTTCATCCACTGAGTAAGTGGACGTTCTGACACGTTAGCCCAGGTCAACGGACTCCAAAGTATTTTCCTACTTCTAGGCCACACTACTGCTGTTTGCTTTGGGATTTTGTCAGTGTAGGGACTCACAGTAAGGAACCTTCAGTACCGATGTTAATTAGTTTGTGTTTTTTCTGAAGTGTATAGTCTTAGAGAGTTGCCTGAGGCACTGAGAGGTTAAGCTACTTGCCCAGTAGCTCAGAATCAGCAGCATGCGTGAGAGACAGAACCTGAACACACATCTTTCCGACTCCCAGGTCATTCATCTATCCCACTATGCCCAACTGCCTCTATGATGTTTTAATATCTCAGTGCCCCCCTTTGCACTCAGCAACTCTTCTGAACCCCCCCACCTTAGCCTTTTTTCACAGTTTTACCTGGACCACTTCCCACTCATATCCTGTTTTCCTACAGCTCCAATTCATTTCTTTACAGATTAGTTGGAATCTCTGCCATATCCCTTCCTCTATCCGTGGCTGGATTTTACAATCCCGGATGAGGAAATGCAAATGCAAATAAGATACCTTGGTAATCCTCCCTGACATTTACACTGTTTTATCCAATAAGCACCAATGCATTAACATAAGCATCATCCATTCCAAGCATTCCAGTCAGTAAGAAAGAGAATCAGTTTTAAAGCAATTGAATGATTTTCTTTTCTTCCATCAGTGAGAGCCTGAAATACAAAAGCAAATCTAAGTTCATCCGTTCTGTTGGTTTTCTAAACTAAACCATCACTAGGAATGACTCCTAAAGGTTGTTCCACATGGAAGTGATTCAGTAAGCTATTGAATCAGATTCATGACTGGAAAGAGACTCCTAAGGGTCATCTGATCCATTCCTTTAAATAATTGGTGTCCAGCCTTTTCTTTGACTCACCAAAGAAAGGCATTTTTATGTAAGTGAAGCAACCAGTTTTGAGGTGGGGCAACTTTCTTCAGGCAGGAAATCCATTCTAATGGCCAGCCTAAATCCCACTTGTTGCAAGCAATTGATTTCCTCCCCTCTCCCCTTTATGAAGATGGAGGGCAATCTTTCTTCCAAAACTCCATGCCTCTTTTTCTGCCCTGACTAGCACAACTATCTCCTTTAAAATTACACACAAGAAGCAGACTCTTTTCAAAGTCTCTTCTCTCCTTTCCCTACAACAATCTTAATCAATGTAGATATACCAAATGGGCCATTCAAAGCAAAAATCCTTATTACCTCCTCCCAATAGTTACTTACTTTTCTTTGGACTGAATTAGTAGTGGTGTGGTTAGATGAATTTTAAAAATGATATGTTTCTTTCATAGTGATTGATTATAATAAAAAAATCATAAATTCCTTTGTATTTTTAAAATGAGCCATGGTCAACTGAACACAGTCTCTCGAGTTTTGATTCTTGATTCCTGATTGCTTCCATGACAACCATGTCATTTCACTGCCAGAATATCTTATAAACAGTTAAGATGAATGGAAATGTATGCAAGCCATGTTGGAATTAATTGTTAAAATAGAACTGAAGTTGTTCCTTAGGTTACTTCCATTCCACTCTGTTAAGGAAGACTTTCACAACTAACTACTCTGTGCTGTTGGAATCTGGTTATAAAGTTTGTTTTTGCTCTGGAGGGGTAGCTCTTATTATTCAGGTTTTTTATATATGACCCCACTCTCCCAGTTCAAGTAAATATTCCCTGGCCTCCAAATTTCTCTGCATTTATTTTGTATATATTTTAAAAGTTACTTATGTGTGCACATTTCTCTTACCCTTCCCTCCCCCAGTAGAACGTGCATTTCCTGAGCAACAGGAATGTTTTGTTTTATTTTTTTGGGGTGGGGGGTTGAATTCTCAATGGCAAGCACACAGTAGGTGTTTAAAAAATATTTGTTCAATTGAATGTTGGAATGGATTTGTTTTTTCCTTCTCAGAAAGACCGCAAATTCCTCAAGGGTCAGGACCACATCCTTCTTGCCTATTTTCCAAAGTACTGAGCTGGAGGTCATGCGAGTAGTAAGCACTCAATAAAGGTTTGCTGGAGAAAGGATGAATGTGTGTCAATAATGCAAATGCTATTGGATACATTTCTGTTACTTTTTGTATCAGTAGAGTTTGAGCATTCAGAAATATTTCCCTTGAAGATGTCAGCTCTCCAAGAACACGAAGAATTACAAAATAAGAGTAGATATTTTCTTGGTTTCATGGCAAGGGGGAAAACTAGTGAGGCATTTGACACACTGCTGAATTGAGGTTCAAAGGCAAAATTGTTTAATGAATGCACACCATATTCCTTATTCATTATGCAAACTCTGGTTGTAGAGTTTTTCAATACATGTACTCTAATTCTCTTTTAGAAACGTGATTCTACATTCCTCATATAAGGAGCAGCAGGAAAAAAAAAAGAATCAAGACATTCCAAAAGAGGCTTTTAGGTCAGTTTGAGTTTCTCTGCTTTTTTTTTTTTTAAGGGAGACATAATCCCCCTTTTCAGCTTTTGTGTTTTCCTCTGTAGAGGGCTGATGACTGTTAAACACTGCACCTCCCCTTAAACTTTTCCATATAACTTGATTAGACAGGAATAATCTCTTATGCTTTCATGCGCAAATTTAGGAGTGACCCAGAACAAACGAGTTTCCTTCATCACCATAGCAACCAGGACTATGGAAGAATGCCACTCACTAGGCTGTGCAAGTCAAATTTCATTCCTTTGATGTTAATTAACAAATTGCTTTCAGAAAAGTCAATGAGGTTCTCCCTCCCTTTAAATGTTTATGATAAATTTTTAATACTCTTGAAAGTGAGAGATGGATACAGTATGGAAAGAGTTGAGAGAGAGGATAGTGTGAGAATTCATTGAACACCTTTGCCCTCCCATAGCCTAGCTGATTAGTGATAAGAGAATGCATCTGGATAAGTTTACAATCCATTCTAACCCTATGGGTATTAAGACTTAAACCAAAGTCTTTAAAAATTCTTTTTAATTAAAGTTTGCTTCTGCTTGTAAAAATATGGCCACAAATATTTTCAGAAACAATCCCTTTTATTCTTAGCTCACTAAAAAAAAATAGACTTCTGACAAAAAAAAGAAAGTGGGGGACTGTGTTTTGTAAAACACCCTGATATCCAGGGGTTCGTTCTATCAGTGTTTATATCTATACTCAGTTGAAGACCAAGTAACATTAATAGAATTAAATGAATCAGTCACACATAGGAAATATCTACAAAATAATCATGGTCTTGGCTGTGCCTGCGTATGGAAAAAATGTATTCCAACCTCCTGTGACATTTGTCATAGTATATCTCATTTCTTATGATCCTTTGTGTTTTGATTGCCAGAAAATAAATATAGTTTGCATAGATGGTTTTATGTTTGCATTTACTGTATCATAATGTAAGTCTAAAACTTAACACAACACTGAGTTTTAGGTCAATAGGTTAAAAACTTGACATCTATGACTGACCAAATTATTTTCCTAGGTAGGAAGAAGTAGACCCTGGGTGAGAATATGAACTGTATGCTTTACAGCTGGATATAAGAGATCATCTAGCCCCGTGATTCTCAACCTTCCTAATGCCCAGACCCTTTAATAGTCATATGTGGGAGTGTCTGCATGTGGGTGGACCTACCTGGAGACGGAGGTTCCCAAGACCATGGGAAATATGTGTGTTTTCCCATGGTCTTAGGTGACTCCTGTGAAAGGATCTTTTGATCCAAAGGGGTCGCGACCCACAGGTTGAGAACCGCTGATCTAGTTCAATTTTACACATTGGACAAATTACTACTCACTGATTTCTCTGCTCATTTTATAGCTGAGAAACCTGAAGGTCAGAGAGGGGAAGTGGCAAAGTCACACAGTTACTAAGTGGCAGAGCACCTAGGTCTTGCTTCCAAATCCGGAGTTCTTTCTGTCACACCATGGACTGAATCTAAAAAGAGCCAGGGGCTCCTAATGCTCCAGTGTGGTGAGGCTGAATTTTAATTAAGTCCTTTTGCTATTTGAGACATGTGCCTTTTTAAAGGATCTTTCGAAGTAAATTGTAAAAGAATGTGGTTTCTCTTGGTATTGAAAATTTGTATCTTCACACTGACAACTAAGATCTTAGAAGATAAAACCATTGTACTCCTTCCTGAAATTCAGAAATACAGATTAGCTACTTCTCCAAAATACAGATTAGCTACCTCTGCTAATTTTTTTTCCTTCCAGAAATCTAACTTCTAATCCTGACACTCTAAAACAACTCTGATACCTTTTTTAAAAAGTGTGTAGACAGACACATGCAAAAATGAAACTGTGCTTTAAGTAATAAAACATGGCATATATCAATTCACTGTCATTACAAAGTAAAAACCACATTCCCTTTCCTAATATCCTGAAGTGTCCCTTTGGAATGGTTCTTTCTGCAGTCTTGTAATGTTATGCCCTCTAACTGATTTATGATTAGTATTCATAAGGGAATATCTGGATATTTGGGGGAGAATGAAAAAACCCCTGGGTGTTTTAGCAGGAATTTCTGCATTGGCTATGCAAAGAGTCAGTCTTCTCCAGGCAGTCAATCCTGCTCTGATAAGGGCTCTCCTTCTGAGCCTGAAGTGGATCTGTAAGTAAGGAAAACATGAAGTTAATTTGGAGTCCACTGCCTGGTCAGCCTTATTCCTTGGATAACAATGGGATGGAGGGAGGTAGAAAATCTATAAAGACCATATGTTGGTACAAGGAAAAAAAGTAAAAAATAAAAGATCTAAATTATCATGAGATGATGCTTACAATCAACTGGAATAATATGGTACCTATTTTGATTAGAGATTCAGTAGCCGAAATGATGGACTTGAGATAAATTGCAGAGCTATGCATTAGTACGACGTAAAATATGAGGCAAAGCTCAAATACATTCTACATATTAGAACAGATTTAGGGACAGTTCTTTTTTTTTTCTCTGTCTCTCTCCAAAGTATAACATCTCCCACAGCTTCATTACAGTAATGACCTATCTTCATATCAGGGAAAACAAAAACAAACCTTAATGTTAATTATGAAACAGGATTTAGACAATTACTCCTTAATTCTGCTTGCTTTGGGAGCCAAGTGGCTTTTAAAAAGATTCCTAAACTTTTAGATTTGATAGTTTTTATTTAATTATATTTTATTTAATTATTCTATTTAATTATAGTCCCTTGTCTTAAGAGTCAATATACAAAGATCTGTGATTTCTTGGTGTAGGAATTCTTTTCACTGCAACTCAGTTATGACTTAGAGTTGTAGAGAATCATGGGAGGTTTAGAGAGGTTCAGTTACTTGCCTGTGTCACACAGCATCAGAAGCAGGATTTGAACTCAGATTTTTCTGACTCCAAGTGTAATATTCTATCTACATTCTATCTCCCTCCCTCCTCTGTCATCTCTCCCCTTCCCCCTCTTCTCCAGGTAGCTAAGCTAATCATGTTGCCTGTACTTCCCTCCCTCCCTCCTCCCTCTCTTTCTCCCTCCATCTTCCCCTCTGCCTCTAAACATCATGACAAAATATTTCCTAAAGTATGGATGGAAGAATACAGATGAGAATTTTGGCTAAGTAAAACAGTAATGAAATAAAATTCTTTACAGTGTAATTCATTACATCATAGTGTTTCAGTTCTTGTCTCATATCCCAGGTGTTGTTGCTGTTCTATTTACCAGATCCAAATCTCCATGAACACACCTACTCTATCTATCTCATCTTCCTTCAGGGAAAGCTGATTGAGGGACACAAGTAAGAATGGTACTTTCTAAAGTTGTGAATCCAGATTGTGCCTCTGAGCTGTTTTAAGGCAAAAGAAGATCTGAACAAGTGTAGGCCCTTAGAGAAAGAGAAAAGTTCCACTAGAGAAAGTTCAACACAATTTTGCAAGCTTAGTAAATGAGAACTTGTCTTCGAAGGTTATTTGTGAGCACAGATTTGAAGTGAATGGGCCAACCTTGGATCTTAACAGATTTCAAATTTATTGTGTCACTTTTCAGTGGAAATAATACTGTGTTGAGGGCCAATGTGAGCCAGTCCAGTCACGGGTAGAGTCTGGATCAGGATTCCCCTGGATCCAGCTCCCTGTGTGGGCTACCTCAGGGTGTTGGCTCACCATCTTTCCATGACTAGCAAGGAAACACGTTGTGATTACCAAGAGGTGACCCCCAAAGATTGCACAGCCCGCCAATAGCTAAGTACAAGCTGGTCGATAATTTTTTCCACAAGGAAACCGGATGCTACGGTCTCTATTATAAAAACCTGTGCCCCAGGACAAATAAACAGAGTACCCTGATACTTCCCGCCTGCCTCACATGCCCTTTCATTACTACACCCCTCTGTTTGGGGGCCCACCTTTCTGGTTTAGGCATCAATACTGTTCTAGGAATCAGGAAATCTGGATTCTAGTCCTATCTCTGCTGTACCCTGCTGTGATCTTGGGTAAATTGCTTAACTTGCTTGGTCTCAGTTTCCTTATCTGTAAAACAAGGAGTTTGGACTATATAAATTTTCTAGGGTTAAATGATAAGACCATAAATTTAGAGGTGAAACAAAAACTAGAAGCTATCTAGCCTAATACTCACACTTCACAGATATGGAAACTGAGGCTCAGAGAACTTACATGACTTGGTATAAGTAATACATACTGTAAGCAGTAGGGCCAGGATTCAAATCCAGATCCTCTGACTCTAAATTCAGAGTTTGGTTCCTTTTAATCTTGGAGCTCCAGGACCTGTCAAACTTTAAATCTGTGGAATTACAAAAAGGATAAGATGAAATGATCGCTGATCGCTGTTGACCCTTCCAGTTGCATATTTTATGGTCTTATCATATCATCAATATCATGATTTTTGATTCCTAGTCTAGTTAGATTGATTATAAGTTCTTAAAAGAAATGAGTCAGATGCATGTAAATCAACTTTGGTAATTAAAAATTAGAATTAGTTCCTTTAGCAGTAAAGGCTGTAAAAGCAAGCCAGATGTGACATAGTGTGAGTGAAGGTCATGTGATGGGGAAGGAACATGAAGGAAATGGAGATATAGAGAGTAAGTGAGGGTATTGGGGTAGTGGGGAGGGTTTGATGAAGAGACAGACAAATGAATAGTAAGAAAGGCTACCAACCCAAAGTCAACTGGTATGGATCTCTACTCTCACTGGGAGAGAAAAATGCAGCCCATTGGTGGAGCCCATACCAATGGGCTTTGGGACTCAGGTTATAAAGTAATGAGCCAGATTCTAGCAAATGATCATAACTGGGTCAAAAACAATAGGAATATGAATAGAATATCAGTGGACTCTAGTCAAATAATAACAAATTTTTATAGTGCCTTGAGGTTTTATAGAGCACTTGCCTCACAATAACCACTCAACTTGAATATCCTCATCTGTAAAATAAAAAGCTTGTTCTAGATAGCCTCTGAGCACCCTTCTACCACTAGCTATGATCTCGTAATCCTAAAATATTACAAGTATTATTATCCTCATTTGAGAAATAGGGAATAGAGGCCTACAGATAAAGCTAAGTGGCACAATGTACAGAATATGGGACCTCAAGATAGGAAGATCTGAGTTCAGGTCTTGGCCCACACTCTATGAGTTGTGTGATCTGAGGCAAGTCACTTAACCTCTTTCTGCCTCAGTTTCCTCATCTATAGAATAGGGATAATAATGGCATCTGCTTTCTAGGGATTTTGAAATGATGTTTGTAAAGCTTTGTGCAAACCTTATAGCTGACTATTATTATTAAATAACTTGTTGAAGTTTCCACAAAATGTTGGCACTGGGATTCAAATACAGCTCTCTCCTGATTTAACAATGTCCAGCATTCTTTCTGCTACACTACAAGTTTTTTGCTCAGTAAAATGTAAGCTCCTTTAAGTGTAAGGAATATGCCTTTTCTTCCTCCTCCTTCTTCTTGTTTCTCTGTCTCTGGTGTCTAGCAGAATGTCCTGCCCATAGAAGGGCAATTTATTGAATGTTTGTTCAAGTGAGTTGAATTAAAACAGGCAGGCCATAGAACCTTCTAGAACTCACCCTTTGTTCTTGAGAAAGTGAAATATCCCTAGATATTGCTATGGAGTAAAAAAAAAAAAAAAGCAGTATGGACCATCATGGGTCAGCCTTGGAGTCAGAAAGACCCAAGAGAATTGGGTAGCTGAAACCTACTTAGGGAGAGGGAGTTCCCACATGGAGAATTCCCCACATCAAAAAAATTACAGGTCTGGATCAAGAAAAGGAAAAATGACATCCTGCTTCAATCACCCGGAGTCAGTGAACAATTACCGCAATTCACAATGGGGAGTTAAGAGTGTGCGGAAATGTAAAACCCAAACTTTTCTAAATGCCCATAAAAATGCCATGACACATGGAGGCTAGCACACTTGTTATTTCACCAGATTTCTTCACACCTGCATGCATATATAACTTAACACATCAGTTTCAAATTCAGTAACAACATTTGAAATTGGATTCATTTTAACTTGGAAAAAAAATATATCAAGAAAACTGCTTGTTACCAGTGGCCAAAAAAGAAAAGTCTTCCATACAAGGCACAAATTCTGGAGCTTTGTGAAAAGCTAATTTGGTTTTACATAGTTTTTTTCCCCCCTCCTTTTATTTATGTAGAGATATTTTACAAGCTCCAAAAGATGACATCCCACACACGACAGTGAGTCTGAGTGTCACCGAAGACTTCCTTTTCTCAGTATTTCACAGTTACAGAAACACCTGTGCTAAATAGTTTTCTGTAGATCAGCTGTGAAAACTCTGTTCAATAGCCTTCCAAATTTTTCATCTCTTCTCTGTGATGGGGGAGGGTGCTGAGGGAGGGTGGTGCAATAGGTGATTACAAGGCACTTGAGAGGACGTCAGTTTAAAAGGTTTATAATGGGTTTATTTATTTATTTTAAACCTGCCAGCAAACATCACCTTCATTTCTTTGCTTATGCTCACGATTCCTTTTTCTGCGAGGCTGCCTGATCCGAGGTGGAAAATTAATTAAGCAGAAACTAGATGGGCACAAATACCATAACATTCAGAAGCTTAATTAGCAAATGCTTTTTAACTTCACAACAGGTCTTAGCCTTGTTGGTTACTTTGTTTCTTGAGAGAGAAAGCCAAGCAGCATTATTCTTCATTTCTTTTCAGAGAGGAAACCAGAGTGAAAATTTAAAAATAGATCAAGGATCTTTCACAGGGCAGCTCCCTAGCAACATAGGCTATAGTGCTGGTATGTTAACACCAGCCGACTGTATTCTACCTGGTACCTCTCCCAGTCACTCCCACTGATACTGATGGCTGGGGAAAGAAAGGGGGCTGGCAAAGTCACTCGGGTGACATGCAGAGGTGTCAACAATAGCAACAGACATTCAAACAAGCCCCTAGCAGCCAGATCAATAATGAAGAATCCATGGTGCCCATATGAAAGAAACCCACACTGAAGATTGTGCTTTGCAATGGTATATTTCCTTATTGTACTCCCCAGTGAGGCTCACAGCCCACCCCCAGTGGTCTCAGCAAAGGACTAGGAAAAGGAGATGCTATGGGCAAAGGCCTCCAAGAAGAAAAAAAAATGTTTCTGAAATGTTGCTGGTTTGACAGGCAAACAATCACAGTCCCACCTTTGCTTTATTAAGCAACAAAGAAGAAAACGAGGAGATGTAATGTTTATTGATATCCTTTGTGCTTGGTGCCGGGAAGCTTGTTTCTGTGACTCTGATGTGAAAAAATCCCTTCATGTCATAAAGCTCCAGAATATAGGCACCCTGATGCTCACTGAGAAAGTATCATAGAAAAATATGACATCGAATTGGCTTCCTACCATACTATTTCTTATTAAAATACACACAAGAAAGCGATGTAGGCTAACAATACATTTTCTTCTTTCTCTAAGACTTCACACAAGGAAAGTTACCTGTACATGCAAGATGTTAAAATGTGTCATCATGTCAGATAACCGAAGAGCAATGTGAAATGACTGCCACCAAAGCAAAGGCAATTTTTCGGCTGTAATAATAGACAATCAATGGACAAATACACATGTTCTGCTGGTATCCAGGCAATGGCAAAAGAAGATGAAGAAGGTACTTAGCACATTGAGTGGACCTCTTGTGGTCAAGTTATGGGAGAACATGGATGAGAATCACATAAGATTGGCAGGCATGTGTGGGTGGTTATCTGCTTTACTGGAATGGATATTAATGTCAGTGCAATCAGAGTTCCATTGGAACATTAAGAGTGTACTGACTACATCAAAGGAAGTAATCAACTTACTCTACTCCATATTCAATGTACCCTATAGGCAGTGATGTGCTGGTAAATATTTAATAACTAGTTCTTTGGGGAAAAATGTATGTACAACATCCTTTAATTTAATTTGCATTGCTGACATTTCCTCCACCACTTTTTAAAGTCTAGACAATCAACAAAGCAATAAATCAAACCCTGATTTGTAGTATTTGCCAATTTCTGAGAAAGAAATGCTTGCAATGAAAATGTTAAAATTTTGCTATTGAAAGTCAGTTAGCACTGGTCTCAGCATACCCATGCCTTTATATTAAAATTATGGCACTGAGAGGCTAAATGACTTGGCCAGGAGCACATGACCAATATTTGCCAAAGGAAGGATTTGAATCCAAGATTTCCTGACTTTGAAGAGAGCCCTCTGTTCATTATATGATTCATCCTCATGTCATATTGCTCCAGATCACAGGCACCCAGGTACCATCTACAATATTGTTTTCAGATCAGAGGATCTCATTTTGAGGTGAAACAAATTGGAATGTGTTCAAACAAGGGTGACAAATGAAATTAGAGGCAGTGTGTTAGAATGGAATATGTTACAATGGAGTCAGAAACCTGGATTCAGTCTTGACACTTAAGCTTACACCCTGTGTGACCTTCAACAAATCACTAAACCTTTCTAAGGTTCTCTTGACATTGCTAGGATGTGAATGTGGCATGTGTGCTTCTGCAGTGCCTATTATCACAAGTAAAAACTGTACTTTCTCTTATGAATCAAAACATGCTATTCTTCAGTTATATGACATGAAGACACATTTTAACATCCTAAATTTCAAGGTAACTTTTCTCATGTGCAGTCTAAGAAAGACAAAAAAAATTGTATTATTAGTCTCTGTCCCTTTGTTTTGTGTATTTTAATAAGGAATGTTAATGTATCTACTCAATTTGATAGCATTTTCCTGTGATATATTTTCAGTGATCATCTGGGTACTTGTATTCTGGAGTTACATTACATCAACCCTCTCAGACTTTAAGTTGCAGAGAAGAGGTGTTGCTCTACATTGGTATAGAGAGTTTCTCTGTCTTCAACTTCACTATGCCAGTGAAATCATAGCTCTAGTCTCTATCTCTGTTCCTATATGGCATTAAGTGATATTTCACCCTCAGTTTCCTTATTTGTATAAGGAAAGGGATTGAGCTACATGGGCCATAGCTATGCAATCCCTTCCAGCTGAAGATCTATGATCCAATGAAGTGTTTGGCCTAGGAATAGGATGGCTTGAAGGGGCTATGAAGTTCAAGGTTACATTAACTTTTGGGCTATCAAAGCACCCTGCTAATCCATGTGGGCACCATAGTCATCTAAAAGCCCTAGATTATGTAGGAACATATGTAGGAAGTATCCTGAAAGGCTACCGAATGCAACACCTGATCTTTTTCAGACAAACTGCTATCTAATGATACTTCCTCTATTTTGTACTTAGGAAGCTAATTTTTCAAACCAAGAGCACCTTATATTTATCCCTATTAAGTTTTATTTCATTAGATTTAAATTGATGATCTAGTTTGTCAAGAGTTTTTGGACCCTCATTCTTCTATCCATTGTTTGTGCTATGTATTGGGGAATGGAGATAACAAAAATCAAAGACAAGCCTTAACTTCAAGGAGTTTACATTTCAACAGAGGAAGAAAAATAAAAGAGTGATAGTCAGTGAAGGTTGTGACACAGATCAGGAGTGAACTCATAGAGTAATTAATGAATATGTCCTTTATAGTGTTGGCTTAATTATTTTTCCCTGAATGAGGCCAAAAACAAGGTGGGGGATGGGAAACAAACTCTAGCAAATCAGAAATGAAAGGTCAGGAACTGGCATGCTAGATAGATAAGAGGTGGAAAGTGGAACAGGCAATATGGGATGGAGATAGCCAAAGTGAATTGAGGAGAGTTAAGGGG
Source organism: Pseudocheirus occidentalis (assembly GCA_028646575.1). Taxonomy (NCBI): domain Eukaryota; kingdom Metazoa; phylum Chordata; class Mammalia; order Diprotodontia; family Pseudocheiridae; genus Pseudocheirus; species Pseudocheirus occidentalis. The sequence continues at coordinate 39,558,268 of CM053595.1, read as the reverse complement.
AACCTAGTTGTGGTGAACTCTCAATGATAAGAAGCATAGAATGCAAAAGTAAAATGTCAGGATAAACATTGTCAAGTATTAACTAAAATATAGGTAATTAATATCTATGTCTATGTATCTGATTTAGTCTGGTATCCCTGACCAAAAAAAAAAAAATGAATGAAATAAAACTGATATGTCCTGCTCTTAATGATGCCATGTTGAACTTTTTTTTTATTTTTTTAATTTGTTTTCTTATTTACATCATTCATTTTCATGACATTTTGGAATTACAGATTTTCTCCCCGTCTTTCCCCTGCCCCAACCCTAAAACAGCAATTCCACTGTAAAGCCCCTCCCCTGCTCTGCTCTCTGAATTTCTGGTAGGGCAGGGAGGGTCTCCCTATCCTGGCCCCTGTATATCTTAATTCCTAGTTGCAGGTCTTGCAGAACTTTAAATTCTAGATTCTTTCAGTTCCTCCCTTGTCCCCCACCCCCACTGGAAGGACAATCAATTCAATACAAGCTGTGGATGTGTGATTATACAGGACATCTTCATAATGGACATATTGTGACAGTGATCATATGTCCCTCCTTCCTATCCCTCCCCCCCTTGTTCTGTTCTCTACCCTGTCCCTGTCCCTTTCCTGAAGTGCATGCTACCCACATCCCTCCCCCAGACCCTGCCCTCCCCTTCCTCATCCCCCCTCTCATCCCCATGCCCCCTACTCTCCTGTGTGGCATGATG
>CM053595.1:39472652-39557041 GCA_028646575.1 Pseudocheirus occidentalis | reverse complement strand
GACTTTTTAAGGCATTCTTCTCCTCATTGGCTTTCTGGGCCTCTTTTGCCATTTGAATTAATCTATTCTTTAAAGTGCTATTTTCTTCAGTCAGGTTGTTGACTCTCTTTTCATGGTTTTCTCCCATCATTCTCATTTCTCTTCCCAATTTTTCCTCCACTTCTCTTATTTGGTTTTCAAAGCCCTTTTTCAGTTGATGTATAGCTTCTAGGCATTCTTCAAGTGTCTTGGAAGCATTTGGTGTGGGAGTTCTGACTGGGTTGTCTTACTCCCGTTCCATGCTTTGATCCTTTTTGTCCACAAAAAAGGATTCTTTAGTTTTATTGCTGTTCTTATTTTGCTTCCTTTTCCTCATGTTGGCCAGTCAGTTAATTGGTTGTTTTTTTAAGCTCTGTGAACCTGCTTCCAGGGGGGAAAGCTCTGTTCCAAATCGCTGGGGTTTTCCCGGCTGCCAGAGCTATTAGGGTCGTGTTGCAAGTCCCCACAGCTTTGGCTTGCTGAAAGCACACCCCAGGACCACCACCCAAGACCACAATCTGGATCCAGGCCGCTCAATGCAAGAGCACTTGGCCCTGATCAATTGATTCATCCCCCCCTGTGGATTCCACAGGCCAGGGGCTCTGAAGTAACCCAGTGGCAGCCGCTGCGGGTTCCAGAAGTTCCCCTCCCCCACTGCTTCCTTGCTCCGGGGGCAGATTGCCCAAACTGCTTTTCCTCCCCCAAATTAAGTTTCAAAGTTTCACTTTCACTTTCACTGACCATCTAATCCTTGTTTGGTGGATGTAAAGATTCCCTCAGGTGCAATAGATCTCTGAAGTAGACTCAGGCTGTGGCTTGTAAGGCCAGTCTCTGCTTTGGTGCTAGCTGCCCCTCTCCTGTCCCATTCCTTACGCTTAGGCAGATGTGTAGGTGCTGGAGGCTGTAGATCCTCTCCTCTCCAGACTGGCTGCGCCGCGGCTCGGCTCAGCTCAGCCCAGCTCCTTCCCACCGCCCTGGGCCTGACCGCGGTCTCGGCTTCAGGCTGGGCCAGCCTCCGCTCCCAGCCTCAGCGATGAGCCCCTGCTGCCGATCTGCCTTCAGCAAGAGATGTGTTTTCTGTATTTTTGTGAGTCTGTGAGTCCTAGACTTTGTCTGGGCTCATATTTTATGGGTGTTTAGGGTGGCAGTGTGGGAGCTGTGGGAGCTGTGGGATCTTGCTGCTTCTATGCTGCCATCTTGGCTCCACCCCATGTTGAACTTTTACAGATACAATTTACTTTTCTAGATGATCAGTACCTATTGCTTTAATAATAAATGCTAGAATTTTTCCAGAAATCAAAGTCAAGCTCACTATCTGACAGCTTTCAGACTTTTTTCTTTCACTTTTTGAAAAATGATAAAACCTTTCATTTTCTCTCATCCTAAGATACCACTCTATACTCCATCATCCTTCAAAGATTACTGGCAGTGGATAAGTCATTACATTTGTCAATTCTTTCAGTATTATAGACTAAGAATTATAGGTTTATAGCTGGAATTTACCTTAGAGACTATCTTTTCTGAATACTTTATTTTACAAAAAATGAAACCAAGACCCTAAGAGGGCAAAGCAACTTGTTCAAGGTCACTGTAACACCACGCAGGAGCAGCTTCCCAAAAGAATGTCATGTGAATAGCTTTTAAGGTTCTGATTACACAGTATAGTGAACACTCCATTTATTCCATTACAAATCAAGGCAAACATTCACAGCAAATCACAATATAATATTCACAACATTACATCTTATCACAGAAAATCACAACATAATGTTCACAACAGCTTAACATTAGAATAGCCCCATAGTTTTCACTACAGTGGCCAGAGAATTTAAAACAAAGAACAAAAAAATAATCATCCGCTTTCCCTAAGGGGAAAACCCTCCTTAATCATGCAGTCATCTCACAATACAGTAATCAATCTTCCACTCATGGGGCAATCATAAGTTAACTTAATCAGTCACTAATCCAGATTCACAATTACTAAGTATCATCAATCACTAAATACAAGCATCAAAAAATTACACAAACACTCCACCCCTTGGTGTCTAGTAACTCTCAATTTCATCACTCATTCAATGTCCAGGGAGAAGTCTTCTCTTCATCTTGACTCGGGGTGGTGTCTCAGGTTCCCTGGATGCCCTTCCACAGTCCCTGCTCCTACCTGAATCCACCAAACAGTCACTTGGATTCAGAGGCAGACAGTTCCCAGCTCCTTGTTCAGTCCTCTGAGCAGCTCTTGTTACACATTGAAGTTCACAGGGTCCAGCACGTCTCAAACCCTTTACAACTTCTGTTGCCAGGAACTCAAGGATCCACTAAGCCACAAATCAACAAAGGCTTGTCCTGGTCGTGCTTCTTCGGTCTTCAGCAGTTTGGCTGGCCCTAGGACCCAGAAGGAATCTCAGCCTTCCAGGAGGCAGCAGCTTCAGCCTTCACCAGATTCTGGTCTCAAGAAAACTCCAACTCAGTTCTCAGTGAGCTTCCAGATGCTGGGACTCTCTCTGTCTCTCTGTCTCTGTCTCTCTTTCTCAGCTGGCTCCAGTCTCCACAATTCTTCCTCTACCAGGAGCCAGGCAGTTGGAAAATTCTTGATTCTGATTCTCTGTCCCTGTAGCCCTTCTTCTTACACACACACACACACACACACACACACACACACACACACACACACACACACATTGGCCTCCTGTCTCAGCCAACCCCCTCCTGCCACATCAGTAACAGGAAACAGAGTTCATACCCTCTGCCTCTTTCATAGAAATACTTAGCCCTTTGTTACTAAGTACCAAGTACCTGCTAAATTAATTACCATTACAGTCACAAAGGTAGTACTTTAGCTGGGATTGGAAGCCAGTTCTTCTAGTTTCAAAACTAGCCTTCTTTCCACACATTAAACTCCCTCTCAAAAATGGTCAGGATATTAAATTCACTCTCTATATGTCTTTATGTAAGCACACTATATTATCAATACTATCTTATATAAAAAACAGAATATATATCATATCAAATATGAGTTAAGTGTATTTTTTCCTGAAGGATTACAATAGAATCAAAGACATAGCTAATTAGATGAATAGGTGAAGGCCATATAAGAAGCCAATGAATGGACTTTTCTGAGTCACATTTCATTGGCTCACTTTTATACAAAACTCTAAACTTTGTTTGCCTGGGACATGTGTCCAAATATATATACGGTCTTCCCTTTCTTAGTGTACATGATATATTGGAGTGAGAATGCAAAGACCTAATGTATGAAGCTTTTTCTGATTTACTACATGCTGCAACAATTGCTAATGCCCTTTAATTCTACCTTGTATGTATCTTTATATTTATTTTGTATATATGTATATACATCCATTGATCATAATGTAAATATATATAGAATAAATACAAATAATGATAAATATATAAATAAAAATGTAAAAATATATACATTTTCATATCATATTGTGGGGCATTGAGTCTGGAATCAGGAAGACGTATCTTCCTCCATTCAAATTTGGCCTCACACACTTACTAACCATGTGACCCAGGGCAAGTCACTTAACCTTGTTTTCCTCAGTTTCTCATCTCTAAAGTCAGATGGAGAAAGAAATGTCTCCATTTCACTCCAGTATCTTTGCCAAGAAAACCCCACGGAGTTGGACGTGACTAGAAGGATGACTGAACAACAAGAACAAATCATAATTTAAATTTTCTGAGAGTAGGAATTGTTTCATTTTTGGTATCTTCAATGTCTATCACAATTCTTGGTACGTGGTAGGCATTTAAATACTCTCTTTTCTTGTTTAACAAAGTTCAAGGAGGCCAAAGACAGAAATAACAGATCTAATATATTCCCAGACATTTGTATTGTATTTTTCATGGTGGAAAATAACTGGAAACAGAGTAGTTCATAAAAAACTGAAGGATGACTCTAAAAGTATTGTATATGAATGTAATGGAATACTATTGTACAGAAAGAAATAGAAAAAAAACATGAAGAATTCAGAGAAACATGGAAAACTCTGCATGACCTGACGCAGAGTAAAATAAGAAAACAAAAAACAAAAAAAATATACCCAATGACTATAGCAGTATGAATGAAAAGATAATTACAAGGAAGTCAGTTTCTGAATAATTCAAAAACAATTAGGGTCCTAGAGAATAAATAATGAAATACAACTCCTCTTTCATGGAAGAAGAAGGATCAGAATGCTATATACATTTTCTGATGGAATCACTGTATCAAGTGATTTTGCACAATTTTTTTTCTTCTTACAAGGGAGGATTCAATAGAAGAATATTTTTCTGGAAATATCAATATAAAGACACAAGCATTCACAAAAATGCACTAAAATGAAACAAAAACTTCCCTCAGAGGGTAAATGTGGCAATGATAAAACTCATTTCTCCAGCTTCCACTCAGTTTTGGGGAAATCAGAACATCTTCTTTTCCCTAAGGCCAGTGTAGCTCTCAAACTCAAGAAGCTCCTAATCTGTGACTAGAACAGAGTTATGGTGGAGGTGAGAGCTGAATCCATGGAATAATAAGTAACTTCCTATATTTAAACCTCACTGTGTATGGGCTGGAGACACTGGGGGTGGTGGTGGTAGAGGTGGTAGGCTCTATCTGCAAGCATGAAGACTCAATAGGGACTAGGCTGTCTATTACTCTGGCTCAGGTCAGTGATAGATAGCCTGATGCCTCACCATAGAGCAGTGGTTCTCATCCTTCCCAATGCCATGACCCTTTAACACAATTCCTCATGTTCTGGTGACCCCCAACCATAAAATGATTTTCATTGCTACTTCATAACTGTAATTTTGCTACTGTTATGAGTCATGTAAATATCTGATATGCAGGATGTATTTTCATTGTTACAAATTGAACATAACCCACAGGTTGAGAACCTCTGCCATAGAGGAACAGGGCAAGAAGAGAAGAGATATATCATCAGCTTTAGACATGCCTGCTAGAATAAGCCCCTATGCCCTTTTGTTTTGAGGGTAAAGTCCCCTTTTCTGCCAGGCCTCCTCAAAAGTGAAAGAAGAAAACAGGTTGGGGTGGCTAGGTATCACAGAGTATAATAGAGCACCAGCCCTGGAGTCAAGAGGATCTGAGTTCAAACACTTAACACTTACTAGCCATGTGCTTGGACAAGTCACTTAACCCCGATTGCCCTGCCTTCCCCTCTCCAAAAAAGCAAAAGGAAAAAAAAAAAGAAAACACGTGTTGGAGTGTCACAGTACTAGAGAGACCTCATGTGACATATCTTGATATGTTCTCTTCTGCTTTTCACAAGGTCTACCAGGGATTTATCTATTTTTTTCAAGGTTAGGTCAATAGATAATCTCCCACTTCTACTACCTTTGAGCCTCAACAAAAGATTTAGACATTTGTTACTTCCTACCTATGACAGTACCTTACCTACAATCAGTGAAAATAAGGGTAGATGGATTCCTGGAGTTAAGCCTGAAGGTGGGCAGGGATGATGATGGTACAACAGAGAAACAGGCAGATGGAAGACATTACCCCTTCCCATACCTGCCAATCTAGATCGATCACATGGTATAATTATCACTTAATTTGCAAAATAATTATTTGTAAGAGGAAGCTGACCTGGCAACAAAGTGTATGCTTACTGATTATAGAATGACTGAAAAAATATGAGGAATTCAGAGAAACATGGGAAGATATGTACGTAGGGTAAAATAAGTAGAACCCAAAGAACAGTATACACAATGAATATGACAATGTAAGTAAAAAAAATTCACCTACAGAAGGGGTTCTAAATCAGGATCCATAGGTCCCCAAGGAATCCATGGAGAGAATGCAGGGAGTCTGAGGGTTTTTTTTAATATTTTGATAACTGTATTTCAACATTATCGGGTTTCTTTATAATCCTAGGTATTTTATTCTAGGCATCTAAATACCTTATTCAGAGAAGTGGTCCACAGGCTTCACCAAATTTTCAAAGGAGCTCATGACAAAAAAAAAAAAAAGATTAAGCATTTCTGATTCAAACTAAAAGAAATCAGACCCATCTCTGGATGTTAGAAGGCCTTCAGGGAGATAGGCACACAAATATTACATTGCTAGAACTGTAAAAAGGGAAGATTATTATGGACAGCAATTTGGAAATATTAAAAAATGACTAAAATGTCCATTCCCTGTAATATAGAGATCTTACCACTTGTCATATTCTTCAAGGAAGGTCAAATAAAGAAAAAAAGTTTCATATGTAATTAAATATTTATAGAAATACTTTTTTGCAGTAGCAAAGAACTGGAAATGGTGGGTGGCCGTCAATTGAAGGAAGTCTAAATTATGGTTTATGAATGTAGCAGTATCTTAGATGATTATAAGAAATCATAAATGTGATAAAATCAGAAACTGTCTTAAAGAGGATTGCTTAGATTAGAGCTGAAAGTAGAGTCAGACTGCTTGTAAAGTTATCTTATTTGACACCCTAAAATGAGAAAGCCTAATTTCAAAATACCATTCAATTCATTTATTCACATTTTTAGTTTCTCAGTGGTTCTCTTTTGTTTCATATCACTCATGTTGCCTTAGTCATTTTTCCTCCTCCATAATAAGAGGTCTTTTTCTAGAGCAGAGGGATCACAAATTAAAACCTTAAACATCATTGGGCCAATTATCTCTTCACATAGAGTCCTTAGGCTTTTCCTGAGAAAGGCGTCTTCCTTGCCACTTAGTGCTCTGGAATGGACAGAGAAGACAAATGACCATTATCACTCTTATTGTCTTTTAAGTCTCTTTCTACAAGAAAAAAAAAACAGTTAAGGTGATTTCCTTAAGTAACAGTTTGAATGTTTTTAGGGGAACACGTGGAAGGCAGTGTAAGTTCAGACTTATTTTATCAGTGGAAATAGGATGATTGAATAATGTTAGCATGAGGGAGAAAATAGCTAGAATCTCAAATTCCAAATACAATGAGGCTCTACTATGCCCTTCATCCTGCTAAGGCAGAAAACAATCGCATGCCACAATCTGCTTTAAGACTGTCTTTCAGTTGTGACCTGATTTGCTTTTCTGGACACTGAAGATACTAAGATCTCTACTTTACTTTGTCTTGACTCAAGTTCTCAGGGACAGTGATGACAATCTCCAGGGAAGTGAGATCGAGGCTTATCTGAGTAGAGTCTAGGAGGACTGGGCTTCTTCCAAAAGTTAAAACTTTTCTTTACTGACACTCTCATAGTCCATGGATGCTGATACTTGAAGGGCTCAATAGAAAGGGAAACTTGAGCAGGAAGACTTGAAAAAATAAAGCCTTCTTTTTAGCTTGAGCTTATTCTCTTAAAAGCAAAACCAGCTTACAGACACCTTTTTGTTTCTGTCTTAACTTGAAAAAAAATGCTGCCTGAACTCAGAGGATTAACAAAGAGATGGCATGAATTTACATGGTCAAAATCCTTTTTCATTTTGGTCAAGATAGTCTTCCCCAACAATATTCCTTCATGTTGTTGGAGGTAATGGCTTAGTGCTTGCAAGGTGTGTGTGTGTGTGTGTGTGTGTGTGTGTGTGTGTGTGTGTGTGCACATGTTTCACTGTTGGGAATGTGTTGATAATAGAGTAAATGGGGAGTGGTATTGGCCACAGCAGCTCATTGCGTAAGCTCTTAGACAAGGCCTTAAGTTCACTTCAAAAGACAGCAATAAACAATAGGTGCATAAAAATCTTAGGTCTTAATCAAAAGCTTCTTTTCAGCACAGGAATTCCAGAGCAAGATGGGAAATGAAAAATGAGCACCACAAAAGATATTGAGATTTTATTGCTTTCCAGAAAAACTGAAGCGTTGGCTCTTTTACATCAGAAAGGTTTATAATGATCAAGACCTTCCCATGTGATTTTAAACTGTTTATAATAATCCTGCTGATGGGGAATTGATTTTTTTCCCCCTTCCCAAAGCAGCATTACCAAATTAGCTGACTTCACTGGGACCTGATGAGGAGATGGAAGAGCAAAGAGGAAAGTTAAGTAAAGTCCAGTTATGAGAAGAAAGAACTATGGGATAGTTGTAAAGCAAGTTTCTTTTCCTGCTCCAAATGGTCACAGTGTCTTTTTAGCTCTCCTCTGATCAAGTGGGAAATTACAATTGCATCAATGCCCTCCAGTCAAACACTTGCCAAGATAACAGATGGCTGATATCACCTGCCACCTTGACCTCGTGGTCACCTGGCCTGTCAATCAGATTTGGCATCTCTAGGGAGAATATACTGTCTTCATCATGCAGTGCAGCACATGTTCAATCATCACCATGGATTTAATATAACAAATATCCAGTTCATGAATATGGGTACAAAATTTCTTCCATCTTCCCTTCCCCCATGAGCATCCTATCACTCTTCATATAATTCTTGAAGCCTTCAACTATATAAATGCTGCCCAGAAATTGGGAAACTGCTGAGCCAGAATCTATAGTTATAACAATAATCCTTTTTTTAAGCCTGTAACCATCCCTTTCCTCACCTCCCCCGAGACTCTGTACCCCCCTCCCCAAATCCAACTCTTTGTTTGGAAACCGAAAATACCTCACTAGGTATATGAGGTAAGTATCTATCTATATAATATGAAATGCCTATTGTATCTAGGTGAGATTTATGGTACTAGCTAATATATTTTGACAAATCCTTTAGGTGTAAAAACGCAAATATTTTAGAAAACTTTTACTTGGATGGTTCTTGATTACTTTTTTATGAAAAAAAAATTATAACATTAAGGCTAAGATTACCATTGGCACAATAAATGACATGACCAAGATTTTAGAACAGACAGAAAAGATACTTATAATACAGAGAGACCACATTAAGGGATTACTTGGAATTTGATATGTCTGCATTTGCTGAAATTGAGATAGTTATTCAGTAAATTTTATCCATGGAAGCTCTGTAGGAGATGAAATGTGATATACTCACAAAATCATTGAACTGGGAGGCCTGTGACTGCTTCTGCCCCATTGACTAGCCATGTGACCTTAGTAAAGTCATTGAACTTCCATGGATCAGTGTTTTTACCAAAAAAAAAAAAAAAGATTTTTTTTTTCCTGGAGAGGCAATGTTGTATAGCATGAAGAGATTTATAATCACAGTACCTAAATTTGAATCTCAGCTCTGTTATTTATTTTTTTATGTGACATTAGGTAAATTTATTTCTAAGTCTCAGGTTTTTTTCATTTAAAAAACAAAGTTGTACTTTCTAATAAAGTTAGGATTTTAATTTAGAATCTATGATTCTAGCTCTAAAAAAAATCAGTGCTTTCATGTTACTACCAAAGACTATAGAAAGTATATGCTTCACATGCTGCATTAAACTTACTGAGTGTTCCTGTATTATAAAGAATTTTGCACATATCACAATCCCCCATTAAACTCTATGGAAGTAGTAACTGTGTCTCACCTGTTTCATATATTCCCAGTAACTATTACAGAACGCTGCATACAGAAGGCATTTAATAAATGTTGCACTATGCTAAAAATATTATGGTTTTACTGATGGTTTCAACTGTGCAGTTATTTTGTGCATCAATACATATCAAAACCTCTTTGACATCTCCAAAGAAGGTGTTACCAGTTTCTAGATTACAATAGTTCCCTCAATTTCAGTGTCTAAAACATCTCCTCACCTGGCTACTCAATGTTCTGGTGATTAGTCTTTCTGAACTTAGGTAGTCTAATGACCCTCCTCCCATCCTTCCCTGCCAATGGTTGTCATTAAGGCCATTTCAAAAATACTTCCAGTGTAGTTAGGACATTCAGAACTTGGTGTCAATGAACATGAATAAATCACCAAACATTCATTAAGGACTTAGTACATGTCAGGAATTTTGCTAAGTGCTTAGGATACAAAGAAAAAGTAAGACAAAAAAGTCCCTGTGCTTGAGGAGATTATATACTATTAGGTAAAGATATCAGGTACAGAAATGGGAACATACTGAGTATTTGAAGTGTAACCTTAGGAGAAGGCTTTAGCAAGTAAGGGCTGGGTCTGAGGGCTGGAGTGTAATGAGGAAATAACTCTGGTATGGTATGAGCTGAGTCTTGAAGCAAGCCAGGGATTTTAAGAAGTGAAGATGAGGAAGGAAAATATTCTAGGAAGGTAAGACAGCAGAAAGGCATGGACAAAGGAGATGCAGCAATGATGTGTGAGAAAAGTAGACAGAGCATATTGTAGAAGGGCAATATGCAAGAAGACTTGAAAGGAGGAAAGGGGACAGAATGTGAAGAACTTGTGCCTAAAAGGAGTTCATATTTGATCTTAGACAATTAGATGAGAAAATTAGAGTTCGTTGATTGGAGGAAGAGGAGAAGTAGTCATACCTATGCTTAAAGAACCCTGATTTGACAGATGTACGGAGGAGGGATTAGAGTGAGAAGAGACTTGAGACAATGAGACAAATTAGGAAGTTATTAAAATATTCTCAGAAAGAGGTGATGGGAGCCGAATTGGGGTGATAATCCCTTAAGTGGAAAAAAAAGAATATGTTCAAGAGATGTATAGAAGGGAATGAGAGCTCCTAATAACTGATTGGATATATGGGAGTGAGTGAAAGGAAGGAGATGAGGAAGACATCAAAGTTGGAAACTTAGTTGATGAAAAGAATGGGTCATTAATAGTTAAAGGGAAATTAGAATAAGTGGTAGCTTTGAAGAGAGGTGGTAATAAATTCTGGATGTGCTGAGTTTGAGAAATCTACTGACAACCATTTTGAAATGAGCTGGTTATGATGCAGTTTTGGGCCTCAGTATAGATATTTGTATTAGATCTATAGGTCTGGGTATCATTTGCATGGCTGTGATAATTGAACCCAGAAGAATTAATAATATCAGCAAGTGAGAATGTCTAGAAAGGAGAGAAAAGAGGATCCAGGACAGTGTCTTGGAAGATACTCTCTTAGTGAGTGTGACATGGATAAAAAGATTTAGCAAAGGAACCATTGAGGAACCATGGGCACTTGTATGTCATGATGAAACATGGAACGGGACTTTAGTGGAAGATGAATCAATCAAAATAAGCAAAATGTAGAAAAGTACTCCTGGGCATGAAAGTTGATATGAAGATAATTTACTTCCGTCTCACTTCTAATGAGGTCATACTACGGTAGGATAAGAACACGGGGTATAGAAATAGAGACAGTGACAACAAAGGGGGCCACAGGCAATGAGAATGATATAGGGTCTCAGTCCTGAAAACACTATAGCTGTGATGTGAGACTCCTCTGGAGCTAGGGATCCATAGTAATTGAGAAGGGATGTGGAAATCATGTAGGATTAATTTATTTGATATAAATAATGTATTCCTTAATTATCTATTACATGATTAAGTATTTCTCTTGTAAATAATTGAAATCACAGGAAGGAGGGAGAAACTGAAAGGTATGTGGATTTTTATTTTATTTTTAAAAGTTTGTTTGTCAGAGAGAGGTTAATTTGGAATTCAAATAAAGGCTGTCCCATGTGTAAAGGATAACATAAGAGAATTGAATTTGAATTTTCATTTCTTGTTGAGAAGAACAGGAAATTCAATGTCTGTCACTTAACAAAATATATATCTTTAGGGCTGAAGAGGGCAGAGTTGGTGAGGGGATAACATAAATCAACCAAAAATAAATATTTGCAGTATTCCTATCTGATGAATAGAATAAGCATCAGAGACTAAGAACTCTTCATGGTCCTGAAACCCTACTCATGAAAAACAAACCACTAGTTCTTCAAGGCTGAGGTTAACCTGACCTGTATAATCAGCACAGATCTTCTAGAATCATAGAATTGGGGAGATGAAAAAGACTTTAGAGATCAAGTAATCCAACTCTTTTATTTTATTGATGAGGAAACAGGCTCAGAAGTTAGTTGACTTAGGTGAAGTCATAGCTAGTTAGCAGCAGAATTCAGACAAAAACTTAAATTTCTAGACGCCTAATCTGTACACTTTTTCTACCAACAATAACATCCTACTTGCATAGTGTTTTTCAGTTTACAAAATACTTTTGCCAAGAACTACCTCATGAAAGAAAGAATGCAAATATTATTATATCTATTCTACAGTTGAGAAAATAAATTTCAGAGAGGTTAAGTGAAAGAACTAGGAAATAGGAAAGACTGAAATCCAACTGAGGTCTTCTGAGTCCGATGTTCTTTCTACTATATCATGTTAGGTGATCCCATATCTTTCTTAAAATGAATCTTTTTATTAACCTAAGTATCAGAGAGCTGGGGGGGGCACACTAGTTTTTAATGTAGTTAATAGATATATTTTAAGAAAAGGGACATGTGGAGTTTTCCTGGTTTTTTATTTTTTTCTATTTACTATGGCTATGTTATATAGCCCTTTTCCCAAAAAGGTGCTGAATTCAGTAATTCACAAATGTCTACATCAGACAATAGGACCAAGTGCATTGTAATGTTGGCTTTAATTTGCCTTTCTCCATCTCTCCACATTTATTATATAGATTACAGCTGAATAAAAGAACAAATGTTCCCAATGCAACTAGAGAGGGAATGTGATATAAAGGAGAAAGCATGAGACTAGAATCCAGGAAACAAAGAGCTGTAGCTCGCTGGTTGGTTTTGGATAAGTACTCTATAATTTGCTTGATCATCTGCTGATAATTAATATCAACCAAAGCATATAACAGATACATGTTTTCAGTTATATCTCATCATTATGGAGGGTGTCTAACTTAGGATCTAAGGAAAAACGTTACCTAATATAGGTGTTAGAATCCTCTAGTTTCTCCCACTTCTGTATATTTGCTGATTTCATAAAGCCACAGGTCATTACAGAGATCTATAATCATTCTAAAGTTTCATCTAACCATCCTCTTAGAAGAACAAGTGGATGATGAATGTTCATTGTATAGAGTCTAGAACAAAACATGTAGTGGGCTAGACAATTAATCAGTAGACATGACATGTATTAACAACTTGTATGGTCCACTACTGTCAACACAATGTCAAGAGATCTAGAGGAAAGCCCCTCCCCCAAAATGTTAGTGAACCCTTTGTGCAGGATTTTTGGGAGGAGAAAGGTAAGAGTTATACAAGAGGACAAGTAAACATACCCACACTTCTGGGTTTTTTATATCATTGGAGTGCTTAAGTATCACAAAATCTTTATGCTTCCATTTCTTTACCTGAAAAATAAAGGTGTTGAGCTAGATGAATCCTCAAATATCAGAATTCAGTTATTAAGTTCAATGGGCTTAAAATAAAATGTCATTAGTTCTTTGGAATGGAGTAAATATCTTTTCTTTTCCATTCCTGCTGCCACCACCTTAATTTGGATTCTCACTACCTCTCTCCCATACTCTTATAATAGCTTTCGAACTCCTCTTGTTCCTTATCACAACAAATTGCCTTAGTGCATGTGTGTGTGCATGTGTATGTGTGTGTGTGTGTGTGTGTGTGTGTAGAGAGAGAATGTAGATATAGATATATAGCACATATTGTATATGTAGTATAATATATAATATTGTATATGTAGTATACAATATAGTATATATCATGCTTCCAGAGTTGCCTTACTAAAGACTCTGATCAAATCATTCTGACGTTCAGAATTTTTCAGTCATGTCTCATTGCCTAGCTAATAAAAATTTCCCCTAAGCTCTAGGTAAATTAGAATACTTGCTATGCCCCCAAATATGTACTCTTCTACTTTTGTGATGACTTTGCTAGCAACATTATTGTGTGTAGGGTTGCATCAATTTCCTCCTTCTCTCTTCTATTAAAATCCTCCCAAACTTTCAAGTCCTAACTCCTCTTTCACCACTCAGTTTTTCTTTGTCTCCCCAATTAAATGTATATTTCCTACTTCTGAACTCTCACATTCTCATAGTCTGTCTCAGACTCTTTTATGAATTTCCCTCCCTACTTTTCATTTACTTTATTTGCTTATATTTTATTTCTTTTCCTAGCGTTATTTCTGCAGAGGTAGGGAAAGGAAGGGAATAAGCATTTACATAGTACTTGTTATGTGGCATGCCGTGTACTAGGTGTTCTTATAAATATTATCTCATTGGATTTACTCAAAAATGCTGTGAGGTAGGTGAGGTTATCTTTATTTTAGAGTTGATGAAACTGGGGCAAATAGAAGTTAGGTAACTTATCTAGGGTTTCATAGCTAGTAAGTGACTGAGGCTGGATTTGAACTCAGGTCATCCTAACTCCAGACATTCTATCCACTGTGCCAACAACTCCTTCTTGATTTAGCTACCATAAAGTATTGAATTTCACCATTTACTTCAGTGACTAGCAAATAGTAGGTTTTTCATTAATGTTTGTTGAGTACACAGATGAAGAGACTAGATTGGAGTAAAACTGAGTTAAAATAGACTGGAATGGAATGGAGCAGGACAGATTGGCAGAGAAGAGAACAAAAAATTTCCAGGATCAAACATGGAGACTTCTGCTAATTATGCTGTGCCTAGTTGTCCCTATATTCTGACTTGCCCTTTGTCTGTTGCATTCTTTTCAGAGTCAGTCATTTTTGTGAAATTGAGTCAATATCCCACACATTATGCTTTTGGTAATATTTAGATAAAGATTATCTAGATGATTGACTAAATTTTCCAGTCCTTATCTGATTATCCTCAGATCCTATCAAGGATCCACAGTAGTAGTCACTGTGGACATTCCTTTTCTTAATGCAGTTTACAAGTCCCTGGTGATTTAATGGATAGTATTCAAGAGTTGCTGATGCATGAGAGATGACAAATTTCTTTGAACTCAGTCAGGCTGGTTTTCAAGTGGCTGACATTTGATCCATCCCCTATACCTGGAGACTTTGCAGCTCGATTAGAGATCCCTGATTTTGTTCTCTATGGTTCTGCACACAATGAAGCATTAGAGCCGGACCTTAGCCTATAAGTTATTAGTGGTCTCTCTCATGTGCACTGAGGACCAGAAGGTCATAGGATCATAAATATATCACTGGGAAGGACTTCAGACAACATTTAGTACAACTTCTTCATTTTATAGGCAAAGAAACTAAAACATACAAAAGTTGCATGACTTGCTCAAGGTCATACGCATAGCAACCTTCAAATACGAGGTTTCAGTCCATGCCCTCTGACCCAAAAGTCTGTGCTCTTTCCATAGGACCACACATATGTCTACATGTCTGGATCCACTGGATTCTACACATTTTCTATGTATTAGCTCTGTGTATTAACATTACCTTAACAAAAGTACAATGTAATTTCCCTGAGAAAGGTTCCGTACTTCCTTTCCCATGACACCATAAAATATTTCATGTATCTTGTTAGCTTCAATAAATGCTAACAGAATTTAAGTGAACCAAATTAAATCAAAAGCTGTCCCTCACAGGGATCACATGCACATTGAAAATTGGAAGGGCAAATCTGGAAGAGACATCAGAAGTCACTTTTTCCAAGATGAGGAAACTAAGTCCCAGAAACTTGCCTGATGTCACAAGACAGTAACCGGCAGAGCTGGCATTCCAACCTGGGTCCTCTGACTCCAAATCCCATGCCCTTTTTTGCCGTGCTGAACTGGCTCCCTGTCACTATGGTCTATGTGATAATAAAATTCAAATGAGATGCAAAAAAATCATTCCATTGAAATTACCACATCAACATCTTCAAGCACTTTTCTGCTTCCTGGACAACACTGAGTCACAAAACAAAGCTGGCTAAAAACTCTCCTTGTTAGGAGCCATGCCATTTTGCAGTCTCACTCAGGCATCTGACATTTTTCTTTGGGTGAACAACTGGCTCAGCATCCATATGGGATACACATATAGGAGTTTTTACTTGTTTTCAGAGCAAGTCTTGCTCAGACTCTGCTGAATGAATGTGTCTCCTCCAGATGGAATTCTTCCTCCTATGCTCTATTGTTTTCATTTTGTTCCTCTTTTCCTTTTCCAGTATTTAAAATATTACTTCATGTAAGACATTTTCAATAAGTTGATTAAGCTCTACAAAGCTCCTCTTAATTATTTATTTAGAAAAATTGGGGGGAACAAACATGAAATAATGTTAGAGAAGCATCATGTATACTTAAGATGGAAATTGTTCCAAATTATCTTCCATTATTTTCAGTCATAAAAAATTGGAAGTGTTTTGTTAAGAGATGATCTACTTTTATTGCCACATTCTACCCTGAAGACATGTCATGCATCTTTCCTCTAATGAAGTGTTTTCTGGAGAGTGGGATATGGCCCTGTCTGTAATCTGTAGATGTCATGTATTGCTATGGTAACATGGGGTGTCGAGGTTTAAAAATCACTTCTTTTGTGAGGAAAAAAAGAACTTCAGGTTTATTTACTAATGAATTTTTATTCAGTCGAACGAATATATTCTACCACACCTTCTTTTACAAACCAAGTGCCATCTCGATGTCCCTGAACATTGCAAATGGAAAGTCTCTCAGCTACTCTGAAATGAAATATCCAGAGTAGAAACAAAACAAAACTTTGACCTATATAGAAAATGTGAGGTAAATAACAAATTGGGGCCAAAATTAAGCATTAACTTAGAGTGAGCCTTTTTTTTTTGAGTGAGCCTTTAAAGAAAAATAAAACCACAATTAGCTAGGGAGATCACAACAAAGAGGCAAAATTTTAATCAGAAGACAAACTTGCCTATTAGGAAAAAAAGAATTCCTTAACTGATGAAGGGTGATACTAATGAATACAGATAGTTATTCTTTGTGTCCAGCATTCTTAGAGGTTGATTCAAATAAGTGATTCCGATGCCATTGAAATATATCAGCAGGGATAATATCTGCCCTCCATTTGCTGCTGGATCTAAACATGTGAATAAAATTTGGAATAGAAATTTACAGGAAAATTCCATAAAATTTCTATCAATTAACTTCATCTGTTGGGGTGCTCTGTGACTTACTGTTACAAAGTCAACTGGGACAGAAAGATTTGGTGAATTCTTTTTGTTATTATTCACAAAGCCTTTCAATGCATCAGTTCCTGCTAACTCCATATTCCCATGCAATGCATACCACTGGACTGGGTATAGATGATCAAAACCAGGAAAGTCTCAGTCATGTAGGGTGTGGGCTTATAGAAGCAGCTGGGTGGCACAGTGGAGTGTAATGGAGTGAAGAAACTTGAATTCAAATCCTATCTCAGACAATTATTAGCTGTATGACCCTGGGCAAGTGATATAACCTCTTTCTGCCTCATTTTCTTCATTTGTAAAATGGTTTGAATAATAGCATATATCTATTAGCATTGTTGTATAGATAAAATGAGACGTTTGAAAACCTTAGAGCACTTTATAAATGATAGTTATTAAATGCTAGACCCAAAAAAATTATATTCCATCCCCATTCTATATGATCCACATCACAGAGGTCTGTTTCAAGGATTAAGAACACCTTGTATAAATGAAACTAAATCCATGCCCAGGTGGGTTTGAGGATTATAGGATTATAGCTTTAGAACTAGAAGGGACCTGAGAGGTCATCTAGGCTAACTCTCTCATTTTATAAAAAAGCACACTGATGCTCAGAGGTTGAGCTACTTACCCAAGTCATGCCAGAGGCACCCCCAGTTCCTCAATCTACTCAGTTCTCATGATCTACTCTTCATCCTACTTCAGCCACATACAAAGATGGTCATACCTTGATCTTGCCATATCTCCCAAATGCATCACCTCTGCATCTAAGATTTCTGAAACCTGCAGATCTGACCATAATAGCTTGGCTTTTCACCTCTCCCTCTGTCTTCCATTTCAAAACCTTACTCTTATCCTCACTCTGACCTCCATTTCCTCAACCTCTCAGTTCTTTCCTAGGTCATCTCCCCTGTATAATTCACACTCTCTTTTCTTCTCCTCATCTTGACCCCTCAGTGAACCCATTAGACTTCGTTGTCCTCCCTCCTCGAATCCTTAACCCCTTTACCATTTCACTGATAATGCCCTGCCAAGATTCATCCTTGGATCACACCCACCATTTGCCACATTTTCTCCCATACACATCGTGCTGAATGAAGGTGGAGAAAACCATGCAACTGTCCTGAATAGATCCACTAAAAATTTATATTGTATGACTTCAAGTGGACCCTGATTAGGCAATCCTCCTATAAATGATTTACCGACTCATTTTACTACTTTCCATGATGGCTCTTCCAAACTTTTTTTTAATCCCTTTTTAAGCCTCTCATGTTTCCCTCCTCTCCCTGCCCCCATCTTCTCAGCTGAGAACTTTGCTTCACATTTTAAAGAAAAAGTTGAGGCCATTCACCATGAGCTTCCTCTTCTCCCATCTGCCGCATCTCATATAAATTATGTTCCTTCTTGTCTCAATCGCTATCTCGTCCTTTAACACATTTCACATGATAAGGTGGCTTTACTACTTATCAAGGTTAACCCTTCTACTTTGTCAGGTGATTCCATATCTTCTTATACCTTCCATCAGATTGTTCCCTCTGTCATCTTCAAGCTATTACCTATTTCAGTCTCTTGCCCTTGCCTTGGCTCATTCCCTATTGGATCCCTCTTTCCAGTCAATAAACATGCTCATGTCTCTCCTATTTGAAACCCCCCGTGCCAGTTATCATTTTATGTCTCTTCTGCCATTTGTGGTTCAACTTGAAAAGACCAGCTATTACAGGTAGCCTCCTCTTTCTCTCTTCTCATTCTCTTATTAACCTCAAAATGAAACTGGTTATCTTTCCCCAGAAACCCTCCACATTTCCTACCTTCTCTATTACTGTAGAGAGCAACACTCCCCAGGTGTCATTCTGAACTCCCCATTCTCTTAATCCCATATATCCAACCTGATACCAACACCTGCTGATTTCACCCTTTCAGCATCTCTCAGCTATGCTACCTTTTCTGTTCTGAAACTATCACAATTCTACTATAGGACCTCATCATTTCACACTTTGATTATTGCAATAACTTGTTGGTGGGGTTTCCCTGCCCCAAGTCTCTTCCCATGTCAATCCATCTTCTGTGTAACCAGTAAAATGATTTTCTTAAAGCTCAGGTCTAGGTGGCACACTGACTAGAGCACTGGCCCTGGAGTCAGGGGGAACTGAGCTCAAATTCAGCCTTAGACACTTACTTACTAGCTTTGTGGCTTTGGGCAAGTTATTTAACCCAATTGCTTTGCCTTCCCCCTTCCAAAAGAGCAAAAAAAAAACAAACAAAAAACAAATGCTCAGGTCTGACCATGTTTTCTTTCCCCTCTCTCCTCCTTAATAAGCTCCAGTGTCTCCTCATGGCCTTTAGGACCAAGAACAAAAATCTTCTTCCTGGTGATCAAACCCCTTCATAACCTAGCCCTTTCCTATATTTCCAGTGTTCTTATACCTTACAATTTTAACTCTTCAATCCAGAAAACACTATCCTCTTTGTCGTTTTGTGAACAAGATACACCTTCTTTTGACTCAGGGCATTCTTTCTGGCTGTCCCCTATGCTTGCAATGATCTACTTTTTCATCCCTGATGGCTGGTTTCCCTGGCTTCCTTTAAATCTCAACTTAAAATCCCATCTTCTAGAGCAAACCTTTTCCAACCCCTCTTAATTTTAGTGTCTTCATTCTGTTCATTCATTCCTATTTATTCTATTTACAGCTTTTTGTATTTATGTCTATTTGGCATCTCCCCCATTAAATTGTGAGCTCCTTGAGGGTAGCGACTGTCTTTTGCCTCTTTTTCTAGATCCTGTGCTTAGCACAGTGCCTGAATTAACAAATGTTTATTGATTGAGTGACAAGTGATATAGTCAGGAATTGGAACCCAAGTTTTTTGATGATAAACTAAGTATTCTTCCTATTTTTACCCTGAGAAATGGATAGGAGAGACTTGAGGAAGCAATCCTTCATGTCATTGTTGTTTGACCAGAGCTGGAAAGGCCTTCATCAAGGGGTGGTCTGGTAAATATTTAATAACCAATTCTGCTCACACACACCCAAGGTACATATGACACATTTTATGTTTGATCTGCATTATTAATATTTTCTCTATCACTTTCATAAATCTACAAATCAATAAAACAAAGCATCAAACCTCTGATTTGTAGCAATTCCTGAGGTATAAATGCTTACATTGAAAATTTAAGAATTAATTCTCTGTCTTAGAATTCATTCCAGTATACTCTCTCTTACCTAATCTTAATGCCTGAAACGCAAACATTTAAAATTTTTATTCCTTCAGGTTGAGGCCTCATGCTTTATCAAAATATAATAATACCCAGGAGGGAGAACAGTTTTAGTCATCATCAGCCTCTAACACCTTGATGTTAGGTTGTTGTTGTTGCTTTTTTTTTAAAAAAAACTAGCTGTGGGCAGGGTTTAATGAGGGAAATCTAAAGGATAAGGTACAATCTGAAGCAATACAGGATATGAAAAGGATCTTTAAGCTTCTGTGTGGGATTTCTGAGGTGATGGGTAGAGGTGATGGGTACTACAAAGGTCAAAGAAGGAGGGAGTCAAAGTAAGTCTAAGTTACATTTTGTCTGCTGCTCCAACTCTTCTACACTTAGTTATCAATGGGTAGTATGCATTCCTGAATGCCTTCTTGATCCACTCAATGAAGAGTATTGGAATATTTTAGTCCTCTGTATTTTTGCAATGCATGAATTTTCTCACCAACCCTTTGCTATGACATAAATCTGACCTCCTTTTTTATATTGTGCCACAGAGGTCATATTTGTAAGATGAGGTGACTAGCTGTTTGGTTTTAAAGGAAGGTTTTTTTTTTTTATACTTTCATACGGTTTGTTCCCTTGACTATCCTTGGAGAACACTGTTAAATGAACCAGTCTCATAAATTCTAGATGGATATTAGGTACTTAAGACTAATTAGTAGTGAATAATTGTGACCATTTCACTCCATAGATCAAAAAACTCTCAATGGCTTCTCATGGCCTAATAGAGTCCAGACTCTTTTCCTTGGCATTCTAGGCCTTCACGATATGAATTAATGTCTTTCTAATCCGATCTCATCTATTGTCTTCTAAGCTCTAGCAAAACTGGATGATTTTATATTCTCTGATCATGCTACATGATTTCCTGCTTTCATGCTTTTGTCCACTTCATTACCTACATCTGGAGTGTCTTACTTTAGTAATTCCTTTTATTTCTCATTCAGCCTCCTCCTACATGAAGTCTTTCTTATTTATCTAGAGTAGAGATCACTATTCCTTCTTGGAACTCTTATAACAACTAATTTGTACATGTATTATGTTACTAATTATACTTCACTTGTTATTTTCTAGTTACTATTTGCATATTTTTTGAGTTGTGAAAAACAAAACATGGGAATTCCTTTCCTTTTATCAAGTACCCATGGCCAATGTGTACAAGCTAAAAAACTAAAACCCTCCATGTCCCTGAAAAGCTTCTCTCTTCCATGGGTGTGCCAAACAATGGTTCATTTGATCAAATTCTAAAAAAGTAAGACTAGAAACATTTTTAAAAATCTAGTTTATGGGAAATAAGGGAGAGAGGGAAGGATGTATTTACTCAATATAAAAGGATTAGAAAAGGCTTGGGGAGACAGACCATGAAGGAGGTACTGATTTAGGCCATCTATGACTGACTAGTTTACCTCTGATCCTGAAATCTGAAGTTGCAGAGTTAAGGAGAGAATTTTCACACCCAGTTGCTACTTGTTTCCTTGTGCAAATGGAAGTGTAGTAAGAAGTTGCATATGGCAGTTACCCTTGGCATCTCTGTGATTGAACATAGAGCATTCTAATTTGGCTGCTTATAAGTGCTTGTTAAACTACTGTTTTGTATTAAGTGTTGTTTTAGATTTCAAAGCTGCTAATATCAGCTTTTTGATTGCCATGGTGGTTCTGAGGATCCATTTAAGTTTGTCGAGGGTAGGGTGAGATAATGAGGAGGATTTGCCTCTAAAATGCAGTGTTTGAGCTGAGCCTAGAGCTTGTGATTCAAAGGAATCATCTATATTGGCTGAGGCCACCATTTCAAAGAGTGAGAATGGACGCACAGCAGAACCCTACTATTAGTTCTAGGCACTCTCTTTTTTTAACCTGACATCCCTCATCATGGTTTATTTGCATTTCATCTTTTCCAGTTGACATCCAATGTGCAATTTCTAAGCTAATCATAATTACATAATAACCCCAAACACTCAAAGCAATATACTTGACTAAATCATTATTGGTTGTT
This sequence comes from Pseudocheirus occidentalis, assembly GCA_028646575.1. Lineage (NCBI taxonomy): Eukaryota > Metazoa > Chordata > Mammalia > Diprotodontia > Pseudocheiridae > Pseudocheirus > Pseudocheirus occidentalis. Next base: position 39,534,894 of record CM053595.1, on the reverse strand, counting down.
TTCCTCCTTGTTCTGCTTCTTTCTGGACATCATGTCTTAGAAACAAGGCCACCTTGGACATTTCCTCAGAGTCCAGAACCTTCCCACCTGGTAACACTTCTTCATCATACTGGCCTCCCATTTCCTTTGGCGAGTTTCTTCTGGGTCTTTACTCACATAGATGCTGGGCACATTTGCTACTTTCTAAGTGCTCTCTGCTCCCATATGGATGCTATTGCAGAACCAAATTATTATAGTTAGATACTTTCCCTTGAAAGAAATTTCTCAACACACTCTCCAACTAATGATATCACCACCTAGGGATCAAGACAAGAACCAGGGCCTATAGCTTTATCAGTTTTAGTAACCTGCATGTATGTGAGAATTAGTGATTAATATCAAGTTCTAGACTTCCCTAGACAGAGTCCTGCTTATTCTCAGATTCTCAACTTTAACAACCCCTTGTGTCCTCTAGGAGAGGCAGTATGATTTAGTATATAGTATATAGAAGACTCTAGGAATCAAGAAGGCTTTCCTTTAGGCTCTACCCATAATACTATTGACTGCGGCCACAGGTAAGCCACAACTCTCTATGCCTCTGGCAACTCAGACTAAAATTTACAAATGAATTGAATATCTGCAGTGGTAGATGGAGCTGTCAACCAGGAGTTCCAGACAACAATGAAATCAGCTGCCCTGACTTACCAAATATACACACACACATACATACATACACACGTATATACGTATATATTTATATATATGTGTATATATAACATTATATATATATATATATATATATATATTTTTTACTAAGGCTCTTTTAAACTAAATTTCCTGTTGAAGTGGCAGTTCCACTCATATAACTATCTCACAAAGTGCCTATAAAGAGCAAATGAAATAATGGAGACAATGTATCTTGCAAACTTTTCAATGTTCTATAAACACCTTCATGATTATTATTAATAACAGTGTTAGTATTAGCATTAGTATTAATAAAGATCATGCTGTGATCCTTTTGTAGACTAGAAACTAGGATAGAGCCAGTTTAATAAATTTATTACTGACAGCTTTGGAAGTTTCAATGGAATAGGTCTTAGAATTTGGATCAGGTTTTGGTGTCTACATTTTTCTAAATTCTGCTTTCAGAAGATGAATTAAGTTTCCAAGTCCTCTCAATTCTCTGATCCCATTTGTGGCACTTATTGGCCCATCCTTTCACAGACATGTATCAATAGATCAATTGGAATTGATGGAGATAATATTGAACTGGGAATCTGGGAAATGGGCTGGGTTCTGGTCCTAATTCTGTTGTTAACTAGCTGTGTAACCTTAGACAAGTTCTTTAATATCTTAGTGCAAAAAGAGGGAGTTGGATTATATAACATCCAAGATCTCTTCAAACTCTAATGTTTTATGATTTTTTTGCTCCATGAAGGAAGAATTGCTTTTACCCTCAAATAATACTGCCTTTCTCTGTTGACTGCATTGTTGAGAGATTTGTAAAATTACAGGAGGATATACTTGGAGTTAGAAGGAATCTTTGAGGTCTTCTGTTCCATTCTCTATATTTTATGTATGAGGAAATTGAGGCTCAGAAAAGTTAAGTGACTCACCCAAGGTCACACAGGTAGTAAGAGGCAAAAGAAAAAACTGGAATTTGGTTTTTCTGTTTCTAAATTCCAGCCTCCTGAAAAAGAACACTAGTGTGGAGGGTGATGGAGGTTGATGATGCATTCCCTAGCTTGTCTGGAAATACTGTGTCAGGATGTGGCAAGCAATAAGTTGTTGTTAGGAATATGATCTTTGGAAAACCAGTGTGTTTTGCAGACTGAAAAAGGTATATGGAAGTCTGTAAAATATTTGGTGAAATGAGGGGTTAATTGGCCAGGTCCCCTGTATATTTCTTTTATAAGTCAGTAGCAGAGGAGGAAAAGAATTTTGTGCTTAACTCCTAGTTGTCTGCCCAGTCAGTAAGAACTTTCCACTTTTCACTGAATATTGCAAATAGCAAGGTTCATTCATCAATGATAGTGGTATTCCTTTCTCCTGTAAGAGGTAATGCTGCTCACTGGTGGCAATGTCACTCTTATGCCACTTTTCCAGACAAGAAAGTCAGCATTCATTTGTAAACCTATGGTCCCTGAAGGAATCTGACTGTGGACAAGGAAGAACAATAATTAAATGCACAATATTGGTCCCTGGTAGCGCATGATAAAGCACACTTCCCTCTTCTCCCTAGAAAGAATATTGGCTTGCAGTGCCGCATATGTCAGACACAGCAATTTTGTTGATCAGTTTTCCTTACTGTTTTTCTTTGTTATAAGGGGGACTTTGGAGGTGAGTGTTGGGGAAGAAAGCTTAGATTGATCAGGAAATGACTGTAGCATAAAAAAGATGAGACATCAATGAAACTTTAAAAAAAATGCATGATAGTTTAGGTTATGGAAGCTCTTGCTAATAGATGGATTTTCATCAAAAACATGGTGAGTGACAGGAGAAAAAAACCCTACTTTACAGCCTGATGAAGACATGATTAGGTGAATTCTCCTCACCCCACTCCCTTGAAAAAAGCAGAAAGCCTTAGTGACTAGGAAGAAGAGGGGTGGGGTGCTATTTGGATGCCTTCCAGAATCAGACCCCAAAGATCATTTCAGCAAAATGTTGATCTTATTTTTCTTTCTTTTGGCTCATAATTATATACAGGATGCTTAGGCAGCAAAATATAGGGGTGACTTCCCATTCATAAAGTTAATACTAATCTGACTATATTTAATTTCTCTAGGACTTAATCTTCCCATGGTTTGACATCAATTCCTACTACTTACTCTGGGGGGGGGGGTCAGAAGAAAAAAAAACAAACAGAAAGAATTTTGTTTGCATGTATGTAACACGTGCACAATTATTAAAAAAAAACTGACTAGCTTTAGCAATGGAAAGCAGCAAGTATTCACATTCCTCTGCCTGTCCTAGATGGTTGGAAGACATTTAGAAGGAACAATGGAGATACTAGTCAGGGATATGCCATCTTTTGCACAATGACAAGTTTCTATGAGCTTCTGAAGATTAAAAGTGGGGGAAAGGGGTTGGATAGGAAGGAAGGAAATATATCTAGAATGAAGGGAAGTTTTAGGTGGATATTGTTTTGAATGCAAGCTTTACATTTAACCTTGTTAAGTACATTTTAATTGTGTTTAGTCCAACATTCTAGCCTATTAAGATCTTTCTGGGTCCATATGGTCATCTATTGTGTTAACTTTCTCTCATACTGTGAGATTTGTAAATTGCCACTTATACCTTTATCCATCATTGATAAAAATATTAAATAGCATAGAACCAAGGACAGATCCCCAGAGACTCTCATCTAGAAGCTTTCTTGCATATAGACATTGGTCATTAATAACTACTCAATGGGCTACAGTCCAGTCATTCAGCAGATTTTGAATCTGATTCACCATACTGCTCATCCATATCTCTCCATTTTGTCCAAAAGGATAATATGAGAGATTTTGTCAAATGCTTTGCTAACATGAGTAAGCTACTATATATCTACAGCAATCCCTGGTCAGTCAGTCTAATCACCTGTCAAGACATGTAATAAGTCAATCTTCTGGCATGTCTTCTAGTTGTTGAAGTGATGATGTTGCTTTATTATTATTGCTTCCTTTTCTAGCTGTTCACTAATCATCCCTTTAATAATATACTCTAATATATTTATAGGAATCAAATTAAAGCTGGCCAGCCTGTATTTTGTATACTTCATTCTCTTCCCATAACACTTCAAGATCCTTAAGGGTAAGAACTGGTCTTCGCCTTTCATTGTATTTTCAAAAATTAGCACAGTGCCTGCAACGTAGTAGGTACCCAATCAATGCTTGATGACTTGACTGGACCTGGAGTCCACATTCCAGAGGACATAAAGAATGAGAATACAAAAGGAAAATAAAATAGCACTAGAGAAGCTTGGGGTTGAAAAAGGATGATAGTAGGTAGGTAGTAGAGAAAAGGGCTCTTCATTTTGAGAAACTGCAATTATGAGTCACGGTGATTATAGGAACAAGAGGTACTAATTTGCTATACATAGTTCTAGGGAATTACCAGTTGGTTGGGACCTTTGTCAGGGACCTGTGATGATGGAAGGTGGTGGTGGTGGCGCAGGTGTTCTGGCAATGGCGACAGTGGGTTTTTCAGGCAGGAGGCCTGGCTCCTATTTGGATACTAGAGAGCTCACATGTGATATAAACCCTGTAGCCACCTCTCAAGATATCAGGAGATGAGAAACACCCAGAAAGTATCTCAAACACGAACCATGTATTTGGTTTTTGTTCTGCCCTCCTGTCTAACTCACTGGTTCTTTTGGATCTTGAAGGCATACTTGAGTGACTTCTGACTTTGTAAGAGAGCATTGTTTCTTTAGGTCCTATTCTTCAGCCTCCAGTTGTGAGGGGGTGGGGGTGGGAGAAAGAGTTTATGTTAGTATATAGTTCTTTAGAATTTGCAGGCAGACAAAAACCTTTCTGTATGACAACCCTATGACACGGTGCAACAATTACTGCCCTCATTGCCAAGACAGGAAAACTAGAACTAGAAAGGTTACATAATGCTAGTGCTAAACCTATAATACAATAGTATGACTTGTTCTTGGCTACATATTATTTGACTTGTCATACAATTGTATAACTTTTTCTTGGCTACGTAGGCAGGAAGTGTCAAAAGTGGGTTAAAACTTAGATCTCTGACTGCCAAGTGCAATCCTCTAGATTTTCAGCTGTCCCTCAGTAACATGCTGATTTGCTTTGTACATTCTTTTTGTCAGGTTACTGGGCAGCTAGGCGGTACAGTGTTAGTCCTTGCATCAAGAGGACCTGAGTTCAAATGTGGCCTCAGACACTTATTAGCTGTGTTTCCCTGGGTAACTCACTTAACTCTACTTCAGTTTCCTCATCTATAAAATGAGTTGGAGAAGCAAATGGCAAATCATTCCCATATCTTTGTCAAGAAAATCCAAGATGGGGTCAGTAAGAGTCAGACATGACCAAAATGACTAAAAAACAACACTCATAGGGTAACCTTCCTTCTTTGTCTTCCTGAACAGCTTACTGGTGTACTTATCTTTCCGATAGCCCATTTGCTTATGATCATCATGAACAGTGAAAAGCAGAATAAGCATGTGTCCTATGAAATGATGTTTTGTATCCACGGATCACATTCTACTGACTATATCAAACTCCAGAACATTTTAGGGCCTTCTCAACGTGATCCACAGTCAACAGCAAATGGACTAGTAATTCACAAAAGGAAAAAAATGTATACTTATGGAATGCGTTTTGTCCAGTTTATAATAGGTCAGCCCATTGAGTTAGTAAATCAATAGATGTATTTTGGACTGGAACTGCAGGTGAACAATGAGAGAGGGCAAAATTAAATATGAAGAAAAGAGGGAGCTGGATTGTATATGGGAAGCTGTATAGGGCTTTCAGAGATCCTAGGCTGTGCCCTGTCACAAAGGGCTTCTTTTTAACAATAATAGTCCCATTGTGATGTTACATGGCTATTAACCATGGAACACTATCATCTCAGAAAAATCAGCATTTCAAGCCAACTAAAGGTCAATGGAAAGATGTGTAGTGTGTATAAGTTGCAGCAGGGTATCCATCAGTGACGACTTTTATGTACAGAGTTGTAGAAAAGATATTAGCAAGGACAAATATGACTAGAAAAGGTGGGGGATTCAATTGCTTGTCTTTCCAGTGGGGGGGTGGATGATGAAGGAGAAAGGGAAAGAATCTAGAATTTAAACTTCCAAAGTCAAATGTTTAAAATATATATGTATATGTATATATACATATAAATATAATTATTATTATTTACATGCAACTGGGAAATAAGATATACAGGCACTGCGATAGGGAGATCCATCTTGCACTACCAGAAAGTCAGCAGAGTGATGGAGGAGGGCATAGGAGAGAGCAGATTAGGGGAGGGGGTATACAGAGGGATCACTGTTTTGGGGTGGTGGGTAGGGGAAAGACAGGGAGAAAATTTGTAACTCAACATCTTGTGGAAATCAATGATGTAAACTAAAAAAAAATAAACAAAAGATAATTTTTTCAAAAGGTGGGGGCAGGGGGGTGCATGAACCCCAGTCATATGCTAAGAGTGAGGGATAATAGACAACTAGAGTGTTACATTAGCATCTTTTAAACATTAAATACACAGCTAAATCCCACCATTGTACTGAATGGACCTTTTGTGAAAAGTAAGGACGGATAGGTTATGGTCTCCACTGGTGATGGCCTAGCCATATCATTTTAACTGTATCTCATCAATGTATTAAAATAAAGTTTCTGGTAAATGTCTACTTCTGTATCAGGGGTCCTTAACTAAATCTGTCGGTGCCATTGGACTTTAGCAATCTGGTGAAGCCCGGAAGGCTATTCTCAATGCAAGGTTTTTAAATGCACAAAATAAAATGTGTCGGTTCATAATGTAATAATAATAGGTGATGCTGATATGGCACCTATTCTATGACAGGTACTGTACTAAGTCTTACAATTCTTGTGTCATTTAATCCTCACAACACCTCTGGGAGGTAGGTGTTAATGTGATTCATAGTCAAAAGCAAATTCCTAATTTTACATATGAGGAAACTGAGGCAGACAGGTCAAATGACTTGTCCAGGGTCATGCACCTAGTAAGTAAGGGTCTGAAGTCAGATTTGAACTCTGGTCTTCATGATTCCAGGTCCAGTGCTTCATTCATTGCACCACCTAGTCAACACATCTTTTTTTGGTCTTTTTTGGAGGGGAGAAGACAGGGTAATTGAGATTAAGTGACTTGTCCAAGGTCACACAGTTAAGTGTTAAGTGTCTGAGGTTGTATTAGAACTCAGGTCCTCCTGACTCCAGGACTGGTGCTCTATTCACTGTGCCACCTAGCTAATACATTGAATTATAATAATCAATTTTTTTAAGTCCATAGATCTCAGGATAAGAACCCCTGCTCTACATTAACAAGCCAAGAGAAATCTAACTGAATAATTTATTGATTGCATTTGATTCTGCCATGATTATACAGAGCAAAACATTGGGAACATGATGTATTGTTTAGTAGCACACCCCATATATCTGCTCCTCCACTTAAATGCTCAATCAAAAGTGATCATTTTTTACCTCTTCCCACAAAGTGAAAAGTCCTATCCCTTCAGTGTGGAACTCACTGCTAGAAAGAAGCCACTTTTATTGACTAATTAAAGTAATTTATAATAATTAAAGAATAGAACTAATCCTTTTGGACTTTCCTTCCCCCCCTCACTCTAAGCATGCTGGAGAGCATGTAAATTCTCAACATAGAGAAGGTAAATAATTTAAAAATGTTTATTGGATCGAATTAAATCTTACCTCTTATTCAGGAGTTGTACAGGAGGGTTATTTTAAAACACTGACCCTAGTCTACTCCTACTTACCCTCCTTGAGATAGCAAGAAAAGAATGAGTAGTTTGGTACCCAGACTAAGAATGCTAGTCAACCCTTGGATAGATATAACTATAATAGAGTAGGGGTGGGGGTATTGGAGAGAAAGGGCCAGTTTGCATCCCTAGAAATCTATCTAGAGGAATCTTCTTGGGAGGCTGAATCCTTTGCCATTCTTTTTCCCTTGCTTTCCTTTAAAGCTCAGCCAATGTCATTAAGCCATTTCCCCTATAATGTGTCTCAAAAATGTAAATTAACAGTAAACCATCTACTGAAAGACTTATTATGTTATCACATGCTAGGAAATTTCCATAAAAATATATGTTTTTGAAAAAGTTATTAATTTTGGATTCTTAAGAAGGTGAAATGAATTGCATTATTTTCATTACAAACAATCTATGTGGTATCCTGCAGGTGATGTTGACAACTAAGTAACATTTATTAAAATGAAAATATGGAAATGCTGCAGAGATTTTGCAGCAAGGACTTCAGAAGTTAGAGACTGAAAAATTAATTCCCCAAATTTTCTGTTGAGTCTAATCAGACATCCATTATTATTTTAAAATAGTCATTTAAACTTATTAGATGCATAAAAAGATTTTAACCAGCTCAAATCTTCTTAGCTGACACAGAATTGTGAAAATAAATAAGAGAGTATTGAGTGTCTTTAGTCTTCTGGGTTTATTTTAGGCAGTGTCTACATAGGCAAAAGTGGAGAGTAATGCAAGTGTTTAGGAAATATGAGCAATGTTGGACAACACATTCAATCCATATCAAACATCCCCCTTTTCCCATTAGTTTTTACTTCTCATTTTTGGTCCAAACATGATTTAGTCAATGTAGGGACCTTCTTGTGTGGAAAGCCACTTCACTAATGCAGATTAGCAACTCATCCCTAAATAGCCATTTTAGAAGGTTTTATTTACATTAAGGCTTTAAATCTGCCTCTTTGCACCTCCTACTCATGGTTGCCAGTTCTTCCCTCTGGGCCTGAGAAGAATCACATCTCTCTTCTACCTGATAGCTCTTTGACTATTTGGCATAGCTATCATATTTACCTTAAGCTTTCTCTTTGCCAGGCTAAATATCCCCAGTTCCTTCAATTAGTCTCCAGTCCCTTTACCACCCTGGTCTTCCTCCAGATGTTCTCTAGCTTTTCAGTGTCATTAATAATATCGTGCCCAGACCTAAAGGAAATAAATATTCTTTTCCTGAAGGAAGCAGGATATGGTGTGTACAGCAAAATTCTAATCACCCTCATCCTAGACATTAGTTCTTTATTAATGCAGACTAAGTTAATATTAGCTTTTTTGGCAATCAAATCACAGCTTGAAAACATACTAAGCTTAAGAGATACTAAAATCAATCAATCAAGAAACATTTATTAAATGCCTACTACGCACCAGACATTGTGATAAGTGCTAAAACGCTCAGATCTTTGGTAGATGAAATGTTTCTTGTCCACCATGTTTCTCCCATTTTATAAGTGTGAAATTGATTTTCAGAGCCAAAGTATGACATTAAATTTATCCTTTTAAAATTAAATTTTGCCTGTGTGAGCAAAGACACACAGTGGAAAGTGCATAGAGGACAATGGCAGGAGAGGTGAGTTGTGGTGGAAGATGGAATGCTTAGAGAGGAACAGAAGGAGATGAGGTTATAAAAGAAACCGTATTGTTAAGGGCCTTGAGTGTAGAAGTTGTCTGATCTTGACTTGATAGATAGTGGGGACTACTGTAGCATTTTAAGTAGAAGAGAGATATGATTATACTGCTGTAAAGTCCTTCTTGTTCTAATGAATGAATTCTTAATTCCTGTCACAAGGAGCTAACTTTTGGTTCACTTGAACATAGCTAAATAAACATATATAGATATATGAAAGGTTGCATGGAGTTATTGGAGCTAGAAATATCAGGTTTGAAGAGTTGAGTTCATGTCCAATCTCTCATAAATACTGTCTGTGTACCCCTGGGTAAGTCACTTAACTTTTTTTTTTTAACTCCAGACAACAAGTGCTATAAGTTGCAGAGGGCCCAATCTTCATTGATAAAGGAATTCATTTACCAGGGTTGCACTAGACTGATGGAGTCACTATCCTCGTTCAAAAAGACTGATATGTGCATACATATACACATATTTAAATATTATGTAGAATATATTTATGTATGCATGCGTGTATATAGACTAGTCTCATGATTCCATCAGTTTAGGGAATTCTGGGTGAGAGCCTTGCCCTACCTTTTCAGATTGGCACCTTAACTGAAATATAATTAGTCTTAATCGACTGTCTGAGGAAGTGAGAAGTTAAGTGATTTTTGTGCAGGGTCACATGGCTAGTAATTGTGAGTTCTTGAATCCAGGTCTTCCCTGTTTCCAAAGTTTGGCTCTCTATCTGCTACAGAATGCTTCATTGTGACCCTTCCCACTTCAGTATTCTTTCCATACATTCAACCACCTAAACACTCTTCCTATCTTTCTGCCACTGCCTGTTTACCACAAGCCTTTCCACCTCCCCATGGGAAAAAAACCAAGATTATTTCCTGGTTTTTTACCCCTCCTTTGCATGTATTGTACTCAGTGTATTCTCTGAAGGTGAGATGCAAGAAAATGTGGATTGATTCTCTACTGCTTGTGCTAATTTCGGCCTAACAACATGAAGAAAACACAGGTGTTCCATCAGCCACCACCACACCAGCCATATGTGGAGTTATCGGTTACATCAAATGGAGAGTTTTGTATACTGTGCCCAGATAAGTTCATTTACCTTGGTAGTGTACTTTCTAGAGATGTACACATGGATAATGAGTTTGACACATACATTGCCTGAGCTAGCTCAGTGTTTGGGAGGCTCCAAAGAAAAGTGTGGGAGAGAAGAGGTATTAGACTGACTACCAAAATGAAGGTCTACAGAGCCTTCTGTTGTGCTGACCTCATTGTCATATGCCTATGAAACCTGGACAGTGTACAAGTGTCATATCAGGAAGCTGAATCACATTTAAATTGTCTTAGGAAGATTCTGAAGATCACCTGACAGGATAAAGTACCAGATACTGAGGTCCTTACTTGAACTAAACAGCCAAGCATTCAGATTCTACTTAGAAGAAGTAAATGAGCTGGCCACATTGAAAGCAAAAGGTATGCCTGCCCAAAAGACTATTTTATGGAGAACTCACACAGGGCAAATGTTCACATGATGGTCAGAAGAAGCAATACAAGGACACTTTCAAGGTCTCTCTTAAGAACTTTGTAATTGATTATGTGACATGGGAAATCGATCACTCAGCATTGTGTGCCCATATCAGAGAAGGTACTATGTTCAATGAGCAAAACTGAAATAGCTCAAAAGAAATGCGAGATGTGCAAATTTAGAGAATCTACTTCAAATGTTCACATGAACTATTTGTGCCTGACCTGTGGTAGAGAATTCTGAGCTCATACTAGTCTGATCAACCACTGTAACTGTAATGTGACTCAAGCATAGTGATGTCATTTTGGTCCTTTTGGAGCTGTGGTTCTCAACCTTCCTAATGCCATAATCCTTAATACAGTTCCTCATGTTGTGGTGACCACCAACCATAAAATTATTTTTGTTGCTACTTCATAGCTATAATTTTGCTGCTGTTATGAATCGTAATGTAAATATCTGATATGCAGGATGTATTTTCATTGTTACAAATTGAACATAACGAACAGGTTGAGAACTGCTGACTTAGAGAATGAAGGACAATAATCAATGACAATCAAACAACCAACTTTACCTTTCTAAATGCAAGCTTCATGTACCAACTGCCTCTTCCTAAAATATCTGTCTGTCTGTCTGTCTATCCATCCATCCATCTATCTATCTATCTATCTATCTATCTATCTATCTATCTATCTATCTATCTAATCCATGTATCTATTTATCTATCTATCATCTATCTATCTATCTATCATCTATCTGTCTGTGTGTCTGTCTATCTCTATCCATCTATCTATCTATCTATCTATCTATCTATCTATCTATCTATCTATCTATCTATCTATCTATCTATCTATCTATTTGTCTGTCTATCTGTCTGTCTGTCTATCTATCTATCTATTTATCTATCCATATTTCTCTCTCTGTCTCTCTCTCTTTCTGAAAGGGCCTGACATATATATATAGAAAGTGCTTATTACATTAAAAAAATCCATCCTATGTGTGTATACGTATGTATATCTGCATGTATATAATGCCCTGTATCTATGCATATGTGTATATGACAGAATGGTGTGGAGGAAAGATGTGTTTGGAATCAGAGAATCTGGGTTTGAATTTTGATTCTGTCAATTAACTACCTTGGGTAAGTCAATTAGTCTCTCTGGGCCTCAGAAAAAAGAAGAAATCAGATTAGATTACCCCTAAATTCTCTTCTAGGTAGAAATTATCTATGCTTATCCATATGGCAGTATGTTACATGCTACTATCAAATCCCTTTAAAGAAGCTGTTCTCAACCTGTGGGTTATGTTCAATTTGTAACAATGAAAATGCATCCTGCATATCAGATATTTACGTTACGATTCATAATAGTAGCAAAATCACAGTTATGAAGTAGCAACGAAAATCATTTTATGGTTGGGGGTCACCGCAACATGAGCAACTGTATTAAAGGTTCTTGGCATTAGGAAGGTTGAGAAACACTGCTTTAAAGTTTATATAATATGAATTAGTATGCAAATATTTTAGTATAAAGAAATTTATATACTCAGCCTCCAAATATCATTCCAGGCTAATTTCATATCGCTCTCCCTCAGGTACCTATATTCCAGGCAAATTGTTCTACTTCCCCCCTGAACATGATATCCCATCTCCAACCTCCATGTCGTTTCATTGGCTGTTGCCTATACCTGGAACATGCTTTTCCCTCACCTCATCTCTTGGAATTCTTATATACTTTTAAGATTCAGCTCATGTCACTTTCTAAATGGGATCTTTTCTGATTTCCCAACTGGTAGTATTCTCTCCTGACCTCCAAATTTCTTTGTACATAATATTTATTCTTTTACCAACATATACATTACTTCTTTTCTCCCAATTGTAGTAGAATGGAAGCTTCTTGAGGTCAATAAAGATCTGTTTCTGTATTTGATTCCTGAGGGTCTAGTGCAGAGTCTGGCACACAATAGGTGCTTAATAATGCTTTAATTGAATTTCCAAGATTTTAAATCTAGGAAAATATCAACATTTTTTTGGATATTGAAGAAGTTAAGTATCTCCATCAAAACAGTAAAAAATACAGAGGCATATTTTCAGTGCCCCAATTTAAGGATGCTTTTTAAGCCTTGCATTTCATTAAATTGCATGGCTGGATAGGAGAGTCATGCTAAAATATTGTGATTAACACCAAGGAGGCTTAACAGACAATGCTATTATAGGTGAAAGACTGCTAATTGCACTCTTCCCAATAACTTATTGATTTTAATCAAATCTTCCTAAAGCAGAATGCCAGCAGCAAATGGATAACTAGATAGAGTGGAAACATAACAATGGTAGTAGTAATATGGGAGAAATTATTCATGTTTGATTTGTATAAAATTGAACAAATATTCTTGATCAGCATTTATACAAATATAGATTCGTCGGGAAGGTGCTATCTAAATTGCTTCTCTCTCTGTGTATTGAAAATTACCATAACTGTTAGCATTTTTAATTATTTTGATCTGCTGAAAATAGATTAAACTGAATGGGAAATTGGCTTATTAAGGCTTATATATTTGAGTTAATATGAAATTTTCTCAGCAAGTATGTCACCAGATTCTCTTAGTCTTAAAAACCATAGACTGTCCCTAGTTTAAAAGGGGAATTTTGATTCTTTTTAAAATTTTAAAATTATTTTTGTTTACTTTGTTAAATGTTTCCCAATTACATATGAACAATTTTAATACTCACTTTAGAAAAATTTGAGTTCCAAATTCTCCTCCTCTCCTGTACTTCCCTCCACTTTGAGGAGGCAAACATTTTGGTATTGGTTATACGTGTGAAGTCATGCAATATGTGTTTCCTCATTAGCCATATTGTAAAAGAAAACACAAATAAAATAAAACAATAAAAATAAAAGAAAATTAAAAAAGCATGCATTATTCTGTATTTAAAGTTTATCAGCTCCCTCTCTGAAGGTTGAAAACATCTTTCATTATGGGTCCTTTGGGATTGTATTGCATCACTCTCTCAATCAGAGTAGTTAAGTCATCCATAGTTGATCAATATACAATATTGTTACAGTGTACAATGTTCTCCTGGTTTTGCTCACTTTACTTTGCATAAATTATAAAATTCTTCCCAGGTTTTTCTGAAACCATTCTGGTTGTCATTTCTTTTTTTTTTTTTTTGGGAGGGCAGTTGGGGTTAAGTGACTTGCCCAAGGTCACATGGCTAGTTTTTGTGCTAAGTGTCTGAGGCCAGATTTGAACTCAGGTACTCCTGACTCCAGGGCCGGTGCTCTATTCACTGCACCACCTAGCCGCCCCGTTGTCATTTCTTATTGTTGTTGTTAAGTCATTTTAGTCATGTCTGACTCTTCTTGAACCCATTTGGGGCTTTCTTGGAAAAGGTACTAGAGTGGTTTGCCATTTGCTTCTCCTGCTCATTTTACAGATGAAGAAACTGAGTAAAATGAGGTTAAGTGACCTGCCAAAGGTCACACAACTATTGAATGTCCAAGACCAGATTTGAACTCAGGAAGATTCGTCTTTCTGACTCCAGGTCAGTACTGGAGTACTCCGTCTAGTGTGACACCCAGCTACCTCACAGTATTCCTTCACAACTTGCTCTGCCATTCCTCAATTAATGGGTGTGCTTTCAATTTCCAATCTTTTGCCACCGCAAAAAGAGCTACTGTAAATATTTTTACCCCTTTCTTTGATCTCTTTGGCATACAGACCTAGTAGTGTTATTGCTGGGTCAAAGTGAATGAACAGTTTTGTAGACCTTTGGGTATAATTCCAAATTGTTCTCCAGAATGGTTGGACTAGTTCTCAGTTTCACCAACCACGAATTAGTGTCCACATTTTCCCCACATACCTTCTAGCATTTGTTGTTTTCCTCTGTGTCCTGTTAGCCAATTTGATAGAGATAAGGTAGTATCTCAGAGTTGTTTTAATTTGCTCTATCAGTAGTGATTTAAAGCATATTTTTCTCATGACAATTTATAGCTTTGATTTCTTCTGAAAATTGCCTGTTTATATCTTTTGACCATTTATCAACTGTGGAATGGCTCTTATTTTTATAAAGATGACTCAGTCCCTTATATATTTGAGTAATGGGGTTTTATCAGAGAAACTTGCTGCAACAACTTATTTTGTTGTTGTAGGAGGACTGGGGGTGGGCGTTAAGGTAGGGAGGGATGGATTATGGAGGCAGAGTGTAGAGGAATAATTGTTTTTACTTCCACCCAGCTAATAAGGTTTTCTCTCTATACACTGAGGACTAAAAAATGCTCAAATGAGCAAGTTACTTGTTTGGCAGACTGAACAGAGATTTTGTAGGGAACAAAATCTTGCTAGAATAAATTTAACACTTAAAAAAATGGAGAACCCTTGAAATATATCTTGTTTTACAAGAGCTGTTTCTCAGTGTGAGATTCAATATAGTGTGAAACACTGAAGAGCTCACACTTTGGCCATTCACTGATGATGAACATGAAGCACAATACAGAGCCTGAATCGCAGTCTCTCCACAGTCCCCATGGTATCCTGCAGACTATTTGTCTTGTGGGAATGTCTCATTCATCAAAATGGTGACATTGAACTTAAAAGCAGATTTCAAATATGGGCATAACTGCCCTTTCTTGATGGGTATTTAAGTGGTTTCCCTTATAAATCAAGCGCTACTATAAAGACTGCAGTTACTGAAGATCCTCTCTGCTTTGTCTTCTGTCCTGAAACTGGGTATTTTCAAAGCTTAAAGGAAGAGAATATCTAAAGAGGGAAAATTAGAGTAGTTACACTTCTATCCTCTTAATAATAACAAAGCAGATATTACATTTTAAGGCCTCCTGCAGCAAGTTCTGATTTCATTAGAGAAAATGCAGAGGAAATAAATGGGCAGCTTGATGGTTCTGGAACCTAGGATGATGATGATGATGATGATGATGATGATGATGATGATGATGATGATGATGGTGATGATGGTGATGATGATGATGATGATGGTGATGGTGATGATGATGGTGATGATGGTGATAATGATGATGGTGATGATGATGATGGTGATGATGGTGATGATGATGATGGTGATGGTGATGGTGATGATGATGATGGTGATGATGGTGATGATGGTGATGATGATGATAGCCAATATCTATGTGGTATTTACTATGTGCCATGCACTGTGCTAAGTACTTTATAAACATTATCTCACTGGATCCTTACAACCTCTTTGAGAGGTAGGTAATATCCTCCTCATTTTACAGAGGATGAAACTGAGGTAGACAGAAGCTAAGTGACTTGCTTAGTCACACATCTAGTTAAGTGTCTGGGGCTAAAATTGAACTCAGATCTTCCCGACTCTAGATGCAATGCTGTTTCATGAACTGGGCCACTTAGCTGCCCCGTGAATACCTAGCAGAGTACTCTTTCAAAAACAAGATTGATGTCCTATCAAATGCTACAAATCCAGCTTATTAGCTTAAATTTTTCAAAGTGAATTTCATAGACAAAGGAGTATTTGGCGGGCATGGCCTGTGATTTCACTTATATAGAGAACTTCTGGAGTTTCCTATTCCTTTGACCAATGCTGAGTAATACCTACTCTGCAAATGACAATCTCAAAGAGGCAATGAGAAGTTAAGCAGCTTTCATATGGTCATAGAGTCAGTTTATGGCAGACAAGATCTTTTTAACTCAGAGTCAACACGTTCCTCTATTATATTGCAAGCTCCTTGAGGGTAGAGACTGTGTTTTGTTATTTTTGTGTATACCTCAGTGCTTAGCACAGTGCCTTGCATATGGTAGGCACTTAATAAATTTTTTTTAAACTGAGGTGCTATGCTATTCTGCCTCTGTGCATGCTAGGATAATACACAGGGTAACTTCTGGACAAAAAATCTGACTAGAGAAAGAGAAATAGAGTAGAGAAATGAAAAGACAAGTCAGCCTGATGTTATTAAGATGCCAGTTTTCATCTCATGTCACAGAGGAAGTCATCTAGCCATTCTTCCCAGTTCATTCTTCCTTCCTTGTATAGTCTTTTAGGACCATGGAAAACTACAATCAATTGCTTGTTTCAAAATGGCTTGCTAATAGATAAAAGAATAAGAAATACACTGTTAGGATTTTTGAGTAGGAGTCTGCAATGCTGTGGTGTCCACTAGACATCAGCTTGGGAAATTTAGTTTTTTGTTTTATACAATTAGAGAAGTCATCGAATTGGCTAAAAACACTTCAATTTTTCCATTCTAGAGTATAGTCATATTTTTCTTGGGTTGAGAACTGCAGAGAAGAACTACATAAAGTCCCTTTTTAATATAGACCAAGTCCTTTTTGTGTATTTAATTAGATCACAATCTCCGGACTCTCAAACTGATTAGTATAGAGTTGGGAAGAAAATATACTCACATATTTACATATATGCACATGTATATATATTATTTTGAAATTTAGAAATATAGTTAAAGCAAAGAATAATAATGATAATCCTAGATGAAATTTATGCACAATGTTTTAACATTTGTAAAGTGATTTAAAGGTACTAAATCATTTGAAACACACAACAAACTTGGGAGGAAGGTACTGGAGATATAATCAGCCCAGTTTTACAGGTGAGGAAACTGAGAATCACAGAGGCTTAAGTAATTTTGCCTATGATTAGAAGGTTAAATTTTGAAGACATATTCCTGATTCCAAATCCTGCAAACCATTCCTCAGCTCCACCTCTGCTACCTAGCTCTCTTGTCATGAGGTATACCGATTATTGTTTGAGGGGGTGGGAGGAATGGGAGATGTTAGTTTCCTTATTTATAAAATAAAATAAGAGTGAGGGCTGGGACTAGATAATCTCTATTCTGTGTTTGTGGGGCCTAGGTGTTTTTCTAAGAGCTTTCCCCCCCTGCACTAGCATTCTATTGTTCTTTGAAATTCTTGGTGAATGAATAAGGAATATGCAGTAAATATTGAACAATATTGATGATGACAACATAACCCATCTGCACCTTTGCTGTGTTATATTGACTTGATAAAGAAACTGATAGCTAGAGAAGTGAAATGATCTGCCCAAGGTCACATATATAGGGCCTAGCAAGGTCATAGAGAATGTCAAACCAGGACTCCTGATTCTCAGTCCACCTCTCTTCGTTTGACATAAAACATTTTCTTAGAGGAAATATTAGCTACCTAGGTATCAAAATAATTAGCAAACTCAGAGGAAATAATCAATCAAACCAGTTTAGAGACAACTCAACTATTTAACTATCTCCAATTTTTAGTGGGCTTAGTCCAACCAGTTTATAGACAATTCAATTATTTAAGTATCTACAATCTTTAGTGGGCTTCTGAGATTCCAAGTTGTTCCCAGTGGAGTTCTAGCTTGGCAAGGGTGACGTGAAGTCCAGTGAATGATGATGACTCAAGAGGCCCCTCACCAAAATGAGTGTGCTGGGTACCAAATATAGACCCACAGCTCCTGCCTCCCTCTCCATTGCTTGAAACTTTCAGCTCTGAAGGAAGAAAACTCAAAAAGGAAGTCACGGATTGGGCCACGGTCATGTTGGGGAGGAGGGCTGGATTTATAAAAACATATTGACATATACATTGCAACTGAACAGTTGAATGTTGAGTAAATAAGGAAGTAAAACAAATTAGATGATTCGTTATCAGCTTGAAAGATGTGGAGAAAAAAAAAAGGCTCCCGTTTAAAAGAACACTTTGGGGCTTTTCCTTCCCCAAGAAACATGCTTCATGTCATCTAGACACTAAGTAGATTTCTTTCACAAAAACTGTTACATTATCTGGGTAAACACGTCAATCAAACACTACAACTAGCAATTTACAGCAATGATGCTAGATTTAACACTGAGAGTGCGAGGTTCCAGGGGGAAATAGTGTTTGTATTTACCTCTTTGTTACTAGAACAATTTTATTTAAAAGGTTTTTTTTTTCCCCTGAACAACCATGAAAATTGGGTATTTATGCTATTTGTAGCCAAAACAAATCTCTAGGACTTTGTGTGTCTTCACTTTGAAATGTTTTCTTTGTCAAATGTAGACATCTCAAAAAAATCAATATTAATTTATGACGATTTGGGGGGTATACCTAGGAGTAATGCTTTTAACATAATGATCCTTTAGGGAAGTGGTGACATGGCATCTTATTCAGTTTGCTTATTATAGGCTTAATCATTACTTATTAATTTTTCTTAGTTTCAGGAGGTTTTCACAAACTTAATATTCTATTAAGGTAGCATCTGTTGGAGGAATTATCTTGGTTTTTTAAAGCAAATTTTAACTGATTACCATGAATCTACATAATTAGAATTAGGTCTAATTATGTAGTGTAAATACATGTAATATATTTATAACATATAATGACATAATTATGATTCACAATAATGTTGAAAAACTCCTCCTTAAAATTAGGAAGAAAAATCTGCTGCATAACCACTTCAATTTATTAGAAATTTTACAATATATGTTTTCCACAGCTCCAAAGCTATAACTGAGTTTAAAAATGAAACACACACAACATATATTCATATATATGGACATCGTTTATACCTAAAACAATTCCATTTTTCCATGTTCTTAAAAATCTATAAACACTTCAATCTTAAGAGGAACAGATTTTTCTGAAAAAATTTCAGCCAACTGCTGAATTTCAACACATCAGAAAGATTAGTGGGAATTGGAATGCAGCTTGGGATACCCGTGGCATTCAGGACCAACTGCTATTGTGAGCTGTTTTTCAGTTTTTGTTTATAAAGCCATCAGTTCAGTACTTCTAAGCAGTGAAATTGTTGTAATGAACAATCTCCATGGTTTATTTATGCAGAATTATATCTTTTAAATTTTTTGGAATTTCTAATGAAAGTCCAATGGAAATCTCAAAGATTTGTTTTATCACAGAAGTTCATCATTGGACAGGATCTCAGAAGCCATCTATTCCATTCAACCTCTGCTTGAAGAATCATTTCTGAAATATCCACCCTCTACCCCAACTCCCCAAAGTGTTCACACAGTTTTTGTCCAAATGCTTCTAGTGAGGAAGGATCCACTACCTACAGGGAAGTCCACTCTTTTTTTGCACAGATTTAATCACTAGGAAGTAACCCCCACCACCACCTCCAGCCCATCTCTTACATCATATCTAAATTTGACTTTCTCTAACTTCCATCCATTTCTCTCTGTTTTACCCTCTGGGACCAAGCAGAACAAATTTAGTACTCTTTCACATGGCAGTCCTTCAAATATTTGAACATGTTTATCACAGCCCTCTCAATTCTTTTATTCTCTAGGCTAAGCATCTCTGTTTTCTTCACCTGATCCTCACACAGCTTGTTTTTGTAGTTCTTCCCATTCATGGTCAGCTCGTATGAATCTTGTCCACCTAACCAATTTTCTTTCTGAAATCCAATGCCCAGAAACAAGCATACTTCCCCAGATGTCATCAGATGAGGGCACAGCACAAATGTACAATACTCTCACATGTCTCATTATAGGCCCGTGGCCTTTTTGAGTACAAACTTACATGATAACCTACTACAAAGCCATAACTTGTATAGAGCAACTGGGACTTGAGTACCAATAGCTCTGTCATCTTATAGTGTTATTTTATTCTTGTACTATTTGGTTTTTGATGTGTGTATGTTTTGTTTCCTCGAGTACACTGGAAGTGCCTAGTCATCAGAGCCAAAGTCTTACAATTGTCTATCTTCAACAGGACATAGTAGGTATTATGTATATAACAGAGACTAAATGAATGTTGTCATAAAAATAGGTAAGGTTTTTTTTTAAAGAAAATTCCCTGCCACAAGACCTGTCAAAAGGTTATATAAGATAATAGGTGTTTTTTTAAACAGCTGAACTTGTAATTGGTTAAAATACATCACACTAGTAAGTTCTGAACAAACTTTTTTTATCTCACATAAAAGCAATGTGGTATAGTAAAAAGATATATGTACCATAGGTACCAGTGGACCCGTGGTTCCAGTCTATTTCTACCACTTTACATGTGTAAACTTGTAAATTTCTTAACCTTTCTTGGCCTTTATCTTCTTGTCCTTTTGAACCCCTTCCACGGTCCTCTTCTCTTCTCCTTCTGTACTATTTCACTTGGTGATCTCCTCAGCTCCCATGAATTCCATTATCATTTTAGTGTGGATTATTCTTGAATCTATTTATCAAGCATGAAAACTTTCTCATGATTGAGTTACATCTCCAACAGCCTCGTGGAAATTTCAAACTGTAGGTGCAATAGATGTTTTAAACTTGCCATGTCCAAAACTGAAGCAGTTATCTTTCCTTCCAAAATCTCCCCTTTTCCCCATAATGTTTTAGAAAAACACTAAGCTTCTAGACACCCAGATTTAAAATCCAGGAATCATATTTGACTTTCCACTTTCTCTCAACCTTCATATCTTTTGCCAAGGTGTATAAATTTTACCTTTGTAATATCTCTCATTTATAACCCCTTTCCTCCTTTGCCATCGTTGTGGTACAGGTCCTTATCACTTCGTGTCTAGACTATTGTAGTAGCCTGATAGTTAGTTTTCCCTGCTGGTTTTCCTTCCCTTTCACAGAGACAATTCTCTCCGCATTTCTGTTCATCCTCCACTTGTCTATCAAAGT
This sequence comes from Pseudocheirus occidentalis, assembly GCA_028646575.1. Classification (NCBI taxonomy): domain Eukaryota; kingdom Metazoa; phylum Chordata; class Mammalia; order Diprotodontia; family Pseudocheiridae; genus Pseudocheirus; species Pseudocheirus occidentalis. The sequence continues at coordinate 39,513,643 of CM053595.1, read as the reverse complement.
AATCTTCCTAAAATGTAGGTCTGAACATATCACCCTTCTCTTCTACCCATATTTAATAAACTCCAGTGTCTCCTTATTATCTCCAGAATCAAATATAAAATCCTCTCCATGGTGTTCAAAACCATTCAAAACCTGCCCTTCCTCTCACCTTTCTGATAGCCTTATGTCTTATACCATCCTCCCTCTACCACATACTCTGTGATCTCATGGCCCTGGCCTCCTTGATATTCCTCAAACAAAATATTCCTCCTAACTAACTCTGGGCATTTTCACTGGTTGCCTTCTATACTGGTATCTGGTATATATACTATCTATATCTATATCTATATCTGTATCGATATCTATATCTATATCTATATCTGTATCTGTATCTGTATATCTATCTATCTATCTATCTATCTATCTATCTATCTATCTATCTATCTGTCTACTATATATATCTATACTGGTATACTCCCCTCATCTCTACCTACTGCCTTCCATGGCTTCCTGCAAGTGTCAGCTAAAATTATACTTTTTATAGGAAGCTTTTTCTAATTATCTTTGATTCTAGTACCTTCTCTTTGTTGATTGTCTCCATTTAATCCTATATATATATATACACACGTGTATGTATATGTATATATACATATATGTGTATTATATGTTATGTATATATACACATGTGTATGTATACACATATTGGTGTGTTGTCTCTTCCATTAGACTATGACCACTTTGAGGGCAAGCTCTTTTTTTTTTCCATTCGTCTTTAGAGTCCCAGCGTTTAAAACTGCTCATCACAAGTAGGTACTTAATAGATGTTAATGACTGACTGGCAAGCAATTCCTCTATGGTTTCACTTATTTTTTTCTATAACTTCTCTTACCAAAGCATCCCTCATTGACCATTTCTCCCTTATTTGCCTACCCCTTTTAGAATTAAGCTCTTTGAGGGCAGTAACTCAGTAAAAAAATCTTATCTCTAATGCTTAACAGTGTTTAGTAAATAGTAAGTACTTAAGAAATGCCACTTCACTTTTTAATTGATTAATATAATGATTATTTTATTCATATATAAAAAGTGAAGATTGATTAGATGTGCTATAAAGTCCATGGAATTCTAATATTCTCTAATTCTGTGGGCTACATATTGGGCAGTAATTTAAAACAGACCATTTATTTATTTCCTCTGAGAATATCAGTGGAACAAAGATGCCAAGGTCTCACACACACACACACACAATTGTGAAGTAGGCAAAATTCTGAGACTAATATATGCTTTTAAAAAAATTCCCTCCTTTCCATCCATCTTCCTCATTCCTACCACTAGATGTTAAATGACCTTATGTTAACCCTATGTGTCCTATCTCCTAATCCCACCATTCTTGGAACAGCTTTCAGGCACTAAGACTCTTTTGATCATCCTTTTTCTGAACCTTTCCCCTTATCAAAATTCATCTCTTCTATGTCTTTCTGATACCTATATGGTTTTGCTAGTTGATAAGAATTTATCTAATAAAGGAATTCATGCTTAGGTAGTCATGGATGATAATGGCTTCATGCATTGCCTCTACCAAATGATGTATTTACATTTTAACAAGGGCTTCAATATCTTATATCAAAGAATGTGAGGCACTGTGGCATGGCAGCAAAGGAGATACTCTTGAGTGATATCTTTTGCCATTTCTTAAATTGTACCACATAGTCAGCAGTTAACTCTTTATTTAACATCACCCAGCTGATCCATGGGCCACCTTGCCATCTCCTTATCTGGATCAATACTCTTTTAATCAGACCTCCAGCATCCATGCCTCCATCCCTAGGAAAGTTAATCCACTTAACTTTGGAATTCCTACCCTGATATTGAACCATCTCGATTGTGAACTTAATACAATCTTAATCCATTTTATTTAGGAACCCCAAGCCCCCAGACAATATTTCATACATCCCATTGAACCATTCACCCATACAATCTTACTATCAACTTGATCCCGGCATGCCTGCTCTTTTCACCTTAATGCTATTTTTCATCTTTTGCTTTGAGAAAGATCAATTCATCAATCCCATAACTCCCAGAACAAAACACATTTCTTTGACTACTTCTTCCATATGTCTTATTCTCCTTATTATAATAAGATAATTGAGGTCAGAGACCATCTGACTTTTTAAAATATGCATCTTCTGGGCTTAACATAATATGTGCCATATAGTAAGAGATGTACACACACACACACACACACACACACACACACACACACACACACCACATTTCTTTCTTTCATCCATCCATCCATAGATGCAATTCTACTGCTAGAAGAAAATGGGTCAATGAAATTAATTAAGAAAAAGGAACGTGAGAAAAGGTTCAATCTGAGCCAATGAGGATGGAGTCTGAGTTAGCATTCATTCTTCTGTTTCTCCCCAATTTCTAACTCACCCCTGTGCCTTGCTTACATTATCTTGACTAGGGCAGGGCTGTGGTCTGTGATTCTGTGATATACCTCAAAGATAGGAGTGAGGTGGAGTTGCAGAAATTGACTGATCCTTCTCCTTGGTTGTCAGATCTGAAATTTGCAAAAAGAAAGACAAAATTAAATCTTAAATGTCAACTTCAGTCACTTGCAATCATTTTCCTCTAAAAACACCAAACATTTCTAAAGTACTTAAGCTGTTATCTTGAATTCTTCCATTGCTTCCTACTTTCCTTTAATAAATAATCAATCAATAAACATTTTAAAAATGCCTAGTATGTGATCGTAGGGACAGGACCAAATATTCTCTACTCTTATTTTTTATTTTTATTTTTTGTAAATAACATGGTGTATTGGAATGAAAAAACTCAAAGATGAATAAATATCAACAAGTTTGGCAATGGACCAGCACCAATATGTCTTCATATTTCCCATATTTTACCCTTCACTAAACTGAAAATATAATGGAAAAAACAGGGCAGTTTCTAAATACAGAAATAAGAATAACTTGGAGGGATACTTTGTTATGATGGCACTGAAACTTCTTCTTTGGCATCTGAATTGAGCTGCTAGTCCCCCTAATTGCTATTCGTGTGCTGGTAGGGTCATGGACTTACATATCTACTGCACAAGGTCTTTTTCATCTCTAATGCATATCAAATAATTCAGGCCATTTCTGTGCCAGATAAAATGGATTTTTTTTTGACAGAAACAAGGAAGTCTAAACATTAGTCATCACTTATTGCTAATCATAGAGATTAGTTATTTGTGTATTATTATGAAACATTCACACAGCATGTTTCTGGTATAAATGCTTTACATCTAAGGATGAAAGGTAATAGACAGGATTTACGGTATATAGGACCTTAAATGATCTTAGATGTCTTATTCGCTATGGGTCTGTTACCACTCACATAGTCACCCTTTGCCATTCCCATTTTAAATATGAACTGTTGCCCAAAAGTTAACAGCTTGTCCAAGGCAACTTTGTGTGAATAGAACTTGGAAATCTGTTCCCAGTCTCAGTCTAAATTCTTTCAGCCAGGTTATTAAGGGAAAGATGTTCAGGTAACCCAGATCACTGTTACAAGTGTGTGTTATAGCTACCGTGAAATGGAAGGAGTGTTAGATGGAACAAATTATCATCCATAAAAATGTGTGGGAAAAGCCTCATTTTAGGTTTGTATGTTGGACAAGTGGTGAAAGGATCTATCAGCATTGGAAACTAGTTAATTATTGGGTCTCTACACACAGTGCAAACTGTTCCTAAAAGAACAAGGGTCTACTTTCTTGCTAACAATGAATCAAAGAATTTTAGAATTGAAAGGAACCTTAGAGATCATTTAGTCTACTGTTGTCAAGCCTAATCAATATAAAATTGGCTTAATTCCCTACAAAGGAAACTTCCAAAGCTTTAGTGAAGAAGCTCTTGGTAGCTCAGGAGCTCAAAATCATGGAGGAAGAGGCATATGAAGTGATTTCACCACAATGCAGCCAAACAAGAAGCAATCTCCATCCACCCATCTGTCAGTCCATCCATCCATCCATCCATCCATCCATCCATCCATCCATCCATCTGTCCGTCCGTCCATCCATCCATCCATCCATCCATCCATCTGTCTGTCTTATCTTTTAATCTTTCCATTTTGGGGACGCAGTACTGACTCAATTCTGCAAAGGAAGCCTTGACTAAAGAATTGACTTTTCCTATAGTAAAGAAAGTCCTGGGAGAGATTGAGGAAGGACCCTACTGGGGGCTGAGGGAGTGAATGTTTATTAAATACTCACTGTGTGCCAGGTACTGCACTAAGTTCTTTTCGAATGATGTCTTATTTGATTCCCAAATAATCCTGAGAGATAGGAGCTATTATTATCCCCATTTTACAGTTGAGAAAACTGATTTGCTCAGGCCCACCCAGATACTAATATCTGATGAACATGTGATCTAAAGTCTTCTTGAGTCTAGGCTCAAAACTTTATCCAATGTACCATGTAACTACACTGTCTCTTGTACCTTTTCCTTAGCATGAGATGGGTTAATTCCTCAAAGTATCCTTTGCAGTGTCAAGATCATGCTATACTAAATTTATAGCTTTTAGAAAGGACCTTTGGATGTAAAACTTTTGTGGACCAATGTGGACCATAAATGATTTGCCCCCAATCTGTATCTGTCTGTGGAGAGGTGTTTGAGAAACATTAATCTGGTCCAAGCCCATTTTACAGATGAGAAAAATGAAGCCTAGGTAAGATAGGTTAAGTGCCTAAGGACATGGAACTAACTAGTGATGTCTTCAAATAGGAAAGACCCACTTGAAGCTTTAAAAGAGCAAAGGCTGGCCCTGGCCAACTCAGCCTTCAGTAGCTCTGCTGGCAAGAAATTGTAATCTCCAGTGTTGTACTGTGGAGCTGTGGAGTGCAGGGAAGATCAGCATCAACAAACTGGAAAGCTCAGCCAGGGATCTAGAAGGGGGGGAGTTGGGTTGTGAGCATTTTCTTCAAATTAATAATCTGGCAGCTCATTTTTGAACAAACTGTAATTTGTATGTGGCACCTTCTGTTAAATCTGTCAGCACCAAGCTACTCTCATTTCACATTGGCTTGCTAGCTAGAAAGGCTGGCATTGCTCCAGACTCTCACCCGGGCTAATATGGGCCATAATCAAGTTTGCTGTTTAGCTGAAGCTATTAGAGAAATTTCATGATAAAACACAGGTGACAATATAATATGATCTCTATTTACAACCAAACCAAACAACAGAAAATTCAACCTTCTATTCCAAAGAAGTATTTAAAACACCAAATCTCTAATATTATTGGTATAAAAGAATTCTTTCTCTTTGGAGGATTAGTCTTGTGCAGGGGTTCTTAATTTGTACGTGTCATGGACCAGTTTGGCAATATGGTGGAGCCCTTTTGAGAATTATGTTTTTAAATGCATAAAATAAAACACATAGAACTACAATGGAAATCAATTGTATTGAAACAGAGATATCAACATCCATAGACCAGTGGATTTCAGGCTACCAATCCCTGATTCAGTGGAAAGCACAAAGGACTAGTGAAAGGAATCCTGGTTTAGCCCCTAGTTTGTGTCTACCTAGAAGGGTGATGTCAGGTCCTTCAGTCTTTCAGTACTTCAGCTTTCATCCTTAGAATGTGAATTATAAGAATGGTGAGGTCAAATGAAGCAGTGAAAACTAAATTTGTTTGAAAGGTTAAACGTACTACACACAAGCAAATTGCTATAATTGTCATTATTATAATCACCAGCAAAATCTTTTAATCACGATTTCTGTTTTGCTGAACTGGGTTATATGAAAGGTCATAATAGTACATATCTAGAAACGAGAAGTAGATGTGCTTGAAAGAGCCAGTCTTCCAAATCAAGTTTTTTAGTCCTTGGAAGATGAGATAGGATACCTACCCCAAAGAATGTTCCCATTTTTATGGTGGTAGGAGGACATTGCTTGAGGCATATAAAAATAACCTTTCTTAATATCAAATTTATGAGTATACATCAAAAGATAATTTTCCCTGGATGCTTTCTTTCACTGGGACCAGTCATACCAAATATAATAAACTGATTATGCTGGAAAAATAAGATCCAAACCAAATAAATGTACATGTACCTGCAGGCATTCCAACAGGATTTTTTTTAACTCAGAAAGTAATTATGCCATTATCTATTACTGTACCTAGTGAGCTGTGAAGAGACAGTGGAATTCATGTCTAGTATTACTGACTCATTTTTTTCCCCTGCTAAGAACTAATATGTCAGAAAAGTGTCCAAGAAAAAAGGCATTCGAAATATTGAGATTTATAGCTGTTATGGACACATAATAGAAATATGGAAACAGATATATTGATAATAAGTAACAATCTGCAATGACTGTCACTTTTGTGCTCACATCCTTAGAAATTACACTAATGGATATGAATGTACTTAACAGATGTGTTTTACTTGAGCAATGTTTAATATTATTCAGTTACTAACAGAAGTTTGTACCAAAAGTTTCAAGGAGGCAGCAACACTTTCATTAGCCTCAAAAAGGTCTTTGGCCACCACAAAAGAGAAGAAAAACAAATTAGGTCACAAGAATGGAAAGTAGGTTGCTCCTACTTCATTATTTTTCAGAGTTCACCTTTATTTCCTCCTCACGGACATTAAATACATGGAGAAACTGGAACAGGCCCAAAGAAGGACAACTAAAATAGTGAACAAGCAGAATACAGAGCATATGAGGCGAAACTTAAAAAATCAGACGTGTTTAACCTAGAAAAGACTTTGATAGTAAGGAATATGATGATTATCTTCAAGTGTTTGTAGAGCATTTATAAGGAATAGGGACTAGGTTTTTTTTCTTTTTTGGTCCTAAAGGGACAGATTAAGAGCAGTAAAACAATTAATTACCATTTATTAAATGCTTGCAAGTTTATAATCTAGACACTGTTCTAGATGTTCTCAAAAAGGACAAAAGGAAGCAGTTTCTGTTTTCAAGGAACTCACATTTTATTAGACACAATATGTACAAAAATAAATATCTATAAAGTAATTATATATTACATATGTATACAGATTATATCACACACAAGCATATATATGCATATATATAATATAAATTTTAACAAAATTAACATAAGGTAATTTGGGAGCAAAAGCACAGTAGCTGTAGGAGTTAGGAAAGGCCTCATACAGAAGATGGGACTTGAGCAGAACTTTGAAGAAACCTAGGTACCTATGAGGAAAGGTGAATTGGGAATATACCCCAAGCAGAGTAGACAGCCTATGTACAAAGGAATGGACAGGGGGATATGAAGCTGTAGGCAGGGAATAGTACAAAGACCAGTGTGCCTACACTGTGTGAAGGGGAGTAATATGTAACAAGGCTCGAAGGGCTAGTTGTAATTAGGCTGTGAAGAGCTTTAAATGCCAAACAGAGGAGGATGCATTTGATCTAAGAAGTTAAAAAGCAGAAATGAGAGAAAAGCAGATTTCATCTTGATATGTTAATAATCCATTGGCTCCAAGCATTTTACTTTTTCCAATCTGATTAGAACTTTTGGGGACCACATTTATGCTTTTGGTTGATTGATTCAGTAGAGGTGTGTTGGAATTGTTTTAACCTTTTTAATGGATTGATTCTGTTAAAGAAGTGATAAAGGTAAAACACTTTTCTTGCCCATGTACATCAATTAGTATTATTTGATGTTTTTGGTAAGACTCCCTTTGACTTAAAAGTCATTTTGGGGTCTATGCCATAATTACGAAAAAAACAGATTTAGTGCTAGGAAGAATCAGAGCAAGTTTAAAATATCTCTCTGAAAGGTGCTATATTTTATGACTATTGTTCTTGACATTATTGTGTTGGTAATAAACAATTTTCCATGTGAGTAGCAAATTCTTAAGCATTCTTGCTATGCTTGAATTTTTTTATGTATTTGAAGTATACGATTGAGCTATAAAAACAGAACAAAGTTCAAGTTTGGTTGTATCAGTAAAGGTGGTGTAGATGCTATAGTACTTTTGGGTAGCTTGCTCAATGATCACTGGATCTATGAGTTGTTCTACATTCCCCTAGGACTTTTTTGCTCTTCAACTGTATTCTTTTTTATAAATGTTTACAGATTGTTTTTTATTAATATAAGCTATGTGAATGCTGGGGATAAAGAATGTGACATGTAATTGGCCAATTTTTGAAGGTGTCATTGGTGTTCTTGTCATATGGTAGTGGATATGTGATGCCTTCTGTTAAGAGAGATGGGATCAGGCTTGCTTCCATCAGACACGGATTTGGTAAAGTGCTTTCCTAAATATTTATTCACCAATGTGAGGTGCCTGAGTCAATAATCATGGATATCCATTGAGCTCGCTTTTTCCAGTTTTGCAGAGAAGCTCAAGTTTCAGTTATCTCCCTTGAAATAATCCTTCTGTCTTTCATTATATGAATCATGCAAGTTTTTTGTTTTACATTTCATCCAACTTGTACTTTTGTTGTGTAACAACTCTTAGACCATACAGACCACCAGACTTTTCCTTTTCTTCAAACCTCTACAGCATGGCTTTTGAATGATGCTGAAATTTTTGTTTTATTCTTTAGGCTGCTTTGATTCCTGTTACTTGACTTTTCTTGGTTCTTCACTTTCAAATGCTGATTAAAGGTACTGAGATTTTTTATATTCCACATTTCATTTTCATGCTTCTTTTATGTTGATTTTACTTGATTAATGGGCTTTCTAGTTTTCTACTAAATACCATAGCTAGATATTCAAGTATACTTCCAGCGTCTTTGACTTAAATAGTTTTGCAAGCCATTTTTGACAGTCATGTTTGGCACTTGTCCTCAGGATATCTTAGACAATTCCATTTTCCTCCTTTTTGACCTTACCATTGCAAAAACCTCAGCATATACTATTGAGATTTTTTTACATTATTATCAAATATTACAGAAGAATACACTTGTCCATGATGATTACAATAAATAGCAATTTTTAAAAATTTAGTTAATTGGTTTACTACTTGTATTTGTGCTGTCAAAATAATAAAGGTGTTTTGATGGTTCCAATCTAAGTATATCCATCACCATTTAAAATTATTTGGGAATATTGCAATTAATTGTTCATTCTTCAGTAGTTTTTACTTCTAGAATTTGCATTAAGTTTAGATTCTTCTATGCTTTTAGGTTTTTCAGCTTTTCCATGCTGCTTTAAGTAATTCAATTTAAGCTCCTACTTCAGATATTTGTTTGTTTTTAATTGCCTTGCACTGATTTTCAATGTGTTATTTTGTAACTTGGATATGAGGATGTTGACAACAATAACAAAAACAACAGTACGAAATTCTTGCCCCAAACTGGTAGCACTATTTTCAGTTTCATGATAATACATTAATAGCACATAACAAAAATAATTGATATTTTCAGTCCATTTCACGTATCTTTTTGTGTTATATTTAGTGGTTAGTGCCATGTGCCCTGAAATGGTTCTCGAAGGTGGGATATTGGTATTTTATATTTGTTTTAATGTGTCTTGCCTTCTTGTGTTTATGAGAACACAGAGGAACACTATTCACAACACTGTCTTTGAAGCTGATTATCATGATACTTTCAAATAGGGCCAGCCTATAATCCTATGTTGCTATGTCTACTTTTCTGATACAGGAAAGGAATGCCTTTTGGTTTATACTTCTGTCTCAGGGCTCAGCATGGTACTTAGTAGGTGCTCAACAAATGTGCTCTCTTTCCTCTCTCTCTCTCTCTCTCTCTCTCTCCCTCTCTCTCTCTCTCCCTCTCTCTCCCTCTCTCTCTCTCTTTCTCTCTCTCTCTCTTTCCTCTCTCTCTCTCTCTCTCCCTCTCTCTCTCTCTCTTTCTCTCTCTCTCTGTCTCTGTCTCTCTCTTCCTCTCTCTGTCTCTCTCTCCCCCCCCATACACCATACAGATCTATCTATAATCTCATACACATTGGCCAAGGTGCTAACCCAAACAGTGATATCACTAGAGCTCAATTGACTCTTTCAGGGTTTCAGGGTTTCCTGCCATATCTTTTCTGTCTCAGGACATGGAGTGTGGCTGTATTTCACCCTGGCTGTCATTCCATTTCCTTGCCACTATTTCCTTCCCCAGTGACATAGGGAAGTAGACATTAAGCAAATAGAGACAGATGTGAATGTCCTCTGGGTCTTTAAGAACTAAACCTTAAAAATGATCAGTGTTGTAAACTGTCATTTGCTGAATTTATGTAACTTTGTGTTGGACGGGTTGATATTGATCATCAGGCCCTCAGTTTGTAGTAAATCTGAATCCTCTCTGAATTTTGGGATTATTTAAGAATGTTGTCAAACAGACTGCTTTGGACTTTTCATATAATAGTCAGGAAGCCATTGTCTCCTGGCCTCCTGTAGATGTTGTTGAGACAATTTGGTGCAAAGTACTGGGGGAGGTAAATTGAAGCAAACTACTTGAGTATCCCCTGGATGCCAGTGAGTTTTCTAGAATTTGGATTATGAGCACATATACCAAATGCATCCCCAGTTGATTTGGTGAGGATAAGGGGTTGAGGAAACAGTTTCCATTCTGAATCTAGAACTGTGAACTGTAGTCCTTTTTCTTGCTGGGACTTCTAGTGATGACTAGGTAAGCAGCTTAGCCAGGGCAAGCCAAGGAAACCTTCCTGTCCTAGAAGAAATGGCAGCTACTTGAACATGGCAGCTAGAGCACATGTACTGGCCTAGACAAGCCTGAGATGGAATATCTCTTCTGTTTTGCATTTCTTTCCCTGAGCATGCATGAGAAAACAGTGACCTGGAGAAATATTTCTCACCTTGGAGGCAGGGCTCAGTCCTAGACTAGGAAGTAGGAGTAGCCTCAGGTGCTGGCAAAGAGGGATAGTGGGAATATTTACAACAGCATTGAGTCTGGCATAAGTGTTCAAGATCCATCAAGGGGTTGATCAAGCCTATCAGGGAGGGATAGCAGCTTCACTGGGCCCCAAGTAGAGACAGATGTGAATGTCCTCTGGGTCTTTAAGAACTAAATCTTAAAAATGATCAATGTTGTATACTGTGAATTGAGGGAGGTATCATTTAGGCTCAGTACACAGAGGCATTTAAGTGGTGCAGTGGACAGAATGCCAGACCTGGAGTCAGGCAGTCATTTATGTGGCCCTGGGCAAGTCACTTAATCTCTGTCTGCCTCAGTTTTCTCATCTGTAAAATAAGGACAATAATAGCATCTACCTCCCAGTATTATTGTATCAATGGAGATAGTATTTATAAACTACTTAACACAGGGCCTGACACATGGGTGCTGTATTGTTACAGTTTTGGGGGGTCAGGCTGTATAGGTTTCACCTATACCCTTCCTCAACAGGCTTCGGGCATCCCTGGCTCCTAGCTTCCACTATCTCCGGGAGAAACAGCTGCACAGAAAACTTAAGACACAGGGCTTGCTTCTTGCTACTTTCTCTAAGCTTGACATGGCTGGAACTCTTCTCATTCTCTAAGCTTGGCGTGGCTGTAACTCTTTCTTCTTTAGAACACAACACTTGCCTCTAGCTACATTCTCTAAACTTGGCGTGGCTGGACTTCCTTCTGCCTCTGGGTAGCCTGTATTTAAGTCCTTCCTCCAGGGCCCCTTAGGACCCCTCCCCTGGCCTTGCCCTCGCCACAGCGAGCCAATCAGCCAATCGTGCATCACCCCGAAGGAGGAGAGATAATCCTGCTTATTGCAAACAGGTGCAACCTTCGCATTCTGCCCCCAGGTGATCACAGGCCTCCTTTTAGCTGAGGACCAATTCAACCCATTACCAGCAAGAGCCCCAACAATGTATAAATATTCCTTATTATTAGAGACAGCACACAGGCTTGAATAGAGAGAACAATTCAGATTGGCTTAATGTGGTCCTACGTTTTCTGTAATCTGGAACTGAGAGGCCACATTGTCACCTAATAGTGACATAGTACCTAATAAGTGACTTCTATCCAAGGAACTAGGAAGAAAATTGATGGGAGTTCCTTCCCATACTAATGACACAGGAGATGTTAAAAATAGTCTCTAAAAATCTACCCAACCACTGAGGAAGAAGGAAACATTCCCAAAACAGAGACCTCCAGGGGAGTAAAGATATGGTATCCACTATTCTTTTCTCCTACCATGGGAGATAGAAGTCCTGGCTGGTGTGCTAGGGGAACACAGAGAGGGCAAATATTGTATTCACTCAAAGGCCAGTCCATTCATTTTCCACGTTGACCTTGTCCCATTGTGACCATGCTATTATTTTGATCCAAGCCTGATTAATGCCAAAAGATACGGACCACACCTGACTAAGGCTTGTCTGATGATTCAACTTTGGGAGTAGGATCAATTGAGAAACTCATAGAGCAAACAAAAAAGGGGAAATAGAGGGTTGTCAAGCCAAGCATGAGCAGCTTTCCAGAGGACTGCTGCTGGGAACAGCTTCAAAATTCTGATTACATAGTATAGTGAATTCTCTATTTATTCAGTAATAAACTAAGACAAAACATTGACAGAAACAAAAGTACAGCATTTGCAGTGTTATGACATAACAAGTTATCACTAAAGTGGCCACATAGTTTTAAACAAAATATATCATTCAGTAAGTCCTGAACTAAATCAAGCAGCAAGCCTCCTTAAGGGACACAAAGTACAAAGGTCAAAGTTCTCTACCACTAGGTCACATTAAATCATGATCTTCTCAGTCAGCATTAAATACCCAAGGAGAGAGAGAACTTTTCATCTTGACATGAGGCTGGCTCTCAGCTTCCATGGTTCCTCTTCCATGGTTCCAGCTCCTGCCTAAATCTATCCAACTGTCACCTGCATTCAAAGGCATGCAGCTCTCAGCTTCTTGTCCAGCTGCTCATCTAATTCCTTGTCCAGTTCCTCCTGCAGTTCCTCATCCAGTTCCTATTCCACAATGAAGTTCACAGTGTCCAGTCCACCTCAAGTCCTTCACAGTTCCTGTTTCTGGGAAGACAAAGCTTGACGGAACCACAATAACATTCATGCAGATTGCCTGCACCATTGTCAATTAACTAACTTCCTGTGGAATCAACACAAACCCACAAACAAGGTTCAAGAAGTCAACACATCAGTAAAGTCCCAGGACCTCCAAAACCCTCCTCCAGGACTTCTGTAAACAGACAACCAGAAAATCCTCTTTCAGGGCTTCCAGTAAGGTCCCGGGGATTCTGTACAAAGTATCACAAACAAACATCAACACAGACAGAACAGACAAACATAGAGTGCCAGGATATCACAAGTTTTCTCCTTCTCAACTCTGCCACCACTAGAGTTCTCTTCGCAGTTCTTCTTGATTCTTCTCAGTTCTCTTCTCAGTTCTTAGTTCTTTTCTCAGTTCTCTTCTCTGTTCTGCCACAAGTTCTATTCTCAGTTCTGCTCTCTCCAAGCTTGGGATTCTCCTTATTTGTGGTCATTAGCTCCTCCCCTCCCTGTTGCATCAGCAACCAGAGTTCACAAGTTCTAGGGTTCACAAGTTCTGGGGTTCACAAGTTCTGTTTCTCAACAAAGACTTGATATAAACATGGGCAAGGCTTAAAAGAAACTTGAACTGAAACAAGGAGCTAAAAAATTAAATAGCTGAAACAAGGTGTCAGCTACTTCTCTGTTTGCCATTACAAGAGTGTCCCAAAAGTCTTAATGCAGTTTAAAGCTTTTAAAGATGCAATAAGACTTTTGGGACATCCAGTGTATTCAACATTAATTTATATGCCTATTTGTGTCTAATGGTAGCTATCTCTAGCATGGGAAGCAGAGGGAAGGGAAAAAAGAATTACATAATAATTTTGCTGTATATTTGAAAAAATAGCAAGTTGTGCATAGTAGATCATCTATTTTTATTATACTATGTTACGGAAATGCTTATTTTATTTTATAAACTAAAAAAATAAAAATAAATAAATCATATTTTGCAGCTAAAACTATTTTTAAAATATTTCTTATATCTCAGATCAGAGGCATCAAACACTAGGATGTTGCCTATAACATTCCTGAATGCTATCTGAACCAGATTAAAGTGTAATTGGGAAATATTTAACAAAACAAATGCAACAAAACATACATAATATTATATTTTAAAACTAAGTCAGTATGTTTCCCACAGTCTTACTTACGTATAGATTAGAGGCCCCCATTTCTATTTTAGTTGGACAGTACTGCGTTAGGGCAGCTAGGTGGTGCTGTGCATATAGTGCCAAGCCTAGGGTAAGGAAGACTCATCTTCCTCATCTGACCTTAGACACTCACTAACTATGCGATCCTGGGCACATCATTTAACCCTGATCTCCTCTTTCTCCTCATCTGTAAAAACAAGGTGGAGGAGGAAATGGCGAACTACTCTAGTGTCTTTACGAAGAAAACCCAGAATGGGGTTATGAAGAGTCAAATGTGAGTACAAAAGACTGACCTACAATTATAACATGAACCACTGCCTAGACCAATGAAATCTCAAGCATGATTTCACTAACTGTTATGGGAAAAATGCATTATAGTCTGGATGGAAACAGATGTTACTCCTACAAAATCATGATTCATAGGATTACTAAATTATTTTTGACATGTGCGCACATGTATTGTGTGTGTGTGTGTATATATATATATATATATATATGTATATGTGTATGAGTGTGTGTATTCTAGAGTTATCCAAAGGCATTTGCACATAGTTAGAATGAATTAGATGAAGGACTTGAATATCCTGATTCCAAGGCAAGGCAAGACTTCTATCTATTACACCACCCTGCTTTTCAAATTTGTATATTTTACCCTGAAGAATATTGGTTTTAAAAAGAGGAATTTTTGTTTTAAGGGGGAGACTAGGGTTTTAAGAGCACTTCATTTTCCAAGTGCACTCCATACTACTCTCTTCCTTTTATTAAATTCTGGTCCCGGTGCATTGTCCGTCTTCAGTGTCTGATTTAAGACTGATTGACCAGCTCAACAGACTATCTGTTAAATTGAATTTCATAGTATGGACAAAAATTTCATAGTTCATAGGTTTATATCCAGAGCATACCTTACCAGTCAATTAGTCTAAGTCCTTCATTTTAGATATGACCAAATTGAGGCCCAGAGAGGTTGAGTCTTCCTTAAAGTCATACAAAGATTAAGCAGTAGAGGAAGAACTCAGACTCATGTCTTCTCACCCCAAATCTGGTTTTCTTTCCATGGTGCTATACCACCTTAGTTTTTCTCATGTGAATTATTAGATTAAACTCCCATGAATGATTATACATCTCATTTAGAAAACTGTAGTAATTAGCATAATGCTATCAGTAAATAGGAGCTTTTGGAAGGTCTCACAGACTAGAAATACTTCTTCCTATTAGGTCCAGTTATTCAGGCAACAAACACTTATCAAGTACCTACTATGCTCAAGGTATTTTGCTAAACACTAAGGATACAAAGAAAGGCAAAAGAAAGGAAGTCATGGAAGTAAAGAGGTGGAATTGAGAAGATACAAAATCCTAGGAATGTGTGGTAGTCACTCAAAATGGCCATCATTAGCATATGTCATTTTGAGCAAAGAAGGAAAGGAAGCCTGTATCACAGGATCAGTTTGTGTGTGTGTGTGTGTGTGTGTGTGTGTGTGTGTGTGTGTGTGTGTGCATGGGTGGCCATTAAGGTGAAAGAAGATTGGAAAAGTGAAAGGACAGTGATTTGAAAGGCAGGGAGATTTTATATTTGACACTGAAAGTAATATAGAACTACTAGAGTTTATTGAATATGGAGAGGGTGTGTGTGTGTGTGTGTGTGTGTGTGTGTGTGTGTGTGTGTGTGTGTGTGTTAAATAGACATGCACTTTTAGGAAGATCACTTTGACAACTGAATGGAGAATGGAGGATAGACTACAATGGGGGAGATACTTGGGGCAGAGAGACCAACCAGTAGTCTATGGCCACAGCCCAGATACGAGGTGACAAGGGTCTGAATCAGAGTGGTGGCAGTATCTGAGAAGAAAAGGGAGCATACATGAGAGATATTTCAAAGATAAATGAAAAGATCTTGAGAACAGATTGACTATGGGCGTGGGTAGGTCAGAGTGAGGAGCTGAGGATGACAACTAAATTGTGTGCCTGAATGAATGGGAGGATGGATAGTGGTACCCTCATTAGCAGAGAGTTAGGAAGATGGAGGGACTGGGGGTGGGGAAAGATAATAAATTCAACTTTGCACATGTTGTGTTTAAGATATTAGAAATATATAGTAGGCAGTTGAAGATAGGAGAATGGAAGTGAGAAGTGAGATTAGGAGGGCAATTAGATGGCAAAAATGGATAAACTGATTTGGGAATCAACATAGAGATGACAATTGTTTCTATATGAGGTGATGAGATCACCAAATAAAATAGTATAGAGGGAGAAGTGATGAGAAAAAAGGGCCAGAAGAGCAAAGGATCTGTCATATCAGCAGAAGAATAACCAGGATAGAAATCAGTAAGGAAGAAGATGGAGAAAAGGTCATTAGATTTGGCAATTAAGAGATCATTGGTAACTTAAAGACAGCAGTGTCAATTGACTGAGTTTGGAATCCAGATTATAGAGTTGAGAAAGGGAAAATGAATTAAAGGTGTTCATTGTAGATAACCTATTTAAAGATTTTAGGCACAAAAGGAAGGTCATAAATGTGAACATAGTAAGGATGGATGGAATCTTGTGAGGGCTTTTTGAGGATAGGGGAAAATAGGCATGTTTGTAAAGAGGCACAAACCAGTCAATAGATAGGGCAATATTGAAAACAAATAGGAGAGTGAAGATGACAGAAGAAATAATCCGGAAAAAGTAGAATGGAGCAAGATCACTTTTGCAAGTAGAAGAGTTAAAAATTTTAAAAGAAACATTGAAAATAAAACCCACCACCTCAAATACTTTATAGAAATCAGTCAATAAACACTTAGTCTCCTACTATGTTCCAGGCGTTGTGATAAGTTCTGGGAAGACAAATAATAGAAAGAAATACAATCTCTTCCCTCAAGGAGCTTATAATCTAATGGAGGAAGATAACACAGAAAAGAAAGCTGAAAAGCAGAGGGGGAGGGAGAAAGAGTAGGGGAGGGAAGGATGAAGGAAAAGTCCTGAAATGAATAACTCGGTAGGAAATGAAAAGATAGTTGATCTGGGCACCTTTCTTAAATGGAGATTCTGGGAGTAACTCTCAAGATCCAATCAGGGGAAAGGGGAAGTGGCTAGAAGATACTGATGAGGTGCAAGTTCTAGGGTTTTTGTAGCCTTGTGGAATGAATAGGTTTCTCTGGCATTAAGGAGAAATTCAGATGAGTGTATCCTAGTGGGAAACATACATTTTACTTAAACTCATCATAAAGAAACCAGTAGAAAGGAATGCAAATGCTACTTTGATACTATTCTGGCCCATATTATACCAAATCTTTCCTACCCCTACTAACTTTAATCATTTAGGAGCTTCTTTTCTAGGGGGTGGATTAACCACATCCTTTGTCTTTTTTTTTCTTCTGCTGCCTTGACTGTCACTGTTTTATAGGACTACTACTAAAGCATGGATAAAAATACAGTAGCTTCTCTGTTGCAGGTTATAGATAAGAATTTATTGTTTTGATTGAGAAAGAAAATAATAAATCAAAATTCAAATTTCCTATGTTAGTCCCAGTAAGTTTGAGGGTTCAGAAAGAGAAATAAAATGGCTAGGAGGGAATCTGGATAATCTGAGCATTTGAATTTTCCTTGTCATTTTTGTTATCATAACGTGCAGGAAAATGGCTCAGTAGATAAAGTGCTGACCTAGGAAGCCAGGAAGACCTGAATTCAAATCTAGCCTCAGATAATTACTACTTCTGCGGCCATGGACAAGTCATTTAACCTCTGCCTCTGTTTCCTCATCTGTATAATGAGGATAATAATATTACCTACATTTCAGGGTTGTCCTCAGGATCAAATGAAATGATAATCATGAAGTCTGGAATACAGTAAGAACCATATAAATGTTAGTTACTATTATTATTAGGAAAAAGGCAAGGCAGCTCATCTGCACAGATAAGAAGGGAGTAGCTTCTGCCAATATCCCTGAGGCCCACAGCCTCATTTATTATGGTACTGCCTATAGGCAAAAATAAAAGCATGTAGAAGCAGAATAGCTGAGCCAGATTGTCCCATTTTCCTTCTATGACACAGTGGTACTCATTGTGAAGGAGAGCAAAAGAGCCAAATAGAATCCCTTTGTGACAAAGCAGTATGGGTTCAAGATGGGTCTTCCTGTGTGTCTGTGTTTGTGATCTCCTGGCTTGTGTTTGTTCTTGAGAAAGTGTTGTACTGCAAGCGTATCAAAGTGTTTGGCACAGAGAAGACCAAAGGACTAGGTAGTGACAGTTATATATAATAAGGTCAGTGATCCCTGAGTTATGGGGTTAGAACTGATGGGACTTTAGAGGCTATAATATCCAACTCCCTCATTTTACAGATGAGGAAACTGAGGCAAGAAAAGTTAAGTTATTTAACAGGATTAAACAGCAAACATCTGAGACAGGAATTAAATTCATTTTTTCCTGATTCCAAGTCTAGCTCTTTATCCACTAAAGTACCTAGGTTTCCTGAATGACAGCTTCTATATTTTCTCAGGTGTATCTGTAAGGTCACGAGATGCTAATGTTTTCCTAGCTAACATTATTGAAAGTTTACTGTAATTTTTTTCCCCTCAATCTGCTACTAAGAACTGGATACTCCCAGGAAACCTTAGATTTTCTTAACAAGGCCTAGCAGGCAAGTGAAGGTGTGCCAACTTTTCAGAGGCTCTGTTCAGTTCTTAGACACATTTGTAGTTTAACATCTTCACATAAGTTCCAGTTAATGATTGGGGAAGTTCTCTTTTTATTTTATTTTATTTTTTTTGTGAAAAGCTTTGCATTTCACCTTTAAGGGGAAGGCCTGGGCTTGGCGCTTCATCCCACATCAAAACTCACCACTGAGATTTCTACCTTCAAACAAGTGAAACAAATGCTTTCCAGCCGAGGTATGCGCAGTATGAGGAGAGTGAATGCAATCTGGATATCAGAACTATTCAGATGGGATTGCCTACTTAGAGGAAATCAGTAAAGGATAGAGAATACCTTCAGTGGGGGACCACTCAGCACTCTGCCCCTTCCTGGTGCTTTCCATCTCTGTGGTGCTGAAAAAGCCCCTCTACATTTCTTCGAGCAGAGAAAGTATATGAAAGATGACCCAGCTCAGCATGTGATCACCACTGTGTTTTGATTACCTTTATCTAAACCTTCCTAGATTAATGGACTCTTTCCTGCAAATAGATTGTACATTTCATATTTTTAAAAAATCTTTGAATAAACCTGCCCCCTCCCAACCTTTCTTTTTTTTTTTTAACACTCACCTAAAAGAAGGAATGGATAATGTTCGATGCCTCATGTAGAAAATGTAGTTCCATTAGCAACTTTAGTAAGAAATTGCTCTACATTGTTCCTATGACAAGTAATTTTTCCCAGCATGTGTGTATCTTAAAAGTATTGCAAAACAATATCTTAAAATGAACTGATTAGCATGCACGCTCTGTGGTCACATTTAAGTTCTATTTTTATAAAATCTATTCTGTTCCAGGCTCAGACAAACAAAACTGAAATGCAGCTGTGTAACACATTGATAATTTTCATTAGTTCTAAAAGCCTCAATAGAATTTGCAATTTTATTCATTACATCTAAATAATCCTGGAAAACCCATTGTGAAGGTGACCTTTCACAATTTTTTTCTGTGGCCTTTATGATTTGGCCAGAGTGGAGGATTTGGTTGAGGGGAGAGGTTTGTTCAGATGATCCAAGAATAGAATTAGGACAAAAATTGAAGTGGAAAAATGATTTAAAAAAAAAAACAACCCAAAGAGCCAGAGGGACTAAAAATTGTCCATGTAGATTAAAAGAGTCACCCTAACTGGGAGGATTCCAGCATTGTTGTCAGCAGTAAATGTATAGAAGCACAGCTTTCTGTATTTCTAGTGTGATCGTGTTGGCAAATATGGATTAACTTCTACTCTAACTGGGACAGAGGATAAGAAAAACTGTTTCTGATCATTGGAAAGAATTTCCCTAGAAAGAGTAAACATGAAAATCCCAAATGTGAGGAAGTCCCATGAGAAATAAATTTCAGTGTTTCTTTCAAACTGAATTTTTTCCTATAATGTGAGGCAGTGACAAACTTTGGGGACATTTTTCTTACTGAGTTATTCAGTATATCAAAAAAAAAACTTTCCAGGATACTGGCAGCTGGCCATGAAAACACGAAGAGTCTCTAGAAACTAAGGTAACAACAACAACAACAACAACAAAATGAAGTTTAATTTGAGCAATGAAAAAAATAAAGATAGCCATTCATACGTTAGAGCTACTCTAATGGTGCCAAAACACAGTGAAGGTAATTAACATAGTACAATGGGAGGGCAGAGCATTCTAGACACCTGTCACCCATACACACTTACGAGTTTGTAGTTAATAACTAGCATTGTTGTCATATCTATAATGAAGTTAAATATTCAGTTCATCAAACATTTGTTGAATATCCACTATATACTAGGTGCTGTACAGCATATCAAGATGATTAAGACATTGTCCCTGCTCTCAAGAATTTAAATCTAGTAGAAGGAAATAAGAAATAAGAGACCTCCACAATGTGTGAAGGTATTGAGAGGGACAAAGTGCTATGAGACTTCACAGGAAGGAGGAATTAGTTATAAATGAGAAAATCAGGGAGGGCTTCATGAAAGAGATGGCATTTGAGGTAAGATGTGTAGGATATCAAATGGCTGAGATGTGACTGGAGGGCATTTCAGGTGGAAGCTATAGTATGAAGAAGGGCACAAAAGAAGTAAAACAAGGTGAATTTAAATAATGTTGCACACTCAAGTATGGCTTGAGTATTGGGCATATGAAAGAGAGTTATATGAGATAAGTCTGAGAAAGTAATATGGAGCTATACTTAGGAGAGAACTGAATGCTGGTTAAGAAAGCCTGATGATTCAGTAGATGATGGGAGCCACTGAAAGTTTCTGAACAGTTTAGTGACATGATCAGAGATCTTCATAGAGTAACTCAAAGTTTCGGAGCTTTATTGGGGAGTACATCAACATTGGAAAAATGGGAATTTAAAAGAAAGGATTTGTGGTCAAAGGGAATAGCATTATAAGAGGTTCACCTAGCCTTATTTTTCTTGTTTTACTGTTCAACTAGGTGGTGCAGTGGATAGAGAATTTGGCCAAGTCATGAAGATCTGAATTCAAATTTGACCTCAGACACTGCTAATTATGTGACCCTGGGCAAGTCACTTAAAATGGAAATAATAGCACCTACTTCACAGAGTTTTAAGGATTAAAGGAGATAATAACAATAAAAGATTTAGCACAGTGTCTCCACATAGTAGGTGCTTAATAATAACTGACTATTACCTTCCCTCCTTTCCCTAACTCCTCCTTTCTCTGAAGAAGAACCATAGGATTCAAGGGGCTGAGAAAATCTGTAATGACTCAGATATGCAGTTATTTGTGGTTTCTTTAAAGCAATCCTCAGAAATCCTTTGAGGGAGAACTCCAGTGGAAAATGAGGAATCCTCGGTAGTTAAAGGGGAATGTCTAACCCTAAATCAGATAAGAAATTCTGGACAAGGACTTTGATCCTGCTAGCTGGAGAATGTTGATTCAAACACACACTAAATGCCTGCTGGCTCTAATTATCTGGTAGGCTCATCTGTGTTCCAAAGGAGTTTAATCCCTGGGGCTAAGATTCTAAATGCTGACAGACTTCTCTCCTTATAAGAGAGAAAGCTGTTTTTTTGTTGTTGTTGGGTTTTTTTTTCCTAGTGTGAAGCCTGGCTGTGAGGGGGGCTGCCACTCTCACCAAAAACTATGTAGATTAGCCTTCAGGCGATAAACCAAAAAGAGAGGAGAAGGAAGAGGAGAGAAGAGAAGAGGGGAAGGGAGGGCAAAAGAGAGAAAGAAGAGGCAAACAGACAATTTTAATAGCGCAGCTGATTTTATCTTCCATTCCATTCAGTGGGAGTGTGTCTTGGAATAAGCCTAAAATGGCAGATATAAATCTGCTCCCTCATCCTTTATCAGTTCTTAGGTTCTACTTATAATGTGAGCATCTTTCTCTGCCAAGGCAGATTCTAGAATGTCCTCTTCATTGCACCTGTGAATGGCAAATTCATTCCTGTTTAGCCTGATAGAGCTAATGACAGGGTTAGCATTAGTTGGTCTTGTACATTCCTCATTAGCTAGAATAACTGCTATGTTACCATTCTATTTCCTATTGCTTTATGTTGTTCACTGGTGAAGCAAAAAAGGTGGTGTGGGCACCCTCTAAAATTCACATGTGAAACCCATTCAAATAGAGCATTTCTTCTCCTTTTATTATTTTTTCTTGATAGCTAACTTCCTTCGTCTCTAATTTCTACCTAATTCTTCTCTCTCTCTCTCTCTCTCTCTCTCTCTCTCTCTCTCTCTCTCTCTCCCTCCCCCCCTCCTTCCCTTGGTATGGTTTGTCAAGTTCAATGATGACTCTTGAATGAGCAGGTTTAATAAGCTGAATTAGAAAACCAAGTTGCAAAAACATACAGAGTGTGAGGGTTGATGAGGAAATAGAGACAGTGAGAAGAAATGACTATTTCTTGGAGTTTAGCAATGAGAGATAACAGATATACATAATGGTGGAATGAGGATATGACAGAGTTATGGGAAGGGTTTTTTTAAGGACAGGGAACCTGTCATCATGTGACTGGCTATATGTTAGAGTGACTGCTTTCCCCAGTCTTTAGCATCCTAAATACCTGAAAAAAAAAAGGAATTATGTACCAATGAGTAACTGAAACTAAATTCTCATGGTAAGAAGACAGAAATAACATATAAGTCAAATACTTATAAAATCATATCAAATAACTTAAATACTTCCAGTTCCCACTCAGCACCCCTACCGTATAATCCACTCTATGCAGTGGGTATAGTGAGCATTAACGAGTTCCTAGGCTTATTATTTAGTGTCTAGCTGTGGGGATACCTACTCATTTCTTCCACAACAGTAACTCATTCCTCAGATCTCTCACACAACACAAGTAATAGCAGACAATGATTCTGCTCAGACACATAAAGAAAAATAAGAGATATTGGAAGAGGGAAGGCTTGCAGAAGACATGGGAAGCACAGAATACAGTATACAGTATAGCCTGGAAGGAAAAGGGTATCAAATACCTGTAGAAAGGGGACTGGAAAATCATTTCTTCTTCTAAGAGTATACTTAGGCATGGATCTTGCCTCACTTACTCTCACATCAAGAAACTTTTGGGGGATGGATAATGGCAATAAACACTCCCTGAGTCATAGGTTTATGTAGCAGTGGAGAAACCAAAGAGTAAAGGGGGGGAGAGAGAAAGGGAGAGGGAGAAGGAGGGAGGGAGAGAGAGAGAGAGAGAGAGAGAGAGAGAGAGAGAGAGAGAGAGAGAGAGAGAGAGAGAAAATAACATAACAACTCACAATCTAGTTTACAAACAGATGTAATAGGGGACTGGCCAATGAGAACTGAATCTTGCTAGCATGTGAAAGGCTTCAACCATGTATATTTAGTACTTTCTTCCTGACATTCTGTGAAATGAAGAACACATATCTCCAACACACATTTCTAGAAGTGGGTTCATCAAATTATATTGCCCCTAAGTGTTATAGGCCAAGACTTTCAGGGGCCTTGGCTACATTAGATCCCCATTTCTACAAAGGTCATTAGGCTGATATGCAAGGAGAGTATAATCTTGTTGGGTGGATGTTCTCATTGGTTTCATGAATATCTAAAGAAAGTGCTGAGTTAATTTGGAAGTCTTGATTGTAGCACCTTGTTTGTGCCTCTGGACATGGTCCTAGGATAAAGAGCTTGATGAGTGATTGGGTTTAGGCTGGAGTAGAGAAAGAATGAGACCAAGGGTGGTTCATTGCATTCTGCTGAGGTTATATAAATCTTGTATCTTCCATGAATCTTTGGCTATGTATGAAATAGTTCTGCAATAAACAGACTATGAAATACATCCCTGTCTCTCTCCCTCTTTCTTATTCAGCTAAAAGCTCTCTCTCTCTTTTTCTCTCTCTCTCCCTCTCTCTCTCTCTCTCTCTCTCTCTCTCTCTCTCTCTCTCTCTCTCTCCTTTTATTTCACTCAGCTAGTAGCTAGGCCCAGACTGTGCTGGCCGAAGCACCTAAGTGTGTCCTCAGCACTGGATCTTCACTGGCCCGGTTACTCTGAGAAGTCAGCTGTCAAGATTATAAAGACTAAAGAAAAATAATGTAGAACCTTGAAGAATTGATAGCACCAAGAATAAGTATTACAGTATGAAGGAAAAATGAACTAAAATGATTAAATGAAAAAGAATGCTGAAGATACCTCCCAGATCATGGAACAACAGCAATAAACTCTAGTAAGATTCAAAAGGAAAATAAAATAGAAGAAACTATCAGTGAGAAAAGTAGGTTGGAAGTCAGAACTGTTCAGATATGGAAAAAAAAATCCACAAACAGCAGAGAAGGAAAAAGGGAATATATGATATAGAATTTTTTAAAAAAAGCAAAGGCTCTGAGAGGGAGATTTGAGACAGGAAAATAATGAAGTGGGAGAAAATTTAACAAAACAGAAAGAAATAATATTAAAATAGCATGAATTTTATGCAAATGATAACCACTGACCTTAGAAATGGGATGTGCACAGATAACTTAAGGATCACAGATCACAGAATAAGACAAACCAAAAAGTTAGCATACTCTAGGAAAGAATAAAATAAATGTTCTGAATTTTTGAATTATAGGTGAGAAATCACTATCCAATTTAACCTGCTGATTCACAGATCAATGTAATAAACAAAACTATATTTAAAAAAAACTACAAAAAACATCATATAAATGTTAGGTTCAAACTCCAATTTGTGTTGCAGTTAAATTTAGCAATGTCAAATAACAAACAGTAAATTTTGGAAGCAGCCTAGGGAAAAAAATCTTTGAATATAAAGCAAAGGCAGTATGAATAATAGAGGATTATTCCACATTTACAAGAAATTGTAAGAAAGAAGGGCACAGTATATTCCAAAAAGCAAAAGACCTCACATTTAACCCCAAATAACCCCACAAAGCTAAATGCAATAATCACCAAAAAAAAGATTGACTTCCACTCAGACAAATGTTTTTGAGACATTCCTAAAAACAAAAACAAACAACAAACAAAAAAACAACAAAACAACAAAAAACAAAAACAAACAAATAAAACCAAACCCAGACCAAAACCAAACAGCAAAACCCAGAGGCTTGCAGTCTATTGACTTACAAATATTTTTTGTTGTAAACAGAATCAAAAGAAAAATAAATAAGTTCACTTATCAAGAAAACCTAAGGAACAAAATCAATCCCATTAGCTTTATAGGCTATTTAAAAAAAAAAAACAACTATATTGAATTGTACCACAAAAGAAAGCTCAAAAAGAGCTTATCCAAGGGATAAATACTTCCTAAGGAGCCTAAGTTTTCAAAATTTAAAGAATCAAAAGAATGGGGGGGAGAAAGAGTTGAGAGAAATTGCTATTGACTAAATTTCCTTGCCCCTTATAAGGGAATCACTGTCATTCTATGGGAACAACTAAATATTCAATTTAAAAAAAAAAAGAAAGAAAGAAAATGTATTCCAAATACAAACAAAAGAAGAAATCTCAAAAATATTATAGGCAAAATAGACAAAATTAAAAGTACATGAGAACTGATGAACAAAACTGAAAACTGGTTCTTTGAAAAGGCTAACAAAATCAATCTTTAGTTAATAAACAGGAAAGGAAGAATCAGTGACCAAAATTTAAAAAAAGAACAAGGTTAAATAATAACACAGAAGGGAAAGATAATTATAATTGCCAAAATATGTAACACACATTCATCTGCCATCAAAACTGAGAATTTCAAAGAAATTAAAGATTATCTATGAAAATATAAAACCCCACAGCAATAGAACAATAAAGATCTTAAGAAACTAATTCACAAAAAAATGAAACTTAACAAGTAATAAAGGACCTACTCAAAAAAAGACAACAGCTTGGTCTGGATAAATTTACAGGTAAATTCTATTTTAAGTCACTAAAATCTAAGCTAAATAAATTTGTCCTAAAATTTGAGAAACTATGCTAAATAAGTTTTTTGAGGCAAATATAGTTCCAGTACTTGAATGAAAAGTTCCAACATAAAAGAACTATGTCAATCTCACTAATGAATATTGATGCAAATTTAAAAAATAACTTTAGAAAAAAGGTTATAATAATATATTTTCTAAAATTATTCACTACAAAATTAGATTTTTACCAGAGATGCAAAGATGATTCAACATTAGGAAGTCAGTTAATACAATTGATCCTATTTAAAACAAAACACTATAGAGCAAATGATTGTCAATAGTTGCCACACAAACCCCTCATAAAACAGTACATTCCCTTATGCTAAGATATTGTAAATCATAGCCATAGAAGGATCATTATACAAAATGTGGTATGTATCTCTACTCTCTGTCTCTCTGGCCATATCCTCCACATATATCTCCTCTATATCCTCCACACAAACACACACAATGCAATACAATAAACATTAAATGCTGACTCTATTCCAGGGACTGTGCTAAGCATTCGAGCACACACAAACACACACACACTTGTGTCTTTGTGTGTCTATGTCTGTGTATATATGTATGTAAAACATCAAACTAATATTTTCAATGAGGAAATTTTGTAAACTTAAAAAGATAAATAATAATGATACATCAAGGATGGCTTCTTTCTCCTGTTATCTGATATAATGTTAGTAATAACAAAAATACAAGAGAAAGAATTACAAAGAAATGAAAGAAATGCAATTATAAAGCACCATTTAGATAAATAAAATTTCATAAACATTAGCAGGACCGTGCATTGCTCATGGTTGGGCCACATTAATATAATAAAAGTGATGAAACCGTTTGCATCTAACCATATGATTTCATGGTTTTTTATGCATACGATCACTTTCATTTTTAAAGTTTTCATATTATTGAACTAACCCTTTAATCCTAACATAAATCCAACTTGGACATAATATATAATCTAGTTGATATGTTTCTGATAAGGCGTAGGCTCTGGGACCCCCGCCCCCTTTTGAGCTTTCCTTGAATCTTTGAGGTACATACTCTGGGAAACCTCTTTGAGTCTGATTGTCATTAACTCTACCTGAAGTCCCTCCCCAAACTCATAACTCAAGTCAGACCTCATTGGCTCCTCCTGAAGACCCTTCTCCAGCTCCTCCTCTGAACCACCCCTAGACTCCTCTGTATATAAGACCCCATCTTCCCTCCATCTTTGTGAGAGCATCGTCTAATGGCTTGGTAGAGACTTCCCACATGAGAGAGCCACAGAATGCCCTAGCAGAGACTTGGTCTAGGTGAGAGCACCTTAGAATAGCTTAGCAGAGACTTGCTCTGTAAAAGTCTATCCAATATCTTTCAATAAACTTTACTTTTTCTTTGGCTAAGAAGACTTGAGTGGAATTCTTTCAGCAGGACCCGGCGTGTTGGTATTTTGGGGTCTCAGGAAAACCCTAACCCTCTTTGGGTACCTCTTCATTTCTGTACCCTCTTTGATAATATGAAGTTCAATAGTTTTTGCATAGATACTTATTAGAAATATTGGTCTATAGTTGCCACTCCCAGCTTTATCTCTTGCTTGTTTAGTTATGAGGCCCATACTTGTCTCATAGAAGGACTGGGTAGAATTAAATCTTTGGGGAAGGGTTTTTAACAAAACAAGGAATAGTGGCAATCACACAATATAAAATAATGTTACATGACATTGAAAAGTTTTACACAAACAAAATTATAGAATTTTACAAGAAGGTAAACTTTCATTTGGTAACATACATTTACATCAGTTCTGATAATCTGGTATTCAAGATATATGGGGCATGATTTATATTTAAATAAACAAGAGATAGAGAACAGTGTGAGGTATGCAGTGGATTATTTTGATTATATTAAATTAAAATGTTTTTGTATAAATAGAAAAAATGTAGCCAAGATTAGAAGTAAAGTAGAAAATTGGGGAAAAAATTCTAATAGACAGATTCTCAGACAAAGATCTCAAGTATATAAAGTATATAAAGAACTTTGTCAAATCTATAAGAATACGAGTCAGGGCAGCTAGGTGGCGCAGTGAATAGAGCACTGGCCCTGGAGTCAGGAGGACCTGAGTTCAAATGCGACCTCAGATACTTGACACACAAACTAGCCGTGTGACCTTGGGCAAGTCACTTAACCCCAACTACCCTCCAAAAAGCAAAAAACAAAAAAATAAGAATACGAGTCATTCCCCAAATGATAAGTGGTCAACAGATATGAACAGGCAGTTTTATGATGAAGAAATCCAAACAAGGTCATGTAAAAATGCTTGATATCATTATTGGCTGGAGAGATACAAATTAGAACATGAGATATTATTTTACACTTATCAGACTGGCTAAAATGATTGAAGGTCAAAGTGACACACATGTTGGAGGGAATGTGGAAAAAATGAGACATTAATTCACTGTTGCTGCAATTTTAAACTAATCTAACCATTTTGGAGAGCAACCTGGAATTATGCTGTAATGGCAAGGAAAATAGTACTTTGCTTGTTTTAGCTATTCAAGTGCCTTTGAGCCTTGTCTTTGATTGTATCAAGAGTCTGTTGGAAACAATATACACTATGTTGTCCTTAATAGGCCTAAGGGAATTTGAAGACCTTCCTGCCCTGAATAGATCAATGTAATCACTTGTAGCCTACAATGGGAGGAACTTGCTGAAAAAACAGAAAAGGAAGGGTGTAACAGGAAAGGTGGAACAGAAAGGAGCAGAGTAGAGCTAAGAGAGAGAATGTTTGTGATGTCAGCACTCTGTTGTTCTGTGTTGGTGTAACTTTGTCGGACAGAAGCACTCTGTTGATTTGTATGCTTTGTCAGACTGTTGATTTGTGTTGATTTCTCAGAAAGTGCATTGAGACGATAGTGCTGGTAATGTGTATAAATATTATTGTAGTTCTGTCAAGCTTAAGGTATGCAAATATTATTGTAGATCTGTTAAAATTAATGTGTGTAAATATTGTTGTAGGTCAATTAAACTTTATGCTTCTAGAAACAGAAACTGTGAAGAGCTTTGGAGTGAAGCAATGCCTGTGAGCTGAGATATAGAACAAGAGCAGAGAACTGCCTATGTATGAGTCCAGGCAAGAGTTGGGTGAATCCAGGAAAGGGCTGGAAGAAGTCAGCCCATGGAAGAAGAGTCATGGGATTTGGAAGTTAGCCTCGAGTTAAGATGAAAGAGGACTTTACTTGGATACTCTGTATTGACTGGTGATAGTATAATTTACTGTGATCTATGAGTAGATGGTGTTTGTACATTATGCTACCCCTTAAGGATGATTGGCTTAAGGATGATTGGAATTCAGCCTCTAGTCAAGATGAAAGAAGACTTTACTTGGACACTCTGTATTGACTGAGGAGGTTGTGACTCACTGTGACCTAGGGGTGGATGTTTAAGACTATGTGGCCACCTTACTAATAAGTTGTTATACTATGCTATTGTGAATGTTATGCTTTAGTATCTTGAATGTTATGTGTTACGTTATTGCTGAATAGATAGCTCACTATCCTATGCAATTAGATCCTTACAATTATTTACAGCCACAGTCCTAAGAAGAGCAGCTTGTGATTGACTTTACGTATGCTTAAAAAGTTTCCATACCCTTTGACCCAGCAATGCCCCTAGGTCTGTTTCTCAAGATGATTAGGGATGATTAGGGAAAAAGAAGCCATCTCTTTCAAAATATTTATAATAGTTCTCTTTGTGGTGACAAATAACTGGAAATTGCAAGGATATCTGTTAATTGGGGAATGGCTGAACAAGTTGTGGTATATGATTATGATGGAATACTATTCTGCTATAAGAAAGTATGAGCTTCAAGGTCTTAGAAAAATGTGGACAGACTTGCACAAAATAATGAAGAGTGAAATGAAGAGAACCAAGTAACAACATTATTATTATTTTTTATTTATTTATTTTTATTTTTAATTTTTTAATTTTAATTTATTTTCTTGGTTACATCATTCATTTCCACAAGGTTTTGAGTTACCAACATTATTATTTTAAGAAGAACTTTATGTGACTAAGTAATTTTGACTATTATAAATACCTAAATTAACAACAAAGGATATGTGAAAGAAGAGGCTAACTACATCTGGAGAAAGAAGTGATAAATAGAATATATATACAATGGTTTTGCATACACATATGCATACATACACATACATTCATATACAAGTATATTTCTACATTTATATATGTAGGCTCCAGTTATTCAGTTTATGAAGAGAGGCTGTGTATCCACATGTCTGAGATTAGAATCAAGCACTCAGAGCTTTTCTATAGTCCTTACTCAAGTAAAAAGCCCACTGACGTCAGTGACTATGGAACATTATGGTTTCTTTGTAGGTTAAAAGTGGTCACTGTTGAAAAGGAAATGGAAGACAGCATGTGTTTTGAGAAGTTTAGGTAATTAAAAAAAATCTTTTCTCTCTGATAAAAAAAAAGATAAATGGAGAATTAGCACAAATTAAGACCAAGATTTATTTCTTAATGGAGAGTCAAAGAATATGAACACTTATTAAAAGTACCAGTTATAAAACCATATGAGATATTATTCCAAGTCACTAATAATAAAACTGTAAATTAAAATAACTCTGAGATTTTATCCCACAACCAAAAATTTGACAATGAAGACAAAAGATAGAAATGGTGAATAATAAAGAGGTTATTTGGAGATAGACTCCATAATATACTGATGGTAGAGCTGGAAATTAGGCTAACCATTTTGAAATCAATTTAGTATTATGCTAAAAAAAAAGGTGAGTCAAGCATTCATATCCTTTGATGCTGAGATTTCATTTTAGTCATAAACTTACAATATGTATATATGTATGTATATTTACACACATGCACGTGCCACACACACACACACAGAAACACACACGTGCACTAAAAATTTCAAAGAAACATCCCAAAATCCTCATAGCACTTTTTGCAGTAGCAAATGATTGGAAACAAAGTAGAAAACTGTCAAATGGGGAATAGCTAAATGAACTATGATAGACATCTGAGTTGTGAGAAGCAAAGATTTGAAGAATTCAGAGAAACACAGAAAGATCTGTATGAACTGATGCCAAATGAAGTTAGTAAACTATAGAAAGTAATATACATAATGACTACAACAATGTAAAGAGAAACCCTCCTCCCACCAAAAAAATCAAAGAAATTAATTTGATGTGATTATAATTCTATGTAATTATAAAATATATTTAATTTAATTATAGCATAAATGTAGAAGAATTGAGAAATTATCTGCTTCCCTTCTTTAAATCAATAGAATACTATGGGTATACAATATTACACATACTGTCACCCCTGGTTTATTTGTTTGTTAGTTGTTTATCAACTTTTTAAAAAAAACATCTTTGTTATAAACATGGTTCAGTGGGTAGAAGAATGGAGAGGGATATACAGAAATGAATATAATATGACAATGGTATCAATAAATATCCCTAAGAATATAGGACTTTCATTTTTGCACAATTCAAAGGGATGGAACAGAAGGAAAGAGACCAAGGAGTATGCCTGAGTTGTTTATCAATGAAGTACAAAGAGACATAATATAGAAAAAGAATTTTCACTTACATAGGTTCGCAAAGTGGGTGATACCATCCCTTGGGGGGTGCTAGAATGCTGCAGTGGTGTGGTTGTAGCCACAGGTGCATTTGGGGGGCATAGAATAAAATAAGGGTCAGTAGAAGCATTAGGAAAGAATAGATGAAAAATCTGAAAAACAATTTGTACATGTTTTCTCTTTTGTGTAACAGAATTAAAGCTGTAGTGATTATATTATTTTCCAAATAAACACACAATGTGCACGTTATAACCAATCAGTCCATCAACAAGTCTTAAGGAGCAAGTGTTGGCAGGCAAGTGTGTCCTATATTGTCAGGAAGTCCAGCATGCATCAGCAGAAATATGTGCATGTAATGACTTGTTTATAATATGATACTATACCCTTACATGATGCAATATTGCATCATCAAAATTTCAGTGCAGGAAAAAAATTATAATAATTTTTAAATTTTAAGATGCATCATTTAAAAATTTATATTTTTTGAAATGATGCGAATTAAAACAAAATCAAAGGTTTAAAGAAAATAGATTTATGGGAGAGCGGCACGGTTGAATAATTTTTTTTTTTTTGAAAAGGGCCAAATAAGTTTGGGAACCTCTGCCTTAAACAGACAGTAGTTCTAAAACACATGGCTTAGTTGTAGGAGGTAGGAATTTACTAGTGGGGCAGGGAAATTATCACGCAGGAAGGAGAAACTTGGGGAAGAACATGCCTGAAATATCTTGAGAATGTTGAATGAATGGATGGATAAAAATGCATTTATTAACTATTGTGTTAAGCACTGGGAATAGAAATAAAAATGTAGACACAGTCCCTGCTTTCAAGAAGCTGAACTCACATTTTAATGGGAGAAGATAAAACACATAGAAAGTTTTAGTTGTAAGACAGATGGAAAAGCCCAGTGGTCCTTAGGATACAGCAGCAAAGCAGATGGTGATACATTTTCTTTAATGATGATGTGAAAGAGATCTTGCTGATTGTGTCTCCCAGGTGGAGCCCCATCAGTTGGTTTTTTAGCAGAAGAAGGGAAGACTAAGGCTTATCTCTTATGGTCATGAAGATGAAGGGTAATATTCCAAGAAAATCTTAGTGTAAAGGTTGATGTTTTATCCAACCCAATTAATCACAGAAGGTCTGGACAGCTGGATTGAATCAATCAAAGATACAGACTAATTGTAAGTAAGTTCTTAATCAATTTGGGAAGATTGAAATGCCTTGATCATTAGATGAAGGTAAGCGACATGAAAGAGATAATGTCTTGTAAATTGCTGAAAGAATTGGACACACCTCTGGGGCAAAGTATAACATAGCAAGGTAAATTTAACTGCCATAGTTTTCCATTTTGGTAACAGACCAGTCAAGCAATATTAGAAAGTAATATTTGGGAATGAATTATCCTCTCCTTCTTCTTCAACTGACCAGATAATGACTTTGTGAATCCTGAAATAGTGTGAATATATGGAGTTTCCATAAACATCAGTAGCACTATCCTTGGAGTTATAGTGGCTAATAGTGTCTGCATTAAGAGGAAAGAGCCACAATGAAAACACATGAAACACCAAGAAAAGGATGCTTTGGGACTCTAAAATATATCTTAAAGTGTTTATATATACACATACATGCATATCTGTATATACACTATACATGTACATATATGTATACATCTAGAAAAACTGTGTGTGTGTGTGTATTGGTGTACACAAAAATACACTTATGTGTATAGGTGCTATTTTTCAAATGGAAATATTGATAGAGAGTTTTACCAGGAACCAAAGTCACTATCATTAGCCTATAGTTTGTAGATTCTGTTCTCCACCCCCATCCCACCCCACAGGCCTTCTTTTGAAAATCTGGAAGACATTTAACCTTCTTCTGTCCTTCAGTGCTTTTTTTTTTTTTGGCTCTTTATGATCTGCAGGGACTCATTAATTGCATCTTCTAGTTCTTTGAGTACTTGAGAGTAGTGTATTGAGGCTAAATGACTTAAACTTATCAAGAGCAGTTAGATGTTTTCTTACTATGCTTATCTGTCTTGGGCATAAACTTCCTTTTTTTTTTGTTTTGATGTTTCTAGTTCAAAGATTATTCTCTTTGGCATAGAAAACAGAACTTAAATTGAGTTGAGTTGTTCTGGCTTTTCTCCATTATCACTTATCATTGCTCCATTCACCCAAAACAGTGGTCCTGTCCTGTCCTTTCTTTCTTTTCTACTATTTTCCCTAATATAGTTTAAAAGCCCTTTTTGTTATGAGTTTTCCCAACTGACCTCAGCTCATTGTGGGAATGACCATTCTTGGCATTATAATCACATGACTATCATCTACTGTATTCTTCATCCATTTTCTGATGTTTCCTTCTTCTGAGTTGCTTTAAAATTAAGTTGATTAGTAAATTATATGCATATCTCTGCTTCTGGTCTCTGGACATCGTTCTCTTTTTATTCCTTAGTGGAAATATTCTTGTTTATTTCTTCAAAATTTTATTCTTGACTATTTCCATTCTTCCTTGTATTAATTTCCTCTGTAGAAATTTAGGCTATGTCATTAAGTCCACAAGTATTCTAGCCCACTCTGTACCAGACCTTGCATGTCTCTCAATCTTTGAAATAGTCTCTCCCAAATCTTGTTTGCGTTTGAGTTTGTCTGGCCTTTCTTTCCTCTAGGATGAGCTGTTTACTTCTTCCCAAAGTAGGGGAAAATGTTAATTATCATAACTGAAGAGGGTGCCCAAAAAGGGTTAGGGCTGCCTGAGACCCCAAAATACCAACATGCCGGGTCCTGCAGAAATAAATCTACTCAAGTCTTCTCAGCCAAGGAAAAAGTAAAGTTTATTGAATGTTCAAGTTTGCCACATGGGGTCTCTCACACAGAGTAAGTCTGTGCTAAGCTATTCCAAGGTGCTTTCACACAGATGGAGGGAAGATGGGGTCTTATATACAGAGGAATCTAGGGGTGGTTTACAGGAGGAGCCTGGGGAGGGTCTTCAGGAGGAGCCAATGAGTTCAGACTCCAGTAATGAGTTTGGGGAGGGTCTTCAGGTAGAGTTAATGAGGTCAATGCAAGAGTAGATTGATATTTTGATAGGCTTAAGGGTGGGAAGCAGATGGACAATGGAGGGCCAGGCTAGTAACAGGTTTGGGCCCAGCCACAATGAAATACTTACGCCTCTGCAAATGCCTCCTGAAGATTCAATCAGATTTCAAGAGGTTTCCCAGAGTAAGTACCTCAAAGATTCAAGGAGAGCTCAAAAGAGGGGGGGAGGGGTCCCAGAGTCTACACCTCATCAATAACCTTTTATAACTTTGCATTGTTATAATTTTCACTGGGATAATCTTAATTGGAATGCTTGGACCTCACCCAGTTCTTATGTTTAGACCTCACCCAAGCTTATGTTTCAGAAGAAATGTTTAGACTTACCTGCTGATATATATCTCAAGTGACCTAAATGCTTTATCTGGAAATTGCCTTCACATAGCAGTTGGGGATTAGTGCCCTTCAAACTGCCTGTGTGGAGAAGTTATGTCTTTGTCCCCTTTTTTGAACTCTACATAATGTAAAACTTACAAAGATGTGAGGTGGCCTCACTTTTGGGGGCTTTCTCTTCTGCTAACAAATTAAGAAAATTCACTGTAAAACCCTTTTTATTGGTTTTAGTTCTTAGTTTAGTTTAGTTCTTCACTGATAAAAGTTCTCATCATTTCCACTTCAACAACCAGCTCCTCACTGCTGGTGACAGATTCAGAAGAGAAGTTCCCCTGTGGGTTTCTCTATCTTGCGAAGGATGAAATTGTCATTAAATCATACCAAGAAATTAGCCATTCTGTTTTGGTGAGAGATCTTGATATCTCAATTATTCATATATACAACTGTCTAAATAACTTAGAAACTCCACCATTATTCCATCATATTTCTGTGATAGGAATGTAAGTTGTTTTCTAGATTTTATCATTAATTACCTCTTTATGTCCAGATCATCTGAATGTGTTTGATATATATAATATTGCTTCTCTTTCTGCTGACCTTGAACCAAGTCTTTCCAATCATGATCTCTTCTCCTCAACAATGTTCCTACATTTCCTTGATTAACCTATTTTCTTGAAGTGCAGTACTACCCTCTTTTCTCTCCCAACTCTTTCAAAGCAACTCTAGGTATAACTGCTTCTGTGCAGTCTTTTGCAACACAGTATTACTAATTTTTCAAAATATTTAGCCCCCTTCATGTGGAATGTGAGCTTAGCTGGGATTGAGAGATTAAAGATTATGCAGCTGAAGAATATAACAAACATAAAGGAGTCATCCATATTTCTGGTTATAAAAATCTAGCTCAAGGTAATGTACATTTGAGTACCAATCAATTGCTGTATCTTTGCTATGGTAAATTAATTGCATAGAAGATAGTTTGCTTGTAAAAAAAAAAAGATTACAGCTGCATATGTACATCCTCCAACTTATCACATCTTCTTCCCTGATTCTCTGTCAACAGCATGACTACAGAATCCTGTTCCATGATGAAGATTTAGTCCCTTATATACATTTTTTTCAAAAACATTTCTTATATTTTGTTTCTGTCTCTCCTCTCCTTTCTTCTCCTGTCCTTTCTTCTTTCTCCTTTCCCCTTTCTCCTCAATAAAATACCTTTCTAAAGTTAGGGGTATATCTTATCAAATCTCAGTGACATGTATGAATTCAAATTTCACTTCTTGCACTGGGATCTCTAGTTCATCTTGCTTGCTAGCAATATGTTGTGAATTTATGTATGAAAATCTGAGACTAGGGGTTTCATTAATAGCTTATTTCTTGGTTTTGTCTCTTCATCTTTAGGGTCTCTCAAGTAGTATTTTAATTTTACACTGTAATTACTTTATGGTATCTATCCTAATGTATATGAGTTGGCAATTTTTGCCCAACCCATCAATTTCTGTAAAAGTCTTTTTGATCAGAGGTGTATGATTTCAGGTAAATATGTATATACCACCCCTTATTAGGTATACTTCATAGAGCTTGATTTTAGTTAAGTAACTTAAAATGACTAATCATCAATGTAGTGAGCACTTAATATGTGCAGTGTGTGATACTATTCATTGGGAACAGAATGATTAAATACAATTGGTGAGTTAGTGTAGAGGGACAAGAATAAGTAAAACAAAAATCAATTTCATATATATATTTAGAAATGTGTAAATGATATATATGTATATAAATATCTGTGTGTGTATATATATATACACATATACATATACAAATAGAAGAATCAAGCATGAGACAACACTTATACATATAACATAACATTCTTCTAAATGATTACAAGAGATTTTTTAAATGAATGCATTATAAAATTGTGGTGGTAGAAGAAGCAGTGGAGAGTACCCAGCACCCAAGGATGGTGAGAGTATGGTAGAACTGAACAGAAATACATGCTAGAGGACTCTTTATTAGCTCTGGCAGAAGGAACAGATGACACATAATAGCTCTGTTGACCCTTACCTAGTACTAATCAAGTCATAATTCCAGGGGGAAAGGGTCCGACCTATGTAAAGAATAAGGAACAAGTTCCAGAAAAATATCTGTGGTTCTGAGCTCCAGAAGAAAGTTAGGACTCAATTCTGATCTTTACTCTCATGTGTAAGCCTAGTGGAATAATTTAGGACAGAAGATGAAAATCAAAGAGGAGTCAGCAATTCAGTTGCTCTCAAACAACAGAATATCCCAATAGGTAAACTGTGACAGAGTCCAGTAGTACTCTGGAGAATCTCAATGACAAATGAGCCAACAGATCCAAACTGGGTAAGGAATTGGCAGAGCTCAAATGAGGAGGACAGTGAATAGACTTCTCCCTTGATTATACCACTTTGGAAGGGTTGAAAACTTACAGGACCACAGACTGAGTTGTGAAAGCAATGGAAGCTTGTAAAAGATAAGTTCCAGCCAGTCAACCTTTCCCTCTCCAAATCCCCCCTCACCACTCTTAGAGGTGAGCAGAACTCAACACTGAAATCAAATCCAAAGTTAAGAATTATGCTGGAAAAAGGAGCAAACCAAAAAAGAACCTGACCATAAACTGCTATTATGGAGATAGGGAAGCACAATAGATAAATCCAGGAGAAGATAGTAACTTCAAATAATTTATGAGCAAAGTCACAAAGAAAACCAGAGAACGGAAACAAGCCCAACAAGAATTCCAAAAAGAGCTAAAGAGGAGGAAAAAAAATACTAAAAATCAAATTAGAGCAATAGAAGAAAAATAGGGAAAAGAAATGATAGCTATGCAAGAAAGTTATGAAAAAAAGAATTAACAGGTTGGTAAAAGAGTTACAAAAAATACGGAAGAAAATAATTCCTTAAAAATCTGAATTGACCAAATAGTAAAAAAGTAGAAAACCTCACAGAAGAAAATACCTCTTTAAAAATTAAAATCATGCCAATGGAAGCTAATTACTCTATGAAACATCAAGAAACAATCAAATATAATCAAAAGAATGAAAAAAATAAGAAAATGTGAAAAATCTCATTGGAAAAGCAACTGGCCTGGAAAATAGAGTGAGGGGAAATAACTGAAGAATTACTGGATTTCCTGAAAATCATGTTCAAGTAAAGAGCTTTGACATCATATTTCAAGAAATTATTGAGGAAAACTAGTTCAATATGCTAGAACCAGAAAGTAAAATAGAAACATAAAGAATCCACTGATCATCTCCTGGAAGAGATCCCAAAATGAAAACTCCCAGGAATATTAAAGTCAATTCCAGTCTTCTAGGTCAAGGAGATAATAATTGCAAGTAGCCAAAAAGAAACATTAAAATATCTTGGAAACACAGTCAAGATAAAATAAAATTTCACAGCTTCTATATTAAGGGTTCAGAGGGCTTGGAATATGATATTCCAGGGGGCAACAGAGCTAGCTTAATAGTCAATTTGCTCCAGTAAACATAATCCTTCAGGGGAAAAGAACACTTAATGAAACTGAGGACTTTCAAGCATTTCTGATAAAAAGACCAAAGTTGAATAGAAAATTTAGCTTTCAAATATAAAGACTTAAGAGAAGCAGAAAAAAAAAGCAGAAAAAAGAAATCATAAGGGATTCAACAATGTTAAACTATTTATGTTGCTACATGGGAAGATGATACTTGTAATTTTTTAAAATAATGTTTTATTGTTTTCCTAATTACATATGAAAACAATTTTTAACATTCATTTAAAATGTTTTTGAGTTCCAAACTCTCAATCCCTTCCACCCCATCTATTCTCCTTGAGAAGGTAAGCAATTGGATGCAGTTTATACATACACAGTCATGGAAAATATATTTCCATGCTAGTCATGTTGTGAAAGAAAGGACAGACCAAAAAACCAAGAAAATTAAGCAAAAGTATGTTTTAATCTAGGGTCTGGTTATCTCTCTGCATGTGGATAGCATTTTTCATTATAAGTCCTTCGGAACCGTCTTAGATCTGGTATTACCTCATACTTATTAGATAGGCTATTAAGAAAGGAAAGATAAATGACAAATGTTGGAGGGCATGTGGGAAAAATAAGACTTTAATGTACTACTGAAGTTGTGAACTGATTCAACTGTTCTGTAGAGTAATTTGCAAGTATGCCCAAAGGGCTATAAAAGCATGCATACCCTTTGACTTAGCAATACCACTATTAGATCCATATCCCCCAAAAGATGAAAAACAAAAAGGAAAAGGGCCTGTCTGCATAAAAAATATTTATAGCAGCTCTTCTAGAGGGGTAAAGAATTAGAAGTTAAGGGGATTCCCATCAATTAGGGAATGGCTGAACAAGTATATCATTATATT
This sequence comes from Pseudocheirus occidentalis, assembly GCA_028646575.1. Lineage (NCBI taxonomy): Eukaryota > Metazoa > Chordata > Mammalia > Diprotodontia > Pseudocheiridae > Pseudocheirus > Pseudocheirus occidentalis. Next base: position 39,474,117 of record CM053595.1, on the reverse strand, counting down.
AGTATATGATGATGATGTAATACTATTATACTATATGATAAGCAGGATGCTCTCAGAAAAAAAAGTAAACAAGAACCTGAAAAGACTTGCATGGGCTGATGCAAAGTGAAATGCACTGTGTACAAAGTAACAATATTGTAACATAATCAGCTGTGAATGACTTATAGTCATCAACACAACAAACCAAAACAAGTCTGAAGGATGTATGAAGAATAATGCTATCCATACCCAGAGAAAGAACTGATGGTATCTGGATACAGATAGATGTATGCTTTTTTTAACTTTATTTTTCTTGCATTTCTTTTCCTTGTCTAAGTTTTCTTTCACGGGACAACTTACATGGATGTGTGCTTTTTTAAAAAATATGATTTTTTAAATTTGTTTTTTTGTTTACATCATTCATTCCCATGAGATTTTTCAGTTACAAGTTTTCTCCCCGTCTTTCCCCTACCCCAACTCCAAAACAGGGATCCCACTGTAAAGCCCCTCCCCCAAACTGCTCTTTAACTTTCTGGTAGGGCAGGGAGGATCTCCCTACCCCAGCGACTGTATATCTTAATTCCTAGTTGCAGGTATTGGAGAGCTTTAAATTCTAGATTCTTTCAGTTCCTCCCTTGTCACCCACCCCCACTGGAAGGATAAGCAATTCAATACAGGCTGTGGATATGTAATTACACAGGACATCTTCATAGTGGACATATTGTGACAGTGATCATATGTCCCTCTTTCTTATCCCTCCCCCGCCTTGTTCTGTTCTCTACCCTGTCCTTGTCCTTTTACTGAAGTATGTGCTTCCAGCATCCCTCCCCCAGACCCTGTCCTCTCCTCCATCTTCCTGCCTCTAATTCCCATGTCCCCTACTCTCCTGTGTGGCATGATACCTGGTTTAGAGTTTATGTCATTCCTTCCCTAAGCCAAATTCAGTGAGAGTAATTGAAAGTAAAGTTGTAACAGTTATCTCTTGCCTCTTCTATATGGCATGATTAACCCCTTTTTGTCTCTCCCTGTCTCCTCTCATTCTAGTCCTCTCCCACCTCAGAATTTCACCTTTTAAAGTATCATCCCTTTGTATTTAATTGATCCTATACCCTCTATAAACACATATACACACATGCTCAGATATGTATTCATATGCATATATAGCCTCCTATATAGACATGTATAAGTATACATATATATGTATATGTATGTGTATGTATATAATATATATATTTGTATTCCATTCCCCTATTCTCATACTAAGAAAAGTTTCATAAGTTACTATTATTGTTTTTCCATATTGGCATGTAAATAGTTTAACTTTGATAAGTTCCATATGATTTCTTTCCCATGTTTACCTTCTCTTGCTTCTTGTGTTTGATTGTCAAATTTTCTGTTCAGTTCTGTTTTTTTTCAGCATGAATACTTGAAAGTCCTCCACCTCATTGAATGACCATATTTTCCCCTGGAATAATATGCTCAATTT